>NC_061158.1:16736585-16774854 GCF_022113875.1 Hydra vulgaris | reverse complement strand
TATATATAATATATATATATATGTATATATATATTTTAAATATATATATAGCTTTTTTAAAAATATTTTTGTTTGTTAAAGTGTATAATATCGTTACATATGTTTGTAATCTCTATAAAACTTTAAAAGTTTTTTATATTTTATAATTGTGGCTAGTTAGTTAGCTCAGTTGGAGCGTCAAACAAAAAGTTAAAACCTAGACTGTAAATAAATGTTATAGATCAAAATTAAGGAGAGTTTGACGCAATGCATTTTTTTAAGTGAAAATCCAACTGTAAAACTTGATGTTTCAGTTTGTTTTAATATTAGGGGAGAACTTGCACCCTTGATCCGTAAGTACCTTTGATCATATAGCATTATCTCCATACTTACATAAAATATTAAAGAGGGCTGATAACCAGTGTGTTATAAATGATGTATCGTCAAAATTAATTGTGTTTTGGTTAAAGAATAGACCCCTATTAAATTTTTTTCTAAATAGTTTGATTTTGACGACATAAAGTAATTTTTTTATTTTTACAAGGAACCTCGCATCTTTAATATTTTTTTAAGTTGAATAATTTTGCTTATGTCATTTTGTAACTTAACTATTCACCTCTTGTATGGTTGCTTTTGGTAAGCTACAAAATCATCTAATATGACAAAAAAAGAATTTTTGCAAAAATGGAGCGGGTTAGCACCCTTGATCCTAATGCGTTTATGCGCCTTTGATCCTATGATTAAAGATGCATACAAACACATACACATACACTCACAAAATGTTTAACTTTTAAAGCAACATGTACAATGCGTGATATTTTTTTAATATATTTTCTTCTTCTTAAATAAAACCTTAAAATGAAGATATATACATATATATATATATATATATATATATATATATATATATATATATATATATATATATATATATATATATATATATATATATATATATATATATATATATATTTATATATTTATATATATATATATATATATATATATATATATATATATATACATATATATATATATATATATATATATATATATATATATATATATATATATATATATATGTATATATATATATATATATATATATATATATACATATATATATATATATATATATATATATATATATATATATATATATATATATATATATATATATATATATATATATATATATATATATATATATATATATATATATATATATATATATATATATATATATATATATATATATAAATTAGTAGAAAATCACTTAGCAAAGTTTTTTCTCGTGTGTGTGTGTGTGTGTGTTTGTTAATAAAGAAGACTTTAGTAAGTAAAAATCTTTATAAATGTTTATCCAAAAAAAAGAATATAGCAAAACTATATAAATATGTTTCAATTTTTTACAGTTAAATATGGTGTATCATAAAAAAAGAAAAACTGATTGACCACCTACAGATAAAGTTAATGAGAATGAAATGTGAGCAGCTGTTAATGCAGTTCTTAATGATGGTACAATTTATTGTGTATCTAAAGAGAGGGGAATCATTTTAATGACACTTAAGACATATGTAAGGAAATGTCAATTAAATCCAAATACAGTCTGCAAACGTAACTTCATTACCATGCAAATCTTTACCAACGAAGAAGAAACATCTTTATCAGATTATCTTTTAAGGGCCTCAAAACTTCACTATGGATTGTCAACCAAAACAACACAAAAACTTGCCTATGACTTTGCAATGAATCTTTCTAAGCGCATTCCTAAATCGTGGAAAAGTTTACAAATTGCTGTGAAACAGTGGCTTCGTGGTTTTATGTTACGTAGGAGTGAGTTATCTTTACAAAATCCAGAAGCTACTAGTATGGCACGAGCAACTGCTTTTAATTGTTATAAAGTCGGAGAATTTTTCGCCAATCTAAAAGATGTTCGTCTACTACACAAGTTTCAGCCACAAAACATATATAATGTTGATGAGACAGGTCTCACAACTGTTCAAAAAACAGTTAAAGTAATTGCTAAAAAAGGAGATTAACAATTTGGAAGGATAACTTCAGCAGAAAGAGGGACATTGGTAACAATTTGTTGTGCAGTTAATGCAATAGGAAACTCAATCCCTCCATTTTTTTTTCCAAGAGTTTATTTAAAAGGAAGTATGATAAATGGTGGTCGATCTGGATGTGTTGGGGTTGTAAACCCATCTGGTTGGATGAATGTTGCAACCTTTTTAGAGTGGATGAAGCATTTTATTCAAAATATGAAATGTTCACCAGCTAATCCAGTGCTTTTACTTCTTGACAACCACGAGAGCCATTTCTGCAGGATTTGCTGTACCAGGATTTGAACCCTTTAATCCTAACATATTTTCTGATAATGAGTTTTTGTCTTCATATGTAACAGACCGTCCAGAACCTATAACTGCTAACCCATTTCCAGGTGTTGTTGATTTGGTTTCTGCTAGTGTTTATGCCTCAGCTTTTAATCAATCATTGATTTTAAGTCTGTCATCTGGTTCAGCTTGTAGTGTATTGTCTATTCAGCCTATATCTGACCCTGGAAGTCAACTATCCAGTGTTTCTCATAATATCTCTCATCAAGCAAGTCTAGAAAAAATTAGATCATTTCCAAAAGTTGGATCAAGGAAATCCATTAAAGGACATAAACGTCAGCGTACTCGAATACTCACAGACACTCCTGTTCAAAATGAGTTAAATAAGCTTCAGGAAATAAAAAAAATCTCAGTCAAAAAAGAAAAAACATGAAACGCAAAATAAGATCATCATGACAAGAAAAAGAAAATATAATCTTGAAAGTGATGAAAATAAAAACGTTGAGTCTCAGTTAAAAATAACATTTTTTTCATTAATATTAACTTTTTTAAGAAATATAAATTTGTCAATAAATTATTAATAACTTTTTGTTTCTTATTATAGACATTGTTTTGATGACTTAAAAATTATTCTTATACATTCATGGCATGAATTGGATCTCGAATCAAGTATACATACATAGGATCAAGGATGCATATAGGTAGGACCAAGAGAGCATACTGGTATGCACCCATAATCCAAATTGAGCATTCTTAGTTTTTATAATTTTAAATCTACATAAATTATTCTGGTAAAAAAATGATAATTGAATTATAATAAGGTATAAAATTTGCTATTATGTACTGCTATTTTAGAGATCGAAATAAAAACATATATTCAGTAAATTAGCCTGATTTTTAGGATCATGGGTGCATACTCTCCCCTACTTAGTTGATGTTTTTATACGTTTGATATTTGCATACACGTTCGGTCACGTTTTCCTATAAAACAAAGTGATGCGACTCTTTCTAGCCACTACCTAGGTTGAAATGGCTGCTAAGGGTTCCATGTCAAACACGTTCGAATGAGCACTAACACTACTATTACTACTACTACTACTACTACTACCAGTACTACTACTACTACTACTACTACTACTACTACTACTACTACTACTACTACTACTACTACTACTACTACTACTACTACTACTACTACTACTACTACTACTACTACTACTACTACTACTATTACTACTACTACTACTACTACTACTACTACTACTACTACTACTACTACTACTACTACTACTATTAACACTATTAAGTTTAACAATATTTCGACGGAGAATTTCATGCTAATTAAGAATCGTTTGATAAAATTGACTTGAAAGTTTAAGAAAAGCACTCTAATTTAATGTTGAAGTTTGAAAAATTATACTAACAACGCTAATATCGTCATCTTTTTACAAACGTTTGTAATCAATTTTCAATCGTTTAGAAAATCTTTTTATTTTTATCAAGCAACCCGGTTTTTATTGTCGTCATTGTTGAAGTTTATTTAAACTCAGTTAAATACTATGAATTTATATATTTTTAAAATATAAATTCATTAATAATTTAGACTAATTTATGCCTTCTTCTTGCTTCAGCCATTTATTTTGTTATATTATTGAACATTGTAAACCTTTTTAAAAAAGGCAAAAAAGTTAGGGAAAATGGTAACTATTAGCGTTTTTTTATAAATTTTTTAAACTTCAACATCAAATTAGAGTACTTTCCTCAAATTTTCAGGTAAATGGGTTTATACGTTTCTTAATCAACATGAAATTCTCTATCGAAATCTATTATAAAAAGATAGGGGAAGGCAACTGAAACAGTGCCTAATGTATAAAGATAGTAATCTCTGTCTCAACTAATCTTGAAATTCCTCAAAAGTGTTTTAGTTCGTTTGTAAGTATTTTTTTTTTTTTATTAGTTCAGTCGCTAATATCGAATATTCATTTCCCGCAAAACATTTTTTTGACTGTATCTAAGAGTTATTTGAATATCTGGCCATGTATTTATTTTGATTTGTTTTTAATAACTGATATATGAAGTTTTATGAATAATAATTTCAGTAATTTTGAAAATAAAAATCTGAAAGATAAAAAATAGTTATTTGGTAAAATTTAGTAATTTTAACTTAATAAATAGCGGTTGCGAGCGTTCCTATTTACACAAATATAACTCTTGTTGCGTGTTTTGTAATTTATTTTTGTTGGTATTGCGTCAATTAATTTTTATTGGTACTGCAACGCTACCGTCGTTAAGTCGACAACGAATAAAGGAGAAGTATAAGTGTTTTATCAAAGTAGATTTAAAAAAGTTTCGCTCTATTAATGAGGGTAATGGTCTTTGACTATTGATTTACTTAAAAAAAAAGTTTTTACAAAAGATTTTATAATGTTTTGATAGGCCGCTCTAAACGGCAAACACTGCTGGTAAACTTCCCCAGTAAAACAGAGTTGTCTGGAATAGGTCAATGTTTAGACAAAATTGGTCCAAAAGAAGGATAAAATAATTGCAGATTATTGAGAAAATAAAATTTTATAGAGTTTCTATAAACTTTTGAAACATATGACCTATAGAAATTTTATAGAAACTCCAATAGAATTTTTGTTATATTCTATAGAAAATCCTGTAGAACTGTTTTTTCTACTTATTTTCTATAGAAAAAATAGTTTTATTTCAATTTCTCTAAAAATTAATAGACATTCTATAAAGTTCTATAGAATTTCTAAAAGTTTTATGTTTCAAAAGTCTATAGATATTTCTTAGAACTTTTTTCCTAGGCACATATTAACCAAAAATCGATGGTCGATTTGGATCTAAATTTCAAGCTTTTTCCATATACTTTGATTAAACGATGATCAGACCTTTACAATATTGACTAAAATAAGACAATATTGCAACGTTTAGTAAACGTTTATTAAACGTATAGATTAAAGGAATAAAACCGTTTTATTATTTTAATCTATTCGTTTTAACTAAACTGTTTAATAAACGTTTACAATATTGAACTAACATATGTCAATTTTTAAAACATTTATTAAACATGCATTAAAAGCATTAAAGCATATTATTTAAGTTTTTTATTACAGGTTTATTAGGTGTTAGTTAAACATTTTTAATACTGATTGATAATAGCCAATGTCGTAATGTAATGTTGTAAAAATTACAACATTACATTACAACATTGGCTATTATCAATTAGTATTTAAAATGTTTAAATAACACCAAATAAACCTGTAATAAAAAACTTAATTAATATGCTTCAATCCTTTTTTTTCAATCCTTATTAATTCAATCCTTAAATATATTTTTTTGTTTGGTTTACGCTACAATCCTTTTAATGTATTTGTTTATTTGAAGTTGGTTTAAGATTTATTCTTAAATTAACTTCGAATAAACAAATACATTAAAAGGATTGTAGTGTAAACCAAAAAACAATTACATTTATAAAATTTGTATTTAAAGTTATTTAATTTTTTAGTTATTATTCTGAATGTTTTGAAGTATAAAAATATTTTAATTTTTTTAATTTCAAAATCATATTTTCGTAACAAAAAACATTAGGGTTTATTGCACCACAAGAGAACTTGTGTGACACTTTTTAATGTAAAAAAGTGAAGACAAATTACCTTTAGCTTTATAACAATTTCATGGCTTGATTAAATTTGTTATATATATATATATATATATATATATATATATATATATATATATATATATATATATATATATATATATATATATATATATATTTATATATATATATATATATATATATATATACATATATATATATATATATATATATATATATATATACATATATATTTGTACATATATATATATATGTATATATATATATATATATATATATATATATATATATATATGTATATATATATATATATATATATATATATATATATATATATATATATATATATACATATATATATATATATATATATATATATATATATATATATATATATATATATATATATATATATATATATAAAATATATATATATATATTTATATATATATATATATATATATATATATATATATATATATATATATATATATATATATATATATATATATATATATATATGCAAAGCTTTGTAATGTCTTGGCTGTAGAAATAGGTAAATGAATAAATAAATTGTATTCATTCCATTTTATGATTTTTCCATCATAAGTTGTATAAATAATTATTAAGATTATTACTTATGTTGACACCTTGTTACTGTATTGTTTCATTTAATTAGATGTATAATTAATTATATATACATGATTTATACATTATATTATAATGTTTATATGATGCATACATATTCATTATATATATATATATATATATATATATATATATATATATATATATATATATATATATATATATATATATATATATAAATATATATATACATATATATATATATATACATATATATATATATATATATATATATATATATATATATATATATATATATATATATATATATATATATATATATATATATATATATGTATATATATATATATATAGATATAGATATATATATATATATATATATATATATATATATATATATATATATATATATATATAGATATGTACATATATATATATATATATATATATATATATATATATATATATATATATATATATATATATATATATATATATATATATATATATATATATATATATATATATTTATATATATATATATATATATATATATATATATATATATATAAGTATGTGGGTGTGCGTTTGTGTATAGGTAGCAATTATTTACAGTTTTTGACGTTAGATAAAAACCCTATAATTTTCTTGAACTTTACTTGTTTTTATATTTTTTTAAGGTTAAGCATGAAACTTGAGATTTTTTGCATTATTCAGTTTAAATCTACCTCTTTTCAACCATATATAGGAAGTACTATTTACTGTTTTATATACTACTTAAATGGCTCATTTATATATTTTACCTTTTAGAGTTTTAGAGAAAAATTATATTCCAACTTGCTGAAATAAAAAAAATTTTAGTAGATAGAACTGCACTGTTCTCTAGTAATCCAGAAGAAGGTTTTAAACAACGTAAGAGTTGAGATAAATTTAATGTTTTGAAAAAAAAATTCGCAAATGGAGATATCCAATAAATCACTTTTGTATACATGAGTTTCAACTTTATATTTATTATAATAATAATATGTTATAATATTATAATAAAACATTGAAAATGTTTATAACAATTTAAAATAATAATTATAATAATATGTTACATATTATTACAATTATTATTTTAAATTGTTATAAACATTTTCAATGTTTCTAATACGTTGCTTCTTTTTAGGTAAAACAGTTATCATTAATTGGGGGTAAAAATCCAGCTAATACAATTAAAAATATTTTGCTTTTGTAAGTAATTAGCTAAAGTTTGAATTTAAACATTTATGATTGACAGTACAGCTTTTATCTTCTTTTTTATATATGTAGACTGCCAACAGACACTATTTTGTCAGAATACAGCATGAATTGTCTAAAGAAGAAAAAAAGTTTAAAGAGTTGACAAGTCTATGTTACGCTGTCACTGGTAATCTTATTAGCTTATTAATGTGTTTGATTAATTAAAAATTAAAAATGATGTTTTAATTAAAAAAAATAAATAATTTCTTTGCCTATAAAACATGACATGTATCCAAGTGTGTGTATACATGACATGTTTTTTTTTTTTAATGATCTTTTTGAAACATGTTCTGTTGTTTTTATTAGAAGCTGCTTTAAAGTCAAATAAAAACTTAATCAAAATGGATGCCATCCAACTTAATGGAAAAGTAATTAGGCATTCTTCTGACCAAATAAAGTGAACATCCACTAATATGAATTTCGTTCAATGATGGCTTAATTAACTGTTGTTGTTTTTTTTTTTTATTTTTAAGCAATTTTTTTCTATTTATAATGCACTATCGATTATATTCTACTGTACCTATTAGTTTTTAATTTGAAAATGTAACTTTGTTTGAAAAATTATTCTTATTTTTTGTAAAGTTATTAATTTATTTTAAAAATATCAAAGTACACTTTATTTACATTTATTTCTTTTTATAACTTCCCTTGCCTAGATTAAGGCAAATCTAAGGTTTGTGTTGTAAATCATTGCATTTTTATATATTTTTTAAAAGAATGTCTTGGTAAAATTCAAACGTCTCTTGGACATCTGAAAAAGACGTCCTTAAGTCTTTAAAATTAGACCAGCCAGAGATGTCTCTAGAACGTCAAAAAACGTCTCTAGGACGACTTAAAAAGATTTCTTTAGGACATCTAGAATAGACGTTCTCAAGCCTTTCATTTGAGACCAACTAAGGATGTCTTACGGACGAGACTTAAGACGTCTTACGGACGTTCTTAGGACGTCAAATTGCCTGCTGGGTGTTATCTATAACCAATATAAAATCAATGTATAATCAATGTATAATCAATGTATACAATTTTTAAATAAAAGAAAATTGAGTTTTATTATTAAGTATGAATAAGTTACCATTATAATAAAGGAATTTTATAAAAAGATATCAATATTATAAAAAGATGTTTTAATTTGTATTTTATAGAATAGTAATGATACTTTGTGCCTCTGTGTTATATATATATACATATATATATATATATATATATATATATATACATATATATATATATATATATATATATATATATATATATATATATATATATATATATATATATATATATATATATATATATATATATATATATATGTATATATATATATATATATATATATATACATATATATATATATATATATATATATATATATATATATATATATATATATATATATATATATATATATATATATATATATATATATTTATTTATATATTACTAATTTTACTTTTCAGAGTTTCAGAGAAAAGTTTTGTTGCAACTTGCTGAAATAAAAAGTATGTTAGTAGATAGAACTGCGCAATTCTCTAATGATCCAGAAGTGAGATTTCAATAACGTAAAAATTTAAATAAACTTGATGTTTTGAAAAAAAAGTTGCAAATAGAGATATCCAATAAATCATTTTTGTATGCATGAATTTAATTTTTATAGTTTATATGTTATACAGTATTACAATGTTTTTTTAAATTGTCATGAACATTTTCAATGTTCTTTTCGCATTGTTTCTATTTAGGTATAACAGTTATCATTAGTTGGCAGTAAACATCGAGCTGATACAGTTAAAAATATTTTGCTCAGATAAGTAATCAGCATTTTTTTGAATTAGAACATTTATGTTTAACGGTATAACATTTATCATCTTTTTTTTATATTTAGACTGATAACTGACACTATTTTTTCTGAATACAACATGAATGGTCAAAAGAAGAAAAAAACTTTAAAGAGTTGACAAGTCTCTGTATCGCTATCACTGTGATTCTCATTAGCTTATTATTGTGTTTGATTAACTTTTAAAATTAAAGCCAGTATTTTGATCAAAAAAACCTTTTTTAAATATCTTTAACTATGAAACATAACATGTTTCTGAAAATATTATATTTTATGATCTTATTAAACTATGTGTTGTTGTTTTTATTAGATGCTGCTTTAAAGTCAAATAAAAACTTACCCAAAATGGATGCCATGCAACTTTTTAAGAGAGTAATTAGGCATCTTCTGACTGATTAAAGAGAACATCTATAAATATTGATATTGATCAATGATGGTTTATTTAACTATAATCAAGTGTTTTGTTATTCATTTATTTTGCATTTTTCATTTATTTTTTTTAGAACGTCTTTAGAACGTCTTAATAAGACGTGTTTAGGACGTCTGGAATAGACGTCCTTAAGTCTACCATTTGAGACAAACTAAGGACGTCTCATGGACTAGAAATAAGACGTCTAACGGACGTCCTTAGGACGTCAAAATGCCTGCTGAGAGTTCTTATTTACTTTTTAACAGAAAAACATTGTGAATTTTTATACAAACCAACAAGTATGAGTCGTAAATTAAAAGATAATTAATGACAGAATAAGTTAAAATCTAATCGTTTATACACGGAACTATCTAAAATTAGGTCCTATAGAGTTTTTGTTCTTTTATTATTTTTTTTTTGTCTTCTTTTATATATGTGGATATTTTTTTGTTTTGGTCCATAAAAGACATCGTTATAAAACGTTGTATTTACGTTTTTCGTTTTATACTTTACGTTACCTTGTATACACATCAGGGCGTCAGTAAGGCAATCAGCTTGATGACGTAATAAAATACTATATTTAATTTAATTTATTATACAATACGTCAGGTAAAAAAAACATTAATTAATTGTAACAGTTGTTGTTAATTGCACATTCTAACATCTAATGCAATATATTTTCGCTTTCTCTATGCTACTTCCTAGCTGGATTTCGTCTGACATTCACGTTTCTATCCTTCGTTCTTCATAAACTTGGTACGTCCAAGTATCTTATGATGCTCTTTAGTGGACTTGGTATGTGACCTCTATATAGGAAATAATAAAATAACGATTGCTTTAAAAAATTTTAAACAATGAACTGTTTTTTGCAGCAACAGGATTATCTAACATTAACAACTACTGCTACGGAGATGTGTAAATTTGGTTAAATAACATAAGATTTTTTTTTATATTGCCAAACAAACTTAAAAAATATTCTGATACATCTGCTTTGCATTGATTAAAAGCAAGGTTGAAAACCCTAAAAGTGTTTAGATCAGATAAAGATATTTAATACGAAAAAATTAAGAATGACTTTTTTAACTTTTGACGATCAACAGGTTATTTTACCATTATGTTCCTTTACAATGTGCCTATTTCAATTGTTTTCATTTTTTTTTTTTTCAGTGTAAACAGTGAAACTTTAAACATTATTAAAAATTTTTAAATCCTAAACCATGGTTATAAAAAAAGTTTTAAACGTTGATTAAAGTGATAACAAAAATTTTTAACCATGATTGAAAATTTTTTTGAGTGCTTAATGCTTGCAAAAAATGTCTATTTTATTGGTGTTTTTGTAAATAATTATTGGAAAACATTAAATAAAATGACTTTCAGGACTAATCAGTTGACGAATGTTATTTGACAATTTGCTGAAGAGCTGGTTTGGTTTTTTATCATGTAATGTAAAGATTTCAATTAATTCTCAAAAAAAAAAAAAAAAATCTAAAATAATGTCAAGACAACCAAATCTCTATTTACGATATGATAAATAATTAAATTATGTACATTATGAAACACATTTTCTAACTGTTCAATGATGTATAGTGTTCATCAAATCATTTAACAAATTTGAAGCTTGCAATAAGATATTTTTAAACGTAGAAGGACATGGATATTCTTTATAGGTTTTTTAATGAAGCATTTATTCATCTATTTGTCTTTAAACAAGACCTTAACAAACTAAATGTATACAAATGAAATGCATTTAATTTGTTAATGTAGTGTTACTTTATGAGTATATTATACTGTTATAACATTTTTAAAGAAATGATGATTTCATAGTATTATAATGATTGTAATAAATTTACATTTGTTATTATATTTTAGTAATAAAGGGTAAAGAAAATGATTATATATCGAACAGGTAATAAATGTTTTAGCTGGTATATCACTCGTAACTGCATCTATTTTTATAATAATCTTTTTTCTTTACTGTATAATACAAATACAACTGCTAACTAATAATATATTTGATAATATGAAATAAAAACTTTATAAGTTATCAGAAACTGATGTTTTGTTGAATATTACAGTTTTATAAAAAACTACGCGAGCGTAGTTGTATGCTATTTTTTTGTAACAAACATGGTTTACAATTAGCACTAGATCGGCTAGATTGGCAGGCGTTGTGGTAACGATTATAATTCAATGAAAACCATGCATGAGCTATACATGGAGGGATTGAGGGTAAACAATGTTTAGCATAAAATGTTAAGAGCGAATAGGCATAGGAGATGTGAGATATTATAAAATATTTCTAATATAATTTTAATATCTTTATTTATAAAATTTATATACAAAATCAAATATGTTTGAAAAAATAAAAGCGTCATTTTGGGTACTGATTTTATCCCCTTAGATTAACATCAAGATATAATAAATTATATATCTTTTTGATTTTAGAGGAACCGCGTCATTAGTTCAAAGTAGCACAGTTGTAAAGTAAATTAGAACATGAAAGTAAATAACATCAAATTGACAAAAAATATTATTTAAAAACAATTAAAAGAGCTAACCACGTCTTCATCAAAATATTATAGATGTTTTCGCAATACAATTAAACCAAAGTATTGGTGGAGAAATGGAGATTTTGTGGAGATTTTATGGAGTTTAATGGTGGAGAAATGGAGAGACAACGTTTAGATTTAGTCTTTCAATGCGATGACAAAGCACCTAAATTTAGTGCAATATATGTGTATTTGTATAGGTATATTTATTTATACATTCGTATTTTTGTTTATATGTATCTACGTTTGTATATTAGGGTGGAGTGAAAACAACTTTTTTTTAAAATTCATATTTTCTCCCTGATTTCTAAAATAATTATAGGAAAACTAAAAAAATAAAGCCAAGATGAGCAAAGTTGGACAAGAACTACCCCTAGCACCAATTTTTGACCAATATTACTTATTATTGAAAGCGCAAACTTAAAATTTTTTTAAATATTTGAAGCTTTGAAGTTATAATATTTGATTATATTATCCATTAGTATTAGGACTAAAATACTCACTTTTGCATTGAAAAGGTTGATCTAATACTTTTAACTCATTTAAAGAAATAAAAATGTTTATATCTAGAATATAATAAAATCCACGCTCTACTACTTTCCACGAATCATATTTTTAAAGGTTAATATTCACTTAACAAATGATAACATTTATTATAATATCTATAATACTTGTTATCATTTAATCAGTAATAATAAGTATCACCGTTTATATATTTTTTATAATTTATATTTTCTATATTTTATTATAATATATATATATATATATATATATATATATATATATATATATATATATATATATATATATATATATATATATATATATATATATATATATATATATATATATATATATACATATATATTACAATTTTAATGTACTATGCAAGATTATAGAAAAAGCAAGTTTTGTTTTAAATTTCAGTAAATAAAACGTAAAGATCTAAAACAGATCTAAGCCACTCTTTGATGTGCAACTGCCAACAAGACTAGATGTTATGCGGCATATGGTGTATTTAAAAGAAAGTGTAAGCAAGCTATATTACATATCGTTTGTCAAATAATAATACAGTTAGATGTAAACAAATGTATATATATATATATATATATATATATATATATATATATATATATATATATATATATATATATATATATATATATATATATATATATATATATATATTAAATTTACAGTAATCTGCTGGAAAAACCAACCAAATAGAATGAAGCAGGCTCAAGCGCAATAGAGGTCTTAAATATTTGTGGAAAATGTAACATACCAACTGTGTAATCAATTCCATCTTTGGCAAAGAGAGTTTTTAACCTTTAAGAGCAGAACATAAAGCTGCAATTAACTCCAAGAAACAGGAAAAATAAAGAAAACAAATTTCAGCTCTACAAGGAAAAACTAGCAAAATTGTTCAATATATCTGATTGCCAATGCAAAGATCTAAAGAAATGCTGCTGTGCCAAATTTAATATAGTACTAGCTATGGAGCAGCCTTTCATGGAAGATCAAAGAAGTGAACGCGAAATGACTATAGGTTCAATAGAAGAAAAAAATTACAGCAACACTGCAAAATAATCAAAAATAAACGGAGCTCAAACCTTAATTATGTAGTCTCATTTGATTCTTTCATTTCTATTTGATTCTTTCATTTCTAACCTATGACTTCAAAACGACCTGCTATTGTTGAAAACACCCGGTCATTAACACACAGTCATTTGGGATTTGGGACACTGCACTCTTCTAGCAAAACAGCTGAATCACTAAAATTTGCAATTATATAGTATTCTAAAGAGCACAATATTATTTAGGATAATTTGCAAGTGCTGGGCTGTGATGGAACAAACGTAAAAACGGGAAACAAGGGTGTTGTTATCAAATAAATTGAGTTAGAACTTCAACGGCCGCTACAATTGGTAATTTGTTTGCTACATGCAAACGCGCTTCCACTACGCCATTTGTTTGGAGAGTTGGATGGTCCAACATCTGGTTCGAGATACTATTCAGGCTTAATTGGAAAATCCTTTGAAACTTGTAAGGTCTTAAAGAATGTTGATTTTTAACCTATAAACCATAATGTAGAAATACCAGAGGTGAACAGAACAGTGCTCAGTACAGATCAACTTTATCTTTTCGACTTCTGCCAAGCAGTACTAAATGGTATTTGTTCTACCAACTTTGAGAGGCGCAGCCCTGGGAAACTGGCTCATTCTATGTGGCTCACCACTGCCAATAGGATCCTCAAAATATATATATATATATCTACCAGCAGTTCCTTCTCAAATTTAGTAATTTTATCGACATTCATTATGCCAGTTTATGCACCTACGTGGTTCATCATCAATAAAGAGTCTTCTATTTTTCATGGCAGCAGGCATCTGTACAGCACAATTGCAAAATCACGATATCTGCCAGCTTCTTTGCGTAAAATAGTAGACAAAGCAACTCAAACAAATGCATTCTGTGGTCATCAAGAAAATATTCTTCTGGCAATGGTATCAGATGATCAGCCACATATCCGAGAATTAGGTGTTAAGTGTATACCGAGAGCTAGGAAAAAAAAGTTATGAAAGCTAACCAATCAAGTTAGCGTCAGTTTAAAGTTCTTACTCTGAATTTTATGGCAAATAATACGTGGGAGTTGATTGATTGGAGTAATTTGGAGCTGTTGGAGCCACCATTAACAATGCAGCTCACTAACGAGCAGCTGGAGGAGGTAAAAGAGCATTTCATTCTACTATCTGACATTATGGATAAATTACCGTGCCATACGCTAGCAGTAGAACGTTATGTAAAGATGGTGTCAGAAGTTTCTGTATTGGTTTGTGGTGAGATAAATAGAAATGGTATGATACGTGTCCGTCTAGAATCTAGGAAGAATATGCCAATATTTAATACCAAGGCACATTGTAACACTAATTAGTACGATTTTTTCTCTATAAATGTAAATATTTTGTATTATATGCACCTCTTCAATTCTAAAAGTTTCTAAAATAACCTGTTTATAAATTAACATAAATCCATTTGAAAGAAATAACACTAATAATCATTATTTAAATTAGTAAATATAAAATTAGAGGCGAATCCAGCGTTTTTTGTTGTTAGAGATAGCTAACTTCCAGACATGAAACAAACTATAAACATTCTTATTTATTCTTACGTCAAATAACGATGCTTTGCAAAAAATTGCAATAATTGGGGGCCAAGAACAAAAAAGCCCGAAACAAATTATCCCCTTACCCCAAATTTGAGGGCAACTAGTTTGCAACATTTTTTTTTTTTACTTTTCTCAACTCCATTAGAATTCATTGATAAATTTCAAATTTCAGGAATTAATATTTTATTGTTCAAAAATTATGGCAACATAAAAATTGCAACCTTCTCAAATTGAGGGAGATATAACCTTTGAATGCTAAAAGATTATTTCATGAAACTTGAAATCTATCGATGAATTTTATTTGAGTTGAGAAATAAATATGTTGCAAACTAGTTGCCCTCAAATTTGGGGTGACTTGATAATTTGTTGGGGGAATTTTTGGTTACGGGCCCCAATCATTGCAACTTTTTGTAAAGCATTCCTATTTGACCTAAGTATAAACATATAAATGTTTAAAGTTTGCTCCATGTCTGGAAGTAGGATATCTTTAACACCAAAAAACGCTGGTTCTGCGCCTGTATTAAATGTAGAAAACTTGGAAACTTTTGGTTTAGAATAGTTCAAAAATTGGTGCTGGGGGTAATTCTTGTCAATTTTGCTCATTTTGGTCTCATTTTTTAGTTTTCCTATAATTATTATAGAAATCAGGGAGAAAATATGAATTTTTAAGAAAAGTTGTTTTCACTCCACCGTAATGTATATATGTGTATGTATGAATGCATACTTGTATGTAATATATATATATATATATATATATATATATATATATATATATATATATATATATATATATATATATATATATATATATATATATATATATATATATATATATATATATATGTATATATATATATATATATATATATATATATATATATCACATGTGATAACTGAAAATCTTGACAAAATTTGAGTAAATATTAAAATATGAAGGTGTGATTTAATTTGCTTGCAACAACTTATATTTTGTTACCAATTTAACTTGTATGTATTATTAACAAAAAATTTATTTAGTGACAATAGTAAATGAAAAAAACGGAAACTCCGTTAGAAAACAAGTATACGCATTTACGGATTTGCATCCAGATAAGAACAAAAGCTTTATTGTAAACCATTTTTGAATGGAGAACATACCAAATTTTACTAGTTATAATATACTTCAAAGAAAGAAGAATAATATAGAACCAGAAAGAAAAGATAAAATTGGTTGCAAAGCAAATAAGATGACTGCAAAAGAGATAAAAAACGTCTTAAAAAAAGAATTGATCAAAAGGATGGTCGTTCACAGCGTGGTCTTGCAAAGTAGAAGTAGTAGTGTCCCTTGGAGCGTATTTGACAAGAAACCCTTGGCAGCCATTGCAACCGAGGTATTGGCAAGAAGGAGTTGCAGCACTATGAGAAAACGTGAACGAGTATCTAACGTACGTAAACTTTAAACTAAGTAATGTTAAAGCATATGTTAAAACATACTAAAACAGTCTTTAAGTTTTACAGTTTGATTTTCACTTGAAAATTACATTGCGTCAAGCTCTCCTTAATTTTGATCTATAACATTTTTCTCAAAAAAATTATTACATTATTTTAAAAAATCTACACCAGATTTTAGGCCGGTGTAGCTCGAGTGGATAAAGCCCGTTCTCCATTTAGAACTGTTTGCGCTTTGGGGGAACGGAAGAGTTCTTTGAGCATTCGCAAAAAAGTCTGATTGGAGAACGGGTTTAAAAAAACTGTTTGCGCATGCTCAAAGAACTTTTTCCTCTTCTCCAAAGCGCAAAAAGTTCGGAATGGAGAACAGGCTTAAGGCGTCGAACTTCTGAACAAGAAACTAGAGATGCGATTCCTACCAATGCACAGTGGGAACATTCCATTGAAATAGGTGGCCAAAAATATAGTGTATTTATGTGGATATTAAGCTTTAAATGAGTAAAATAGAGACTTAATATAATATTTTTAATTTTAATGTTTAACCAGCTATTAGGCGCAGCAGGAGGGCAGGAGAATCCACTTAAGCACTGGGGCACCAGTTGGATTTTTCATATTTAATACTTTTGGACATTGTTTAAATAATGGATAATTTTTCAAGGTACAAAATGTTCATACTTAATTCAACATATATTAATTTGAAAAAAAAATTTCGGTGATTTATGCCCTGGATCAAAAATAACCTGAAAAGTTAGCCCCGCTTCACCCTAAATATGAGAGCAATGAGTCTAAAAACAGATTTTTGATGCTATCTTATACTAAACTCATATTCATTGACAGATTTTTGCTTTCATTTGATAATCTTTTATTTTCTGAAAGTTATGATCATATAAAGTTTACAAGCCTCTCATTTTGGGGATGGTGAAAACTTTATTATAGTTACCGTAATATTGGGTGGCTTTGGCCCTCGGGATGACTTTAGCCCAACAGAAATTTTTATTTAAAAATGGTTTAAAATCGATACCTCAAGGTACGCCGGTTGCTGTTTAGTAGCAAATTGTGAAAAATTTATTATTTATTTAGTTTAAATTAGTTTACTTAACTCGAGTCTTTGTGATATTATTGTAAATTGCACTTAAGAAGAAGCACCTAAAATACGAACTTTTTTAGGTGTGTAAACTTTTACATCGATAGCAGTATCTGTAGAAGGTTTTTTATCGGAATATACACTGAATTAATTTTAAACTATAAGTGTTTGATTATATCTTGTTTTCAAAGCTTAAAAGTTTATTACTTTTTTGTAATTGAGGCTAAAATAATATAGGTTGTCTTTGGCCCACTACTTAGGGTGACATTGGCCCGGGCTAAAGTCACCCCATGTATTAGAGTAAACCTTTTTTAGTGATCATTTATAGATACTATGGTAGTTATTATGTTGGAATGAAAAATTTTGTAGTAGTGATGCAATAGAGAATCAGTATAACAGTTTGTATTAGTAAATCAGTATAAAAATATACTATAATTTTTTTTTATTTATATAATTTAATTAAAAATTATAGTATAATAATTATAGTGAAATTTGTTTAGTTCTTAGCTTAAATATGCCACAAAATTACAAGCCAAATTGTGGAAGAAAAAAGTATGTTACTTATACTTTAGAACAGTTAGACAATACATTAAAAGAATTAAAGAATGGTTTAATTACTAAAAGACAAGCAGCTTTGAAATACGATATACCAAGATCAACAATAAAAATTAAAATAAAACAGACATATCCTAAAAAGTATGGTGGCCAGAAAATATTTACATCAAAAGAAGAAGATATGTTTAAGGAATATGCAATAAAATCATCTGAGTTTGGTTTTCCTGTTGATAAATATGATTTGGAATGCATAGTAAAAGGGTATTTAGAGAAAAAAGGTATCATTATACCTCAGTTCAAAAATAATTTTCCAGGTGGCGATTGGATTCAATCTTTTTTTAAAAAAAATCCAGAACTCACAGTAAGATTTGCAAGCAACATAAAGCGAAAGAGAGCAGAAATAGGAACGACTATGATTGATAACTACTTTATAAATCTATCAAATGAAATAAGTAATATATCACCTGATAATATATGGAACTATGATGAAACCAATCTCAGTGATGATCCAGGTAAAAAAAAAAGTTAACAAAGCGTGGATGTAAGTATCCTGAAGGCATCATTAATTCTACAAAGACCTCATCCTCTGTAATGTTTTGTGGCAATGCTAATGGTGAATTGCTACCACCTTATGTTGTTTACAAAGCTGAGTCGTTATGGAATACATGGATGGGACTAGGGCCACCAAAAGCACGTTTTAACAGATCGAAAAGTGGTTGGTTTGACTCAACATGTTTTGAGGACTGGTTTTTCTTCTTCCGAGCCTTAAAGAGGCTCAAGGAAGAAGTGCCATTATAGGTGATAACATATCTTTACATTTGAGCATTGCAGTACTGGATGCATGTCAAAGCAATAACATAGGAGTTGTAGCATTACCAGCAAATTCTACACATCTCACGCAGCCATTATATGTTGTCTACTTTAGACCTATAAAGATTAACTGGCGCAAAATATTATGTGAATGGAAGGAGAAAGGAAAAGGAAGAAGAGTTGCTTCTCTTCCTAAAGATGAATTTCCTAGACTTCTAGACCGTTTAATTACCAACTTAAGTGAACATGGGAATGATAACCTTAGAGCTGGTTTTTGTAAAACTAGAATTTTTCCATTAGACAAGTCTCAAGTGCTTTCACGAAATCCATGTTGCAATGTAGGTTTAGACTTAACTACTGATTTAGTAAGCTAATCATTTTTAGATCATTTATGTAAGTCACTGGATGATCCCTCAGATGGTTCTAAAAACCAAAGCGACGTAAAGTATGTGCTGTCCCAGGTAAAAGCTTATGTTAAACAGATTTGTTATAAATGAAAATAATAGATTAAATTCAAATAAGGTTGATACACCTCTCAGTATTATAAATATAACTGAGACCAACAACATTGACTTTGCTGGCCCAAGTACAAATACTGGAACTACTGAGACTTCTAATCTAATTTTTGCAGATATAAGTTTAGTTGTAGAAAGTCACACAGAATCTTTAGATTGTTCAGCATTAGGCAAAAAGAACTTTCAAAACATTGATAAAACAAAAAATGTTTGTAAAATGGAGAAACTATTAAATCTTGTAGAAAATTGTTATGTAATTGTTAAATGCAATGGAGAGTTAAATCCTGGACAGATTTGTTTATTTATTTTGAGATATTTATATTTAGCTAATCAATTAGTAAACTTTATAACTAATTAATTTAATAACTAATATTATTTAATGAAACTACTGAAAAATTTAAAAAAACCTTTTGAAATTTTTTTTCTGCAGTTGAAAAAATTAAGAAAAAATGGAGCAGAAATCACTATTATGAAAAAAAAATGGACTTAACTGGAAATGGTCTCTACCAGCAGAGCAACTTTTTTCAACCCCAGTCTGAAATAGTCGATTTTATTGAGGAACCAAAGAAAGTTTTGAAAAGAGGAATTTATTTAGTTCCAGAACTTTTTCACTAAATTTTTTAAAACATTATTTTTGTCATTTTTGTTTACTTTTTACCTAAACTGTTTTGTTTACTTGGTACCTATACTTGTTTAGTTTGTACCTATATTTTATTTACTGTATACAAGAACTTTGTTACTAAATCTTTTTTTGTTACTTTATTTTTATAAATTTATTTTCTTTGCCTAAATATTGTTGTTTTTATTGTTGTTTTGCTTCCTTTAATTCCTTTTTACAGGGTTGGGCCAAAGTCACCTTAACACATAGGGCGACTTTGGTCCACCATTTAAACCACCCAAAAGATACTTCAGGTAAATAATTTTCAAATGGGAGACAGATAGTTCTAACTGTCCTTTCTATGCGCTTCTAAAAGTACTTAGTGTTTGAGGAAATAACTTTTGTGGCTATTATGCAATAGACATTAAGATGCAAAATGGGCCAAAGCCACCCAATCTTACGGTACTACAATTATATCTTTTGAACTTTAACAGATTAAATAATGAGAATTAAAGTCTGTTATTTTAATTTTTAATTAATAACAAATAATAATAAAACTAATAATAAAAAAACAAACAAGTAAATAAACTTTTGGGATAATCTTGTGTCTAAACTCTAATAATTTAAACTGAATCATTGCAATTTTTAACATATTTTGTTATATACTTAATAAATTTATATAGTAGACAAACAAATATAAAGTTATACATTATACAGATGACACAGTTTAGAACTTTATTCTTTTACCTCTATATCTAATTCTAGATTTTCGTCAACGTTATCAACATTTAAATATAATTTATCTAAGTCATTAATTTCATCTAATTCCAATTCGCTATAAACTGCTAACAAACTTTTAACTTTTTCCGGTAGACACAATATTTTCTTACTTTTCAATCTTTTAGTTATTGAGATTGAACTAATTAGTTCCTTCCTCTCCCATTAAATCAAGTGGAACTGGTAAATTAATAATATTTTTCCTAGCATGAGCTTATACTTTTTGAATGGAAGCTGGAAACCAATCATATATCTTTAATACCTTCTTATATGTATCATTGCAGTATTTATCAATTTTTTCCGGATTATTTGGGTCTTTGCAATTATTTTCAATTAGAATGTTATGTAATCTGATAATTTCTTCATCCATTTCTAAAATTTTGCTTAGTAATAGAGAATCAAAAAAAGCTCATGTGCATAAATTTCCGTTATTACTAGTTCCAGTAGCTGATCCACCAGCTTTTGGTTCATCAACTCTCAAACCAAATTCTTCAAACATCCTATCATGTATAATTTTTTCTCTCAAAAAGCATTGCTTTTTTGAAAACCTTTTCCACTTTCCAAGTTTTTTCAAGTCTATATGAAATATGAATAAATTCAAAAAACCTAATACAAGCATGTAGTGGTCAAATGCCATAGCACAATGCCTGCCTATTTGTAACAAACCTCTTTTTAGATTGCTCATTATGTTAGGTGTGGCGTGACAAATCGGACAACATTGTGTCGAAGAAGTCTCCGTGATTTAACTAAGATTTTTCCATCAATTGAAAAGATAAAACTATAGTTGATAAAAATATACTTATGTCCTGAAAGGTAAACTTTATCAGGATATAAATTAAGAGTTTCTTTTTCAATTTCTTCCTTAATTTTTAATACCACTTCTTTATTCTCATTTACATACTCCAGTATAATTGGCCTACAGAATCTAATACCTTGAGACATTATGTTATTCCATAAAAGATTGTTTAAATCTGATTGTACATGTAATCGAAGAGGTGATGTTACTGTGACTAATAGATCCGAATCTTGAAGGTTATTTTGATTGGAATTATTAAAACGTTAATAGTATTTTTAGTGACTTGATGTTTCGTCCATACCCTGACAACTAATTAGTATTAATTCATCAAAGTCTTTCTTTTTATCATCAAAACTTTTAAAATTTTCTTCTCCCGTAGTTTCACAAGCCTTTTGGATGTATGGATCCATAATTTTGGATGTATGGATCTTATGGATCCATACATATGGATCAATAAATATGGATCCATATGTATGGATCCATTAGATCCTGTAGTTTAACTTTGGCCTTTATTTCAGTAACTTTAATGGATGTTTTAAGGCAGGAGCACTTGTTTTTTATTTCAAAAATTACTCGATAAGATGGAAATCTGCATGGTGCTTCTTTATGGGTAGGGTAGATTAGGGTATTATGAGCACCTTAAGCAAAAATTGGAATATTTTCAAAAATAAATATGCTGGATCCAAAATTTTTGCAAATAAACAATTTTTAGGGATCCCTATTCATAATCTATTTAGATATTTAGACACTTGACATTTTTTCTTAAAAACACAGAGGTTTTAAAAAAGTAGCAAAAGTGCTCGTGTTACCCTGACCCCTTAGTAATATAAGCACTTTAAATTAGCTCAAAAAAATAGCATTAATTAAGTAAAAAAAGACCATCCTGCCTAATAGAACTAATTGTTGGAATATAAGGATTCGTGATTAACAAAACATATCATTAAAAGATCAAATTTTAAGCTACATTTTGTTGAAACAATGCTACTATGTTTTCCGCCAAAAAAAAAAAAAACTAATACTTTGTTTTTTCAATTTTGTTAACTCAAACCTTTGAACAATAAAAATTAAAATTTTTTAGATTTAAGTTACAAAAAAATATTTAGTATTGTTAATATATTAAAATTTTTTACTATGTCTTGTTTTTATTCAAGAAGCAAATAAAAACCACTGCTATTTTAGGACTTTAAACTAAGCAATTTCAATGAAAAGCACTGGGTAATTTGAGCATGCTCATATTACACAAAAACGGTATCTTTAAATAAAGTCAAAAATAAATGTTTCTATGCATTATTTTTCAAACAAAAATAAATTGGACTTTTAGCTAATTTTTTTTTTTTATGAAAAAAATAATTTCATTATTTTAGCACCAAAATATCGCGCCACAGAATTATTCACGCGTGATAATTTTTTTTAACAAAGCAAAAAATTTAAAAGCGTTTTAATTAGATGATATCCGCTAATTACTGCGTATAAATTTACGCTAATTGTACTGATTCCTGTTACCACCACATAAAGTTGAATCGAAAAATATAGAGCAACTTTAACTTCACTGCTTACATCTAATAAATCTTTAAGTATGCTCATATTACCAAGGTGCTCATATTACCCTAATCTACCCTATTTTCAGAAACACTTCCTGAAGGTTTGTTATGCAAGAAATTTACAAAAGCTTCTTTAGACGTCGTTTTCTCTAGCCATTGTATTTATTTTTTATTCTCTGACTTGAATTCTAGTAATGTATTTAAACCCACTATTTTCATTTTCAAAAGTATTTACCGAAAGCTGAAAACATTGCACAATTTGTATTAAATTGATTTCCTCCATTGTTTTAGTTTACAACAATTAACTTACAAAGTAAAAAGAAATTTTTTAACATCATTTAGAAATTCATGTGGTTTTGGTTGATTAGTGGGACATTAAAAATGCACTTTAGAATTATTTTTTCTTAAATTAGTTATGCATTTTAAACCAAAAATTAATGAAGTTAAAATAAAAAATTTTTCCTTTTAGTAACAAGACGAAAACAAATTTATTTTGGTTTTTCATGCTTTAAAGTAGTTTGTATGTTTTTTACTTTTTGTAATGAATGAAAAAAATTATTTTTATCGAAGTTTTTTATTTGTTTAACAAAACATCAATTTTTTAAAACTGTTTAGCTCTCAAGATCGCGGATGATCGCAGCTACACTTCGCAGGGTAGTTAGTAGATACTATAGACTAAAAAATATCAAAATATGGAAAAGGTACAAGTTGGAACAATTTTTTAATTCTTTATCAAAGTTAAAATTTAGTACTTTTGTGATGAATTTTTTACTTTTAATGCTAAAAGTTTTACTACCTACTTTTTCAAGAAATTTTTTATTTTTTGTTTTTAACAGTCTATACTATAATCTTTCCAATGATGTATATATTCTCAATTCTTTAATGATCTATATATTAAAAAAATAATAATTACTAAAACCCAGCAATTTGAGAATTTTATCGAAAATTCATTAAAAAAACTAACTTCAAGAAGCCACTACAATTGAGCCTGCCACATTTAGAATTTCATAAAAAAGGAAAATTCTTAGTGAGGGTATTTGTTACAAAACCCACTATCAGACATAATGATTGAACTAAGTTACTTTTCTGATTTTTGGCCATCTAATTTCCCACTGTGCAATGGCGGCTATTTTTTTTAATTTTTTTTTTTTTTTTATTATTTTAAAATTCAAAATACTTTTGAAGTTTTATAAAGATTATACACAAACATATGATATTACAAACATATGATATTACAAACATAACGATATTATGCACTCGCAGAAAAAAAGGTTTTAAGAAAGTTAAAAAAAATCATCACCGGGAGAAAAAATTTGTTGCGCATGTATGATGATTGAGAACTTATGTTATTAATGTGCTCAGGTAATTAGTCCTAATAAGCTGCGGATGGTCTGAAAAAAAGTTGTCTGAAACTTAATAAAGAAAAAACTTTATTAAATAAATAAGAAAGTCCTGCTACTCAAGAAGGTGCTGCTGTGGAGGCAAAAAAAAAAGCCCGTAGCTAGAAAAAAATTTAAAACTTTCTTATGATAATGAAAAGCTTTTTTTGCTCCATTTATTTTTTTACTATAAATATATGCTGCAGCTGTTTTTCGAAACGCCTTAATATGCTTATTACGTATTTCGAGACAAACGCAATAAAAAAAAAAAAATTATTTACAATTAACTCTTTGTTAAACGTTTTTTGAAACGAATAATTTTAATGAATTTTTTTCAGAATTCTTTGAAAATATGTATTCAATAATGTTTGTAGACATATAAACTAGCTTATTTTGTAAAAAAGTCAAAAGTGATATTTTTAACTTTAAGGCGTTTTGAAAAAGTATGGATGATATGTATGGATGATACAACGATGATACAGTATGGATGATACAACGAATATGTTAAAAGAGATAATTTGACGCAAAATTTAAAAGTTCTTAACAAAAGCCACTAAACCAAAAAAATTAAATATAATTGCTTAAAAATTTTATTATAGTGGAAATTTTTATTTTAGTGAATATAGTAATTGTAGTTCAAAGTTTTACTATAGCACTTAAAAATTTTATTATAGTTCGTTGGTTTTTGCAAAAAAACGCCATGTAAATCATTTTTTAATTTTGATACAAACTAATTTTTTTTAACTTTGTTGCGCTTAACCGTTTCTATATAAACAATGTATATATATAAACATATATGCTACTTGTTTATATATATATATATATATATATATATATATATATATATATATATATATATATATATATATATATATATATATATATATATATATATATATATATATATATATTGTTTATAAAATGTAAAAAATCCACTTATATAACTTTTTATTAAGGATCGTATGTAATATAAGTAAACTTATATTACATACTATTTAATAATTACAAGTTTTTTTTGCTTAAGCTGTTTTGTTTTTTGATTTTTGTAGTTATGTTATTATATTAAAAAAAAATTGACAAGATTAAAAAAACACGAAATATATGGTCACTTCCGAATGGAAAATTTGAAACTTCAACTTTAGATTTGCTCTTCTCTTGATAATTTCTGATTTCTAAAGTAATGTCATCTGCTTCCAAGACCTTTAAAAATGATAGTCATATAAATAAGATTTTATTTCAATTTTTTATAAAAACTTTATCTATTAAAGATATCAAAGATATATGGAATATATTTTTATGGGATATATTCTAATAAAAACAAAAAGGGCCATCCATAAAGGACGTCATCCAATTTTTTTTTTTTTTTTTTTTTTGCTTTACATTTGTTAATCGTTGTACAGCCCATAATAAAAATAATAATATAAACTTACAATGGCATAAAACATAACAAACATATACGGTAACTGAAAGAAGATCGCAAGGATCTTGTCAGAACCTTGAAAAAACATGTAACAAATATAAGATAGAAAAAAAAAATTAATAAACTATTACAAAATTGCAATGCAAACAATCTGTGTCTGAAGAAAGATCAAGAGTATCTTCTCATCAGATTTTTATACAAGAGTAAACCAATATATAAATTAAAAAGTAAAAAGTATAAGAACAATAAATAAAATAAGTAGGAATAAACTTCTATAAACATAAAACTTCTATAAACAAAAAAATGTATTTTTTTTTAACTTTTACTACTAATAATAACTCAATATATTGTCTAATGAAAAAATGAGGTTTTTCAGTTTTTTTTTAAAAAGGTAAAAAGTAATAGGTACTTCAAAGTTAAAATTCGATACAACAATTTTATTCCAAAGGTGTGGCGATTGATAGGTAATACAAAATTGATTAAAGTTTATTCGACAGAAAGGCTCATTTAAAAAGTTATTATTTTTCAAAATATATTTACTGACAGGTTTAAAAGAGAAAAGATCTTTGAATACGGCTAGAGATAAGTTATTTATTCGCATATACACAAAACATAAAATATTAAATATATTTAACTCGTAAATATTCAGAATTCTCATTTCAATAAAATAAAGCTTCGAATGAGAGAAGCGATTTGGAAAATTGATTATACGGATTGCGCGTTTCTGACGGAAATAAAGATGTTGCAACTTACTTTTGTCTGTACTTTCCCAAGCAATATTGGCATAATTTAAATGACTATCTATAAATGAATAATAAAGTTGGATTAAGACTTTCTTATTGAGATAGATTCGTGATTTATATAGGATGCCCATGTTTTTAGAAATTTTTGTGCTTATATAATCAATATGGTGATTCAAAGTAATGTTTTCATCAAGATAAACACCTAAAAATTTTGTAACAAAATCTCATTTTATTTACTTTTGATCGATAAAGATTTGCGGTAATTTTGATGGGAGAAATTGCTTTTTTGTAATCGAATGAAATAAAACCCATTTCGTTTTATTAGTATTTAAGGTTAACTTATTACACTTGAACCAATTAGATGTATGTCTGAGTTCTTTGTTTACTGTTTCAAAAAGTTCATCGATATCATAGTTAGAAAGGAATAAATTTGTATCATCTGCATACATAATGCTTGTTAGTTTTGAAGCTTTATTTAAGTTATTTATATAAATTAAAAAAAGGAGAGGTCCAACAATTGAACCTTGTGGGACTCCACAGGTTATATTCAGAAAAGAGGGTTTGTAATCATTGTTAAATGGTACAAATGGTACGCTTTCGGTTAGAAAGATAACTTTTAAACCATTTTAAAATTTTATTTTTTATTCCTTAGTGTTTGAGTTTATATTTTAAAGTATGGGGCTCGACCGTATTAAAAGCTTTTGATAGGTAAATAAAAATTCCTAGTGTATATTGTGATTTTTCGAATGATTTTGAGATTTCAGGATAATTACATTATCAGTTGAGTTATTTTTCTTGAAACCAAATTGATTGATGTAAAGTAGATTATTATCATGAAAATATTTGTATATTCTGTTAAACATAATTTTTTCTAAAATTTTCGAATGTAAATTTTTGCGAATTTTTTCAAATAGGTTTTTGTAGTTCTTAAAGATTTTTTCGCTTGAAGCTGTTTTTTTGTTTTTAAAAAATTTATGTATAACTTTTGTTTTACTCTGGATGATTTTTTAAAACCATTTTTAATCCAGGGTGTATCGATATTCTTAGTTGTTATTGTTTTTTCTACTATTGGGACTTCATATACAGAAAAAAAATTTTTGAAAAATGTTTCATAAATATTATTTGCGTTATCATCAAAATTTATGTTTTTCCAATGCAGTAATGATATTTGTTCTTTAAATAATTTTATATTAGCCTCATTATAAATGCGTTTTCTTCTTATTATTTTTTTATATTAATGTGTCTTTCTGGGTTTGTTTTATTAAGTTTTAAGAATAGAGGAAAATGATATATCAGTTTTTATGATACCTATTTGTATATTATTATTAAAAATATCAGTAGTTATAATATTATCTATAATAATAATAAGAGTTGCTGTGTTTATTGTTACTCTAGTGGGTCGATTTATTAAAGTAACTGACCCTGTTTCAAAAATTGCATCGAAGAAATTCTTAATTTTTTGGTCGTCATTATAGAGAAAATAGTTAATAAATAAGTCTCCGACTATATAGTTTTCTTTTTTATCATTAATTCCTTTTTTAATAATATGTTGTAAGAACATGCACAGGTTTTCGCACACGCCGTCAGGTGGCCTATAACAACAGCTTAATAAATGTTTTTAGTTTGATTGTTTGTAATTTCAATAGTTACAATTTCTTTATCACAGTCAGAAACGCTCAAATCATTCCTAAAACAATACTCAAAATTTTCGTGAACATAAATTAATACTCCACCGCCGCGCTTATTTGTTTTCCTCTCCAACAACAACATCAACAACAAACAACAACAAAAAGCAATATATTTACCAAGAATATAGATGTTCTACAATAAGCATGTTATAAAATACAAATAAAAAAAAAAAAATATGTATAGTCTATATTCTGGATGGTTCACTCTCATATAGCCTGGCTAAATCGAGGAGAGCGACCATGAGCAAAACAAAAACGAAAGAAAAACAAAAACAAAACAAACAACAACAAAAAAAACGAAACAAGCTAGCTAATACATTCACATAAGGTTGCTATTATTTAACATTGATATTTATATCATATCTCTTATAACTTCTATTGTCATAAATCTTTTATTACCAACGATTCAATTGTTGTTTTAATTTATCTTGGTGTATCAGGTTGTATTTTAATTTAGTTTTGAGAGTATATTTTTTAATATTGCAAAAAGGGATTGTTTTTAATTTATTTTGAAGTTGACTCCAGTTCATTAATGCAGAGTATTTAAAGGATTGTTTACCATAGGATTTGTGTTATATGTTTGCACACTCAGTGCACCGCTACAAGAATTTCTTGTAAATCGACTGCTAATTGCTCTGCGTGGAGTAAACCATTCATCAAATATAGGCGGCAGTTTTTTATTAAGGCAGCTAAGAATAAATAAGCAATTTTCAATTTTGATTAAATCATGTACTTTTAAGATATGTAATGTGTTAAAAGATGTGGATGTATGTGAATTTTTTGGAAGAAATTCAATAATTCTGACTGCTTTTTTCTGCATGATAAATAGGCGATTAATAATACTCATATTTTGACTCCATGATATACGGCATTATGTGAGGTGAGAGTGAAATAAAGCATAGTAAATAGATTTTAAAGTTTTTTGTTGAATGAAATGTTTTAGCTTTGATAGAATAGCAAGGGATCTATTCAACTTATTAGAGATATCGTTATAATGATAAGCCCAGTTTAAGTTTTCGTCTAGCCTTATACCCAAGTAGTTAACAAATTTTTTACAACAAAGTTTTTTCTCATTTAATTTAACTTTAATCTGCTGGTCTAATTTTTTGTGGGGACTTTTAAATAATATTAAATCAGTTTTTTTGGAGTTGAGGGAAATTTTGTTTGCATTAAGCCAATTGCATAGTTTCTTAAGGTCATCGCTAACATATTTGTTGATTTTTTTTACAGATTTATTAAAGTAGAGATGGTTTGTGTCATCTGCAAAGTGTTGGACTCGACAAAATTTTAATGCTTTAGACATGTCATTTATATAAATAAGAAACAGCAAAGGGCCAAAGACAAATCACTTAGGAACACCTACTTTGATATCGTTTAAGTTTGAGTTCACTATACCAATAGATATTAATTGAGATCTATTAGTAAGAAAAGATTTAAACCAGGAGTTTGAAACTCCTCTAATACCATAGTAGGATAGTTTATAGAGTAGAATGTCAACACCTACAGTGTCAAACGCCTTTTGAAAATCAATAAAAATACCACATTCAAACATTCCTTCATCTAGAGAATTTTTAATTTTTTCTGTTAGACTTAGTAAAGCAAGTGATGTAGAGTAGTTTGTTCAAAAACCAAATCGTAGATCGCAAAACAGTTTATTTTCATTAAAGTATTCGTATAAGCGGTTTAATATTAGCCTTTCAAGAATTTTATCAATGTTGGAGAGGAGGGAAATTGGCCTATAGTTTGACATAATTAGTTTTGAATCATTTTTAAAAATAGGTATAACTTTGGCAGTTTTTAAGTTTTCTGGAAAAATACCGCTCGAGAATGAGGTATTAAAAATGTTGGAAAGAATTCTTGAAAGTTCAGTTTTTAATAGTTTTAGAATTTTAACTGGTAGACCATTTGGTCCAGAAGCTTTATTTGAGTCTAAAGAGTTGATAATTTTTGAGAGTTCATGTTCGTCAGTAGGTTTTATAAAGAAAGATTTTTGATCAGGATTTGATAAGTAATATGTGAAATGATTCATGGATGAAGGAATTGTTGCCTGGACATCCTTACCAATGCCAGTAAAGTAGTTGTTGAATGTATGACAAATATCAAAGGGGTTTGTTATTTTTATATTATTATGTACGAGTACATTAGGAGTTGTGCGAGAGTTGCTTTTAATATTAATGATGTTTTTAATACCTTTCCAGGTTGCCTTTATATTTTTTATGTTTTCAGTAAAATAATTATCAAAGTAATTTTTTTTGCTTTCTTTGAGTTTAGATTGGAGTTTATTACGAAATATTTTATACTCATTGTGGAATATGGTTTTATTTGTTTGATTTTTAGACCTAATATATTTTTTGAAGAGCTTGTTTTTGTGCTGTATAGAGTGCTTGAGTTCATCAGATATCCATGGTTTAGTCTTGAATTTAATATTTTTTTTGTTAAGTTTTCTAAAAGGCGCGTGGATATCAAGCAACAAATTAATAATGGAAATTAGTATTCTCGAGAGACTGAGTACAGTTATCAGGGTATATTTTTGGTTTTTGATCTATAATAGTTTTGTGAAAATCGTGTTTAAATGATACTTCATTGAAACTCTTCCAGTTTCTTTCCTGGGTTAGGAGTTTTTTGCTAGGTGGTGGTTTAAGAATATCATAAGCTATTAGAAATTGAGGAAGATGATCTGAGATTGTGGTGGTAAGATTCCCAGCTTTATATTTATTTGATTTAATATTTGAGAAGATATTGTCAATTAATGTTTTTGATGTTTTACAGATACGAGTAGGGTGGATAATGTGAGGAAGAATGTAATTTGAGGTAAGTGAGTCTAAAAAGTCTTTTGCATATAAATCTGTGTCACATTTTAACAAATCAATGTTAAAATTTCCTAAAATAAATATAGTTTTATTTTCTTTTGTTAAGTTTTTGAGTAAAGGATTAAGATAGAAGGATAAGAAGTTGTCCAAAGATATTTTTGGATGCCTGCAGAAACAGCCAACAATAATATTTAATTTTTTTGGATTTATGATTTCAATGAAGATAGATTCTAGCTCTTTTGGTTTATAGATGAGGAGATCATTTCTGGGTTTATAGGCGAGCCTGTTATTTATATATAATAATGCACCACCTGCATGTGATTCAGATGGTGTCTGTTCATGGGAATACCAATTTAGTGTTATGTTGCTAGTTTGAGGCCTGTTTTTATTCAGTCTGGTTTCTGATATACCAATTATATCAAATTCAAGTTTTGTTGATTGGAGTATTTTCAAGGTCGTCAAAATGTTTTGAGAGTGATGAGATATTGATCTGAAATACATTGAATGAGGATTTGTCAGCTGCAATACATTTTAAATCATCAACATCCATAGAAATAGTATTAAAATGAGGAATATCAAAATTACTACTTATTTCATCTTCTGTGATCCAAGTTTCAGTTAAACAAATTATATTAAAAATGTGTTTAGTTTCTTCTAATAGATTTAAAATTTTTTTAAAATTGTATTTTAAACTTCTTATATTCAGGTGGAGAATTACAATTTGATTATTACTTTTTTCGCAAGCATTCTTAAAAAGAAACCCTTCTAGTTGGTTTGGAAAATGATACGAACAATCGGATAAAATACTGCGATAAAAATTATCTTTTGGGTCTAGGTATTATTCTGAAGAAAAGAGGTTTGTTTCATATAAATTAAAAAAAAGGAATTCAAAGTTATTAGTCATAGCCATGATAATAAATAGGAAAAAAAAAAAAAAGATTTCCCTTTAGGAGTACTAGTTATTTGTTAAGATTGATTTTAAAATCATTATTAAGATAAATTATTTTGTCATATCTTACCGTTACATTTTTACGGTTTTGCTTTACTTCCGCAAATAATCTTTTCCGAATTGCAACGGTCTCACAAGAAAAGTCTTCGTTAAAAAAAAAACTTGGAATAATAAAAAGAGGGGAGGGATTCGAGATAAAAATAGGGAGAGGAGAAAGGGATTCGAGATAAAAAGGACAAAAAAGAACAAGGAGAGGGGGGAGTATGTCAAAAAAGAACGTCACTTTATAGATTTTTTATTTTAATTAACATGAAAAAATATGTAAATATGTGTTTTTAAGAAGATAATGTATAAGAATACTTTTAATTTTATTTTCCAAAGGTGTAGCGTCAAATAATTTTTTTGGGGATTTAATTTGATTGTGGGGGAGGGGGGTAGGATTTTATGACGTCCTTTTCAAGGGGGTATGAGGAAAAAGAACAACCGGTGATAAAGGGGGGAAGGGTCAAAAATTGGCTAAAAATGATGACGTCCTTTACGGAAGGTTCCAAAACTATTTTTTTGTTACTGTTGTAATAAATACAATCTCTTATCCACGAAAATGATAAATCTGTACCAGTTTTATATAATTTAATGCATTTGTATGCAACATAAAAAAAATTAATAAAAAAAAATGTAACATAAATATGCAAAAGGAAACTTGACGCATAAAGGTTTATTTTGCCACAAACTGACGTCAATGCGCAAATTTTTTTTTGGCTCAGCTTTTAGATTAGCGTTTAATAATATTCTTTTGTTCATAATCATAATCATAAGAATAATTTTTTTTTTAATGACTATGTTTTAGTGCTCTAAGACCTTCTAAGTTCCATTTGTATAACGTTACATACAAACGGCTGTAAGTATAAATGTCTTTAGCATATGTTGAGTTTCCAGGCATTATATGGAATAATTGCGTCTATCTGACTTCAGCGACAGCAAAAGCACAAAGAACTTTGGGTCTAATTAAACGTACGTTTACATACTTCGTTGTGGAAATGGTGAAATCACTATATACGACATTTGTGAGACCGCTTCTTGAGTTCGCTATACCTGCATGGCAGCCTTATTTACAACGGGATATTGATGAGTTAGAGAAAGTGCAAAGAAGAGCAACGAAGTTAGTTCCACAACTTAAAAAGATTTCATATGAAAAAAGACTGAAAGCAATGGGTTTAACAACATTAGAGAAAAGACGAGCTAGAGGAGATCTTATACAACAATACAGATTCAAGCAAAATATAGACCAAATAAATTGGTACAAAAATCCAAAACCGGCATCATCAGTGACTAGTTCAGGCCCGGCTTTTTCTGTAAGGGGCAATAAATACAGGCTAGAAAGAGAATACGTACCATCATGTTTACCGAGATATAATTTTTTTACCAATCGAGTTTGTAAAAATTGGAATTTGTTACCAAATGAAATCATTGAAGCAACATCGTTGAATGTTTTCAAAGCGCGAATAGATAATCATTTTTCATAACTTGTGTTTTTTTAATTTGTGTGGGCTGTCTATAACCCGATGCTTGCATCGGGTTATAGACAGCCCACACAAATTAATATGTAATTGTTACAGCAATAAATATTACTACTACTACTACTACTACTACTACTACTACTACTACTACTACTACTACTACTACTACTACTACTACTACTACTACTACTACTACTACTACTACTACTACTACTACTACTACTACTACTACTACTACTACTACTACTATATATCTATAAAATGAGAAAACATTAAAATTTTATTTTAAATTTTAAAAATCTTTTTTGCTATATTATTATTTTTTTTCTATAAATATATAAGCAAGATTGAAAAAATTTCAAAACTTATTACGCTAAGAGGAGGTCTTAAACCCTCTAAAACAATACTGATGACAGCGCACTTAATCACTGAGCTATCAATGAAATGCATTTATCCGAAAAATAAAGTTATAAGTATCTTATAAGCTCTACGTATACGGAAAAGGTGCACATGTTTAGTTTTTTACTCTAAATTTTTATTTCAGAATAAATTATTTTACTAAAAAATATTGAAGTAAATAAGGAAGAGGTATAGTAATTTTCGGCTAGAAATAGTTATGCAAATTGGTAAAGACCTGTATTTTACGGATCCGGAAAGCTAGAATATATAAGGAAAAAGTATAGAAAAGTTTGGTTTGGAATAGATATACAAAGACCCGTATTTTTACGGGGCCAATCTCAACTTTTTTCATGTTATTATTTAAATTAATTATGTTTTATTTTAGACATCTTACAATGCTTTTTTAGCATTTTGCAAAACGAATAGATGGTCCACATTGCCCACATGGTGTGGGTTCAAATTTAGGGCAAAAGCATCCCCCACCTTTTTATATATATACATACATATGTTAAGGAGGAGAGTGAATAGTAGATACAAAAAACGCTGCATCTATAATTAGTTTTTATGTAGTTGGTTATTCTACCAATTAAACCAAGTATTGGTTAATCTACCAATCCTTTGTTGATAATGCAAATTTAGTTGAACTTTTTTTGTAAACATACATTTCTATATATATTTTGTTTTGTTATTATGTATAAATAAATTGATTTCCATTTATTACATTAATACAATACAGATTATTTTTATTCCTTTAAAACATGCCAATGTGGTTAAAGTGCTTCGCATGGGTTCAAATCTTTTCGTTTACACTTAATTTTTTTAAAATTTTTTTCTTATTTTCTAGAATACAAATTAAAACATTTTTAAAGGCCTGTAGATATATGCATAACATATATCAAGATATTATATAATATAACAAGCAATAGGGAGAGAATTTTTTACAAAGTTTTTTAAAATTTCTAAAAACTTGATTACGCCGTTAAAAATTTGTTGAGCATATATCACGGTACTTAAGTTGTTAATGTGTTTACTAATTAGTTAAGTCTGGGCATTAAAGAGACAATTTTATTTCTTATAGGAAAATATTTTACATGGCCTGTTAATTTATAAAAAAAAAAAAAAATGATTTTTCTTTAAAATTAAAACAGCAAGAGTCCTAATAAGCTGCAGATTCGAAAAAAAAACTTATTAAAGAAAAAACTAACGGCTACCCTTTTTTTTTTTTTTTTAATTTTATTATAAAAATTTGTTGAATTTATGAAGTATTGAACATTTATGGTTATATGAAAACAAAGATTTTTACATTTATCTCTTTAAAAATTATTGAAATAAAGAGAAGTTATTTCGGTCGGTTGTGGAATAGACTTACCATGACCAGTATTGAACTGCTCATGGTAAGTCCGTTGTTCTACATATTTAAATCATCTCATATTTTTTTAAATTATTTACGATTGAATTTTTTTTTATGACTCAAAAATGAAAACAATGAGTTTAATTTTTTTATAGTTATTTTCCTACCTCTTACTCAAATATATTGAGTTATAAATTTAGTATAGAAAAGGTCGGTTTGAAATACATTTGCAAGACCCATATTTTAAGAGTCACGACAACAAAAATTAAAAATAAAGCAAGTTGATGATTTGAACTTGCCACGCGGAGGCCTTGAGTTTTTCAAAACAGTACGGAGGTTAAAAAAGTATGTTTTTTATAAAAACATAATTAAAAAATTTTAATTTTATATTTAAATGAATCCATTTTATTAAACTGATTACTTTTAAAAATAATTAAAAGTTAAAGTTAAAGTTTATCTATTTTTTTGCTCCTAAAGTAGTTTTTCAGAACAAAATTATTTTACTTTAAAGTATTGAAGTTAATAAGGAATAGGTATAGAAATAATCGGTGTGGAATAGGTATTTATAGAAATAGTAGGTTCGGTAATGTATTTTACGGATTCAAAAAACTAGGATATATAAGGATAAAGTATTAAAAAGTTCGGTTTGGAATAGACTTACCAAGAACCATTTTTTTACGGGTCCGATCTCAGCTAGTGTAAAATTGTTTACAAAAAACTAGTATTCGTTATATTAAAAAAACTAAAACACCAAAAAGAACACTGCGTTACAAAGCAGCTGTTTGTTCAAAGCAAAGTAGATTGGTTTCGATTTTAGGAAAAAAGTAGTTATTATTGATGACGAATCGTATTTTTATTTGAGCAATACCAATATTTCCGGAAATGCTGGAATCTATTCTTCTGACATATATACAGCATCAAATGATGTAAAGTTGAAAAGAAAAGACAAATCTGACCCAAAATTACTTGTTTGGATTGCATTCTCGGCGAAGGTAATCTCTTATCAGTATATTACTTCATTAGGCAAAGTTGTCAATGAAGATGTGTATATTTCAAAATGTCTTGTTAGATAAGAGTGATTCATTGAAAAGCATAATAAAAATGACAACTTTGCCTTTTGGCCTGATCTAGCTTGTCATATAATTTGCGTAAAGTGCAAGGTTATCTAAAAGCTAAAAATATTGAGTTTGTACCGAATAGCATAACCCTGCTAATGTGCTAGAAATACGACCAATTGAAAATTTTTGGGCTCAACTTAAGAGATAAGTGTATAGTAAAAACTAGCAAGCTAAAAATCTATGTAAACTTAAAAAGCGGATTGAGTTTTCATCAAAGCTTCCCTTACAACAATCCCAATCCCGCATACCACATACCACAGCTCCACGAACTTTATTCTTTTTTTAAGACAATCAGGTCTTAAAAAAAGTTCTCTCTAGGCGTTCTTCTGTCTGTCTGGACTTAATCATCCAATACAACAATTGACTCATCTGAGAATACTTGCTGAACAAAAAAACTCCTGATAAGTTTAAAAAAATTTACGATACAAACGTTACATTATCAACAAGTTAACACCTACTGATATTATTATGAAAATATGATAAAACTAAAAGAAATCAATACTATCAGAGATCTAAAAGAAAGCTAAATTAATGATTAGATTGAAGCAATCTTCTTGCGTCTAACTTTCATGCTTATCAGCCCATCCATGCCTGGCACGCTTCATTTTGTTTGTGAGTCTTTTTCCTTTGTCTCTATGCCTTCAGTTCCTGCCTCAATAGGCGATTATTCAGTATTTTTTAGCTTACCTTAATTTTCTGGCTTGCTAATTGCATAGGTAGTTTCTTGCAAAAACTTCCTCTATTTCTAAGGAGAATTGCTTTGATTTCTTTTTCATGTCTGGGGGTAGGGATTCTTTTACGACCGTATTTTTATACTCTTCCAGCTTCAACGTTCCTCCCCTAATCCAGTTCCTTTTCTCTGCACTAACTGTTTATATTGAAACTTCCAATTTTATTGCTCCTTTTGTTTTAAGCTACTATTCTCCAACAATTGAAAACAAAACTTCTTTTCTTTTTTTATAACGACATTCACTGTTTTTTTTTCTTCAAAAATATGTCT
>NC_061158.1:16699689-16729689 GCF_022113875.1 Hydra vulgaris | reverse complement strand
CAATTTGCAGACTGCTTACAATTGCTTAAATAGCTTTTTAGCAAATTTGATAAATTTCCACTGATTCTAAAGTTTTGAAGTTTTTGTATAAGAATTTCATGATCTATCGTACCAAAGGCTTTTGATAGATCAATGAAACCTCCAAGAGTAAATAGTGATTTCTCAAAAGAATCTGCAATATTACTAGTTACATGAAGTACGGCGTACTTTGTGGAATTATTTTTTTCAAGTCCATATTGATTGGCATTTAATATTTTCTTTTTAGAAAGATGATCATATATCTTGTTTTAAAAAATCCTTTTAAAAACCTTTGAAAATCCATAGAATACAGATATTAGTCGATAATTGGTTATATTTGATAAATTACCACCATTATATATCGATGTAACTTTGACGATCTTTAGTTGGTCAGGAAATATTCCTTGTTTTATAAAGCAACTAAACACTTTTAAGAGTATAGTTTTTATGATCTCCTTAAATCCAATGATAATGTTACTATTTATATCCTCCTGACATCTCGCTTTATTTGTTTTTAGCATTTTATAAGGACATTTAAATTCTTTCTTTAAAATTTCAAAATTATTAAGTACAGATATTTTGGGAAAGGTAAAATAATTTGTTTTGTAAGTTACAACTGAAATACTTTTTGCTAGATTAGGACCAACATATTTCAAGTTTTACTGTTTGACTTTCACAATGCCTTAAATTCTCCTTAATTTTGATCTATGGCATTTATTTTTGCATTGTTTTATTTACTATACATTTTTAGAACTTTTATAAGTCGATTTTCAAGCGTGGCCGAGTGGTTAGCGCGCAGAGCTTCAGAACTGAAATGCAGTGGTTTTTAATAGTAAAATAAAACGACAGACGCTTTTAAAGCATTTTTATCAACTAAAATACTTTTTAAGAAAGATAGGCTCATAAAAAAACCTTTTTAAGTATTTTATAGTTTTTAAAATTTGTTTTTGAACTATCTTTGATTTATTAAGAACTTTTGACTTGCATTTTTAGCTTTTATTCCACACTTCGGCCTAAGCTATTGCCCTTTTTCACAAACCATGGACTTTTTATTTTAAACATATAAAAAAAACGGATTCTTTTTTTATCCAATAAATCCAGCAAGTTAAATATCTACCCAGTGGGCACAGGTACGTTTTGAAAACATTTTGTAAACGTTTTATGGTCGCTTGAAGGACGTATGTAAAAGTAAAACATTTAAATAACGTTCAAAAAACGTTTTAATAGGTTTATTTCTATAATTAAGTTTCATATTTTACGGGACCTTTAAAAAAGGTTTTCTTGTTTGCGCCGCATTCGATTGCGTCGTTTTTTAACTTGGAAACGGGGCAATGCACATGTGCAACTTTACTTATTTATGGCGCATTTTCATGTTTATCTACGAATTCATACGACTAAGAAAAACCTTTTAAAACTGCCAACAACAGATTTAGAGTTATTATGACTTCAAATAGACTTGGTTTATTAGCCATCGTGAATTTTCACTAAAATGAAATTACAAACAAGTCTTAAAATTATTTTTTACTTTACAGGGTTATTCATTTTTATATGCGCGTCTATTCATTTTTATGTGCGCCTTTATTTATTTTTATATACACATTTATTCATTTTTATATGCGCCTTTATTCATTCTTATATGCGCAATTATTCATTTTTATATGCGCATTTATTCATTTTTATATGCGCCTTTATTCATTCTTATATGCGTTTTACAAAAGCAATTGTAAAAAAGCAATTTGAACAAAAAAATATCATTTAAGCAATTAGTTTTAAAAAAACAGTTTATTTTTTCAAAACAAATTAATCTTATTTCCAGGTAAACGAGGTTAAAAATACTTAAAACGAAGACTTTTTACATTCGACGATGGTTTATTTAATTTAATATTAGTTCTTTGTTTTCGATAATAGTTTAGTTAATTTATTATGAGTTCTTTGTAAATTTATTATTATATTTCTTGATTGATTAAGTTATTATTTATCTAATTATTCATTTTTCTAGATTTAAATTTAATTGTTTATAATCCGCCTATAATGAATAGCCTATGAATATTATTAATAGTGCGCATAGTTACGCGTATTGTTTTATAGTTACGGTACGGTTCTGTATCTGTAAAATACACTTTTTAAGTAGTTTCTAGACTTTTCTTTACCGCGTGCTTACTTACAGATTTCCCTTCAACCTTTCATGGTACGAGTTCAAAATGTCTAAGTTGACATTAAGTAGATAATGTTTAGTAGCTTAAAATTATAGGTAATCTAAATTTTTTTTAAATTTAAAAGTAATTAATTTATTGTAATCTTTTTTAAATTGTAATTTTAAATTTAAAGCTTTGTGTTATAGATTACTTTAATTCTTAAATTGTGTCTAGCGTTAAAATATATTTATGGGTAGTTTCATGCTTTCACTTAGTTTTGGTTATTGGGATAAAAGCCATGACAACATTTTGTTATAAATTTATCTTAATTTAATTTTTATTGAAAATTTTGTTATAAATAAAATTTGTCTTTAATATTGTTAATACTTTTGCTCTTTGAAAAAAAATATGTTTCTGGCTCTTCAATAAATATAAAATTATTTGTCTTGCATGAATGAATTTTGGTTTAGGATTTAATTGTGTTAGTTTATGTTCGTCTATCTGTAATTTATTTAGGTTATTAGAAAATTCATGTTTACAGAGTTGTTATTAATCATAATCGAGTTGTTAAACCAAGGAAATTGTGGAGGTTTATTTATCATATATACTATATATATTATATAATTATATTGGAGGGAGTAAGTTTAGAAGCCTTTTTAAATTTTTAAAAAGAAATAAAAATACTTTTCAATATATATCTGTTTTCTTTGAGGTAGAATTAACTTAACTTAACATTGTAAATTAACTTTACAATGTTAAAATGGTTTAAACGAACTTAAACGGATTTTTGTAAATGAATTTATCCTCAAAGATTAAATTTTTTTTATTATTGAAGAAATTAAACTAGATTTAAGAATGAGTCGACTTAAATGTTTGTTTGTTTTTCTATTTAGATGATGACAATATTGAAGCAAGTAAGTTAAAAAGCATTTTTAAATTTTTAAAAAGAAATAAAAATACTTTTCAATATATATCTGTTTTCTTTGAGGTAGATTTAAAGTTTCAGTTTTTAAAATCATATATATTTTAAAATCATATATATAACTCATATATCTTTGTTTTTCTATTTAGACGTTGGTAAAAATATGAAACAAGTAAGTTATAAAGCATTTTTAAATTTTTAAAAAGAAATAAAAATACTTATTATTATATATCTGTTTTCTTCAAGGTAGATTTAAAATTTCAGGTTTTTTAAATCATATATATTATAAGATTTAAGGATGAGTCGACTTGAATGTTTGTTTGTTTTTCTATTTTTTTTATTTATTTTAGTTTTTATATTTCTTCAAGGTAGATTTAAAATTTCAGGTTTTTAAATTCATATATATTATAATATTAAATTCTTTTTTACTTTAAAAATATCTATATTATAGTTACACCGAGTCGTAGAAAAAAAATTAAAGTTTATTAATAAGGTAGTAGATTATTAGAGTAGATTAAATTGTTTGATCTATTCATCAACTTAATAACGTACTATTAATATGAAGATTTATTTTGGTTGTTTGTTTGTTAAAATTTAGTTAGAGTTTATTTAAAATTTAAATTCTTTAGTTAATCAAGAGAGATCTAATAAAGGTATTAATTACATTAGTTAAATGTGGCATTTAATATGTATTTTATCGATATAAGGAATAATATAATAAGGAATAGAAAAATTTTAAAAGTTTGCTCTGGAATTTGTCAAAAGAGTGTTGTGTTATGCTTCATTTTAAGGTATCTAAATATATATTCATTAGAAATTTTTAATTTTGTTTTTAAATGGTTTATTCTTTTTCGCTACTTTAGATAAATATATACTGACTGACATAACTTCATTTTTATTAACAATGTCGTGCATTGTAGTCTGCATTCTTTGTTACATTAAAAATAATTGATGCTAATAAATGTTCTTTTACAGTTGTTAAAAGTTTGCATATATGTTTGCATTTATATTATGATCAAAGTTAAAATTTTTTTGATAAATACGTGTATGTGGTGATACTACTCAGGTATCACCGCAGCTTATCTCTATCAGGTACATTGATTTAATTCACATATGATGTTTTTCTTTGTATTTACTTATTCATTACATTTTTAACTTCAGATTTATGGTGTATTTATTTGCTATAGAAGAACAAATCATTTTGAATTTTTTAAAAATATCTACGCCAATCAACATTTAAAGTTCAATGTAGCATATACCAGCTTTTAGGCTTTTTTGATGCTTTTCTTATTCAAGTGGTTTCATAAGCAAGGTCTATAAGCAAATTTGAGATGAAAAGTTTTTCAGCATTCAAGGAGTATCAATGTTGTTCTCTGTATAATTTAATTTGTTTAAATAGAGTAGTTTTAGTAAATAAATGTTTGTTTGTTCTTGGTTTTTTACTTATTTGTTATCAGATTCTTAAGAATTAGGCAACTTAGCAAGCAAGATTTATTTTATTTTTTAGTGCAATTGGAAAGAGCTAAAGTGCTTTTTAGTTACTTCAAACCATTTGTTTGTTTTTTTTAAATAGAAGGGTTAATAATAAAAATATTTAGACAGTCGAACTGTTACTGATTTGAGTAAGTTTAATTTTTTGTTTAATTTTATATTAGATATATATTTTATGTATTTAACATGAAAAACTGACTGTAATTTTTGACAGGTAAGTTTATATACATAAATGTGCCTATATATCGGAATATTTTATATTTCTCTGAATCTATATGAATATTATCTCAAAGAAAAAATTAAGAATAGAAAAAATTTGAATATATATACATACATATATATTACTTTAGACTGACATTGCTTCATTTTTTATACAAGATTCTGCATTTATTATTTTTGTGCATTAAGATTGTGCCTGAAGGCTTTCTTAATTTAGCAAAGAATTTAGAACACAATGCAAATAACTTTGCACTGTGTTCTAAATTCTTTGCTAAATTAAAATAATGTAAATAAATTTTGTTTTATATTTTTCAGTTGTAAAAGTGTAAAACGTTCATTTATTCAGTTGTAACAGTAGCATAACCACTGGTAGTATATATTTAATGATAACAGATTTATAATATTAGGCTCGAAGAAGTTATTAGTGTAAATGGTTATAGGTAACTTGAAATTGTTGTCATATGAAAGAAATAGATCTAGGCGTGATAAAATTAATTGTCGTTGAAATATAAGAAATTTTGCTTGATGAACCGAAAATTTACTTGACAGAATTCAGTGTCAAGCGGTGTTGATGTCTATTATTTGACTTAACATTAGACACTTTAAAATAAAGCAAAGTATGAGTTTTACTATTTATAGTAACAAATAATAACAGTTTCAATTTTAAATGATTTTTTGTTTTGTTATCTTAAACATAATTGCGTTCATTTTTTTTTAGTTGTCTTTGTCATCACTTGATTATTTTGCTTACTGTTGAAACATGGTTTTAATTTTGTAAATTTAATATGATGTGAAATTTACAATATTAATCATTTGTCAACAGTTAAAGAGAAGCTGGAAATTAATTAAGAAATGCTGGAAATTAACTTTTAGTTAAGGTAAAAATGATTTTGTTTATTGGTAGCGTAATAAAACCAGTTACTGTTATTTATTGCATGACTTTTTTACTTTTTATAACATGGTGTTTTTAAAACACTTCCTCTCTCTGTTAGATAAAACTTAAATAAGAATTAGAAATGAGAATTGTAGAGAGAGAATTGATTAAACTCTGTAATTACTGAGCTCTGATTAAAATCTGTAATTATTAAGCTCTTGCGTATTTTTTAATACTGCAATTGATAATTTGCTATTTAAAGATATTCTTTAAATTGTCCCTTGGTTGTTTAAATATTGTAATAAATAAAATCTTTTTAGTTTCTCTTAGGGATCGTCTCTAAGTATTTTCTCTTAGGGATCGTCTATATATTACGTAACGCGAAATTAAACATAGACAAAAGAAATATCTCAAAAACCGTGTTTCTCTCATGGTCAACTATATGCTGCATTTTCAAGAACTATACCATTTAATAGTTTGTTTTTCAAAATTGATAAATATCTTATTCAAGTTATAGTAAGTAAAAAAACGTATCATAAATATTGTTATATTTTTTAAAGTTCTTAATTTATAGTCTTTAGATTTTCATTTTGAAAATTTACTGTTAAAGGTTGTGAGCACATTTTGTATGTATAACTTTATTTATCATAATTTTTTTTTTTTTCATAGTTTTTGGTAAATATATCTATCATTCAATAGTTGTAAAATGTGTTTATACGTGTTACATAAAGTCATATTTGTTTATAGTTATATATATGATTAAATTATAAAAGCCAAAACAACAATTTATATCTTAGTTTGATTTTTTTTTAGTATTCTTAATGCTTTGGTACTTCGAAACAGGTTTTATAGTTACATTTTCGATAAATATTTAACTGCATTTTCAAAATAGGTTACTATAAATAGGTAAATCGATTTTTGGTAATTGTGTGGTGGTTTTTTTTTTTTTTTTTTTTTTTTTGGTAATTATGATATCATTAATTTCATTACTTTTTTATTTTAGAACTACGTTATGACGCATTTATAAGATTTATAAAATTAAATAACCTGATTTCTTTTTATTGTAAATTTTTGTTAGTTAAAAAGATATAAATATAAGCTATTAGTTAATTTTATATTTTATCTATTTTTTGCCTAATAATTTGTTGTACGTATTTTAAGGGGATCTTTGTGAATGGGGGGTCGTAACTAAAAACTTTTAAAAATATGAAGAATATTGTAGTTTTGCGCATTAATATCGAGTTACTCAAGTTTTATTTATGTGTTTAACTAATTAGTTAGCATAGTCTGTATTTGCAACACTTTTGAGGAAAAAAAGAAAACATTCTTATATATGTAGATCATTGTTTTACATTTTATCATTTTATTTTATTCACCTGGCCACCATTAAAGCAAAAAGAGGGAAGGAACCTCTTTATTAGAGTCAAAATGTTTAGGAAAATTAAATTTCGAGTTACAAAAGGAATTTTTAGTAAATGGTGGCAAATTACCGTTTACTAAAAATTAATGAAATAAAGAGGACAAACAAATAATATAGAAATGGTCTGTGTTGAACAGACTTAACAAGACCCGGGTCGTATCAGCTCGGTTTACAAATTTTTATGTCTACTTATAATTTTTATTTTAGTTTGTTCTATGATGCATTAATGTATTAAAAAATTTGTTATACCTATGTTTGATCGTAAATTAAATTTTTTTTTGTTTGAAAGGTATTTGTACTCAGTTGCGTAGTTATAATAAACTTTATTATTTTTTATAAATTTATTTAAACGTGTGCATTTAACATTTTTAAGTTAAGAATTTTCTTTTCTAAAGAACAATTAATCAAGGGGATAACAAAAAATCTGATAACTCCTGTATAATATAAGTTAACTTCATTTTATTCTTAATGGTTCGTGTTATAAAAATTATTACAAGGATTTAGTTGACACTTTCGTCAATTTAAAGTATAACCAAGTGTTATTATTTTGCGTCAGTAACTAAAAACGTATTGTGTTAAACTTAGGAAGGTCAATGAAAATGGTTCTGCCTTACACTGTTATGACATATGCCATTTGTAAATTACTTAAATAATGTTAAGTAGTAGTTGGTAAATTATTTTACCTCCTCATAATTTTTATGTTAATTTTACAGATGGATTAATTTTTTCAAGCTGAAGGCAATTCTCTAAAAGGGTATTAGTTAAGGTTTTGCAAGATTAAATTGTGGAAAACAGCTACTATAAATTAATTATGTAACAGACCGACCAAAACCCGTATTACGGGTTGCCTTTTGCTAGTTATTATAAATATCAAATTATACACCCCTATGGATGGAATAAAAAATAGCAGTACCAATCGTAAAACAAGGGAAAAAGATACAAAAGAGCACATTGAAATGCTTAAGCATTTAATTGAGAGAAATCAATCTACAACAAGCATTTCCACTTCTCTTAACTTATCGAAGCGCGCACTTTGTCGTTAAGTTAAACAGAGGATAATTCGACGACATGACTGCATTCAAGTCGTTTTCTGATAAAAAACGAGGTAAACGACCTATAAACTCTCAAATAAAAAATATTATTGAATTATACGTACAAGAAAACAATCTTTTCACGCAAGAAGCAATAAAAAAATATCATTCTGCAGCAAGCTTTAACATTTTCTCAGTCTACTATTTCAAGAAAACTCAAACGCTCATAGAAAACGACTTGAATGCAGTCATATCGTCAAACTATCCTCTGTTTAACTTAACGACAAAATTTTGAAGTGCGCGCTTCGATAAGTTAAGAGAAGTGGAAATGCTTGTTGTAGATTGATTTCTCTCAATTAAATGCTTAAGCATTTCAATGTGCTCTTTTGTAACATTTTCTCTTGTTTTACGATTGGTACTGCTATTTTTTATTCCATCCATAGGGGTGTATAATTTGATATTTATAATAATTATAAACAATTAAATTTAAATCTAGATAAATGAATAATTAGATAAATAAAACTTAATCAATCAAGAAATATAATAATAAATTTACAAAGAACTAATAATAAATTAAATAAACTATCATCGAAAACAAAAAACTAATACTAAATTAAATAAACCATCGTCGAATGTAAAAAGTCTTCGTTTTAAGTATTTTTAACCTCGTTTACCTGGAAATAAGTATAATTTGTTTTGAAAAAATAAACTGTTTTTTCAAAACAAATTGCTTAAATGATATTTTTTTGTTCAAATTGCTTTTTTACAATTGCTTTTGTAAAACGCATATAAGAATGAATAAAGGCGCATATAAAAATGATTAAATGCGCATATAAAAATGAATAAATGCGCATATAAGAATGAATAAAGGCGCATATAAAAATGAATAAATGCGCATATAAGAATGAATAAAGGCGCACATAAAAATGAATAAATGCGCATATAAAAATGAATAAAGGTGCATATAAAAATGAATAGACGCGCGTATAAAAATGAATAACCCTGTATATCCTAGTAAACTGTAAGAAAATAGTTTAGTTTTTGAACAAAAATTTAAACCATTTATCAAAGTATATATCAAATATCTTTTTATCGATCTCAATTTTCCAACAAGGAAAGTATCGAACCAACAAGGAGCATGCTTATACGTCTATTCAGTTTAAAAATAGAAAAAAATTGAAGAACATTAAATTCGTTTAAACATTGTTTATACAAATGTAACTATGTTTCACAAAAATGTTAATAAGTAAATTAGGATATTTGTTTAGTGTTTTAAAATTGCCCGCTAAAATATTTCACGGTACAGCCATATATATATATATATATATATATATATATATATATATATATATATATATATATATATATATATATATATATATATATATATATATATATATATATATATATATATATATATATATATATATATATATATATATATATATATATATATATATATATATATATATATAAATATATATACATATATATATATATATATATATATATATATATATATATATATATATATATATATATATATATATATATGTATATATATATATATGTATATATATATATATATATATATATATATATATATATATATATATATATATATATATATATATATATATATATATATATATATATATATATATATATATATATATATATATATATATATATATATATATGTATATATATATATATATATATATATATATATATATATATATATATATATATATATATATATATATATATATATATACATATAGGGGTATTCAAAAAAAAGTAAATTCTCAAATCTAAAAAATCATACCCCCTAATTTTGGGGCAAATTTAGAAAAAATGAGCTTCAAAAAGTTTGAGCTCTATTAGATTACTTTTGACCCCCTCAAGCCAATAATTTAGGGGGAAAATGACTGAAACTAGTCATTTTCGTCATCTTGAGTGAGGGGTACTTTTTTCTTTTTTGAACTTGCTTTTTATTATATAAAAAGACCTATATTTTAGTTTAAAAATATATGGTTTTTTTGTAACCCCTTAAAAATCTTTTTTTGGTCGTATTAAAAATCATGAAAATTTGTAATTTTTAAAAATTATTTAGTTATTCCTATTGTTATATATTTATATTTTGGTGCAACTTATGATAGTTTATCATTTTGATTTTTCTTATAGTTTTAGATTAGTGCAAACAATTAACATAATAAAAATGAGTGAACCAAAACTTAGGTCAAAGAAAAAAGAACTTTTTATTATAAAAGAGGCAAGCAGCTATATCAGGTTGAAACATTTTTATTAATACTGGAATTATTAAATTACTGGTCACTAAAATATTCATTTAAAAATGTCTGAATATTTTTTAGATGTACAGCCTCCAAAAAGCTTAGATGTTCTTCAACATATAATTTATTATCAATAATTTAAATCTGCGCCAATATTAAAATTAATATTTGTCTCCTTAAAAAAAAGTTTCAAGATGTTCGGATAGTTGTTGTAAATGTATTTTATCTAAATTAAAAAGACCCTGGGTTAATGCTTGCTTTGATGTGTTAAATGATTTAAGTTTAATTAAAAAATTTTTTAACTTGCATAAGTTCTATTCCAACTTGAAAAGAAAATACAAAAAGAAGAACTATGGGAAATTTGACTAAACAAATAAGTTTGAGATTGAACTTAAAAAACTGGTAAAAATGGTATCTACAATCTGAGGATGTCGTTAAAGCGCCGTTTCTTGAGCTTACAGTTATACATCAAGTGCATCTGTTCAAACCCAATAGGTGTGATGCTGTATTAGAGTCTCAGTATAAGTATTGTTGGTATTTGGATTATATTATACATATATATATGTATATATATATATATATATATATATATATATATATATATATATATATATATATATATATATATATATATATATATATATATATATATATATGTATATATTTATATAAGCATAACCTTAAATATAAAAAACAAAGGTTTTTAAGGTGTAACAAAAAAATCTTATATTTTTAAACTTAAATATAGGATTATATATACAAAGTGCAAAAAAAAAAAATACTGATTTCTCAAAATGCCCAAAAATGTCCAATTTTTGGTCATTTTTTCCTTAAATCAATAGCTTGAGTTTATATAAATTAAATAAATACATTTTGGATGAATGCATTCAAGTGTTTAAGCTATTTCTATTTGGAAAATTTTCCACTTAAAAGCAAATGAATAAGAATGTCTCTGTTCATACAGATGTTAGTGTAGATTGTATCCTTAAACTTAAAACAAAACTCAGCAGTTACATTAAAACTTTTTATAAATTTGTGAACTATGACAAAAAGAAAAGAGGAAAAACATTTTAAACCAATGCAGGATTTATAGAAGAGACAAATTGTGTATTTGATGTGAAAATCAACATCTATGAATTATGAAAACTAAGTTAACAATATTTATTAAACACTGTGTTTCTATGCTATTGGAAATTTTTGTTTTAAGGTGACTTTTGCCTTGATCACATCACACCAAAAAGTGAAAATGAAATAAATGTAGTGCATCAAATATTTTTAACACTACAAACAATAGAGCTTGATACAAGATTGAACTTAGTAAAAGCAGATGGAATCAATGGTGATACTGGTTATTCACGTGGTTCCATTAAATAACTTGAAGTTTTTCTAGAAGTTCAATTATAGTAGGATGTTTGCATTTTGCATCTAAATGAGTAACCTTTAAGACTGTTTTTAAAGAAATTAACTACCAAAGAGTAAGATTAATTTTTTAGAGTTATTGGCTAACATATTGATGCTCATGTTTCCAAAAAAGGTGCTGTTAAAATAAGACCTGTTCCAATTTTAAAGTGTGTCATACTAAACAATAAAGTCAAAATTATATTTGACTGACCAATTCTATGCTTATTGGATCTGTTTGGGTGCAATCATTGGGAATATAGCTGATGCTTTTGCATTTTTAGTAGTTACCCAATGGGTATGCGTATACCGGGGGACATCCGTCAGATGTGTTGCGGACATCTGTACGTCCATGTGAAGTCTAATCGACGTCCTCCAGACAACGCGTGCCCACTGGGTAGACTTATAAACCATTCTTATTGACTAACATTTCATGCAGATTTTTCCGTAATATATATCTATTTCCAAACCTACTAAAAATATAAAGGTTTTTGCTATTTAGCAAAAACCTTTATATTTGAAAAAGATAATCTTGAATGGGAAACGGTAAAGAGTGACAATGACAGTGAAGCCAATGGTAAAGTGATTATGTCTTGATAAACGGAGATCCAAGAGTGTCTAAAGCCCAATTTTAATCTCAAATTGGCATGCTATTATAAAATAACCCTTTTTTCTTAATGGCACACACTTCCGCGAAACCACTTAAGTTAAGATATAATTGTCACAGCAAAATGTTAAAAAATATGTAAAACTAGTTACAGAACCTTCAGCTTCTGTTCTTAGAAATCCAATTATTAGAATCGGAGTCGGAGATGGATTTATTTGAAACAAAATTAGGTCCAGGAAACTAATAACGAAATTTACATTCAAAAATGATTTTAAAATGTAATATTTTGTGTATTTTTTGTGTTTTAAATATAAATAATACTTTAATTGTAAGGATTTTGCATCTTTATAGTTAATTTAAACATAGATGCATTTTGTAAGTATCCTTTTCAAATATATATTGTCGTATTTTTGTAATATAGTGGCATATATTACAAAAATATGACAATGGATACTTGCAATTTGTTTTTGCAATATTTTCAACAAAAATACAATTAAAAAAACTGATTTTTAGCAAAAAATTTATAAAAAAAAGTTTTTAGAAAAAAGCGTTACTTAAATAAAACAAGTTCTGTTTGAGTTTCAGCATTATTTGTTTCAACATAATTTAGTACCTATTGATTCTGGCTTTTTATTTTGTAATGCATTTATCATTATTTTAGCACTTTCAACCCATAAAAAAGTTAAAATTTAAAACTGGTAACCACTGACTTTTTACAGTAAATCAAAAAAATTAAGGATTTTTTTTTTTTGGCAGATTTTACTTTAAAACGTAATTTAATCTTTGTTAAAAAATATGATAAAGAGATTATTTACTAGCCGGGTGTAGTGAAAAACCTTTCAATATTATTTTCTGATGTCAAAACGAATTTTACGATTGCTATGAATGCTTTATCATTATACCAAAAGGTAGAAACAATAAAAATCATAAACTTTAGGCACAAAATATTTTTTTTAAAAATTAAAATATGTTATTAAACACTTATTTATTTCTAAACAGTAATTTGAAAAAATCAAAATTTTTTATTCTTGGTCTGCAAAACGGGTTATGACACTCTTTAGTGAGCTGAACTGTCATTGTGGGCCTTGGTAATGTAGCCTCTGTATGGCAACTAGCCGGAGGAGGATAAACCATAGTAATAATTACGTTTTCACTTACAAACTGTTATACAGTTTCAAAATTTTAGGTGTTACTTTTAATAACAGGATTAGTAAAAATTCTAGTTTCCACTGGCCAGTAGCTCAAAACTAAATAGAGAAAAAGTCAAATTTCTGGGGCTGCAAAGAGGAAAAGGCTCGTAGTTATTACTATTTTTCATGGTGTTGATGGGCAAATTTGCAAAATACACAATAAAAAAAAAAAAAACTGGAAGTATATAGGACATGCATAAGACATAAAAACTTTCCAAAACACTGAGAAAACAAAATGTGTCTGTGCTACAAAACTAAAATTAAAATATTAGACAAGAACAAGTCAGTATTTAACATCGTCCTAAATTCAACCAAAAATATTTACTTTGACGTGCAAAAAACAAAAAGACGGTCGTGTCAGCGGAACTTTTCTGGAGCAGTTCAACAAGAACTACAACTTTTTGGACCCAAATTTTGAAAAAAAAACTTTACATCCCACGCACACGGACCAACACAAAATATCCTATTTCTATTTCTTCACAATAACTTATCTTATTCAGCCTTGCTCGCTAAAATTACAATGTATCATATTGTTAAAAACAACAGTTGTAAAACTTGCATATAACTGAGAACAATCTTCACATCTTTGCCTACTGTCCTCCGTCTGGTACAATATGGGAATATTTTTAACATAAATATAACTTTTTGAGAACTTAAAACAGTTTTTCTATAATTTATTTTCTATATATATTTCTATATTATGCTTCTTTACCTCGTTACCTAATCTTTTTTATGTGTTCTTACATTAAGTAAGTAATGGACATTTTGCACGTAACATAACCTAACTCAGTTATGTTACTATAGGTAACGTTATCTTTTTAGTTTATTCATAGTTTTTTATAATCTAGAAGAAATATATTTAAAACGCACTTTTTTGTTTTTACCTAAAATCACACATTTCTTGATTACCTCAAATCATACACAGAAGCTATGAATGTTAATAACCCTGTAAAATCCTTAAGCTAAGACTAAGTCATATTGTTTCAAATATTGAAATAAAATTTTTTAAACAATTTTTATTTTAATGTTTGATTTGACATGAAAACAAGTTTATAAAAACAAAAAAAAAAAGTGTTACTGTGTTTAACTTAAACTTACTTCTTGAATTTATTTATTGTTTTCGCTGAATTTATAAATGATTCTAGTTAGTAAAATATGTATCTAAAATAATAATAAAACAAGAACCAAGAAAAGGTCTAATATAGTTTTAAAAGTAGACATTGCATGTTTAACAACAAGTAAAAAGTTGTGTTTTATAATAAGATTTTGTTGTCTTACATTTAACCATGAATTTTATATGAAATCGTCGTCAATGTTGTGCCGCTATCATGAATAGTTTTTGGAACTAAGCTCATTTACAAATTTTATTATTACAAACAATCATATTTCAAATGTTTGTAAATAAAAACATTCATTAAAGTATTTGTAAATACGAACAATCATTAGAATTTTTATAAATCAAAATGCTGAGTCTCAGGTTTTCCATTTTTCCTTGATGATACTTGTTGAAGTTTGTCAGCCCCGAGTTCTTCTTAGCCTGAGGCCTAAATTATGGCTTATTTGTCTGAGTTAGTCCTCTCCGTGGAGATTCATTTGTTTGAAAAAATTATAAAAAAGTGTAGAAAAAATTGCAACAACTGCTAACAGCATTAGAAAGAATGACACAACAATTTCTTCCCAATAGCTTTCTCTAGTATAGCTCAAAATACCATTTAAATCAGACGTTCTAGATTTTTTTTCAAAAAATTTTCGAGTTAAATACAATGTTGAACTTACTAAACAATATCACCTCTGTAACGAAATTACAAACAGGGTATACCAGGCCGTATAAAGAAACTGAAGAAAATAATGCATGTTGGCGATAAACTAATCATTATTAACACTAGTTTTTATAAATTTCTTAAAGTTTATTAGTATAAGAATATAAAAATTAGAAAAAAAAATTTATAAAAATACGATTGGTTGCTACGACAACCAAAGTAACGACTCTCTAGATTTGTAAGTTTTTCCAAATGTTTGGCAAGAAAAACAGGTTAAAGAACAATAGTTATTATTTGATTTTAAAGCTTTAAAAAAGGAAAAACGCAAGCTATTTATCATTTTAACATGTTCCGATATTAAATTCTCAAAAAATAACGCACTAGTGTAAGTACATGTCTATTTACCCATACACCACAAAAAATAAATAACAGATAAAATAATCAAATTTTTTGAGTTTTTTTTTTAATATATAATTGTATTGAACAAATTTAATAAAAATATTCTAAAAAGTAGGTATAAAGTAACTATTATAAAAGTTTACTAAAATATTCTCTCATCAATTGGGTGGCTCAAAGCATCATACGATACTTTTCCGATTTCAAATTGTTGTTCTTTTATTTTTGTCAAGAACTCTTTTCAATGTCTTTGCAACTTTTTGCAACTTTTGCAATGTCAGAGGAATTAAAAGTTGCATCTCGTCGACAAATTGCGTAGTGGCTTTAACGGAGTCACAAAAGTACTACTAAATCAAATATCATTCTACATTAATCATAATTGAATTGTCGATGTTGGTATCCAATTCTAAATCTAAAATTAACTTTTCAAACACAATAATTTCTTTATTAACTTAACAAATCGGTCTAGCACAAGCAATGAGCTGCTTCATCGGGTTGTACAGTCATTGATTAAATGGATGACCTTTCGTCATCTTATTTTTACGTACTTTGTTAGATAATTTTCATTTTTGTTTGGGGACCTTTAAAAAATTTTGACAATTTTCATGATTGTTATAACGGGACCAATAACTTGGTGCCTAATTTTAACTTTTATTAATAAATAATAAATCATTTAATTCTCGAATAAAATCTTGCCTTTAGAAAATATTTTCTACTTTAAATAAAGATAATAATAGTTTATTTAATAAACCTTATGTATTTTGATAACTTAGTTAATGAAACGTTTATAAAGTTTAATTAATGAAGTTTTTAAACGTTTAAAAACATTTTTAGAGGTTTATTTAATAAACCGAATGTATTTTGATAACTTCATAAGTTAAACTGATGTTAAAAGAAACATTTTTTTAATTACGCACACATTAATAATTAAATACACCTGTTCGAGTCGCTTTATGGAAAATTAAAAAAAAAAAAGGTGTTTTGGATTACGTCTTCTAAAATAAGTAACAAAAATTAGCGGTTGTATCTTAATATAAACATTAATATATTTGTAATGATACGGTCTTCTTAAAGATACTAGAAAATTACGCCAACGTAATTTTAATAATATAATATTTTGTGGTTTTGAATTTTATATAAAAAATGGATGGTATTTGTAAACAATAGATTAGCAGTCATATGTAAATAAAACAACTATAAAAAAACCTTTTGCACCTCCCAACATCGAGTGCAATCCTGTCCGCTTTCTCTATGCTATCTTTTTAACACAACTATTTCGGTCTTTCACTCTAACATATCTTCGTTCTTCCTAAACTCACTTTACTCTTGGTCCGTAGAGTGGGTTATGACGCTCCTTGGGGAGCCAAACCTGTCTTTGCGGGCCTTGGTAATGTGGCCTCTATATGGCAATTAGCCGGAGGTGGATAAACCACAATACCAAACAACTATAAACAAACAAGTGAATTCATTAGTGTTACTGGAAAACGTTTAATAATTCCCCACACAAAAAGGTGGCGACCTCTGCAAGGACCAAAGGAACCTTCAAATAATCGAAATGGATCAAGAGCGAAATTATCAGAGGGAGATCAACATGTTGAATATAAACATTAAATGCATAGAATGCAACACCGTAAGCAGCGACAAATCGAGCATAATCTTGGCTTTAGAGAAAATAACAAATTTGTTGGCAAGATTTGTTGGCAAGATATGGCAAAAAGATGAGCTGACCAGAAAAATGCTAAATGACGGCAAAAGCATTAATTCGGTTGAAGAATGGCAATCGAAACCAACAGCAAAAGTTGAAGCAGCGATTGCAAATAAAAACGAAATGGTAAACAAGTTGGATTTGATTAATAAAAACAAATGCGTCAAGAGATTCGAGTATGGCTACGGTGGATACGGAGTAGGATTATACAACAATGGGTACGGAGGATACGGAGGTGGATATGAAAATAACTACTACAGTGACGAATTAAAATACAAGGATATTAATCCAAAGACAGTAGTTTCCTTGTAAGAAGATACTTATGTAGATGATCTGCAATCGGGTGAAGAAACGGAAGAAGAACTTATCAGATTTAAATATGAATTAACACAAATCTTAAACGAAGCTGTTTTTCAATTGCACAAATGGCATAGCAACGTGAGAAAACTGGAATATAATGTTGAAGACAAATCAACAAAAAATATTGGACATCCTTGGAACAAGGAAACAGATCAATTGTCAATTGAATTCACTACTTGCATCAATAACAAAAATAAAGAAAATTTAACAAAAAGAAAAGTTCTATCTGCAATAAAGAATATTTTTAACTTATTGGGATTTAGTGCACCTGTGTTAATCACTGGAAAAATACTGTATAGTCGATTATGCTTCTTAAATATTGGATTGGATCATCAAATATCAAAAAAGTGAGTCCGGAAAAGTTGTCAAGCTTGTGGTTCAATGGTCCAAAATGATTGAGTCATAAAGAAAATTGGCCAAACCAATCGCAAATATTTGATAACTTATATGGCACATAATGTGAAAGTATTGCTCTAAAGGAGGACATCAGTATGGTAACAGAAGAAACAAAGGAAAATCGTTCTTTTAAAGAATTGTGGAATAAATATAACTATTGGAAGACTTTAAGGATATCGTCGCTTATAAAAAGGTTCATTTTCAATTGTCGCAATAAAGAAAAAATAGTCGGACCAATAAAAACGAAAGAGATGATAAAAGCCGAAACGGTCAATATTAAACATCGATTAAAAGCCGATGTGGAACTTAAACAGGATGAAAAGAACCTTTGGACGTGTCATGGAAGAGTTACTGGGTATAGCCCAATATAAATGCCAAAAGGGTTCTTACTAACTCTACGAATTATTGAGCACCATCACACCAAAACCTTACACGGAAGAGTCGGAGATACCATGGGTAGCATAAGAGAAAGATTCTGGATATCAAATTTGAGAGTGGCTGTTAAAAAAGTTATTCGTGGCTGCCGTTTTTGTAAAAGGTACAGAGTGAAGCCTCTGTACCTTTTACAAAAAGCAATGTTACAGCGCTTTAGAACTGAAAATGTTGAACCATTTGCGGTTAGTGGTGCTGATTTTGCCGGACCGTTAAAGTATAAAGTACCAAAAAATTCGATTAAAAAATGCTACGTTGCAATGTTTACATGCGCAAGCACTAGAGCTGTCTATCTTAAACTTTGTCATAACCTGTCAGCATTAGAATTCCAGATGGTTTTAAAAGAGTTTGTTGCGAGGAAAGGACCACCTCAGATGATAATCAGTGACAATGCGAAAACATTTGTGGCAAACAGGGAAGTGGTTACTTACACTTAAAAACGACAAGAATATTGCTAATTATCTTGCTACACAAGCTATAAAATGGAGGTTTAATCATTTAAGAGCCCCTTGGTGGGAAGGTTTGTTTGAAAGATTAATTGGAATAATAAAGAAAAATTTATCTAAAACTATCGGTAAAGGGATGCTTAGTTTGAATGAATTAGAGGAAGTATTGTTGGATGTTGAGTGCTCAATGAACAATTGACCACTTTATTACCAAGGTGACCAGTTTAACAATCAATTACTGACACCAAACGTATTAATGAGAGGAAAGTCTTCAATTTTGCTTGAAGAAGATATTGCTTTAATTACAAAAGAGGAATGTGCAATACGGAGAGACAAGTTTATGAAAAATTGTAAAACCCATCTGAGAAAAAGATGGATGATCGAATATGTACATGCAATGGAAGAACAACAGCAAGTAAGGTATTAGGGAAGTAACGTAAAAACTGCCAGTTGTTGGAAGCGTGGTGCTTATTAAAGAGGATGTAAAAAACAAAGCACTTCTAAATATTGGACGAGTTGAAAGCGAAATCAAAGGAAAAGATATAGTTACGCGTGGCTTAAAAATACGATTGGGGAAAGGTTATGTAATTAAACGACCAATACAACTGGTGTGTGACCAGGAAATTGATTTTAAGGCCGAGGGAATGATTGAATCTAAAAAGAACGTGGAAATTGGTAAAAAAGTCGAAACCCTAAAAAGAGTACCGAGACGGGCGAAATTAGATGCAAAACATAAAATCAGTTGAGATGGCTGGTTAAAGCCGGTCTCAGCTTTAATCGGGGGAGTGTGTTGTGGATTACGTTTTACAAGATAAGTAGCAAAAATTAGCGGTTGTATCTTAATATAAACATTTTTATATTTGTAATGATGCGGTCTTCTTAAAGATACTGGAAAATTACGCCAACGTAATTTTAATAATATAATATTTTGTGGTTTTGAATTTTATATAAAAAATGGATGATATTTGTAAACAATAGATTAACAGTCATATGTAAATAAAACAACTATAAACAAACCTTTTGCACCTCCTAACATCGAGTGCAATCCTGTCCGCTTTCTCTATGCTATCTTTCTAACAAACTACTTCTGTCTTTCACTCTAACATATCTTTGTTATTCCTAAACCACTTTACTCTTGGTCCGTAGAGCGGGTTATGATGTTCCTTGGGTAGCCGAACCTATCTTTGCGGGCCTTGGTAATGTGGCCTCTATATGGCAATTAGCCGGAGGAGGATAAACCACAATACCAAACAATTATAAACAAACAAGTGAATTCATTAGTGTCACAAGGAAACGTTTAATAATTCCCCACACTGGATTGAGTTTATAAGGAAAATAATCCAAGTCATAGCTTCTTTTTTTTTTGTAAACTTCATTCTTGAGTAAACGAAGTATAATCAATCAACATAAACAAATCCAATCACCATTGAAACAATTATATAACATATATAAAACAAATTGGATTATGATATCGTATGTAGTATGAAAGTTGAAGAATTGTAGTCTTATTTACGTCTTCGTGGCTTGAAAATATCTGGAAAGAAAGAAATTTTTGTTGCTAGAGTCTATTGAGCCGTGGAAAACAATGTCAAGCCTACTAAAAAAGCTAAAGAGGTGAACATGATATATGAACTAAGTACAAAAAAAAAAATTCATTAACGGTGTTGAACTATCTGATCTTTTTAAGCTCAGTAATGGCTGGTTATCAGAAGACAAAGGTCTAATTTTTTGGCCAACATTATTATCTTCTATTTAATATTGCCGAAATTAATAGTTTGAATAGTAGTAGTAGTGTCCCTTGGAGCGTATTTGACAAAAAACCCTTGGCAGTCATTGCAACCGAGGTAGTGGCGAGTGAGAGTTGGAGCACTTTCTTTTTTAAGAAAACGTGAACGAACGTGTATGCAAATTTCTAACGTATGTAAACTTTAAAAAGAGTAATGTTAAAACGTACTGAAACATTTATCAAGTTTTTCATTTGATTTGGACTTAAAAATTGCATTGGGTCAAGTTTCCTTAACTTTGATGTACAGCATATCTTTCTGTGATAAACGTTGTTACACACTTTTAGAAATTTAATTTAACAACGTGCCAGCGTGGCCGAGTGGATAGCGCGCTTCACTTCTGAACAGGTTAACCCTGGTTCGAGTGCTACTATTGAAATTTTTCTTTTATTATTTAGACTATTTTAAAATACAAAGTACTTTTGAAGTTTTATAGAGTGTTTATAAAAACATATGTAACGATATTATACACTTAAACAAATGAAAAGATTTTAAAAAATACAATATTTTTAAAAACATCAAGAAAAAAATTGTTGCGTATGCGTTACTTATGTTAATAACGTACATAGGTAATTAGTCATAAAAAAACTTCTTTAAAACTTAATAAAAAAAAAACAACTTTTTAAAACAGTTCTGCTACTCCAAAAAGTGCTGCAAAAAAAAAAAAAAAAAAAAGATCATATTTAAAAAATAAATTTAAAGTTTATTTTGACAATAGTTTTTTTTGCAACATTTATTTTTTACAATAAGTATGAGCTGCAGCTGTTTTTTAAAAAGCCTTATTATGCTTATTACGTATTCGAGAAAAACGCAATTAAAAAGAAAATTATTAAATTGAGATGGTTAAGCGCAAACAATGTAGGGGAGAGTATGCACCCATGATCCTAAAAATCTATCAGGCCAACTTACTGAATATATGTTTTTATTTCAATCTCTAAAATAACAGTACATAATAGCAAATTTTATACCTTATTATAATTCGATTATCATTTTTTTACCAGCATATTTTAAGTAGATTTAAAATTATAAAAACTAAGAATGCTCAATTAGGATCATGGGTGCATACCAGTATGCTCCCTTGATCCTACCTATATGCACCCTTGATCCTATGTATGTATACTTGATTCGAGATCAAATGTATACCATGATTGTATAAGAATAATTTTAAGTCATCAAAACAATGTTTATAATAAAAACCAATAAAGTTATTATTAATTTTACTACAAATTTATCTTTCTTAAAAAAGTAAAAATTAATGAAAAAAATGTTATTTTTTACTGAGACTCAACGTTTTTATTTTCATTACTTTCAAGATCAAGTTTTCTTTTTCTTGTCATGAAGATCTTATTTTGCATTTCTTGTTTTTTCTTTTTTGACTGAGATTTTTTTTTATTTCCTGAAGCTTATTTAACTCATTTCAAACAGGAGTGTCTGAGAGTATTCGAGAAAGCTGACGTTTACGTCCTTTAATAGATTTCCTTGATCCAGCTTTTGGAAATGGCCTAATTTTTTCTAGACTTGCTTGATGAGAGATATTATTAGAAACACTGGATAGTTGACTTCCAGGGTCAGATATAGGCTGAATAGGCAATACACTACAAGCTGAACCAGATGACAGACTTGACATCAATGAATGATTAAAAGCTGGGGCATGAACTAGATCAACAACACCTGGAAAAGGGTTAGCAGTAATAGGTTCTGGACGGTCTGTTACATATGAAGACAAAAACTCATTATCAGAAAATATGTTAGGATTAAAGGGTTCAATTCCTGCCGCAGCAAATCCTGCAGAAATGTTAGACAAAGTAAAAGCTTGTGCATAGGCTTTCCTTACAACTGAAGCTATATCATATATGGTCATCGATCTTGGATTAGATACAATCCAATCATCACAGGCTGCATTGTAATAACGTTTCAGTGGCCCATAAACTGACCGATCTAATGGCTGCAACTTGTGACAACAATGTGGTGGAAAGAACAGCATAGTTATGCCATTTTTTTTAGCTAAATCTAAACACACAATTGAAACATGGCTCTCGTGGTTGTCAAGAAGTAAAAGCACTGGATTAGCTGGTGAAAATTTCACATTTTGAATAAAATGTTTCATCCACTCTAAAAACGTTGCAACATTCATCCAACCAGATGGGTTTGCAACCCCAACACATCCAGGTGGACCACCATTTATCATACTTCCTTTGAAATGAACTCTTGGAAAAATAAAAAATAGAGGGATTGAGTTTCCTATTTCATTGACTGCACAACAAACTGTTACCAATGTCCCTCTTTCTGCTGAAGTTATCCTTCCAACTTGTTTATTTCCTTTTTAAGCAATTACTTTAACTGATTTTTAAACAGTTGTGAGACCTGTCTCATCAACATTATTTATGTTTTGTGGCTGAAACTTGTGTCGTAGACGAACATCTTTTAGAATGGGGAAAAATTCTCCGACTGTATAACAATTAAAAGCAGTTGCTCGTGCCATACTAGTAGCTTCTGGATTTCTTAAAGATTACTCATTCCTACGTAATATAAAACCACGAAGCCACTGTTTCTCATCAATTTGTAAAATTTTCTACGATTTAGGAATGCGCTTAGAAAGAGTCATTGCAAATTCATAGGCAAGTTTTCGTATTGTTTTGGTTGATAATCCATAGTGCAGTTTTGAGGCCCTTAAAAGATAATCTGATAAAGATGTTTCTTCTTCGTTGGTAAAAATTTGCATGGTAATGAAGTTAGGTTTGCAGACTGTATATGGATTTAACTGACATTTCCTTACATATCTCTTATGTCTCATTAAATTGATTCCCCTCTCTTTAGATACACGATAAACTGTACTACCATTAAGAACTGCATTAACAGCTTCTCGCATTTCATTCTCATTAACTTTACCTCTAGGTGGTCTATTCCCGGTGGGAAGTCGGCTAGCGAATAGCTAGCTGTAATCGTTACGATAAAGACAGCGATTTGGCCACGAGAATCGCTAGCTTTTTAAAGTTAGCAAAAAGCTATCGATATTTGTAAAGACAAAGACAGCGATTTGGCTACGAGGACAGCTAGCTTAATAAGCTAAAGACTCACAGGCTATTATAGCTACCATCATATCGTAATAAAATCGCTATCAAAAAAATTTTGGTATGAAGCTATCAACCAGCTATAGATTTGTAGGTATTTTGTAGCTAGCTAAAAAGCTACGATATCTAGCTAGCGACACATTGCTACAAAATCGCAATGATTAAAGTTCAATTATTCTCATAATTAAAATAGATTCAACACTAAAAACCGAATTTTTAAAGATGTTAGAGACATTAGTAAAGAATAAAATAAGAAAAATAAAATCGCTTGAAAATCGCTATAAAGCTAGCTAGTCGCTTGCTAGTCGCTAGCTCATTTCCCACCGGGTTGGTTTTTCGTTTTTTATGATACACCATCTTTAACTGTAAAAAAATGAAACATATTTATATAGTTTTGCTATATTCCTAATTTTTGGATAAACATTTATAAAGATTTTTACTTACTAAAATCTTCTTTATTAACAAACACACACTGATATATATATATATATATATATATATATATATATATATATATATATATATATATATATATATATATATATATATATATATATATATATATATATATATATATATACATATATATATATATATATATATATATATATATATATATATATATATATATATATATATATATATATATATATATATATATATATATATATATATATATATATATATATATATATATATATATATATATATATATATATATATATATATATTGAATACTTTACAATTATATTATATAAAAGTTTTAGGAGAACAAAAAAATACAAAATAGTATAAAATCTTAATTTTAAGGCTTTATTCAAGAAGAAAAAAATATATTTAAAAACAATATGACGTATTGTACATGTTACTTTAAAAGTTAAACATTTTGTGTGCGTGTGTGTATGCACCTTTGATCATAGGATCAAAGGTGCGTAAACGCATTAGGATCAAGGGTGCTAACCCGCTCCATTTTTACAAAAATTCTTTATTGGTCATATTAGATGCTTCTATAACTTACCAAAACCAACCATACAAGAGGTGAATAGTTAAGTTACAAAATGACATAAGCAAAATTATTAAACTTAAAAAAATATTAAAGATGTGAGGTTCCTTGTTAAAGTAAATAACGTTTGTAGACAAAACCAAATAAACAAAGGTTCTTTTGTAAAAAATTCTAAAACGATATTTTTTAACTTAAGGCGTTTTAAAAAAACGACTGCAGTATGGATGATACACAGAATATGTTGAAATGAGATAATTGGACAAAACTTTAACAAAAGCCACTAAACCAAATAAATTAAAAGTAATTGCAGTTCAGTGCTTAAAAATTTTAAGTATTGGTGTTTGCAAAGAAACATTATATAAACGAAGAAACATTATATAAATTATTTTTTAATAAAACTAACTTATTTTAAACTTTGTTAAATAGACAGGTTTGGCGCCTAACCATCCCTATATAAACAATTTATATAAAAAAATATGTTACTTGTTTATATATATTGTTTATAAAATGTAAAAAATTGACTTATAAAACGTTTTATTCAGGATTGTATAGAACACAAGTAAACTTTTCTAATAATTACAAGTCTTTTTTGCTCAAGCAGTTTTGTTTTGATGTTTAAATAGGTTAAGTGATTAGTTATATTTAAAGTATATTAAAAAATTTTAAAAAATTGACAAAATTGAAAAAACACAAAACATATTGACATCCAAGTGAAAAATTTGAAACTCCAATTTTAGATATGTTAAAATTGTGTCTTCTTTTAAAATCCGCCAAACCCGGTTATAAAAATAGCTTAACTGTAAGATTCAAAAATCAACGAATTTTTGTATTACGATACGTCAAACGACTAAATTAATGTTCACTTAAAAACGACTAAATTAATGTTCACACTTGCTTCAGAAACGTAAGATCCGTGGTTCAAACCACACTTCTGGGCAAGTTTTGCGACATCGGTTGGGAAGGAGGCGTGAACTTCCTATTAAATGCTCTTCCGCGGTGCTCTGTGATAAGACCGTAAGGACTTTTTGGGGCACCTAAAATCAACATTAAAAAAAAAAAAAAAAAAAAAAATGTTTATCTCCAAATCCGGTAATAAAAACTGCTTAATAAAAAGATTTTAAAACTATCTTATTCTTGGATTATGGTATGAGCGCCAACTGTACTCTAAAACGACTGAAAATATGCCATGCGATCTGTTCCTTTTCATATATCGTTTATCAAGCAATAAATAAGTTTCATTGCTTTCTAATAAAAGTTTATTTATTGTGTTCTTTTTAAAGGTTTAATCTTAATTCAGAATTAACATAATTATTGTTTTTGTCAAAAGAATAAAGATTTCTATTTTATTTTAGAAATGAGTAATCAAAACAGAGAAGGTTTGAATATTCTTTTTATCTATTTAATAATACTAAAGTTAATAGTAGTAGTGCCCTTTCGAGCCTGTTTGATACAGACCTCTTAGCAGCCATTGCAATTGAGGTAATGGGAAGAGAGAATTGCAACAGCTTTTTTTATAAGAAAACGTGAACGAAAGTGTATCTTTAAAAGTTTTGTAATAATAAATATGTAATATCATGTTTTACAGTTTTGCTTGCATTGCGACAACATCTTTTTAATTATAATCTGTAGCATTTATTTTTGTCTTATACAGTATTTTGCTTTTTAAATAATTTAAAACTTAAGTTAAGTAAGTTGCAATATGGTCGAGCGTTTAGCGTGCCGACATACGGAGGTGAATTAGTTTTTTTTTATAAGAAAACGTGAACGAAAGTGTACCTTTAAACAAAGGTGTATCTTTAAACGAAACTTAGAGTTAGAGCCCTATCATTGGAATTCTTTTTTATTATTATTTTTTATTTTTCATTGATTTTATTTAAAATACAGATAAAAACACTTTTAAAAGAGAACTATGAAATTTTTTTGTTTTGCGTTTACAAAAATAAAAAAAAAAGCAAGCTTGCTACGCAGCATTTAAACTTTTGAACAAAGTAAGGAGGTTTAAATAAAATGTTTTCATTAAGAACATGACTTAAAATTTTTATTTTATATAAAATAAATCATTTTCATCAACTTAATTGTTTTAAAAAATAATAAAAGTTAAAATTACTTATTTTAGGATAATAAAGTAATTTAAAGTTTCATAGCTGTTTTACAACGCCTCCGCTAAATATTCAAAACCAAGTGCTCAATGACGGAACTTAGATAACTATTAAATTAGAACCTAACATATTTAGTTAGGTAAATCTAGGCATCTTCCACCGTAAAGAGACGATTTTCTTTCTAAATTTTTTTAGTGGTAAATTCAGAATTTTTCATTTCAAAAAAATATACGTGGTAATAAGCTCTAAGTATACGGAAAGATACGTATTGAAACTTTCATTTTTGCTCATAATCTGTTGTTCATTAAAAAAATATTAGGAGAAATATAGACAAATTTAATGTGGAATAGAGTCTCTGTTTATGAGAAAAACAAATTATTTTATAAATCACTTATAAGATCCACTTATTAAAAGATACTCTTATAAGAACCATATATGGAAAAGATGCGCATGTTAATTTTTTTTGCATATTCTGCGCTTAAAGAAATTTTTTAGAAGTTTTTAGATTATTTTATTTTACCAAATAATATTAAAGTTAAGATATGATTTGTGTGAAATAAATTAGTATAGAAATTGTCGCTTTGGTAAAAACCCGTATTTTACTGATTAAGAAAATTAGAATATACACATAAAGAAAAAGAATAGAAAAAGTCCGTGTGGAATAAATTTACAAAGACCTTTGTTTTAACGGGTCCGGTCAGGTGAAACTTTTCTCACGTTTCAAGCAGGTATTTAGACAGGTATCCAATTGGCGATTTACGCAACGTAACGTTACCGTAACATTTTAAGTTTATTAAGGTTTATTATAATAGAAATTTTTATTTTTTATTGATTTAAGAAGGAAACAACAATGATTGTTTTTCTACATGTATATAGCTTTTTTTCTACAGCTCACTACAAAACATTGTAGTAAGGAATAAGTATAGAAAAAGACGATGTGGAATAAACTTATAATTTATGTGGAATAAATTTGGAAAAAAGCGATGCGCAGTGAAAAAAAAAACCGCGTCCCACATGGGTTTCATGTGGGTTTCGTGTGGGATTCATGCAATTTATATGGGACGGATTTTCCCATGTGGTATCCGTATGGAAATTTGCTACTTAAAACAAATATGGGTAAATCCCACATGGGTTACTTGTGGTATTTACCCACATTTAATTTTCCCATGTGGTATCCTTATGGAATTTTGCCACTTCAAACCCATATGGGTAATCCCACATAGGTTACATGTGGGAACCATATGGAATTTATCCATATGGTTCCCACATGTATTGAACCATTGGAATTCCCATGTGGGTTTCTTGTGGGATTTACATGGGATTTTATTTGAAGGCTGGAAACTAAAATAATCTTAATGTTAAAAATAACATTGCAATACTTTCGCGAGGAAGTTACATGCATCTTGTTTTAGCATAAAAATATCTTAAAATTATCTAAAAAAATGGCACGCAAGTATGTAAGTACTACAAATAATTTGTACCCCTCTTTATCGAATTAAGAATTTTTTTGCAAATAAATGGTTGTTTTAATATCAATATACATAGTAAAAGAAATAAGTTTAAAATTCACATAATTTCCCTTTTTCTTTAATGAAAATGAAAAGAAAAAAAGGAAGGAAAGGCATTCGGTAACTTTTTACGCCTAAAAACTCTTAACTTTATATTTCATAAGGGACATTTGAACTACAGTGAAGTACCTAAACAAGAGATTTACAGAAACATTTTAATTTTTTACCCGAATACCACTGTTTTTGGGAACAAAGACTCCTAGGTTTTTAAAGTATGTATTAAAATATGAATTAAAGTGATGTATATATATATATATATATATATATATATATATATATATATATATACTAGGTTGGTTGAAAAGTTCGCGGAGCGGCACCTATGTTGCAGTAGTAGAAACAAATTTATAACTGTATTAAACGTATTCATTCTTCGTATGAACGCATAAAAAATTTCAAGTCGATATGTCATTTCAGTCTTTGTTTACAAGCTATTGAAATTAGACGTGTCATAGTATTTTTTAAAATGGAAAATATTGAACATCGTGCTGTAATAAAATTCTTTGTGAAAAAAGGTTTAAAGCCCATGGAAATTCATAATGAAATGGTAAATGTGTTGGGTGATGATGCTCCTTCAAAAACAACAGTATGCAAATGGGCTGCGGAGTTTCAACGTGGGCGTTCAAGCCTTGAAGATGACCCTCGCTCTGGACGTCCAAAAAGTGCTACTACTGAAGAAACGATTAATGCTGTGCATGACATGGTTATGGATGATAGACGATTGACCAAACGTGAAATTGCTGAGGCTGTGGGCATCTCAGATGAACGGGTATTACACATCTTGCACGATGAATTACGTCTGAGAAAGCTGTTGGCAAGATGGGTGCCGCATTCGCTAACTCTGGATCAGAAACGCACTCGAGTAAAACTTTCTCAAGAACATTTGGCCCGTTTTCAAAAGAATAAAACAGATTTTGTGCGTCGATTCGTAACCATGGATGAGACTTGGGTTTACCACTATGATCCAAAGCTGCGACAACAAACTGCAGAGTGGACAGAACCCGGTTGTTCAGCTCCGAAGCAAGTGAAGGCGTCAAAATCGTCAAAGAAGGTTATGGCATCAGTTTTTTGGGATGCGAAAGGAATTTTATTAATAGATTACCTTCAAACCGGTAAAACGATAACAGGTGAATATTATAAAAATCTTTTGGACCAGTTGGATAAAAAAATTCGTGAGAAAAGACCTGGTTTGCTGCATAAAAAAATCATTTATCACTAGGACAACGCACCTGCTCATATCAGCGATGTTGCAAAGGCGAAATTGGTCGAATTAAAGTACGAACGCTTGGAACATCCACCCTATTCACCAGATCTGGCTCCGTCCGACTTCCACCTCTTTCCACATCTCAAAAAATTTCTACGTGGAAAGCGTTTCTCATCA
>NC_061158.1:16611479-16698689 GCF_022113875.1 Hydra vulgaris | reverse complement strand
CCTAGAACCAACAAAAATTTGCGACTTAAAATTTAATCGTCATAGATTCGGTCAGCGTGTAAGAAAAAAGCGTTTACTAATATCAAATGAAAAGCATAATTTCAACCCATTAGTAAACTGTGATTTGAAGCATTTAAGTTTAACAAACATAGCCAAAGCAATTGAAGCTGTTGCTCCTCATAGTATTATAAATTGTGTTGTGACTAAACTTGTCGTTTATGGAAGGAAAGTTTAATTGTGTTATTGTCTGGAAGATTTAAATGTGACTGCAACTGTTACCAAATAATTTTGGACATGAATAGTTGACCATAGATGATATTAATATTATATCTGAAAATAAATTTTCCTTTAGTGAAAAAACATAAATAAATAAATATGACTCAAACAATAGTTACTGATATAAAGCGTATGATATAGAGCGTATCAAAATGCCTGATATTGGTGGGAGCCCCGATAGAATTGTCCAATGTTCATATTGCCCGCCAGCTTGTTTAGAAATAAAATGTTCATTTTCTATTAACCATACATCACCAAAAGATCCTAATACATCTCTTCCTTAGGGGCTGTTCATTAATAACGTCAACAAATTTTTTGAAGTTTTTACCTCTTCCCTTCCTCTTGTCAACAATTTGTCAAACTTCCAGAGATCCCTCCACCTATAAAATTACGTCAATTTTTTGATAACCCTCCCCACCACCTCCTATACAAAGAAGTTACGCTACAAATTTTTTATTATTTAACCAATGAAACTCAAAAAAAAAAAATGTTTTTGATATCAACCTTAATTGATTCCCCCCCTCCCCTTTGTCAACAGTTGTAAAAAAGTAACTCCCTCCCCCCTTTTTTGTTGACGTTATTAATGGACAACCCCTTATATTAAAAAAAAAATAAATAAAAAGTTTGTAATTAACAAAAAGCATAGATATTATACTCAATGTCAGGTCCAAATAGAAACTGCTCAAATGGAAATGATCAATTGTTATTTTATGGTATGGACAGCTCATGGGTATATAATTGATAAAATTGCATTTAATGAAGCTGGTTGGTTGAGTATAACAGTTGATTTTTTAAATACTACGATCATTACTTAAAAACTGTTATTGTAGATTTTTTTATTAACTGATTGGAATAAAGTTGTTAAACAAAATTGTGTGTTTTATAAATGATATATATTTGTAATTATAAAACTTTTCTTTCAATTTTATAAGCAATTAAATTTATAAGTAGAAAATTTTCCCACCCATCTAAAGCTTATAATCGCAATTGGGTTTTAAAAATTGCTTAACTATAAAAAAATCATTTTTGTCATTCTTGATTTGTAAGAAATTAGCTTTTAGTTTTTAAGTTCTGTAAATATTCCCACTTACCATAATATGAAAAATCCAACACTAATTAGATCTGAACTAAAATTCACACACTCCCTTGCATTTAACACGCAAGAGTACTACTAAATTAAAAAAAACATATACATATTTTTTTAAAGATGAGTTTTTTTATTAAAGCAGGCTTTAAATTGCATAAAGCTGCACATGATAAAATAGTATCGTCCATATTATAAAGCATTGACACAGGTAATACATTTTTTAAGATTCAAAAAGTTTTAATTTTGTTTATGACCCTTTCTATGTGAGTTCTTAAGTTAACAACATCAGTAGTCTTCTTAAATTTACTAGCAGCCCTTTGACTCTTTACCCTTGCACTTGGTGGAACTGATAAGCTGCAATAACAAAATATTTTTTCTTTTCTTATTTAAAATCCTATGTTTGCCATCACCTCATTGTCTCTTTCCGACAAATCATAAAAGCCACCATCACTTTTAATAAATTTATCTGATGCTCTGCCACCGTAACACTAAGATAGAAAAGTTATCTATCCGTTTGGTGCTATACCAATTAATAACTTAACAGTGTTGTGGTGCTTATAATCAGACCAAGTCACTGCTTGGTTGTAAAGGGACTTTTAACTTTTAATAAAAATTTCAAAACAATCAAGAATCACTCAATACTTGAGATGCTTTGCTTTTACAAAAGACTCTGACAAGTTTTTTTTTATGGCTTGACTGGTAATAGTACCTCGTTCAAGAATGTTAGTAAAAACTCTAATTAAAGTGGTTAAAGTATTAGAACACACAAGTTTTGAAATACTAAAACAATCAGCAATATCCTTATTTAATAACCCTAAACGGAACCTCATAAGCCTCATTGAATGTGATAACAGTTTACATTTAGATATAGATTTTAGTTGCTTAGCGATGTTACATAAATTTTTTGGGCCTCTCCAATAACGATTAAAGAGTAAAAACGGTTTCATCAAACCAAAAACAACGTTAAAAATAGTAATAAAAGATATACCAGTATAAAAGTTAATTTTTTTACCATCGTTAACTAATCTCTAAGAAAGTTTTTGTTTGAACTTGACTGTTTGTTTTATTTTTAATTTTTTTAACTGATTAGTAAGACTATTTACTTTTCTCACATAATAGGTGATAAGTGAAGGTTTGTATTCACATGAAGTGCTTTTAATTAGTAGTGGTAAACTCAATGAATATGTATAGTCTAATAATATAGGTGACAAAATATCTGCATTGAAACTTACACTTAGAAACTCTGTAAAAAAAATTTTCAGTCAAAAAAGGTTCAACAAGTTGCATTTTAATAGAACACGGTAAAGAAATGATTGGGTAAAAAGTTCTTCTAGCTTTTTTTTGTTCAAGTTTATCAAAACCCATATTTATTGTTGGATTAGGGTTCATACCAGTTGGTATTTTATCAACAAAATGATCGTACTCTATCAGCAGTTCTTGGTTTCCATGCACTTCTTTACTTTCTTCCTTCTCTTCTAAGCGGACTAATCCAGTGTTATCTTTTTAAACTATTTCTTTTTAAACATGGAAAACAATACATTTGGAATGTTAACTCACACTCCCATTCGGATAGTATCTTCTCTTCGTGTTGAAAACACGTTTCATTTTTCAATTTTTATAGCTTGTAGGAACTATTAGTACATTCTATGACAGCATTATTAACTCTCATTTTGAATATTTTATTACTAATTCGCAACTGAGGAGATAAATATTTACCCTACTATATTCGTTCCAGAACTATTTCTTGCGCGATATTATTAATGGGAGAATCAAGTTCAAACTGGTGCATTGAGTGGACATAAAAATGGAACTTAAATCACGTACATACTTTGAATTAAAATGAATTAAAATTTTCAAAATAAAATTAAGATATTTCTTTTATTAAAAATTGTTGATCTTCCTATCAGCAAGCGCTTAAGTTTTATTCATTTTTAATTATATATTAGTTTTAATATTATACTATATAGATCTATACATTTTTTATATGCTTCTTTTTATATAATCGTACATAATTTGTTTATGTTTTGCATTTAAACTACTTAAATCAATAATTTCCCAGAGTAATTTTTTATTAATATATTACTTGTTTGCTATATATAAGTCAAAAAGATTTTAATGTAATTCGGCTCTTATTTATTTTTTAACAAAAAAACTTTGTGAATTTTTATACAAACGAACTATATTAAAAGATAATGACAGAATAAGTTAAAATCCAGGATGGAATGCAAGAAGCAAACTTGAGTCAAGTTCGACTTGAACTTTACTTTGTAACCAAAAGCGGCAGAGTATTTTTTGAGGGCAAAACCCATACTCTGTCGCTATTGGTTGCAATCTAAAGTTCAAGTCGAGCTTAAATCAAGTTCGCTTCTTGCATTCCACCCTAAATCGTTAATACGCGGAACTAATCTACTAAATTCTATTGAGACTGATCTAAATTAGTCTCAATAGAATTTTAATTTCCGTTCTTTTATTTTTTTATTTCTTTTTTTCTTTTTTATAAATGTAGATGCTTTTTTGTTTTGGTCCATAAAAGATATCTTTGTAAAACGCTATATTTACATTTATCATTTTATATTTTACGTTGCCTTTTATTCGTCATTTCTGTGTTTTTTATGATAAGTTGCAAAAAATTCTGATTCAAGAGATACTATTTTTGCTCTGTTTTAGATGCATATTAGATGCATAAAATAGATCGTGCATAGATATTTTTTTTTCATCTAAACTTAGATGTCTATAAGATGTCTTATATAGATTTGTTATAAAAACAAGAAAAAAATATCAACTAATTTTACGGAGCGACAATTATAAATGACCGCCATTTAAAAACCATGCTTAAACTTATTACAAAAAAAGCATGAAGATTTTAACCTATGGAAAACATTAATGATTACTTCTTTTGATAAATTTTAAATAATAAAATAACATGCTATTATAGTTCACAAAATATTTCGATGATTTGATGCTTAGCATCTTTGCTAAAATCCTTGTGATTTGAAATTTATTTTGCAGAAATATTACAAAATTAATATTTTCAAGTTGATATTTTTATTTCTAGAATAAAAGATAATGTAATTAAAATATATATATATATATATATAAATGTATATATGACTCATATATGAATCTTGGTTTCTCGATAAAAATGATAAGTGCACAACCAATAAAACAATCTTTTGTGTTATTGAAAAACACTCATAATATGAGTGTTTTTCAATAACACAAAAGATTGTTTTATTGGTTGTGCACTTATCGTTTTTATTGAGAAAAACACTCATAAAATGAGTGTTTTTCAATAACACAAAAGATTGTTTTATTGGTTGTGCACTTATCGTTTTTATCGAGAAACCAAGATTCATTTATGTCTTTTACAAAAAGGGCATACGAAACGATACGCAGTAGACGTGTCCAAAAAGAATATTAAAAAATACTAGAATTTTCATCAGTACATATAGAAAAAAAATCGAATGTTGGAACTTCTATAAGAAATGATTTCTTATCTTGCGAAAATCTAAAAGAATATTTTGACCATCATGAGTCATCGATTTTGTACAATGAATACTCTTACGACCAAAAGCCTAATGAGTTTAAGCATAACCCAACTTTAAAGGAAAGTTTTTCTGCATGTTTTTCTCACCAAGTAATTATGCACTAAACAAGTGGATTGACAAAGAATACCAACAAATTTATTGTCCCAAAAAAAAACAATAATCATGCACTGAAAAACAATTTTTTGTCAACAAAAGAATGGCACAAATTTCGATTGATAAAGTGTAAGATAACAGATAGTCAGTATCTAACTTGTTTTGTATTTTTTTTAAAGGTAACTTAATTACTTTTTAGTAGCAAAATGTTTTATAATTAGATTCATTTTCATGTTGTGAAGAATACAACTTTCTACAACAGATGAGATATATGTTAAAGAAAGCATTAATAGTAAGAATAACAAATCATACCGCTCTTCATTGCCAGAACCTCCGCCACCTATTATGAATAAGCCCAATGCTAAAAGTATGACATAAATAACATAATTTTTTTTTAATGGTTTATAAACTGAAATAGATTCTTGTTTAATTTGATCTGAATAATATCTATCTAGCTATTAGTCTTTTTTATGTATTACTAAGATTTCCTTTTATTTTAACTATTTGCGTATCCTATTATATGTAATGTTGTTAAATTGGTTACATATATTTATATCATTGCCAACATTCTATTGTATTAAATAATCCTTTATTCAACTTGATATGAAAATTGAAAATTGATTGAAAGACTTGACTGAAGTTGTTTGAATTCAGAAAATGAAAGAGTACAAAATTGGTTGAAAGATTAAATTAAGTAACAGGTATGGTTGAGGGATTATTTATAGTTCTAATTATAATTATTTCTTTTGAATAGAGTTGTTATCAGATTCAAAGATTGAAGAAGATAATTTTTTTTCACATTTTATTGATGAACACCAAGCAAAGTTCACATTGTCAAAGAGTTTCAAGTTTTAATTTGAGTAATTTTGGTTTTTACACCACTGAATGTTAATGTAAAGGTCTTTTTTATTAATTTGTTTTTGTATTAAAATAAATGTAAAAGATAGATATAAAAGAATAGAATGTTTATAATATTGTGATCCGATAAATCATGTGTGTAGCATTTTATCTTTAGTAGTTAAGCAAAATTCTTTAATATCGTAGCCTTTTACAGGATAAAGTTTTATCTGATTTAAAAAGTAGATTTTCCAAAATATTATGGCAACTTCTGCGATGGAGTAATAAAAAAACTTACATGTATTTTTGGAATTTTAGTTTAAGTTACTCAAGCATAATTTGAATTTTAAAGTTTTTATTTCATTGTTTTGCTATATGGTTTCATGAGCTAAATATGTTAATAAATCTTTTTATTCTTGTTTGTAGAGATGCAAAATGTTATTCTCAAGGAGCTTGCAGAAATAAAAGTTCTTTTAAAAGAAGTTATAGAAATTAAGTTTCAGGCTATTGGGGTGAAGTTGCTAGAATTGGTGGACGAAGTGGTTACACTGGATAATAAACTAAAAGATAAAACCAAGTATACTAATTTGGTATAATCTAATATTCTTAATTTTTAATACGTTTGTTTAAATTTGGTTTATTAGTTTAGAATCTAAATAAAAAGTATTTGTAAATGAACTAAAATAACAAGCTTGTGTTAGACTCAGTATGTTGTAAAGAAATTTAAGTTACACTAGTTTTTATTACATTTATTTCAGCTTGACAGTTTAAAAAAGATTGGTGGTGGAAAGCCAAGAGAACATGTTTTTTTGATCATGAAAAGGTAAATGATTATGTTTTTATTATTTATTAGAAAAATGATTAAAAGGGACCAAAAGCAATTCTTTTTGACCGTTATTTGTTATGGATTTACTTTTAACATGACAAAATGATAAACTCGGGAGCTTAGCTGTAGGTGTTTAAGTTTGTTTGTGTGCTAAAGTAAGTGTAATGCTAAACCTTGTTTAGCATTTTATTTTTAAATTTAATGCTTTTACCTTTCATAATTTTAAGTATTCATATATTAAAATATATTTTAATTTATTACATATATTAAAATAAAAATCTTTATATATTTCAGTTTATTGTTAAAATATTTATCAGGTTATTTTCGAATCAGATTTAGTCCAAATTAAATCGAAAAGGAAATGGGGAAAAGATAAGCCTAGAAAATCTAGTAAATATATGGAGTGTTTTACGAGGTATAGTTTTAGTAGTATTTACAAAACTGATATCTGTATTAAAAAGATATTCTTCGACTTTTTTGTGTCATGCTAGAATTTTTGTATCCATAATTCAAGTTCCTTTAGTTTTTTCATAAAAAAATTGTTGTTTATTATTGTATCTGGTTGAGATACAAATCTTCTTGTTTATATATATATATATACATGTATATATGAGTATATACAGTATTGGACAAAACATTTGCAATCAACGTCAAACAATGCTAAAAAATGTTCCTAATTTTATATGTCTTAAAAATGAAACGAACTATAATACCACAGCAAACAGTTCAGGAGTCTGGAGTCATAGCATGCCATGATATGAGCAATCAGCTGACAGGTGACAACACACAGGCAGAATTGCGTTGACAAGTGCCATTTTGCAGCATACATATATATACTGTGAAGCATGGTGTAGGTAATGTTATGGTCTCGGGGTGTTTTTCTGCTAATGGTCTAGGTCCAATACATCGAATCGATGGAATAATGGACCGTTTCATGTATAAAAATATCCTGAAAGATGTTATGTTACCTCATGCTGAGTGGAATATACCAATAAAATGGATTTTTCAGCAAGACAACGATCCCAAACACACTACAAAAGTAGTCAAGCAGTGGTTTCAAGACAACCATCTATTGGTGATGGATTGGCCGCCTCAATCTCTGGATCTCAACCCTATCGAGAACCTGCGGGAGATTGTCAACCGCAGAGTTAATCATGAGTGTGTTCGTAATAAGGATCAACTGTTTCAACAAATCTAAAAGGCCTAGGCAGCGATTCCACAAAGTTTCATTAATCACCTGATCGAATCTGAAAGAAATATAGTTTCTTATGTATATTTTTGTGAAATAAAAGTTAAGTAATGTTAGTTAAAATGTTTCTTTACTTATTTAATTTAATCCTTTTTTATGACTAATTTAACTGCTGTAACATCTTTGTATCAAACAAGTCCCAGCAAAGAAAGAGATATCTAAAATGCATCTAATATGCATCTAAAAACTGGTCTAAAAGACGTCTAAATTCACGTCGTGAACGGGACATAAATAGATGTCTATATTATAGATGTCTTTTAGATGCATTTTATTCGACACAAATAAATGCCTTAGATGCATAAAAGATGTGAAATATACATTTAAAGATGTATATTAGATGTATATTAGATGCATAAAAGAGCTATTATTAGCTAAAAAATTATCTATTATCTATCTTTTTTAAACGCGCCTTAGACATCTATTTAAGAGACGTATTTTATACATCTAATATGCATCTATAAGATGTATATTTCACATATTTTATGCATCTAAGGCAATTATTTGTGTATAATAAAATGCATCTAAAAGACGTCTATAAGATAGACGTCTATTTATGTCCCGTTCTAGACCTGAATTCAGACATCTTTTATCTCAGTTTTTAGATGCATATTAGATGCATTTTAGATATCTTTTTGTTTGCTGGAAAAAGACAGTTTCTCTAACTATGAATGTAATTACTTTAAAAAATAAATTTCAATTGGATCTCAAATTCCAGTTTACAACTTTATGTCTAAATTACAGTTAAATAGTAGTTTTAAGCAAAATAGACATAAAATTTTTTTTTTTTTTCATAAATTACGTATATATTTACGACATCAGTCATTAGAAAGTATATGTTGAAAACTGGAATTTTAGATAGACACATAATGAACCCATATTTGAATTTTTAGATCATGAAATGCATCATGGATGGAGTCTATCCACGAGTTTGGTAGTAAGTTATTTTATCGGTAAAAAGATAGTTTGATTTCCACTAATTTATTTTTTGCGCTACTTTTTTTCTTTATCAGCAACAAAAATAGTAGCAACAAGTTTATGATGTATGTTTAATTAAAAGCAGTTATTACTTTTTTGGCATACTTTTTACTTTGAAACGTGAAAATTTATTTTCATGCATTAATACTAACATTTCTGTCTTTTTTTTTTTTTCGTTATTATTTTTAGGTGCCCCAAAAAGACATAACGGTCTTGTCACAGAGCACCGCGGAAGTGCATTTAACGCCAATGACAGAAAAGTGCGCCACGGCCGCACTTTTCTGTCATTGTATCCAAGGTATGATAACATTTAAAATGATATATTTAAAATAACTATAATAACAGGCACAAAAAATTCAGCTTTGCGCATGTTATTACTTCCAATTATCAGTATACTAAAGTAGGATTGGAACTAGGTTTGAAGGATAATGTATAATATGAATTAGAAATTATAATAAGTATATTAGTCTTATTTTGTTATCATAAGAGAGATATTTTTTATAAACATTAACTCATTTAAAAATTACGTTAAATTATAGTATCCGCGTTTGTTTTCAAGAGCCTTAATTATAAAAAGCAAGTGATATAAATTACAAATTTTCAATAATTATGAAAAGATATAAATTACAAATTTTGCGAATGCAAAGCAATTTTTTTCAACTACAATAAAAATGTACTAAACGCAACCTGCAAACTTTTGACGGTTTAATTGATAAATCAAGATAAAACAAAGGCGTTTATAACTGCAATAGATAGACCACCTGGTGGAAATCTTTAAAAAGCATTTAATTTATTATATAAAACCAATTAAACACAAGCAAATTTACATAATGGGAGATTTTAATCGGGATCTTTTAAAAATAAAACTTAATAATACTAATGTACGATATCTAAATAACCCTCTTTAGTAGTACATAGTACTTTTATTAAATAACCTACACACGTGTAACTTGACAAACCGTAACCCGTTTCAATAACATCTTTACAAACAATTTTATAAAGTACAAAATTCAAAGCGGAATAAAAAAATTACTGATCTTAATATACTACTATTTTGAGATCTGTGAGAAAGGTCTGACTTAAGTGACCACTTTCCAAAATTTTTTATAGCTTTATCTTGTCAACAATAAAAAAGAAAAAAAACAATAACTGTAACTAAACTATATGGCTTACAATCTCTTTAAACGCACATTCTTAAGACGTACAGTCTTAGCGTTTCCAAAAGATTAAAATGAAAACTAAGCGCAAGTCGTTGGATGACAAATGGGCTTATCAAATCTTCTTTAAAAAAAAAAACTCTATCAAAAGTTTCTAAAAACAAAGACTTATCAAAATTAAAAAATATATAAACAATAAAAAAATTTATTTTAAACTATAACAAAACAATTGAAAAAAATTATTATTGCAATTTATTAGAAAATAATATCGGTAAAACTCAAAAAACAACTCCTGTTAAAACAAGTTTTAAATCGTATTTACAAAAAAAGGATTTCGTTATGGAAAAGGATAAAATAACTTTAAATGAGCTTCAAAACGCCTTTAATATCATACAATCAAACAAAAACCCAGGACTTGAGAACATTGGCGCAAATGTCGTAAAAAGTTTGTACGATATTGTTGAACATCCCCTTCTGATTATTTACAACATGCCTTTAAATCACGGGGTATCTTCTGAACAGCTTAAGATGGCTAACGTTGTTCCTATATTTGAAAGAAAGGACGGTTCTTTGGCTTTTAACTATAGACCCAATTCTATTTTACTCTGTTTTTAGAAAATGTTAGAGCGCATAATACACAATAGACTCTATAACTTTCTAGTTAATTATCACCTCTTAAATAATAATAAATATGAATTTCAAAAACGACACTCAGCAGAACACGCTGCAATCAAAGTTACAAATGAAAATTTAAATGGATTCGACAAAAATTAATGCACTCAAGGGTATTTCTTGATCTTTCAAAAACATTTGACACTGTTGACCATGAGATTCTTCTGTATAAACAAGATATTAATGAAAAGAAAAAACATAAACTTTAAAAAGGTTTGCTCCTACCTTAACAATCGAAGACGGCCATTACCGCATGACAATACTGCTACACAACCTAAAAGTATTACCTATGGGCTCCAGCAGAATCAATTCTAGGGCCATTACTATTTCTTGTTTATATTAATGATCATCTCATCTTTAAATAAACTCATCTTTATTCTCTTTGATGACGATACACAAACATTTTTTAGCCACGAAAACATCAACTTTATGCTTAACACGGTTAATCAAGAACTAGAAAATCTAAACAAATGGTTTGAGACCAACAAACTCTCGCTAAATGTAGGAAAAAGCAAATATACTCTTTTCACAAAATTTTATGGCTTAGACACCCTTCCTTTAAAACTTCCTGAACTGCTTATCGACAAAACTAAATTAAAAAAGAACACTCAATCAACTTTTAAGGTACAATTCTTAATGAAAGTGTTAGATGGGGTAATCATATCAAAAAAGTGGAAAAAAAAATCTAAAATTATTGGAATTATGTATAAATCAAAGTATCTTTTTAATACAACTTGTTAAAAAAATATTTATTTGTCTTTTCATCACAGCTGCATCAAATACTGTAACATAATCTGGGCGAGTACTTATCCAAATAAGTTAAATGCAATTTACAAAAAACAAAAACATGTATTCGAAGTCAATATTCTTAGCATACTACTTTTTATGTTTAAGTTAAAGAATTTACTACTACCAAACACTTTCCAATATCAATTTATTTTTATAAACCAGAAATACCAACCTGAGTACGCAATTAACTTAAATTTACTCATACACTATGTACTCAATTAATAAACTAAGTACTCAATTAAAAAACTAAGTACTCAATTAACTCAAATTAACAAAGTACTCAAATAACTTTGTCATACCAAAAAAGTTATTAAAACAAACCGACTTCTCAATATCTTGCCGAGAGCCACGATTGTGGATTTTGAACCTAACAAGTAATTATAAAGACTATAACTTCCACTTTACATTTTAAACGTGCAACAAAACATAAAATATTTGACTATAAATAATTTTAAATTAATTTTAAAAGCTTTATTTAACCTTAGTTATTTAATATCTTTTATATTTACGCAATACGTTTTTTCAATAGGTCTTTACATTAATAAGTATGGGTTTTAATGTTATGTCATTATATTGACGTAAAAACAAAAAAATAACAATAATACTAAAATAATTACAAATTATTACAAAAAAAAATTAAAAGTTTATGCATGTGTATTATATGCAAGATTGTATCTATATTCGTAATAACGGGGCTTGATGATGTCTTCTGCCAGCCCCAGTCGAAATTGTTTAAAAACTTTATATTGCTATGAAGACATTGTAAAGCTTATTTCAAAGGACGAAATAAAAAAAAATAATAATAAAATGTAGTTTGTTTTCTTTGACATAGTTGAGAGTTTATTAGCCCTTAACCAATTGTTTACTTTGTTTAGTTCAGTGTTCATGTCTGCATATACACAACTACATAATGTTTACTGCTAAAACCAATCATCAGGTAAAAAATATATTATGTCATTTTGTTAAAAAATATTTTTTTTTAAATATACACAAAAAAAGTCACACACACACACACACTCACACACTCACTAACACACATACACACACACAAACACACACATACACATACACACACACATACACACACGCACACACACACAAAGCTGCAAAGGCTATTGGCCTATTATCGTAGAGGAAATTGTTATTTATGTTATATTTCATCTGACGACTATATAAACATGCTCTAGTGGCATCATAAACATTAATCAACATAATTCGGGACAAATATAAAATAATATCTAGCAATCTTTAGAAGCAAATTAAAAAAAAATGTAAAAACGATTGTAAGTATTCACGCTTGCAGAAACGTGAATTTTTTCAATTAAAATCCATATTTCTTTGCAGTCTTAGTGGGAAAAAAACCTGCAAACTTTAAAAATGGCCACCAACAGTTTGTATATAGTTATAAGATTGTCGCAAATTTAAGTTATTCTTAGCATAACGAAAAGTATTAAACAGTGTAAAAATAACTAAAACTTACTAAAATACGACCATAGTGAAATTAATCTACCAAAGTTCAGATCTTTTCTAAAACATTTAACAGTTAAGGGTACTAGTATTGGAAGACCAGCAGGCAAAATAACAACCAAATAAAATATCCAATTATAATCTTCTTCTTTAAAAATCAAACTTGGATTGTTTAAACTTTTTGAAGTTGTAAAGAAAGCTGATAAAAAAACATATTTAAAAAACCTACTAAAAAGTTTATCCATTTTTCTTATAAAAAGTTGATGTTACAAAGCTACACAAATTATTTGCTTAAAACTTATTTTTGATAATTTGCGGTATCAAATATTTTCAAGCAAACTTTTGTATAACGTTGAGATGAGATATAATACTGACAGTCACATGATTTGTTCTAATCATTTTTATTATCTTAAAAATTGTTATGATCTTTTGTCATAAAAAACCAAATGTGTCAATAGTCGATGATAATCGGCTGTTAATCTTTAAAAGTTTATTGCTGTTTTATAAAAAAAAAGTCTTATAAATTTTTTTTAATCTCCAGTTATTGTAAAATTCAAATTTTAACATAACTTGTTTCATGTTTGACACACCGGTGCAAGTAACAAAACCTACGGTGCAAGTAGCAAAAATTGAAAAAGCAAACTCAGCGGAATCAGGGAGCTTATTCACAACTTTTCCGTAACTCTTGCGTAGCTGAGCAAGTTATGAATAACTTAAGAATAACTTATGAATCAACTTATGAATAATGAGCAGTTATGAATAACTTACGCAAACTATTTTTTGCGTTACTATTTGGTATTCACATCTTTTTCCAAGCGTTTGCATAAAGTTAAGGTTGCGCATGAGTTACGCAAAACTTACGCAAAAACTTACGCAAATATTTTAAAACTGTTTGTATAAAATAAGTAGTTAGTATTACTAATTCTTTTGTTGATAGGTATCTACTAAAACTATTATATATATATATATATATATATATATATATATATATATATATATATATATATATATATATATATATATATATATATATATATATATATATATATATATATATATATATATATATATATATATATATATATATATATATATATATATATTTATATATATATTATATATATATATATATATATATATATATATATATATATATATATATATATATATATATATATATATATATATATATATATATATATATATATATATATACTTTATATATATATATAAATATATATATATATATATATATATATATATATATATATATATATATATATATATATATATATATATATATATATATATATATATATATATATATATATAATGTAATAACTAAGTTATTATATATAACTAAGAACGTTATATATAAATTATATATAACTAAGAACGTATATTTCCCAGAAGATGAGATGGAGAATTAAGGAGAATGAATGGTTGAGAGAGAGATGTTTCTAGTAATTTCTTTCTTATTTGGGGAAATACACGAACTTAGTTAAAATTTTAAATGTTTCTTTAACTAATTTCTTGATTAATTAAATCAATATAGTATACTATTTACTCAGCAAATGATCTAATGAGGAAATAAATAAAAATTATAAATGTACATATTAATTTTTAATGCCTACACTGATTACTATAAAATATCTGCAGACATTGTTAACAAAATTAAGTTTTTTAAACTAGCATACCCAGTGGACACAGACAAAAAAAAAGACGTCTTTTAAACGTCTTATACACGTTTTGGACATCTTTTGAACGCTTTTTGAACGTTTTGGACGTCTTTTGAACGTTCAAAAGACGTCTTTTTTTGGTCCGGTGTTCACTGGGTAAGTAATAAATAAATATTGCTGCTTAGAAGTAGGTTTTTATTATTATTTATTCTTTTTTTCTACTAAATATTTTACTAATCATTTTTAATATTAGTAGTAGTATTTATGTTAAATGGTACAAAAAAGTAGTTTAGTGCTTTAATTTATGTAAGGCGTTTTATTTATTTGTTTTATTATGGCATTATGATAAATATGTTGATGCTAAAATTTTTTGAGAAATTATTTACTCCAGTGTCAGAAATCAAGAAAGATTCTAAAAAAAGAGCTGAAATGGGGCGCTTGAGCAGATAAGACTTTTGGTAAAGCTGTATAACGAAAATAAGAGATTGCTTGATGGAAAATTTTCTCCTTGTAAAACAGATTTATTTTAGATATATTTTATCTAATAATGATATAAGATTTTCAATGTTAATAGAAAATTTCAATTATTTTTAGCAATTTCAAAACTTACAAAAGACGATGCATGGAGTAAAGTTGCAGACCAAGCTATCTGATCAAAAATCTGACAGCTAGGGAAAAGCAGCACAGATTGTTTCTAGTCTAAACAAGACTGGCGGGGGTGAGGGGTGCTTGGAGGAGCTTGACTCCATTGATCAGCAAATGGTGTCCAAGATGCCAAAAAATTCATACATGGTAAGGATTTTAAAAGAATATAATTTTTGTGTGTTTGTGTTTTATATATATATATATATATATATATATATATATATATATATATATACATATATATATATATATATATATATATATATATATATATATATATATATATATATATATATATATATATATATATATATATATATTTATATATATATATATATATATATATATATATATATATATATATATATATATATATATATATATATATATATATATATATATATATATATATATATATATATATATATATATATATATACATATATATTTACAGGGAATCACTGGAGGTATTGACTCTCTTTAAAGTCCTACAGCATCGAATAACGACTATTTTTCAACAGATATCAGGGAGTTTTTCACCACAACCAAATGAACAAACGTTTGATCAGTATGCAAACTATTTTTTGTGCAATGTGGTAGTTTAATAAATTTTCTTGCTTATTTTTATAATTTGCTAAATATATATATATATATATAAATATATATATATATATATATATATATATATATATATATATATATATATATATATATTTATATATATATATATATATATTTATATATATATATATATATATATATATATATATATATATATATATATATATATATATATATATATATATATATATATATATATATATATAGATATATATATGTATACATATATATATATATATATATATATATATATATATATATATATATATATATATATATATATATATATATATATATATATATATATATATATATATATATATATATGTATATATATATATATATATATATTTATATATATGTATACATATATATATATATATATATATATATATATATATATATATATATATATATATATACATATATATATATACATATATATATATTTATATATGCATATTTATATATAAATATATATAGAGAGAGAACAATAATATCAATCGCATTATTAAAAGTAAGTATTTCTTAAATTAGCGTCATTAAAAACATAGTATATCAAGCAACTGTAAAAAAAAACTATTTTAAATAATTATTTTAATGTAATATGAAAGAAATGAAATGATGTACTTGAATGAATATGTTGCATACAAAACAACAGCAAGTTGAAGAAAAGCTGAAAATCACAAATGATATAGTAAATAAACCTACCATTATTTTCAAGATTTTTTGAGCTAATTAACTCATCCCGAGCACACGCAGAATCTCTTCTATTGTAATTCACATAGGATTGAGAAATAACAGCAGGTGAATTGGTGGAAACATTTGTGAACGAGCCTTCTAACATACTAATAGTGGTCTGACTGTTTAATGTTGGTTTGCGTAAGGAAAAATCATCACATGTAGAAGAGGTAGTAGTTGAAAGAAATGGCTTTGGTATGAGAGCTTTTGATAAAGCAGTAAGTTTAGAATAACCACCGTGTATAGAAGAGGTTTGAGTATTAACCTTTTGAAACCAATTTAACATTAAAACTAATTAACAGCAAGAATATTATTATTACACAAGAAAACAAGAAAGTTTTATAAATATAATCATTTTTGAGTATTATATATCAATTTTACTTATTAGAATTTTCAGGGGAACTGGCATTGGAATAGACTTAATTGCATTTCTTTTTTCAGATAAGCTGGGACTCATTTCATTGTTATCCAGTTCTCCAGCTGTTACATTATCTCCATACTCTTCGCATACTTCTTTTTCATCATCTAGGATGAAATCAATTCAAAAAGATAACAATGACTGATATTTATTTAGTAAATTTAATGAGCACTTATCAAATATATAAAAAGACCTAGAAATAATTTAATGTTATATCTTTAAATAATTTATTTTAGAAAGAGACATTGATGAAATGCTTTAAGAGATTCATTTAGTCATCCAATTAGTAACTCCAATTAATAACTTACTAAATTAGTGAATAAAACATTTGATGGAGTTACTAACTGGAGTGACAATGGAAAACAGTGCAAATAATTTAGTAGAATTGAAAGAACCCTTGAAAAATAAAAATTTTTTGTAAATATTTTTTTATTATAAAAAACATTAGTAAATTTACATTTACATTTTATTGAATGTAACTAAAAAGAGAAATGTTAAAACCATATTTTTACATCATTTAATATTATTAAATCCCTAATTACCAGTTAGCTTGATGTATTTCAGTTTAAATTGATACCAATCATCAGTTGGATTGGATATTTTTTTCAGTCATGACTCAACATTTTTATTAGGCGAAAATACTTTGTTACACTTTACCCAGTTTGATGGAAGAGTTTGTTCATATTCCTCTAATGAGCCATCTTTTGCATATTCAAACCAAACCGCTCTGGTCCAAGACATATTGTTTGTAAAATTGAAAATTATGGTAAATCTGTATATCTAATTCAATAGAAAAAATATTCTATCAATAGTTTGATATTATAGTAAAAATATCAAAATAAATGTGTAAGAAATTAATTATTTTATTTTCAATTTTTATATATATATATATATACATATATATATATATATATATATATATATATATATATATATATATATATATATATATATATATATATATATATATATATATATATATATATATATATATATATATATATATATATATATATATATATATATGTATATATATATATATATATTACAAATATTAATAACAGTAAAAACAGAAATTAAAACAAAAAAAAAACACAGCTGTTAATTTTACCTTAAATTAGTTTTTTTGAAATTTTTTTTTTCTAGTATGACTGTATAAATAAAAATATTCTTTTTATACCAGATAAAAGTAAGGAAGTCATTTGATAATATTAAAATATCATTGATAATGCTAAAGTACTAATAGTTAAACTTTTTTTTAGACTAATGGCTCAATTATATAAATGCTCTGTTTATACTAGTTAAAAATAAGCAAAGCAGACATCCTCAATTATTAAATTGGTGCAACAAAACAAATAGTGATACAAATTTTTACTATTATCAAATAATGCAGTTTAATTATCATAATTTTTTTTGTACATATATGTATTATAAAAAAAATGAACTAACAATAATTATATATAACTATTGTTAGTTCATTTTTGTTTTTCACTAAAAAAATAATTTATACATTGAAAAGCTCTTTACCACAAATAAAAAATATTTTAAAAAACAAAATACTAAAATCTACTTAAAAACAATGATAAAAAATGAATAAAATTATTATAATATCTGAATTTGTTTATTAACTGCTTTTTCAATTTTAATAGCAAAAATATTGTTTGTAATTATTAATGGGATTGTTTATCTAAAATAAAAAACAACTCTTTTATTTAAAGATAATTAATTCAAAAACTAACATTGTGGTGTAATGGCACCAACACATATCCATTATTATATGGAATACCACTTTCTTAATAATTAGATCCTTTTTTTTATTTAAATTTTTCCTTGAATTGTACATTTTTATGAGGGAAATATATATGCAACAACTTAGAACAACACGGATCATCAAAAAACCCATCCAAATCAGATATTTTAAAGACATAGCATTCTATATTATTACCAATAACATTATTTACACGAACAACTTTTTCTCCATGAATGAAAAAACATCTATTTTTGTTTCTAATTGAAATTTTAGTTTTTGATTGCTTGCTTCTTGTTAGACAACATTTCTCTATCTCCTCTATTCTTTTTGTCAGCTGGGACAAAGGACTTTGTGCTTTGCGCACATATGATTTTAGAATGCCTAGATAGTTTTCAAAATGAAAAGCAGATATATCTTTCAAAATGAAAAGCAGATATATAACTGCAGCTGTGGTTGACCACATCTTCATATAGATGTGTCAAACTATGAACATTATAAGTAACAAATTCTTGACCATAAAGAAATGATGACCAATTTACAAACCATTCCAAGAGCTCTTTTGCATACACCAACAACTTATGATCATTCAAAAGATCACTATCAATCATTATACTTGTAGCAACTGATAAGCCTAAGAAATGCGTATATATTTCTTGAGAAACTACATTTTTTAAAACAACCATACCAGTATATAAAAGAAAATTTTTAAACTCTGTAGCTTTCCAGCGTTTAAACTCATCAATACCTCTTGGTTGTCATGCAAACTTGCTCGGCAATTTTCCTGATAATTCTCTAAGTTTTTCAGAAATGATTGCTTTTTGAACCTATGATATCCTGCATGATCTTTTACCTTTGTTGAAAAAAAATATAATTCTTTTAGTTACTCCTAAATAAACCAAATGCATAATATCTAAAATAAATGATGTAACACATGGTATATTATATTTAGCTAGAGTACATAATGTTTTTTGGTGTTCTTTGTAACTGTGTAGGTTAAATTATCTATTATTTCTCAGAGTATATCCTGACCCTAAAAAAGCTTGTCGATGATTAATATGTGCACAACGAATAACACATCACTCACAAGAATCATATCCATTATGACTAACTATTGACTTCAAAAATTGTCGAGTTGGAGCATCACAACAAAATGATTTAAGGGAAACTAGGTAATGTTTATATGGAGTTTTGGTTCCTTTTTGTAATAAAATTGATAACTTGTTTACAAAATCAAACATAAAGCTTTCTTCAGATGAAGGTTTGCATTTGCCACAGAAAATAGCTAAAGCAAATGGTTGGATACTTGAAAATGAGCAAAGTATAAGCCATAAAGCTACTGATGTGCTTTTAAAAAATGGGATCCCATCAAGATTAACAACTAACTCAATTTTCTTAAGATCTGGAAATTTACTTAAATGTTTTAAAATATTAGTTTCCAAACCATAGTAAATGTAAACGCCACCACACTTATTATGCAGTGAAATGTTACTTGGAGTTTTTAATAATGTCCTTGCATCTTTTGGAAGCTCTACATGGCTACATGCTCTACATGGCTACATGGCTACAAGCTCTACATTTTTTCTCTAAATAAAAAGAAGTTGATTTGTTGCAGAGTGTGAAGTTTGGTTTACAACAACCCATTCTGCTAATTCTTCACATAGATTTCCATTTGCTATTTTGTCATCTATAAAGTTTCCATGATTTAATACACAAGAATCAGAATTAGAACTGAGTCAAGATTGGAATCTGTGCCAAAATTCTTCAACACCGTCAACTTCTTGCTCAATTGAGTCTTCTGAAACAACTGTATTATCTGAAACATTTATTTGTTGTTCATCTGTTTCTATTGTACTAACTGTCTCAGTAAATAAATCAATTACTGATTTATTAATTTCTCTCCATCGAGTAATCCGTGATGACATAGCAACTAAATATTTTTATTCCTGTAAATAAATAAATATACTTATATCAGGGTGTTAGCTAGAAGTATATTTTATACTGAACTTTTTATGAAACTGTTATATATATATATATATATATATATATATATATATATATATATATATATATATATATATATATATATATATATATATATATATATATATATATATATATATATATATATATATATATATATATATATATATATATATATATATATATATGTATATGTATATATAGCTTTCTAATTTAGGTAAGCGAAAGATACTATGACTCAAAATAAGGTTTTTATTTTTTTTTAAACGAAGACCAGATATATTACTGATTTGAGGAAAAATGTAAGAGAGTGCTGCTACATCGATTGATTTATACCTGTCTTAACCCAAACCCTCAGTCGATGTAGCAGCATTCCCTTGCATGTTATCCCTAAATAAGTCAATGTAGAAGCACTCTCCTACATTTCTCCCCAATTCTGTAATATATCTGGTCTTTGTTTTTTAAAAAGTCAAAACCTCATTTTGAGTCATAGTATCTTTCGCTCACCTCTAATTTATAAATATAAATACATTGTATTATACTGTGACACAGTACTAAATTATAAATTTTACTAGCATTTTTAGCTATAGTTAAAAAAGTTTGTAATTAAGGCTGTGTAAAACAATATTTCCAAACAAAACGTGAATTCTTTTCAATAATCATTATATCCGCCTATAATGAATAGCCTATAAATATTATTAATGCGCATAGTTACGCGTATTGTTTTATAGTTACGGTACGGTTCTGTATCTGTAAAATACACTTTTTAAGTAGTTTCTAGACTTTTCTTTACCGCGTGCTAACTTACAGATTTCCCTTCAACCTTTCATGGTACGAGTTCAAAATGTCTAAGTTTTAGTACTTAATGTATAATCTGACATTAAGTAGATAATGTTTAGTAGCTTAAAATTATAGGTAATCTAAATTTTTTTTTTAACTTAAAAGTAATTAATTTATTGTAATCTTTTTTAAATTGTAATTTTAAATTTAAAGCTTCGTGTTATAGATTACTTTAATTCTTAAATTGTGTCTAGCGTTAAAATATATTTATGGGTAGTTTCATGCTTTCACTTAGTTTTGGTTATTGGGATAAAAGCCATGACAACGTTTTGTTATAAATTTATCTTAATTTAATTTTTATTGAAAATTTTGTTATAAATAAAATTTATCTTTAATATTGTTAATACTTTTGCTCTTTGAAAAAAAATATGTTTCTGGCTCTTCAATAAATATAAAATAACTTGTATTGCATGAATGAATTTTGGTTTAGGATTTAATTGTGTTAGTTTATGTTTGTCTATCTGTAATTTATTTAGGTTATTAGAAAATTCATGTTTACAGAGTTGTTATTAATCATAATCGAGTTGTTAAACCAAGGAAATTGTGGAGGTTTATTTATCATATAAACAATATATATTATATAATTATATTGGAGGGAGTAAGTTAAGAAGCATTTTTAAATTTTTAAAAAGAAATAAAAATACTTTTAAATATATATCTGTTTTCTTTGAGGTAGAATTGAAGTTTCAGTTTTTTAAAACTTTAAATTAACTTTACAATGTTAAAATGGTTTAAACGAACTAAAACGGATTTTTGTAAATAAATTTAATCCTCAAAGATTAATTTTTTTTTTATTATTGAAGAAATTAAAGTAGATTTAAGAATGAGTCGACTTAAATGTTTGTTTGTTTTTCTATTTAGATGATGACAATATTGAAGCAAGTAAGTTAAAAAGCATTTTTAAATTTTTAAAAGAAATAAAAATACTTTTCAATATATATCTGTTTTCTTTGAAGTAGATTTAAAGTTTTAGGTTTTTAAAATCATATATATAAGTCATATATCTTTGTTTTTCTATTTAGACGTTGGTTATAATATGAAACAAGTAAGTTATAAAGCATTTTTAAATTTTTAAAAAGAAATAAAAATACTTTTTATTATATATCTGTTTTCTTCGAGGTAGATTTAAAATTTCAGGTTTTTTAAATCATATATATTACAAGATTTAAGAATGAGTCGACTTGAATGTTTGATTGTTTTTCTATTTAGTCGTTGGTGATAATATTGAAACAAGTAAGTTATAAAGCATTTTTAAATTTTTAAAAAGAAATAAAAATACTTTTCAATATATATCTGTTTTCTTCGAGGTAGATTTAAAATTTCAGATTTTTAAAATCATATATATTATAATATTAAATTCTTTTTTACTTTAAAAATATCTATATTATAGTTACACTGAATCGTATAAAAAAAATTAAAGTTTATTAATAAGGTAGTAGATTATTAGAGTAGATTAAATTGTTTGGTCTATTAATCAACTTAATAACATACTATTAATATGAAGATTTATTTTGGTTGTTTGTTTGTTAAAATTTAGTTAGAGTTTATTTAAAATTTAAATTCTTTAGTTAATCAAGAGAGATCTAATAAAGGTATTAAGTACATTAGTTGAATGTGGCATTTAATATGTATTTTATTGATATTTTAACATCTGCACGTTAAAGTAGGTACGTGGAAATATCCGTTTTACGGAACCGAATTTTGTGCTAAAAAACTGTGCCACGCTTTTTAGAATTTTTTTTAACTAGCGTTGGGAAGACGTGTTTAGTTGAAAAACTTTTTAGAATTTGATATCAATATAGACTATTTTTAGAAACTAGAATAGTTAATCTTTATTACTGTGAGCTTCATTATTTTACTGGATGGCTTTTTTATTGAGTTTTTTGATGTCTAAAACTTAGTTGTACTTTGGGCATGAAATTAATGTCGAAGATATGCTCTTTTTTTTTCTATACTATTCTTTTTTTTAAGTTTTTCATTTATCTATGCACCTGGAAAATTTCATTGAAAAAGAAGTTGTAGCAGGGTGTCTATTTTTTGTCGCACTTTTCCTACCTAATTTTCAATTTTGCTGAAGTGGTCGCGGGAGACAGAGGGGTTAAATAAACATTGTTTACATTTGATTTTGATTAAATAAAACTTTCAGTTTTTTTTTAGATTAAATAAAATGGAAAACAAAGATGTTGATAAAGGTTTACAATATTGTTTCCTATTTATAAAATTTTAAAAAAATTATTTGCCTTCAATGTAAAGTTATTGAAATTTATTAACTTTACATTGAAGGCAAATAATTTAATTTAACTGAATTTTAATGTTTCCTTACTTTAAAGTTGAATTTTTTAAAAATGTAACTGACATATTAGTAACATTATAACATATTTTATCTTACATTGTAAGTCTCTCCAATAACAATTGTAATATACTACTACTAGTATATTACAATTGTTATTGGAGAGACTAATTGTTGTATCATGATGATCATGATACAACAATTAGTCTTTCCAATAGCAATTGTATTATACTAGTAGTAGTAGTAGTAGTAGTAGTAGTAGTAGTAGTAGTAGTAGTAGTAGTAGTAGTAGTAGTAGTAGTAGTAGTAGTAGTAGTAGTATATTACAATTGTTATTGGAGAGACTTGTTGTATCATCATGATACAACAGTTAGTAGTATATTGTAATTGTTATTGGAGAAAAAAGTCTAGTTTTTACCTAGACTTTTTTAGAAAAAGATGCACGATAATCATCTTTTTTTTTTTTAATGATTAACTGTTAATCTTTCAACTGTAACAAATAATATAATTTAAATATGGTCATATTTAACTAATATATGTTAGCAACCTTATTCAACTTTTATGTATAATAAATGTAACGTAAATAATCAAGAACATTTGTTATATTGTTTTAGCTGCCCAAAGCAGTCCTACGGCAGCAGCCAACAATATCAGTTAGTTATTTTAAACATTAAATATTCATTAGTTTCTTTTAACTTAAGATCAGTAGATTTATTCAAATGTTTGTATTATTTTGCTAAAAAAAGTTTTTCATTTTTTGTTTAGATGATGCTTTTGAGAGGATAAGTCAGTTTTTTTTGGCGATTTATTATTTTAGTATTTAGTCTTTTGCTCTCAATATTAAATTATATATCTTTATTATGCTATGTGTTTTGTACCGATTTTTGTGCATCCACAAAGTTTTTCCACAGTTGTTTATTTTGTATATTCCTGATTATTTCTTGCTTTTTATTGAGTCATTGTTATTTTTTTTCTATAGACAATTTAGAACAAACTATTAGTAAGTAAAGTTTGAACTATTTTAGTTATTTAGTCATTTGAACTTTTTTTTTTGTAATGTTAGTCTGATAATTAAATTTTATAATAAAGTTAGTATATTTAAATTGGCTTTTAGGTGAATTCAGACAGCAGTTTTGTAAGTTTAGTAAATTTTAACAATTTCAATAGTATAGTTTAATGATTCATGCTAAGATTATTATTTAATTGATACACATTAAAGCTGTTTACTCTATTGACACACGCTAACTAAAGATGTAACGAAAAGTGTAACTTTAAATTAAGTTTATTTTAGTAAACTATTGTTATTACTATTGTTACTATTTTTTCCTTTTAATTCTTTAGCAACACTTACTTCATTAATTGGTAAGAGATTAAGGTGTATTTTTATGTTTAAGTATTGAGAAATATAGTTTGATTTTGTGTATTATGCAGTATTGTACTATTTAATATGTACTATGTTATTGTATATTTTATATGTACTATGTATGTATATTTAACATGTAATATTTACATGTACCATTTAATTTTTTGTGTCATTGTATTATTTAATCTTTCATATCTTTGTCATCTGTTGCAGCTGGTAAGGTTTCTATATTATGATATTTCAAAATTATTTATATGGCAAAGTAATTGCAAGAGTTAGTTTTTTGTTCATTACACTTTTTTTTTTTTTTTTTGAAGTATCATCTATAGCTGCTCTATCTAGTAAGGTTTTTTTATTTTAACTTTTTAATATATTTTTAATATTTAAATTTTAATAACAACTTCAAGATTGGTATGTGTATTATATGCTTCCATATTTTAAAGTTATTTAAAGATTGTAATTTTTTACATTATAACATGATTTAATAAAAAAAATCATGCAATATATTTTATACTGATCCAATTGGTAAGTTTATTTATTTTAACTTTGTAATAAGACTTTCATAGCAAGGTAATTATGAAAATAATAAATTATTATGCTTTTTTTTTTTTTTTTTTTTTTTAGTACCACCATTATCTGTTTCAGCTGGTAAGGATAAATATATTGTAATTTTGCAGCATTATTTTAAACACAAAATAATTTAAAGATTTTTGTTTGTATTATGTTTTCAATTTTTTAGTTCCACCTTCCACTGATCTAACTGGTAAGGTTGTATATTTTTGCTTTGCAATATGATTTGCAATAAGATTGTGTAAAATGCTTTTTCATTTCTTTTTTAGTGCCATCATCATCTACTCCAACTGGTTAGTATATATGTTTTAACTCTGCAATATGATTTTAAATACAATTTGTTATTGAGATTGTGTAAAATACTTTTTTACTTCTTTTTTAGTGGCATCTTCATCTGCTTCAACTGGTTAGTATATATGCTTTAACTCTGCAATATGATTTTAAATAAAATTTATTTTTAAGATTGCATAAAATGCTTTTTTATTTCTTTTTTAGTGCCATCATCATCTACTCCAACTGGTTCGTATATATGTTTTAACTCTGCAATATGATTTTAAATAAAATTTATTTTTAAGATTGTGTATAATGCTTTTTTATTTCTTTTATAGTGCCATCATCATCTGCTCTAACTGGTTAGTATATATGTTTCAACTCTGCAATATGATTTTAAATAAAATTTATTTTTAAGATTGTGTTAAATGTTTCTTTATTTTTTTTAGTGCCATCATCTGCTCCAACTGGTTAGTATATATGATTCAACTCTGCAATATGATTTGAAATAAAAATTATTTTTAAGATTGTATATAATGCTTTCTTATTTCTTTTTTAGTGCCATCATCATCTACTCCAACTGGTTAGTGTATATGTTTCAACTCTGCAATATGAGTTTAAATAAAATTTATTTTTAAGATTGTGTATAATGCTTTGTTATTTCTTTTTAAGTGGCATCTTCATTTGTTCCAACTGGTTAGTATATATGATTCAACTCTGCGATATGATTTTAAATAAAACTTATTTTTAAGATTGTATATAATGCTTTCTTATTTCTTTTTTAGTGCCATCATCATCTACTCCAACTGGTTAGTGTATATGTTTCAACTCTGCAATATGAGTTTAAATAAAATTTATTTTTAAGATTGTGTATAATGCTTTGTTATTTCTTTTTAAGTGGCATCTTCATCTGTTCCAACTGGTAGGGTTTACTATGTAGTATGATTTTAAATTTTGAGTTTTATATTTTTTTAACTTGCCTCTCTGTTATCTAATATTATATAATACTTGTTGAAAATAAATTCTTTTTTAGTTCTTACATATGAAGACTATTGCCAGTATAGAGCTCACCACCCAGGACCACTGTCGCACGCTTCTTTTTTCCGTTGGTTGCGTTATGGGGGGGAAGACAGGCAATCTTTTGAATGGTCTTGTCGCCCCCCATACTTGGGTGGTGGGACCCATCAACGTAGAGGAGGTAGAAGAGGAGGCAGAAGAGGAGGCAGAAGAGGAGGCAGAAAAGGTGGGCTAGCCAATGTGTATGTCCAATGCTAGTTCACCTTCCTTTTTTGTTTTATTTAAATATACTTTTATTAAAAATTATAACTTGTGTTTTAATAAGAATTTTTAAAGTAAGTAGTAATTTCGTTGGAAAACGTTAATAGTTAATTTGTTAAGATAACTCAAAGTTAAGTGCTAATAATTTAAAGTTTATCAAAATAGATTTGTAAATTGCTTTAGAAAAGTTTTTACTTAAAAAATTAATTAAATTTTCATTTTGTTCCTCTTTTGTATCCGAAATTAGATAGGAAAACCTTGATAGTGAATATAGATTTCTATTCATGAAATTTAATTTCTTTAAAATTGTTATAAAATTTTTTTGTTGTACTCCAATATAAGAATTTGTTGAGGAGTTTTTGTTTATGCAGCTTCTATTTTTAGTAAACTAAATTGTTAATGATTTCATTGGTTTTAAAACCTCCACTTCAACCATTTATTTGTTATCAAAGGTATGCATATTGTTTGACTAAGTTAATACAAAAAATATATATATTTTTTAATTAAATAATAGTGTAATTTTGTTTTGTGTAAATGTGTTGATTTATTACTGTAAATAAAATTTAATTATATAAAATTTAATCTTATGAAATTATAAATTTTTTTTGGTTATTTGTTGTAATTTTTTTATTAAAGGTGAAATGGCTCCAAAAAAAAAGCTATTGATATTTCGTGGAGCAGCCAACAAATATTTGACTGCTAACTTTAAATTACCTTATGATGCAAATATTCAATGTAGAAATGGACACATACTTTTTATTTCATTAACAATGGTGAGTTATATATCAAAACTGTCAAACAAGTCAATGAGTTATTTAGCATTAACACTTACACAAATCATATCCAAAATGTAGTTAATGTAGCAAAAAAATGGACAAGTAACTATAAAAGAGACAGTAAATATTTTGAGGATTTTTGCAATGAACTCTTTTCATCTTATATACCTAACTTGACAATTTCACATTTATCCCAGCTTTGCTCTAGTGTTTTCCCTTGTGTTTTATCACCTGGAGAACACAACCGGTTTTTGTCTGTTAAAGATAGTGAAGTGTTATCTTCAGCAAGTTGCAGTAATAATTAAAAGTTATTTGCACTTCAAGACAAGAAATGACAAATAGAGAAAAAAAATTAAAGAGTAGAGCATCATATTTAGCTACTCAGTTAGCTAATTCTTCTAGAAAATATCGAAGCAATATAACATTAGTTAAATCAAAATTAATTAGCATGCCATATAAACTAAAGGTTTTAAGGCAAAGTGTTAAAAGAAAAGAAGACATCATAAAAGATTTAAGGACGACATTGACAAAATTAAAAAAAAGAATGCAAACATATTATTATAGACGACAAATTCGTAATCATATAGCAACAATAAAAACTTTAAAAAGTAGTGAAAAACAAAAGTTGCAGCAACTGAAGGTCAAACATAACACAGATACAAGGGGAATTAAAAAGGTGATTGTTAGTTTGGAAAATGATTTGCTTGAGAGGGATGAGAATGAAGCTACACTTTTAAACTTTACTAAAAAAGAAAAAAAATATTCATTACAGATGAGAATGATAATTTATAACATGTTATTGTGTAATGTCCCAACAGGTAGCATTCCATTATTGATTCAGAAAATTGGGCAAATTATGGGTTTTGTTTTTACTAATACTCCCCATCGTAATACTGTTGAACAAATGGCCCGTGAGCTTGGTAGTATATCAAGTTTGCAAGCAGCTGAATGGGCTATCACAAATAGTCAACTTACTATTGGTTTTGATGCAACAACACAAGAAGGTGTCCATATTAACAGTATTCACTTAACTTCTAAAGATAAATGTCTAGTCGTTGCTCTAGACCAATTACCTGGTGGAACTGCTGAGGACTATGAAAACCATATATGTAATGCCATTGATCATATGGCTTTTATTTATTCAGATTTTCACTTGTGTAACTATAATGAATTTCGTAATTCAATTATTAAAAACATTTCAAACACAATGTCTGACAAAGTTGCTGTTAATCATCTCACCATCAGCAAAGTATGTGCTACATGGGGAAAAAATCTTAATGAAATGAACTGCCATTTGCACCCTCTTGATACCATTGCCACATCATGTCGTTCAGCGTTGAAGTCCCTTTAGAATGAGAGTTGTAAATTGTATGGAAATGACTGTATGGCAACTTTGATAGTTTTGGCTATGAATAAAATGAGATATAAAGACGTCAAAGGTGATCCGCAAGGTTTTGTAAGTTTTTTAGATAATAACAAATTACCACGTGGTATCATTCCAAGATATCGTGGAAACCGACTACACATTCTTTTCAATACTTGTTTTATTTTGATGCGGCATTATAGTGACTTTAAACATTATCTCACAATTGGAACAGTAAAATGTAAAAGTTTACAGGCTACTCTTCGAGGTGCTTTTTGTAATACAACCGCCATTAAACAAATGTGTGTGCTTGCGGTATTTGGAAAAGTTCTTACTGGACCCTGGATGACATTGTTTTATGTAACAACAGATAAGGCCGTGCGGTTAACCGAACCGAACCGTTCTTTCGGTGAAAACCGAAACAAAAAAACCGAATCGAACCGAACCGATCTAATTATTTAAATCAAAATAAAAACCGAACCGTAACTGAAAAAACTTTTAAAAACCGATTTAAAATTTTAAAATTTCAAAAACATTATTTGACATCAAATTTTTAAATAAAATATAATTGTTATTTAATTTAAGAAGTTTCAAACCGCAGAAAAGCAAAGTTAAAAAGGGAACAAAGAAAAATAAACATAATAAAATAGCTTGCCGTGAAATTAGAACAAATGTTGCGGACCATGATGGAGTATAATTTTTTAAGGGTTGGATATCAATATCGTGTAGTATAAGCTTTTTCTAAAAAGATGTATTTTTTTAATCTTATTTAAATTTCTAATATTGTTTATAATATTTATCTTATAATATTATTATTTTGGAAACCTCGTTTTCTAAACTGTTTTCATTGTATAAATAATAAAACTGATATAATCAAAATAATTTGTTGTTTAAATATTATTAATGCCTTTAGGAGCATGCAAGGCGTAAAATAGTTTAATATTTGCATTGTAACTAATAATGTTCTAAAAAATAATTAAAATACATTTTAAAGATTTTGAAAAATTATTAGTTAAACTTATTTATATTGAACTATGTTTATGTTTATTATACGGTTCGGTTGTCTTACTAATCATTTTTATTTTATTTGCATTAAAGATGCCGAAAGAAAGTGATATTTGGAAATTTTTTGAAAAGTCAAGTAAATTTGAAGCCAAATGTAAAATTTGCTTTAAATCTTACAAAATCAACTGTGGCAGTACTTCAACAATAACCAGCCACGTCAAAACTAAACATGAAGCATCTTGGAAAGAACATCTTTTGAAAACTACAGAGATACTTAATAAACAAAAATTTAAAGAAAAGGAGACAAAAACAACTACAATTGAAAGTTGCATTATAAAAAACCAAAAATATGGGTTAAATGATCCAAAGCAATTAAAGTTTGACCTAGATTTAACAAAATTTATTTGCAAGCTTGGTCTACCTTTTGAAATTTTAAACAATGAAGGAGCACAAGAGTTTATTGATGAAGTAAATAGCAAGTTTACTGTCAAATCTGCATCAACATTTAGACGTCAAAAGCTTCCTATGTTGTATGAAAAGGTAAAGGAAGGTTTGCAAATAAAATTTCTCAAAGACTTTCCAGAAGTAACTGGAGTTAGTTTTACAACAGATCTCTGGACAAGTCGGAACAGTGATTCTTACATGAGTCTTACAATTCACTACATTAGTTCAGACTTTAGTTTAGTAAGTTTTCTCATTGCTTGCACACCATTTACTGGTAGACACACAGGGGTTGCAATTGCAGTAAACCTGGACGCTTTTATTGCTAATTTAAACTTAAATGAAGAAGTCCATCGAGCCTGCGTTAATGACAATGGGAGCAACATTGTTTTAGCTGCTAAAGAAAGTGATGAAATTAATTCTGAATTGCGCTGCAATGATCACACAATCCAGCTAGTTATTTTAAAAGCAATCAAAAATTCAATTGAACTTTCTAAAGCAATAAAAAACTGTACAGATTTAGCATCACACACACATAGAAGTGCTCTCTCTACGACCAAGCTTCAAGATGCTTGTGAAGAACTTGGAATTAAGCCCAGGAAATTGATTGTTCCATGTACAACTCGATGGAATTCTGATTACATGTGCATTAAGTCAGTCCTTGAAGTCAAAGATGCAATCAAAACACTTGCAAAAACCAATGATGAGTTTGAAAGGTCATGTCCCTCAGATGATCAATGGAAGACATTAGAATACAGCATTCCATTTCTTGAAAAAATATACAACATTTCAGTAACTTTATCAGCTGATAAAAGACCAACAATCCAAGATGTGATACCTGAATTATATTCCTTGCACCAAGAGCTTCTTTCCCATCAACATCACAAACATAAGCCAAAAAGAACATTTATAAAAATGCTGATTTGTGAACTTCAGGAACGATATCCTCTTAACGGTGCTGAGCAGTTGATTAATTGTTTTGCAAATTTTTTAGATCCACGTTACAAAGGCCTGCATTTGATTGAATATAAAAAATGTGATGAAATAAAAGAAGCAATATTGACTCAGGAAAAAGAGAAAAAACATGAAAAAGCTTCAATGAGTAGCAGCAAAACAGACAATGAAAGTAATGAAAATGTTAAAGTTAATCACCATGAACTGCTTAGAAAAAGACTGAAACAAGATATTTTAGCACGCAGTGCTTCAACGATGACTAAATTGGGTTTAGAAATTGATCATTATTTAGCAGCCGAAACAGCTGAAGAAACGATAGATATTTTAGAGTGGTGGAAAACTATGAAGTTGCAGTACCCAATTTTATCAAACTATGCACGAAAATATCTTTGTATACCAGCAACTTCTGCAACTTCAGAGAGGGTTTTTTCTAGTGCTGGTAACGTTGTCACTGCCAGAAGAACTACATTGGCGGTTGAGAATGTTGAAAAAATGGTTTATATAAAAGAAAATATTAAGAAAATAAAAATTAATTTTTAGTTTTTTTTGGTAAAAATCTGTAAGTCTAAATTTATTTAATAAATGACCTCTAAAACTTTGTTTTTTTTTAACCGAAACCGAACCGATCAAAAATAAATTTAAACCGAACCGAAAAAAACCGAATTGTTAGTTTAATTTTTAAAACCGAATCGAAAAAAACCGAACCGAAAAAAACCTTAACCGCGTGGCCTTAACAACAGAGCATGCAAATTTTGATCATGTTGATGTGGATACCATCAACATAGCAGTGAAGAATGTAGGTAGTGAAGAATGTTTTACAAACAGTTCAAGCATGCAAATCCAATCCAGCTGATTTGTTTTTCAGACAGACTGATTTTTTTGGAAATTCGCTTAAAATAGACATTTTAAAATTAATTACAAGTTTATGCCCTATTGACGAAGAGCTTCTTAAAATGACTTCTGCTTGTCTAAATGCAGTGGAAGATGTTTTAAATAGACAGTATAGTAGATATTTTTCACTAAACATTACAGAGAAATTAAAAGAAGAGACAGCAAGCGCAAGGCTTCACACTATGGATAGTGAGGAGTTGATAGGTATGTTTAGCGATGCCAAAGTACGTTCCCCTAACGCAACCATTTGCTATATTTCTTGCAAACTTAGATCCAAAAAGAATAGTACTGTGGATTATTTAGACAGTCTAGACCTTAATTTGAGAGATAAAGTTGTTAAATGGTCAGTCCATGCAGCGCATAGAAATAGAGTTAGAAATCGATTGCATCAGGCTAAAATTAGAGCCAGTATTAGCCAAAGACAGGCATCCAAGCGCCAAAAAATGGATGAGAAAGAAAAAAGAAAATTAGAGCGTGAACTATCCAAACTAAATTATGATGAAATTATAGATTCATACAAAAACTTGTCTAATGACCAACTTTATGATTTAGAAGATGTTATGTCTGGAAGAATTGTAGGCAAAAAACTATACCATGAATGGTACGATCCAAATACATCCAAGCCTGTTTTGTATAATGGCAGAGTAGAAAAAGTTAGTAACAGAAAAAAGGACTTAGTTTACACAATTTCTTACTGGAAAGATGATGAAACAGATATGGAAGCTGTCGACCATTGCATTAAAAAGATCCAGCTTGTTGCAGATGTTATTTCAGGAGAGTTACAATTTTATTAATTTTGTATGATATTATTAAAACACTGTGAAAGTATAATTTTGAAATTTATAAGCTTAACAAAAGTACTTCAAGTGTTGTGACTTGCTTAGCAAATGTACTGCAAGTGTTGTGATTTGCTAAGAAAAAGTACTGCAAGTGTTGTGACTTGCTAAACAAAAGTACTGCAAGTGTTGTGACTTGCTAAACTAAAGTACTGCAAGTGTTGTGACTTGCTAAACAAAAGTACTGCAAGTGTTGTGACTTGCTAAACAAAAGTACTGCAAGTGTTGTGACTTGCTTAACAAAAGTACTGCAAGTGTTGTGACTTGCTAAACAAAAGTACTGCAAGTGTTGTGATTTGCTAAGAAAAAGTACTGCTTGTGCTGTGACATGCTAAAAAAAGTACTGCAAGTGTTGTGACTTGCTATGCATTTTTGATAGACGGCTCTGGCTTACCTTCACGTGGTGTCTATTGTTAAAAATGATTATAAAATAATTTCATTATTGGAATTTGAAATTGTAATCATTCACTAAAAGCCAAGACAAAACTTATTATTTTAATGATGCTTTATGAAATAAAGCATCATTAAAATAATCACACATTATTTAGTGAAAATAACATTTTATTTGTTCTTTAGTTTGAAACAGCCGAAATTTTCGTTAACCAAGCTACTATCAAGCACTATATGAAAGATTGGAAGATTTATAAAAGGTTGGTAAATACCTTGTTTTGATTACCTTTTTGTCATTATTTACTTATAATAGAAGTCACTAAGTAATAGAAGAATATTTAAACAACTAATTCTCCGATTAAATTTTACTTCTTTGTTGTTGTACTTTAAATACCCAATCAGGTATTTCATAATTATTTTTTTATTTGATATTAGGGTGTGTTAAAACATCATCAACACATTTAACATTAGTTTTATGTTTACCTTCAATGTTTTGTAGTTGTCCGGTATTAATTTATAGAACCTTTTTTATACAGAAAAAAAACTTTGTTTTAAGACTTTATTAAAACAGAATTTGCGTTATTGTAATTTTTTATTTTTTAGGTTGGGGGGGGGGGTTACACGCCCCTCCCGTACATCAATGCAAGTTGTGTATTTGAATTCCTGTAAAATATAGTTTTATTATGTATACTATTGATTTCAATGTAGTAAAGATAAAAATTTTAATGAAAACAAGTTATTTTTGATGCTAGGGTGTATCAAACCATCACCACCGCACCCACCTCCATCGTTAACATACGCCTCTCATATAATCGGTGGTTTAATATAATTTTTATAATAACTTTTTTTGTATATTTAAATTACTTATTTCTTGAAAAAAAACTTTTTTTCTGAAAAAAATGTTCAGTTTCATTAGGGTAAGGTGGTGGTTTGGTGCCCCCTCTGTCCATCCGATACGCCCGGTGGTTAGAGTTTAACAAAAATTTGTAGCCCACTCTCACACCTATCTTTTGACACCAAGATATTTGTATTTTGATAAGAATTAAGAAAGTTATGACAATTTAAGTGAGGAAAAACATAATTTTGACCACAGTTTCTTCAACAATTCCATATATCGAAAAATCGGTACTTAAACCGTCATAACTTTTGAACCAATTGTTCGATTTTTAAAATTTTTTCCCCTTTAAAATACTGTATTGATTCTCTTTCCAATGATATATAACAGTAGAATATTTAAACAATTTGAAATTTTTACTTACGTACCTAGTTAAAGTGATTTTATTGTTTCAATACAGAAATGAAGAAGGAAATAAGTCAGTGTTTTTGCTATTAGATATTTGTTAATAGTAATTTGTTTAGTTGTACTGCCACTGGAATTTTTAAAAATCAAGTTCTTTAGCTTTATTTTATACTTTCTTTTTTTGGAAGTTGGAACAAAAACTAAGTATCCGCCTATAATGAATAGCCTATAAATATTATTAATAGTGAGCATAGTTACGCATTGTTACGCCTATTGTTCGTTTTGTTAGTTACGGTTCTGCATTATGTAAAATACACTATTTCTTTGCCTCTAGAATTTTCTAAGCGCAGTTATATATTCCACGCGGTCATTCGAGTAAAATCAGCAATCAAATTGGAGCTGAAACATTTATTTTCAAGAAGAATTAAAGTTGTTTATTTTTTAAAATAAAAATTTAAATAATTGTTAGTTTGCTATGTATATATATATGTATATCTATATGTATTTTCTCTTAGCAAAAATAATTGAGAATAGAAAAATAAAAAAAATTTCTTCTGGAATTTGTCAAAAGGGTGTTGTGTTATTCTTCATTTTAAGGTATCTAAATATGTATTTATTTTTAATTTTTTAGAATAAGTTAGAACTAAATTGACTGGTAAAATAGTTTTTTTAGTACTATGTTTCTTTTTTAAGAAAACAGTTTTGTCGTTAGTCTTTTTAAAACATTTTAAGCAGTATTTGTTTTATTTTTTAGAGCAGTTAAGAGGAGCTGATCGCTTTTTTAGTAAGTTCAAGTTATTTTCTCATACATAAATTAAGGTTTTTGATTTATTTCAGTCTATTTTATATTTCTCTAAATCTACATATATATATTCTCTAAGGAAAAATAATAAGGAATAAAAAAATTAAGAAAATTTCTTCTGGAATTTGTCAAAAGAGTGTTGTGTTATGCTTCATTTTTTCATATCTAAATATGTATTTATTAGAAATTTTTAATTTTGTTCTTAAATGGTTACTTCTTTTTCATTGCTTTAGATTAATATATACTGACTGATATAACTTCTTTTTTATTAACAATGTTGTACTTTGTAGTCTGCATTCTTTGTTACATTAAAAATAATTGATGCTAATAAATGTTGTTTTATAGTTGTTAAAAGATTGCATATAAGTTATGTATATTATGCTCAAAGTTTAAAATTTTTTGATAAATACATGTATGGGGTGATATATGTTATATAGTTGTTTTATAAATGAGTTTATATAAATGTGTTTTTATAATAGTATGAAATGTATTATATCTAATTTGTGCAAGATTGTTAAATGGGGTGTTTTTATATGCTAAGTAACATTAAAAAAATATATTGTGTTTTATAATTAGTATATATGTCTATATAATGTTGTTTACATGATTTCAAAGTGGAGTTACTTGGCAAACGTGTAGAGCAAGATTTGTCAACCTTACCAGTCAAGCGATGTTACTGCTTAAGGTCTAAGTGTTGCCTAGCCTTTAATATAACTAGGTACGTGGAAATATCCGTTTTACGGAACCGAATTATGTGCAAAAAAACTGTGCCACGCTTTTTAGATTTTTTTTTAACTAGCGTTGGGAAGACGTGTTTAGTTAAAAAACTTTTTAGAATTTGATATCAATATAGATTATTTTTAGAAACTAGAATAGTTAATCTTTATTACTGTGAGCTTCATTATTTTACTGGATGGCTTTTTTATTGAGTTTTTTGATGTCTAAAACTTTGTTGTACTTTGGGCATGAAATTAATGTCGAAGGTATGCTCTTTTTTTTTTCTATACTATTCTTTTTTTTAAGTTTTTCATTTATCTATGCACCTGGAAAATTTCATTGAAAAAAAAGTTGTAGCAGGGTGTCTATTTTTTGTCGCACTTTTCCTACCTAATTTTCAATTTTGCTGAAGTGGTCGCGGGAGACAGAGGGGTTAAATAAACATTGTTTACATTTGATTCTGATTAAATAAAATTTCAGTTTTTTTTTAGATTAAATAAAATGGAAAATAAAGATGTTGATAAAGGTTTACAATATTGTTTCCTATTTATTAAAATTTTAAAAAAGTTATTTGCCTTCAATGTAAAGTTATTGAAACTTATTAACTTTACATTGAAGGCAAATAATTTAATTTAACTGAATTTTAATGTTTCCTTACTTGAAAGTTGAATTTTTTAAAAATGTAACTGACATATTAGTAACATTATAACATATTTTATCTTACATTGTAATCATTAAAAAAATTGTTGTATCATGATGATCATGATACAACAATTAGTCTCTCCAATAACAATTGTAATAAACTACTAGTAGTAGTAGTATATTACAATTGTTATTGGAGAGTCTTGTTGTATCATCATGATACAACAGTAAGTAGTATATTGTAATTGTTATTGGAGAAAAAAGTCTAGTTTTTACCTAGACTTTTTTATAAAAAGATGCACGATAATCATCTTTTTTTTTAATGATTAACTGTTAATCTTTCAACTGTAACAAATAATATAAATTAAATATGGTCATATTTAACTAATATATGTTAGCAACCTTATTCAACTTTTATGTATAATAAATGTAACGTAAATAATCAAGAACATTTGTTATATTGTTTAGCTGCCCAAAGCAGTCCTACGGCAGCAGCCAACAATATCAGTTAGTTATTTTAAACATTAAATATTCATTAGTTTCTTTTAACTTAAGATCAGTAGATTTATTCAAATGTTTGTATTATTTTGCTAAAAAAAGTTTTTCATTTTTTGTTTAGATGATGCTTTTGAGAGGATAAGTCAGTTTTTTTTGGCGATTTATTATTTTAGTATTTAGTCTTTTGCTCTCAATATTAAATTATATATCTTTATTATGCTATGTGTTTTGTACCGATTTTTGTGCATCCACAAAGTTTTTTCACAGTTGTTTATTTTGTATATTCCTGATTATTTCTTGCTTTTTATTGAGTCATTGTTATTTTTTTTCTATAGACAATTTAGAACAAACTATTAGTAAGTAAAGTTTGAACTATTTTAGTTATTTAGTCATTTGAACTTTTTTTTTTTTGTAATGTTAGTCTGATAATTTAATTTTATAATAAAGTTAGTATATTTAAATTGGCTTTTAGGCGAATACAGACAGCAGTTTTGTAAGTTTAATAAATTTAAACAATTTCAATAGTATAGTTTATAATGATTCATGCTAAGATTATTATTTAATTGATACACGTTAAAGCTGTTTACTCTATTGACACACGCTAACTAAAGATGTAACGAAAAGTGTAACTTGAAATTAAGTTTATTTTAGTAAACTATTGTTATTACTATTGTTACTATTTTTTCCTTTTAATTCTTTAGCAACACTTACTTCATTAATTGGTAAGAGATTAAGGTGTATTTTTATGTTTAAGTATTGAGAAATATAGTTTGATTTTGTGTATTATGCAGTATTGTACTATTTAATATGTACTATGTTATTGTATATTTAATATGTACTATGTATTTATATTTAACATGTAATATTTACATGTACCATTTAATTTTTTGCAAGTAATTGCAAGAGTAAGTTTTTTGTTCATTACATTTTTTTTTTTTTTTTGAAGTATCATCTATAGCTGCTCTATCTGGTAAGGTTTTTTTATTTTAACTTTTTAATATATTTTTAATATTCAAATTTTAATGATAACTTCAAGATTGGTATGTGTATTATATGCTTCCATATTTTAAAGTTATTTAAAAATTGTATTTTTTTACTTTGTAACATGATTTAATAAAAAAAATCATGCAATATATTTTATACTAATCCAACTGGTAAGTTTATTTATTTTAACTTTGTAATTAGACTTTCATAGCAAGGTAATTATGAAAATAATAAATTATTATGATTTTTTTTTTTTAGTACCACCATTATCTGTTTCAGCTGGTAAGAATAAATATATTATAATTTTGCAGCATTTTTTAAACGCAAAATAATTTAAGGATTTTTGTTTGTATTATTTTTTCAATTTTTTAGTTCCACCTTCCACTGATCTAACTGGTAAGGTTGTATATTTTTGCTTTGCAATATGATTTGCAATAAGATTGTGTAAAATGCTTTTTCATTTCTTTTTTAGTGCCATCATCATCTACTCCAACTGGTTAGTATATATGTTTTAACTCTGCAATATGATTTTAAATAGAATTTGTTATTAGGATTGTGTAAAATACTTTTTTATTTCTTTTTTAGTGGCATCTTCATCTGCTCCAATTGGTTAGTATATATGTTTTAACTCTGCAATATGATTATAAATAAAATTTATTTTTAAGATTGTGTAAAATGCTTTTTTATTTCTTTTTTAGTGCCATCATCATCTACTCCAACTGGTTAGTATATATTTTTAACTCTGCAATATGATTTTAAATAAAATTTATTTTTAAGATTGTGTAAAATGCTTTTTTATTTCTTTTTTAGTGCCATCATCATCTACTCCAACTGGTTAGTATATATGTTTTAACTCTGCAATATGATTTTAAATAAAATTTAATTTTAAGATTGTGTATAATGCTTTTTTATTTCTTTTATAGTGCCATCATCTGCTCTAACTGATTAGTATATATGTTTCAACTCTGCAATATGATTTTTAATAAAATTTATTTTTAAGATTGTGTTAAATGTTTCTTGATTTTGATTGATGTATAATGCTTTGTTATTTTTATTTTTTATTTTTTAGGTTGGGGGAGGGGGTTACACGCCCTTTCCGTACATCAATGCAAGTTGTGTATTTGAATTCCTGTAAAATATAGTTTTATTATGTATACTATTGATTTCAATGTAGTAAAGATAAAAATTTTAATGAAAACAAGTTATTTTTGATGCTAGGGTGTATCAAACCATCACCACCGCACCCACCTCCATCGTTAACATACGCCTCTCATATAATCGGTAGTTTAATATAATTTTATAACAACTTTTTTTGTATATTTAAATTACTTATGTCTTGAAAAAAAACTTTTTTTCTGAAAAAAATGTTCAGTTTCATTAGGGTAAGGTAGTGGTTTGGTGCCCCCTCTGTCCATCCGATACGCCCGGTGGTTAGAGTTTAACAAAAATTTGTAGCCCACTCTCACACCTATCTTTTGACACCAAGATATTTGTATTTTGATAAGAATTAAGAAAGTTATGACAATTTAAGTGAGGAAAAACATAATTTTGACCACAGTTTCTTCAACAATTCCATATATCAAAAAATCGGTACTTAAACCGTCATAACTTTTGAACCAATTGTTCGATTTTTAAAATTTTTTCCCCTTTAAAATACTGTATTGATTCTCTTTCCAATGATATATAACAGTAGAATATTTAAACAATTTGAAATTTTTACTCACGTACCTAATATAACTATTCTAAAAACACATTGCATTATCTTTAATAATTTTTTGCATAATGTTGTTACCTTTGGCTTATCTTTACAATGGTGTCAGCTGTTAAAAATGATTAATATGTAGTTTCATTACTAGAACTCACTGCTTTTATTTATTTACTAACATTCATTCAAGACCATTTTGCTATAAATACATTTTGTTTATCATGAAAAAACAATATTTAGCAACTACTACTCTCAGGTATCACAATAGCTGATCTCTATCAGGTACATTGCTTTTCAATTCATATATGATGTTTTTCTTTGTATTTACTAATTTGTTTCATTTTTAATTTCAGATTTATAGTGGTTTTATTTGCTATAGAAGAACAAATCATTTTGAATTTTTTAAAAATATATATCTACTCCAGTCAACATTCAAAGCTCAATGTTACATATACAATTTTTAAGTAGCTTCTAGGCTTTTTTGATGCTTTTCTTATTCAAGTGGTTTTATAAGCAAGGTCTGCAAGCAAATTTGAAATGAAATGTTTTTCAGCTTTCAAAGAGAACTAATGTTGTTCTCTGTTTTATTTAATTTGTTTGAATAGAGTAGTTTTAATAAAAAAATGTTTGTTTGTTCTTGGTTTTTTACTTATTTGTTTTCAGATTCTTAAGAACTAGGCAACTAGTAAAGCAAGATTTATTTTATTTTTTAGTGCAATTGGAAAGAGCTAAATGTTACTGATTTGAGTAAGTTTAATGTTTTGTTTTATTTTATATTAGATGTATATTTTATGTATTTAGCATGAAAAACTGACTGTAATTTTTGACAGGTAAGTTTATATACATAAATGTGCCTATATATCAGAATATTTTATATTTCTCTGAATCTATATTAATATTATCTCATAGAAAAAATTAAAAGGAATATAAAAAATTTGAATATATAAGCATATTTTTCATTTTTTATACAAGATTCAGCATTTATTATTTTTGTGCATTAAGATTGTGCCTGAAGGTAAAAATAACTTTGCAATGTAGTCTAAATTCTTTGCTAAATTAAAATAATGTCAAAAATTTTGTTTTATATTTTTCAGCTGTAAAAATATAAAGCGTTCATTTATTCAGTTTTAACAGTAGTATAATCACTGTAGTATAATGGTAATATATTTAATTATAACAGATGTATAATATTAGGCTCGATGAAGTTATTAGTGTAAATGGTTATAGGTGACTTAAAATTGTTGTCATATGAAAGAAATAGATCTAGGCGTGATAAAATTAATTGTCGTTGAAATATAAGAAATTTTGCTTGATGAACAGAAAACTTTTTTGCCAGAATTTAGTGTCAAGCAGTGTTGATGTCTATTATTTGATTTTACATTAGACACTTTAAAATATAAATTTTAAAGTATGAATTTTACTATTTTTAATATTTTAATTTTAAAGTATGAATTTTACTATTTTTAATATTTTAATTTTAATGTATGAATTTTACTATTTATAGTAACAAGTAATAACAGTTTCAATTTTTAATGATTTTTTTATTTATTCATTTTTTTTTTTAGTTGTTTTTGTCATCACTTGATTATTTTACAACATTAATCATTTGTCAACAGTTAAAGGGAAGCTGGAACTTAATTAAGAAATGCTGGAAATTAACTTTTAGTTAAGGTAAGTATAATTTTGTTTATTGGTAGCATAATAAAACCAGTTACTGTTATTTATTGCATGACTTTTTTACTTTTTCTAACGTGTTGTTTTTAAAACACTTCCTCTCTCTCTTAGATGAGACTTAAATAAGAATTAGTATAGAGAGAGAATAGATTAAATTCATGTAATTACTGAGCTCTTGCGTATTTTTTAATACTGCGGTTGATAATTTGCTATTTAAAGATATAATTCTTAAAATTGTCGCTTGGTTGTTATTGGTTATTGTAATAAATAAAATCTTTTTAGTTTCAAGTATTTTATATTAGGGATCGTCTATATATTATGCGAAATTAAAAATATAGACAAAAGAAATATCTCAAAAACCGTGTTTCTCTCATGGTCAACTATATGTTGCATTTTCAAGAACTAGAGCATTTAATAGTTTGTTTTTCAAAATTGATAAACAACTTATTCAAGTTATAGTAGGTAAAAAATGTAACATAAATATTGTTATTTTTTTTAATGTTCTTAATTTATAGTCTTGAGATTTTCATTTCGAAAATTTACTGTTAAAGGTTGTGAGCACATTTTGTATATATAACTTTATTTATCATTATTTATTTTTTTTCATATTTTTTGATAAATATATCTATCATTCAATAGTTGTAAAATGTGTTTATATGTGTTATAAAGTCATATTTGTTTACAGTTGTATATATGTTTAAACTATAAAAGCCAAGACAACAATTTATATCTTAGTTTGATTTTTTTTTTAGTATTGTTAATGCTTTTGTACTTCAAAACAGATTTTATAATTACATTTTCGATAAATCTTTGACTGCGATTTTAAAATAGGTTACTATAAAATCGATTTTCGGTAATTGTGTAGTGGTTTTTGTTTTTGTTCTTCTTTATAATTATGATGTCATAATTTCATTACCTTTTTTTTTAGAATTACGTTATGACACATAAAATTTATAAAATAAAAAAACCTGATTTCTTTTTATTGTAAATTTTTCTTAGTTAAAAAGATATAAATATATGCTATTAGTTAATTTTATATTTTATCTATTTTATGCCTAATAATTTGTTGTACGTATTTTAAGGGGATCTTTGTAAACGGGGGGGGGGGGGTCGTAATTAAAAACATGGAGAATATTGTAGTTTTGCGCAATAATATCGAGTTACTCAAGTTTTATTTATGTGTTTAACTAGATAATTAGCTTAGTCTGTATTTGCAACACTTTTGAGGAAAGAAAGAAAACATTCTTATATATGTAGATCATTGTTTTACATTTTATTATTTTATTCACCTGGTCACCATTAAAGCAAAAAGAGGGGAGGAACTTCTTTATTAGAGTCAAAATATTTAAGAAAATTAAATTTCGAGTTACAAAAGGAATTTTTAGTAAACGGTATTTTGCCAATACCGTTTACTAAAAATTAATGAAATAAAGAGGCCAAACAAATAATATAGAAATGGTCTGTGTTGAACAGACTTAACAAGACCCGGGTCGGGTCAGCTTGGTTTACAAATTCTTATGTCTACTTATCTGTTATAATTTTTATTTTAGGTTTGTCATATGATGCATTAGTGCATTAAGTTTACATATTTTTTCAAATTTATTATACCCATGTTTGTCATTAAACATTTTTAAGTTAACAATTTTCTTTTTTAAAGAAAAATTAATCAAGGGGATACCAAAAAATTGATAACTCCTGTATAATATAATTTATTCTTTTTAACTTTATTTTAATCTTAATGGTTCGTGTTATAAAAATTTTTACAAGGATTTCGTTGGTACTTTCGTCAATTTAAAGCATGACGAAGTGTTATTATTTTGTGTCAGTAACTAAAAACATATTTTGTAAAACTTAGGAAGGTCGATGAAAATGGTTCTGCCTTACACTATTATGAACTATGCCATTTGTTATGCCAATGTTAAGTAGTAGTTTGCTAATTATTTTACCTCCTCATACTTTTTATGTTAATTTTACAGATGGATTAATTTTTTCAAGCTGAAGGCGATTTTCTAAAAGGGTATTAGTTAAGGTTTTGCAACATTAAATTGTGGAAAACAGCCACTAAATTAATTATGTAACAGACCGACCAAAACCCGTATTACAGGTTGCTTTTTGCTAGTCGCCTATAATGAATAGCCTATGAATATTAATAGTGCGCATAGTTACGCGTATTGTTTTATAGTTACGGTATGGTTCTGTATCTGTAAAATACACTTTTTAAGTAGTTTCTAGACTTTTCTTTACCGCGTGCTTACTTACAGATTTCCCTTCAACCTTTCATGGTACGAGTTCAAAATATCTAAGTTGACATTAAGTAGATAATGTTTAGTAGCTTAAAATTATAGGTAATCTAAATTTTTTTTTTAACTTAAAAGTAATTAATTTATTGTAATCTTTTTTAAATTGTAATTTTAAATTTAAAGCTTCGTGTTATAGATTACTTTAATTCTTAAATTGTGTCTAGCGTTAAAATATATTTATGGGTAGTTTCATGCTTTCACTTAGTTTTGGTTATTGGGATAAAAGCCATGACAACGTTTTGTTATAAATTTATCTTAATTTAATTTTTATTGAAAATTTTGTTATAAATAAAATTTGTCTTTAATATTGTTAACACTTTAGCTCTTTGAAAAAAAATATGTTTCTGGCTCTTCAATAAATATAAAATTATTTGTCTTGCATGAATGAATTTTGGTTTAGGATTTAATTGTGTTAGTTTATGTTTGTCTATCTGTAATTTATTTAGGTTATTAGAAAATTTATGTTTACAGAGTTGTTATAAATCATAATCGAGTTGTTAAACCAAGGAAATTGTGGAGGTTTATTTATCATATATATTATATAATTATATTGAAGGGAGTAAGTTTAGAAGTCTTTTTAAATTTTTAAAAAGAAATAAAAATACTTTTCAATATATATCTGTTTTCTTTGAGGTAGAATTAAAGTTTCAGTTTTTTAAAACTTTAAATTAACTTAACAATGTTAAAATGGTTTAAACGGATTTTTGTAAATGAATTTAATCCTCAAAGATTAAATTTTTTTTATTATTGAAGAAATTAAACTAGATTTAAGAATAAGTCGACTTAAATGTTTGTTTGTTTTTCTATTTAGATGATGACAATATTGAAGCAAGTAAGTTAAAAAGCATTTTTAAATTTTTAAAAAGAAATAAAAATACTTTTCAATATATCTCTGTTTTCTTTGAGGTAGATTTAAAGTTTCAGTTTTTTAAAATCATATATATTTTAAAATCCTATATATAACTCATATATCTTTGTTTTTCTATTTAGACGTTGGTAATAATATGAAACAAGTAAGTTATAAAGCATATTAAAATTTTTAAAAAGAAATAAAAATACTTTTTATTATATATCTGTTTTCTTCGAGGTAGATTTAAAATTTCAGGTTTTTTAAATCATATATATTATAATATCAAATTCTTTTTTACTTTAAAAATATCTATATTATAGTTACACTGAGTCGTAGAAAAAAAATTAAAGTTTATTAATAAGGTAGTAGATTATTAGAGTAGATTAAATTGTTTGATCTATTACTCAACTTAATAACGTACTATTAATATGAAGATTTATTTCGGTTGTTTGTTTGTTAAAATTTAGTTAGAGTTTATTTAAAATTTAAATTCTTTAGTTAATCAAGAGAGATCTAAATAAGGTATTAATTACATTAGTTGAATGTGGCATTTAATATGTATTTTATCGATATAAGGAATAAAATAATAAGGAATAGAAAAATTTTAAAAATTTGCTTTGGAATTTGTCAAAAGAGTGTTGTGTTATGCTTCATTTTAAGGTATCTAAATATATATTCATTAAAAATTTTTAATTTTGTTTTTAAATGGTTTATTCTTTTTCACTACTTTAGATAAATATATACTGACTGACATAACTTCATTTTTATTAACAATGTCGCGCATTGTAGTCTGCATTCTTTGTTACATTAAAATAATTGATGCTAATAAATGTTCTTTTATAGTTGTTAAAAGTTTGCATATATGTTTGCATTTATATTATGATCAAAGTAAAAAATTTTTTGATAAATACGTGTATGCGGTGATACTACTCAGGTATCACAGCAGCTTATCTCTATCAGGAACATTGATTTTTAATTCACATATGATGTTTTTCTTTGTATTTACTTATTCATTACATTTTTAACTTCAGATTTATGGTGTATTTATTTGCTATAGAAGAACAAATCATTTTGAATTTTTTAAAAATATCTACACCAATCAACATTTAAAATTCAATGTAGCATATACCAGCTTCTAGGCTTTTTTGATGCTTTTCTTATTCAAGTGGTTTCATAAGCAAGGTCTACAAGCAAATTTGAGATAAATTTTCAGCTTTCAAGGAGTATCAATGTTGTTCTCTGTATACTTTAATTTGTTTAAATAGAGTAGTTTTAGTAAATAAATGTTTGTTTGTTCTTGGTTTTTTACTTATTTGTTATCAGATTCTTAAGAATTAGGCAACTTAGCAAGCAAGATTTATTTTATTTTTTAGTGCAATTGGAAAGAGCTAAAGTGCTTTTTAGTTACTTCAAATCATTTGTTTTTATTTTTTAAATAGAAGGGTTAATAATAAAAATATATAGACAGTCGAACTGTTACTGATTTGAGTAAGTTTAATTTTTTGTTTAATTTTATATTAGATATATATTTTATGTATTTAACATGAAAAACTGACTGTAATTTTTGACCGGTAAGTTTATATACTTAAATGTGCCTATATATCGGAATATTTTATATTTCTCTGAATCTATATGAATATTATCTCAAAGAAAAAATTAAGAATAGAAAAAATTTGAATATATATACATACATATATATTACTTTAGACTGACATTGCTTCATTTTTTATACAAGATTCTGCATTTATTATTTTTGTGCATTAAGATTGTGCCTGAAGGCTTTCTTAATTTAGCAAAGAATTTAGAACACAATGCAAATAACTTTGCACTGTGTTCTAAATTCTTTGCTAAATTAAAATAATGTAAATAAATTTTGTTTTATATTTTTCAGTTGTAAAAATATAAAACGTTCATTTATTCAGTTGTAACATTAGCATAACCACTGGTAATATATATTTAATGATAACAGATTTATAATATTAGGCTTGAAGAAGTTATCAGTGTAAATGGTTATAGGTGACTTGAAATTGTTGTCATATGAAAGAAATAGATCTAGGCGTGATAAAATTAATTGTCGTTGAAATATAAGAAATTTTGCTTGATGAACCGAAAATTTACTTGACAGAATTCAGTGTCAAGCGGTGTTGATGTCTATTATTTGACTTTACATTAGACACTTTAAAATAAAGCAAAGTATGAATTTTACTATTTATAGTAACAAATAATAAAAATTTCAGTTTTAAATGATTTTTTTTTTTTTTTTTTTTCTTTTTTTGTAATCTTAATATAATTGTTCTTTTTTTTTTTTAGTTGTCTTTGTCATCACTTGATTATTTTGCTTACTGTTAAAACATGGTTTTAATTTTGTAAATTTAATATGATGTGAAATTTACAATATTAATCATTTGTCAACAGTTAGAGAGAAGCTGGAAATAAATTAAGAAATGCTGGAAATTAACTTTTAGTTAAGGTAAAAATAATTTTGTTTATTGGTAGCATAATAAAACCAGTTACTGTTATTTATTGCATGACTTTTTTACTTTTTCTAACATGGTGTTTTTAAAACACTTCCTCTCTCTCTTAGATGAGACTTAAATAAGAATTAGTATTGAGAATTGTCGAGAGAGAATTGATTAGGGGGTCGTATGGGTTGATTGGGCGGTCGTAACTAAAAACCTTTAAAAATACGGAGAATATTGTAGTTTTGCGCATTAATATCGAGTTACTTAAGTTTTATTTATGTGTTTAACTAATTAGTTAGCTTAGTCTGTATTAGCAACACTTTTGAGGAAAGAAAGAAAACATTTTTATATAAGTAGATCATTGTTTTACATTTTAATATTTTATTTTATTCACCAGGCCACCATTAAAGCAAAAAGAGGGAAGGAACCTCTTTATTAGAGCCAAAATATTTAGAAAAATTAAATTTCGAGTTACAAAAGGAATTTTTAGTAAATGGTGGCAAATTACCGTTTACTAAAAATTTAATAAAATAAAGAGGCCAAATAAATGATATACAAATGGTCTGTGTTGAACAGACTTAACAAGACCCGGGTCGGGTCAGCTTGGTTTACAAATTTTTATGTCTACTTATCTCTTATAATTTTTATTTTAGTTTGTTCTATGATGCATTAATGTATTAAAAAATTAGTTATACCTATGTTTGATCGTAAATTAAATTTTCTTTTGTTTGAAAGGTATTTGTACTCAGTTGCGTAGTAAAATAAACTTTGTTATTTTTTATAAATTTATTTAAACGTGTGCATTTAACATTTTTAAGTTACCAATTTTCTTTTCTTAAGAACAATTAATCAAGGGGATAACAAAAAATTGATAACTCCTGTATAATATAAATTAACTTCATTTTAATCTTAATGGTTCGTGTTATAAAAATTATTTTAAGGATTTAGTTGACACTTTCGTCAATTTAAAGTATAACCAAGTGTTATTATTTTGCGTCAGTAACTAAAAACGTATTGTGTTAAACTTAGGAAGGTCGATGAAAATGGTTCTGCCTTACACTGTTATGACCTGTGCCATTTGTAAATTACTTAATAATGTTAAGTAGTAGTTGGTAAATTATTTTACCTCCTCATAATTGTTATGTTAATTTTACAGATGGATTAATTTTTTCAAGCTGAAGGCAATTTTCTAAAAGGGTACTAGTTAAGGTTTTGCAAGATTAAATTGTGGAAAACAGCTACTATAAATTAATTATGTAACAGACCGACCAAAACCCGTATTACGGGTTGCCTTTTGCTAGTAAATTATGATTAGTCTAATAAATAAAGGATTTAAAGTTTACTTTAGTTTATAGTTTTGGTTTAGTTTATAGTTTTGTTTTTAGCTTTAGTTATTTTTTCCTTACTTTAGACAACTTTATGGGTGAAATGAGGGGGATGGGTAAAACAATTATTTAGATATGTATATATTTATATGTTAACATTATTTTATCGATTATTTTATATTTATTTAAGTTTATATTTGTCTTTAGTGTCTGGTGGAAGTATAGCTGGTAGGGCTGTGTTTTATATTTTATATGTTTTGTATGGAGAAATATGTGCAATAGGTGGAAAAATTAATTAATAAATATGAAACTTTTGAACTGGTTGCATTATTGCCCTATATATTTATTAAAATACAAAATGTTGCATGTTTAACCTTTTTTAATTTGCTCTCCCTTTTTTTTTTTTCAGCATCTTTTGTTTCAAATGAAAATGGTGAGTTTATGCTTCTTTTTTTTTTAAATAATTGCAAATGTATAATTTTTATTATATTCTATTTGTAACTTTATATTCCTTATCATTCGAAGAAAACAAAAATTACCGCTCCCAACACCCGGGACCTCTCTCAGAGAGGTCCTTCAAAAAATGGAAAGATCATGGCGGAATGGATAAGCCCTCCTTTAAATGGAGGGCTCATCCATACCGGGGTGTTGGGAGACACCGAAGAAAAAACAGCAACCAAAAGGTTGTAAATGTCTTCTATCAGTAGAGATATTTATGATTTTTTAGTTGCTGCTTTTTCTTCGAGTTTTTTTTTTTTTAATTTTGTAATTTTTTGTTTCGGTGTTTTTCCTTTTAATTTTGTAATTTTTTTTTTTAAATATTATGTTGTATATTTGATTTGTTTTGAATTTTTTTAATGAAAATTTTTATTGTTTTCTCACCAATTAAACCTGACTTCGAATTTAAAGCCCTCTTAAATACCCCTTCCTAAAATCTAAAGTCGAAAATTGAATTGATTCATTATCTAATTATCATAATATAATGATGCTGCATTCTTTTGTTAAAAACAATTATTTGGTATGTTTCATTTATTGAACTCACTGCTTTTAAAATTTACCAAAACCCAAGGCAATATATTTAGCTATATAAATACAATTTATTTATCTCGATTCCATTCTTCATCTTTCATGTTTATAGTTTGGCTCCTTGAAGCATTTTATGTTTTGCTTTTTTTATTATGAGTATTTTAAATCCGTTGTGATGTCTTTTAAATTTACTAAAAGCCAACATAAAAATTACGTTTTTGAACAACACCAAAAAGAACAGCTGCATCCCTACAGCAACTGCTGCAGTATCACAACAGGTTACCAAAAGCAGGTATACTGTTTTCCAGTTGTTGTTTTTTTTTCATATATATCTACTTATCTATATAATACTATAGTACGATTATTTATATCTCACTCATTTTTTCTTTTTCTTTAAGTGTCAATAATTTTATTTTTTGAATGAGATTAGTTAAACAAGTCGGCTTTCCAATTCAAGATAATGGTTTCAAAATTGAACACCATTAGCAAAATGCTAACAAAATTAGGTAGTTTTTAAAAATCTGTTTTCTTTTTAATACACTTTTTTTTAAATATACTTTTTAAATATACTTTTTTAATATACTTTTCTATAACAATCCTACTAATATGGAATCACATAGCTTTCTAAATATGTTTAGTTGTCGTCCCTATCAATAATAAATACTTTAAATTACTTGATATGGTTTTCTTTACAATAGGCTATGCTTGGCTCCTCGGTGCTGTAAATGGTGGCTTCAACTTAGTTTTTTTAAGAAAAATGTGTTTTATATATAGTCAACAGAAAAATGTGTTTTATATATAGTCCCCGACATATAATTGAGAAGTCAGACTTTTTGAGTAATGTTAGTGGGATGTAGTAATTATTTATTGAGTGTCTTGTTTTATATTTATGATTAATAGGAGAGAAGTTTTTATAAAAATATTTTGGAATTAAATGATTTTGAAGTTTAAACATAATTAACAAGTTATGGTAGATGTTTAGTTTGTATACATTTAGGGCATTTATTTCCTTGAATAACGGCTCGGCACTTTATTCATGCCCGAAACTAATTGACTTGCTTGCTTTTGTTATGTGTAAATAGTTTTTAGGAAAGATGAGTGATTGTTTGCCTAGGCAATATTACAATAGTTAATATGACTATGTATAAACGAAAAATAAAAATTTTTTAAACATATTTTGTTCAAAAGAGTCTTATACATTAGACCTAAAGACTTTAAGACTTTGTTCTCGACTAGCTTTATTTGGCTTTTTCAATTTAAATGTTCGTCAAAAATTATTCCAAGTATTTTCATTGAAAACACTCTTTTTATTTTAATATTGTTAATAGTTAGTTTTGGTAGTGTAAGTGGAAGATTCTCGGATTTAGATGGTTTCGCAAACAAAATATATTTTGTTTTTTCAATATTCAACGAAAGTTTATTTGCTATAAACCACTCATTGAGATATGTTAGTTCAGTGTTTACGTTACAAAAAATATTTTTTAAATTTGAATTAGAATAGAAAACATTAGTGTCGTCAGCAAAAATAATATAATTAAGTATTTTTGATGACAAATAAATATCATTAATATAAATTAAAAACAGTAAAGGTCCAAGTATTGATCCTTGTGGAACTCCACAACTTATTGACTCAAACGGGGAGCATGTTAAATCAAATGGTACTACTTGTTTACGATTTTCTGAATAAAATTGCAGTCACTTTAAGTTAGAGTGAGCTACTCCGTAGTTACATAGTTTGTTGATAAGAATCTTGTGGTTGACAGTATCAAAGGCTTTGGATAGATCTAGAAATATTCCGAGAGTGTAACTATTGTTTTTAAAACCATTAAGAATTTGGTTCGCAAGATCAATTACTCCATGCTCCGTGGAATGGTTTTTGCGAAAACCAAACTGTTTATGATAAAGAATGTTATTAGTTTCAAGATAATTGTACAGCCTGTTGTGCATAATACGCTCTAGTATTTTAGAAAAACAGGAAAGAATGGAAATTGGTCGATAGTTAGATTTTATCGAATCATCGCCGCTTTTGTATATTGGAATTATTTTTGCTAGTTTTAGTTGGTCAGGAAAAATGCCGTTTCTTAGGGATTTGAAAAACAACTACAGAGATCAAAAAATTAACAAAAAATTATCATATTTATCCTGTATATATTTAAATGCCACTTCATTAAAGAACAAATTTGAGGAATTTAAAGTATTGAGTCACCTGAATGAGTCAAATATAATCGGAGTAACGGAAACATGGTTTAGTGAAACTTCAATTACGTGCATGGAAACTTTTTGTTTATATCGTAGCGACAGAAAAGATATCCGTTTGGGCGGAGGATTTTGTATTTACGTGAATAGCGAAATAAGGTCTTATGAAGTAAATAAAAAATGGCTGTTGACGACTGACTTAGAACAAATTTGGGCTGTACTAGTTTTCAAGAACGACAAATATTTGGTAGGATGCATATACCGACCAAACAATGTGATAGATATGGAACTGTTAAAAAAATGTTTTCAGAACAGCAAAGGAATATGTGGACATACGGGGTTTTAAAGTTCTTTTATTTATGGGTGACTTTAATTTTCCAAAAATTGAATGGTCAGATGGAGTAGTCCATGCAATAAACTCCAGTGGACACTCGATAGAACATCATTTCTCGGAAATAATAAACGACGAATTTCTAATTCTAATTCTAAGCACGTTACGATACCTACTTTTTAACTAAACGAATCAACTTACAAAAGTACATTGGATTTACTGTTCACAGTAAACGAACAAAGATTATTTCAAGTTGAGACAAATGCGGTATTGGGGAATATAAGAAAAGGACATCTTGTAATTTGCTTTAAATATGCACTCAATCACCATGAGAAAATAACTGTAGCTAGCAATTGGAAATATATTTTTAAAAAAGCTGATTTCTTAGGAATGAACAATTTTTTTACAAGCGTAGACTGGTTAAACATTTTCGATGCAATTAATGTTTAGGAGATGTACGACACGCTCATTTTTTACGTTAACGAAGCTTGTCAAAAATATATACCGTGTCACAGCTCGAAAAACAGGACTCGTAAAAGAATTTTTTAGATTGACAACCAACTAAAAAAACTTGTGAAGAACAAAAGACGAATGAGACATTTAAATTGTTGCACTAATTAAAAAAACAAAAATATGGTAAACGAATACAAAGCATTGTGTAGAACAGTTAAAACTGAAACGAGAAAAGCCAGAAAAGAAATGAACGCGAACTGGTCTACAAATCGATTAGGAACAAGAAGATACTATTTAAATGTGAACGATCAACAAAATGTAATGCGCTCAATTAAAGCAATAAAAAACGTCGAAGGAAATGTTACAAATACGACCATTAGATTGTTGACATCTTAAACGAGAATTTTCAAAAGTCTTTCACAATAGAGGGCGACCAAGTATTATCAGAATTTGGATCAAGATGTGAAGACAAATATCTATTTTTTTGACGAGAGTGCAATTAATTACAGTGAGGTTGTAACAAGATTGTGCAAATTATCAAACGACATATTATGTGATGTTAACCAATTGAGTACTATCATAATAAAAAATTGCGTCGAAGGACTTGCATTGCCAATCACATTGATATTTATGTCATCAATTAAAAAGAGCGAACTGCCTATGCAATGGAAATTAGCGAACATTACCTCAATCTTTAAGAACAAAGGCAGTAAGCTAAAAGCGAATAATCATCGACCAGTCTCACTGACTTCTGTGCCGTGTAAAATTCTGGAGAGCATAATAAAAGACTCACTTACAGCACATTTTACGAACAATAAATTTTTATTGAAGTGTCAACATGGATTTGTTAAAACTAGATCATGCACGACAAATCTGATGGAAACTGTGGATTATTTAACAGAAAATATCGCAATGAATTGTCCGGTAGATATGGTTTATTAAAGCTTTCGACACAGTGCTGCACAAAAGACTTGTTTTAAAATTAAAAGCGTATGGAATAACAGGAAAGCTGTTAAAGTGGTTAGAGGAATTTTTAAAAGAAAGAAAACAAAGACAATATCACCGTAGTAAGCGGTGATATTGTCTCGAGCTGGCGCGAAATCTACAGCGGAGTTCCGCATGGATCGGTAATTGGCCCGATCTTGTTTGTTGTTGTCATAAATGACGTGCCGCACAGAATACAAAATATAACCAAGCTCTATGCAGATGACACGAAAATAATGATCAATGTGAACTCAATAGAGAAAATCAACAGTCTTCAACGAGATATAAACAATGCTTGGGACTGGTCAAAAGAATGGTTAGTAAGATTCAATGAAGAAAAATGCGAAATAATACACTATTGCAGTATAAATCCAAAGCACAAATATTTTATCGATAATGTTGTCCTCAGACAAACCACTCTTCAGAAAGATTTAGGCGTATTATTCTCGGCAAACATGAAATGGAGACAGCAAATTATATATTGCAGCTCGAAGGCAACTAAAATGCTGGCAATGATTGAAAACACAATTGTGGAACTGGATGTGAAGACTCTTAAAGTCTTATATGTGACGTTTGCTCGCCCATTAATTGAATTCGCGGTTCCAGTGTGGTCCCCTCAGCTTAAAGGAGAAATGCTTGAGAAAGTTCAACAAAGGACTACGAGACTCAATGGCAAAAAATGAAATACGTGAAAAGAGTGGAGATTTATGGCCTCACTCCATTATATGAACGCAGAATTCGTGGAGATTAGATCCAGACTAATAAGTTATTAAACAAGATGGAAAATGTGGACTTAATAAACGGTTTCAAGCCAAATGATTTTAATTATCGAGAGGAAACGGTGTCAGGTTTGAACGCGAAAAAACAAAGTGCAACTTAAGACACTCATTCTTTACTAACAGAATAACAAAAACATGGAATAAACTATCAAGAGAAGTGGCTAATGCAAAATCAATAAACATTTTTAAAGCACAATTAGACGATTGGCTCCTATTAAATTAAATTATTAGTGACACGGCTGTCTAAGTGTGATATTAATACACACACTTGTCGTCTTCGGGCGGCTACAGCATCTACTATTACTATCTATTTTATCTTTTTTCAGAAATTTCACTTATTTTCTTTTGTCACTAAACATTATAAACATACCGAAAAACCGAGGTAATGATGCATTGTTTGAATGTTGTGATGTAAAAAAAAAAATTACTTTGAAAATAAATTTCAACTTTTACTAACCTTTTTAAACTCGAAAAAATAAATTTACAGAGATATTTATAAAATATATTATTAAATCTATTAAATACACATTTAAAATAATTTGTGATTCTAATAAACTCTAACTAAAACTAAAAAAATATGAACACACTGCTTATAAAAACACAACTTTTACTTCAACAAACTTATCACACATATCTTGATCGCAAATCAACATCGCCATATCGTATTATTATCGTATAAAATTGTCAACTAAGTTTTTAAAAACATAACTTTTAGTGTTCATCAAATTTATTGAATATCTTGGTTTTTAATCAACATCGCCTTATCGTGTGTTGAGTAATTTTCGACAGGTTGTAGATGAAATTGGCGAGGCGAGTAGCTCGGGGGTGGTTCAGGATGATCAAAATAACAGTTTGAACTGAAGGATACAACAGCCGGTTGTTGCAAAACAAAACTTGAAGAATTCTTAAATAAAACGATAAATAATTGCATAAAAAATTATTTATTTTTAACAACTATAGTTATAAAATTAAAAATTATGAAATTTTATTTACGGTAATTTACGGGGTAAAGCATGAGTGGCAATATTTATCTGATAAAATAATAATTGGTGCTGAGCCTCATCGAAACGTTGGTAACAATATAAACAATTCTAAAGCGATTATCATTAAGGGAGATAAAAAAGCTTCATACTCCAAGGAACGTTTTTTTGGCTAACCCGCACAATAAGGAGTAAATAATATCGTTGCTTGCAGCGAACCTCACTAATCATCACCTTCACATACATAAACTGTGTGTTTATGTATGTGAAGGTGATGCTGACGCAAAAAATGTTTCCATGGCTCTTGAGATCGCAAAAGATTCTCTAACAATAGTTGAGGCTGATGATGCAACACTGATGATGCAACACTGATGATACAGATAATGCAACACTGGAACAAAAAGTTATATCTTAATTCTTCAGAAACATAGCAAAAAACATTGGAGTATTAAAAAAAAACAAAATAGATGTTGCATAAGTCAAAGCTCATTTTATTTTTATTTATGAATGTGATTCCACCTAATATAACAAAATATTTATATACTCCACTTTATCAATATTTAGTAAAGGAACAGCAAAGTTCCTGAATTCCGTTAGGAAGTTAGAAAGAATGAGGGAGATCTCCGGAACATTCATAGAATACTGGGCAACAGGCAATAAAATTGCAGAAGCTTTTGTTAAAGTGTTCAAAAAATTATACAACGGACATCAAGAGACTTTATTATACAAAAAAGGGTTTACTTTTTAATTTAACCAAAACCATTATTCAACTTTGTAAGGATTAGCTCCGCCTAGTTAATTTTTTTAGTCAAACTGCTCTCAATGGTTTTGCAAATGCTTTTTCTGCTAACAGAATTAAGCAATTTAATCTTTTTAATCTTAGCAAATTAATTACAGGATTGTCTTGATATATAAACAAACCTCTATTCTCTACAAACACAAAGTATTCAAAATATTTTAAAGCGATGTACAAAGGTGTCTCTGAAAAGTTGTCCTTGACGAAACCACCGACGGAACAGGCTTCTCATTTTCATGGTTAAAAAGTTATTATGTAAATAACTAAATAGAAAATGTTAGACAAAGCATAAAACTTGAACCCCAAGAAATAGGAATAAAGATCCAATAACGGAGAAATAAGAATAAAGAAATAAGAAAAAAAATATAAAAATATAAAAAAAAAAAAAAAATAAGAAATAGGAATAAAGATCCAATAACTTGAAGCGGTTCCTACTGATAAAAAAATAGCTTCATTTAATTTGCTAAAAGTTATCTGATGCAATTCCAAATTGAACTCAAAAAAACTAATGTCAAACAAGAATATGCATTTGCAACAATAACATAATTAGGTGTTGCAACAATAACAGGATTAATGCCAGCGTGAGGGGATTGCCTTGGGATAGATTCAAATTAAAGTTACCTGTTGACTGAATAATTTTAGAAAAAGTGAAATTCATGATCTGCATATAAAAGAAGTAAAATGAATAAAAGGATAAAAGCAATGAAGAAAAAAACTTTAAAAATATTTTTTGACACCTTTTAAATATCCTATTATTATGATAATTACTTAAAAATATCTTTTATATTATTTTATGGAACATAAAGTTTTGTAAAAACAGTCAGGATTTACGTAACAACAAATTTACGTATTTACGTAACAACAAATATTTTAATTGAATTTACGTAAGGATTTACGTAACAACAAATATTTTAATTGAATATTTTGCATTAAAAATCTTTCTAACGGTATATCTTACTTTTTATCTTAAGAAAAACCAAAATTGTGACAAAACTATGACATCACAATTCCCACTTTGTAAAGCTATAAATTTGCATAACCAAACTTTATAACTTTGCATAACCAAACTTTATAACTATGCAAAAAACAAACTTTTTACTCGATATATAACTATCTTTCAAATGACATATAAAACTTATAAATTTAGCAATATGAAAAATAAGCCATTTTGTCAAAACTTGTGTTAAAAAATAGATCCAAAATGACATTTCCATTCTCAAAAATACAGTTACTTTTTTTAGTGATGCATGACTTGTAAAGTAAAAGATGTACAAAAGCCTAACTTTATATGATTTACTCTGAACATGATTTTGTTATACATATAAAGCTTCATTTTGCTCAACTGCAAAAAAAAAAATTGTCTTGACTGTGATTAGACAATACAAGAAATGAAAGAAAATCCAGAAGTGGTAGTAAACGCCGTTCAGCTAAAAGAAAAATTCAATAGGCAATCATCAGATTATTGAAGCAAAATCTGAGCATTTCTGAAAGTAATACAATTTTAGGAGCTTAAAGATAATGATATCACCCACCACAGACAGAATAACTCACTTCAATGATGGCTTTAAGTTCTTCAATGATGGCTTTAGGATGACATGCAGAAAACAGTTAAAAACAAAATCGATTGTTGCATCATACAAATCTTACCAAACATGGCAATTGTTTATTACTTAATGATGAAGCGTATGTAATACGCAACTTCAAACAAGTTGTAGGAAATGCTATTAGTTATTTTACTATGCAAGGAAATTTTTATAAAAATTTTAAATATGTAATGCAAGATATAACTTGTTGGCAAATATTTCTTTGGCAAGCTTTATGGAGTTGTGGTAAAAAGACTTGAAATATTATCAATTTGCAAACATTGAATGCTGATTGTTATGATTATAATAATGGTATAATCGTTACAAAGTCAAGTGTAATGTTATGAACTTATTCAAACCGATACATAAAGAAAACAGATTTGTCAACAAATTTGAAGAAAACAGATTACTCAAGGACATTAAGAAAATAGAGACAAAATGGAAACTGTGTAACACACCTCTTTTCTTCTGCATATGTACATATAATTTATTTCAAAATCTACCCTTCCAAAAGGCATAAAATTTTTTTAAAAGATTAAAAAACAACTCGATTTTAATTCAACATAACTCTTTTACATAACATAATATTAATTTAAAAAAAAAAGAAACCAAGTTTTATGGAGATGAATTTGTTTGAACCCTTGCTAATTAAACTAGATAACCCTGCATCAACCAGTTCTTTCAACTGGTCTCTTTATAATTTGGAATTTACAACTCTTAAACTTTTTGCCTCGGTCTCAGTCTAAATTGACTAAAATGACTCTGTTCATCACTCCCAATTTTTTGTCTGAAATTTATGGATCAAAGAACAGTTGTGACCAAACCAAAGTTGGGAATTATTTTAGAAGATAGATGTTTTTTACTGTTTCTGATAGTATCGCATATATCACGGTATTCCCAATTAGTTTTAAAACTACCAAAACTCTATTTTTTTTGTAGTGGACAACCATACAATAACAAATTCTAAACAGTGCACAACGCTGTATAAAATATGTTCCTGGCTAACATAACAATATATATATATATATATATATATATATATATATATATATATATATATATATATATATATATATATATATATATATATATAAACACACACATACGAAACATTAGTTTTGAATGGGAAAGTAAAAAACTTTTATTCAAATTAGTGACCATTGTCTTCCACACATTTTAACCACCTTTCTTGCAATTTGTAGATACTGTGCCAATAGAAATTTTCTTCTTTTAAAGCAAACTAATAAGACATCCAATTTTAGACTTCATCATAGAAATCAAAGTACTGCTCAGCCAATGCGTGTCCTATTGATGAAAACAAATGATAGTTGGATGAGGCAAAAGCTGGTGAATACAGATGGTGGAGTAGCAGCTCCCAGCCAAGTGTTTTGGTTGTGTCTAAAACTAATTTTGCTTTTGATAATGCACCTAAGTGCAGGTACATTGTTTTTACATTTTTTCACATTGAAAAAAAAAAAAAAACATCTCAGCTTCAAAATGCATTAGATACGACTCAGCAGCACTTTTCTTCAAATGAAAACAAACAAATTAATGCTATTCACAAATCGTCTGGTAAAAATTTTTGATATTTTTAACACAATAAAAAAATATGATGTTATTTGTTCAATGACTTGATGTATAATAAATATGATTGAGAGATGTTATACCAACCAAACAAAACAAAAATTCAACAAATGTTCCTTATCAACATATTTGCATCTTAATGCTCGGTTCATACCAATACACCTGATATATAAAAATAGTAACATATCAAATATATAATATAATATAAATATATGGTGTATCAGAGTAATAATATTATTAGTAATAATATAGTATGGTATCACCATACTATATAATTACAATTAATATATCGAATGTCATATTTCATATTAACAAACCAATTAATGTAATTAAAAATTGGTACTAATAATGAAGTTGAAGTATTCAATTCATAATTAGCATAGTTTGGGATTCCATGGGATTTAGTTTATTTTGAGGTTAATTTATTTCAAACACCAACTGGTGGTAAGTTTACTATACTTTGTGAAAGTTAAAAAAAAAAAAAAAAAAAAAAAATAGCTGAGTCCTCCAGCAAATGCAAATATCAAAATATTATTAGTGCTATACTGTTCCTAGACGGTGTTTTTGGTAATACTCTGGATATGTATTGTCAAGGTCAGATTGTGGAAACTAGATTGATTAGCGAGAACAAGACAACTGTATAACTTATTACTCAAAGTACTAAATGCTATCTATATTTGAGCATATGCAAAGGTTACCTCTTACCAAGGCCGGCGCGATAGGGGTGTGTGGTTACCTCTTACCAAGGCTGGCGCGATAGGGGTGTGACACCCCCCCATCAATGATTTTTAGTCGGCAAACTGGACCTTTAGTCGGCAAATTGGACCTAGTTAGTCGGCAAATGTGGACTCCCTTTTGATATAGGTTAGACAGTCGGCAAATGTCGTCATGACAGTCAGCAATTTTTGGAAAACGAGGACCTTTTTTTTTTTTTTTTTAATCGGCAAAAGTTGTAATGACACCCCCCCCCCCACGTGACACCTACTCGCGCCGGCCCTGCCTCTTACTATCATTTTTTCGGTATTTTACTCCTAATTCCAATCTCTACTACTATAAATCAATTTTTGTATAAAATAATGTTGCCATATTTTGGATAGTTTTTCTAATGATACCATTTATCTTAAACATTGAAATGTTCTAAAATGAATTGTAAATGTAATTAGACATAAGTGATTGCTTGGTTGCTGCTGGTGGATGCTATAATCTCTTTTTTGAAAAACCAAAACACAATTTCCCATGATTCATCATTTAGCTAAGTCAAATTCTTTTACAATAACTGTTCCTTGATGCTCAAATAAGTTTTTTCGTCTAAAATCAAAACTTTTTAAAACATTTTCTTCATGTTTTGTTGACTCAAAAATTTGCAGTTTTTTTTTATAATACTTCAGTTAATTTTTCATTAAAATAGAAAGGAAGTGTCAAAGCAGTGAGGCCTAATTGATGGAAAAAACTATTTTAATCTTCATCAGAAAATAACATTGTTATCGCAAGTAGATCTAGTTCTTTGGATGATGATGAATATCAGATTCCTTCCACTCTCAGCACAAATGGTTCAATAAAAAAATTGAAAGTTCTAACAGATAATGTTATACTTTTTGGTAACTCCAGTTTAAAAAACAGATGAACTTTGGTTTGAAAGTGATTGAAAAGTCATTGGTTTCATTTAATTTTTGAAAAAGGTTACCCACCATGACCCTTGATTACACAATGGCTCCCATAAACCAGGATATTTTTTTTTTCTTAAAAAATATATCAACCTGGATCTCAAAAAATCCAGAATTTTATAGTGATTTCAAAAATTCATAATACTGTAGTACATTGTCTAAAGTGTATACCGCAAAAAGGGGTGAATAGCAATAGTGAGGTGAATAGAAACAAAACTTAATTTTTATATATATAATCTAATTTCTACATAACTATGGATAAATAGTGGCAACTATTTTTTTTTAGGTTGCTACACATTAACCTGAAAGTGAAATAATGGTTTGCTTAATTGGCAGCACTGGTTCTTGTTTGTTTTTCGCATTGAATTTTACTACCCGATTTTTGTGTTTTTTTTATCCACTTTGAACTTTCCAGGTAAATCGGAATACTTAGTGTTCTTAGGTAAATAGCTGTACAAAACATACTTCAATTATTCATATAAAAGATTTCGGCTAACTTTAAGCTTTAATTTGAACAATATTATTTCAATAATAATTCTTATTTTTTAGGATAGGTTTTCTGAATTTACGGGGTAAATAGAAACACATAATTTCTAGTGTTTCTATACACACCACAAAAAAAATTTAATACTAAATCACGTTTATACTGTATAAAATACATACTGTGTGCTATTTATTTATGTTAGACACTTAACTGATACAACTGTTTTATTTCAGGACCCTGTAAAATGCCAAGACACTACAAACCTATGGTTACAGGAGGCTACAAAAAGTATAATCCAAAAAAAATCAAAAAGGCAATTTCTGACATACAGAAGGGTCTCATTCTTCAGAAGCCTGCTGAGAAACATGGTTTACATTATAGTATTATATATTGACATTTGAAAAAAGGTCCTAATATAAAGAAACATGGTGGTCAGACAGCTTTATCTCTCAAAGAAGAACAACTGTTTGTTGAAAGGCTGAACATATGTGGTGAATGGGGCTATCCTATTGACACTACAACTCTACAACTTCTTATAAAAGACTTCTTAGACCGAATAGGGAAAAAAGTTAAGAGGTTTAAACATAACCTCCCTGGCGGTGACTTTGTTGAAACAGTTTTAAAATGTTTAAAATGGCCAGGATCAACTGGCCATGAGAATGTGTCAAATAATTAAACAATTGAGAGCTGGTGTGACATCAGATACAATTAACAACTATTTTGATGAACTCACAAATGAATTACAGGATGTCTTTATCTAAAATTGTTAACTATGATGAGACGAATCTAAGTGATGATCCTGGTAAACAAAAGGTCATTACACATAGAGGGACAAAATATCCAGAAAGAATCATAAACTCATCAAAGGCATCTACTTCTGTGATGTTTGCAGCCGCTGTTGATGGCACTATTTTACTCCCTTACGTTGTGTACAAGGCAATTCACTTGTACCAAAGCTGGACAGAGGGTGGGCCAAAAAATGCCAGGTACAATCGAACAAAGTCTGGCTGATTTGATTCCTTTAGCTTTGAAGATTGGATACTGACAGTTGCTCTTCCATACCTGAAAAAATAAACAGGTCGAAAATTTCTGATTGGGGACAATTTGTCTTCCCATTTTTCATTGGAATCTGTGAATTTGTAAAAAGACGATAATATCAGTTTTATTTTTTTCCCGGCTAACTCCACCCATCTGACACAACCTCTGGATGTGACAATTTTTTGGCCATTGAAATCAACATAGCGACAGATTATCGAAGAGTGGAAAAAAGGTCCAGGAAGAGCGGAAGCAACTGTTCCTAAGAATAAATTTCCAACGTTGTTAAAAAAGTTGCGTGATTCATTGAAGAAAGAAAATTTGATCACCGGTTTAAAAAAAATGCAGTATAGCATCTTTAAACAGGAACAAAGTTCTCTCTATGCTTCCTCAAATTATTGATGAAGAGGAAAGCCAGGATCCTGAAAATAACAATGAAGCGGTTGACAATAGTTTCAAAGAGCTCCTTCACAGTCTGAGACAAGATCAGACTCCTAAGATAAGAAAAAAAAGAACCAAAGTTAATGTGAAACCTGGCAAAAGTATCGGTGTTGAGGGCTTTGTTGATGAGGATGAGAGCTTAAATCCCCAAAACACATGTTCCTCCAAACAAGTTCAGCCAAATAAAAGCCAAACACGTGTGGAGTTATCATCAGAAAACGAAGATGATTTTTCAGTGTAGCATAGTGACTTCAGATTCCCCTGATCTGGATGTAAGTACTGACAGGGCCTCAGGCAAAAGCCTTGTCATCAATGAAGATGACTATGTTGGGAAAAGTTTATGGTAAAACAAAAGCATCTTTTAGATGTTATATATGCAAGGTTGCTTACTTTGAAGACGATAGTTCCTTTGTAACATTTTTGAAAAGTGTTAAACAAACTAATAAGTTTATCACAACTGAAAAACAATCTCTTGCCTACAGAAACGACATCATCCTAAAACTATCCTCCCCAGTATTGTGCTTGAGCGCGCGATTAAAAGGCATGATATTTTTCAAAGATGACTTGTCTGATTACACAATTTATTAATATAATTACACTTTATTTTTAATTACAATTTATTATAAAAAAACAGACTAAATAAAAACTCAAATAATTAAATTTTCAAAAAAATCATAATTTAATCTTGTTTAATACGGCAAATGTATACCTATTTAATTTTACTTACAGTTGTGTTATGTTGAGAAATAAATTTGTATTTATCCACTTACAAATTAAAAATATTTTACCGTTTCTATTCTTTACCGATTCGTTTCAATAGAAAAGCACATGAAATTGAAGTACTGTTTCTATTCACCCCTATTGGCGGGGTGAATAGAAACACCATGTTTTATTTATTTTTCTTTAAAATCAAATAAAATTTAAAAATTTAAATACTATAAACAAATAGGTTTAACAGAGACCTGTGTTTGGGCAAAAAAAAATGTTTATCTAGAACAACTGCAAGTATTCAAATTTTTAAACAAAAGTTGAAAATTGTTTCTATTCACTGTACATGATACCATGCATATCTATACTAAGTAAACTGAACTTATTATTGTTAACAAAGATACTGCACTATATGTTTATTCAGCAGTATCATTTTTAAACATTAAACAATTACAATTGACATAATATTAACTAACTGTTATTTTTTTTATTTTACTTTTTGTAACCTTACACCAAAAATGTGATAAATAAAGTATGTATATTTAAATATATATATATATATATATATATATATATATATATATATATATATATATATATATATATATATATATATATATATATATATATATATATATATATATAAAAATACATACCTCCTCAACATTGCAAAGTGAAAAGCAGCTTATAAAAGATGATATCAATGTCAATATTCCAGAAAGTCCAAGATTAATGCATGTTACAACCAAAAGTGTTTCAGTTGAATTATAGAATTCACAACTTGATGGCACTAAAAAGATTTTTAAAAAATTGATTGAGTATTTTTTGAGAATCATTTAAAAACTGATAAATAATAAAATTATAAGCAAATAAATACTGAAATCTGTCCCTTCATAAATATTAATGTATTTGATAGATGTTATTATACTAAGCCAGTGCAAAGATGGACAGTTGACCATCAGTTTTATGTGATAGTCATTGACTGACTATCACATAAAACTGATGGTCAACTGTTTTTTGCCCGGTAAATTAAAAAAAAATTTAATTTTTCTTTTATAATATTTACTGAACTTTCTAAAAAAAAACATACTTTAAAAGTATTACTTCAACATAAATTTATATCAAACCACCGCTTTTTTTAAACAAAAACACACAGCAAAGTTTTACGGCAATCAATGCTCCAATGAACAGTTTGAAATAATGTCTAAATTAGCAAGTATTAAAAATGAGTTACAAAAATTAAAATTAAATTAATTAAAAGACAGATTAAAAAAACAGAGTTTTTAATAAGAAGGAAAGTTTGTCAACAAGTCAAAGTAATTCTAGATGTTTAATATTTTTGAGCACTTTTAATAACTTATTTAAATTTTTTATTTATTATAATTAAATTTTTATAAAACTAGTATTATTTAGTAATTTATTAAATGCTATACAACGCACAAAGAACTTCTTAACTTTAATTAGTTTTATTAATTTGATTAGAAAGTTCAAGTGATTGTTATTTTCAGTGTAGTTACAGAAAATATGATCTATGATAATATGAAAATTAATCTATAACAGTGATTTATCTTTAGCGCAAAAAAAATTTAAAAAATATATGAAATTAAATAATTAATACTAGAAGACCATTGTTTTATAAAATACTACCATAAAACCTAGTAGTGCTAATTGCTTTCTTAAAAAAAAAAAAAAATGTGCTAATGATAATTATAGTTTATTTAAACTGTTAGAGAAGTTTCTAGTGTTCTTTTATTGCAACGACTTCACAAATGGTGGCAATATTTTTAGTTTTTTTCTTTAATATTTTAGAAAGAAAAAACTGAAATATAAAAAAAAAAAAAAAATAAAAAATAAAACAGTTTAAAGCAGAACGCTTTTAAATGACCACAAAAAATAATGAAATAAGAACTTTAATCATATATATAAAAGGCTCTTTTTTTACAAATCTATAGTTTCACTTCACAGTAAAATCATTGTTTTACTGTGAAGTGAAACTAAAGATATGTAAAAAAAAAAAAAAAAAAAAAAAAGAATACATGGTTTACAAAATACATAATGTGTCAGTGAAGAGAATTAAAAGTAGCTTATCATTAAAATATTTTAGCTTTTTGAAAATATTTTAGCTTTTTGAATATATTTTAGCTTAAAAATATAAACATTTTAGATGTTATGGATATTTAGTATTTTTGTAATACAACCTAGTCATTTGTAAAAATTTATTTTTTGCAAACAACCAAGTTGTAAAAATAAATTTGTAAAATGATTACAACCAGTAGTTAAAAAAGTCAGCATCTCACAGTTATGAAACTAGAGTTAAGCAAACTGCTACAAAGCAAACAAAAGATTATTATATATCATATGTATTATCATATGTGTTATATATCATATGTATTATCATATGTGTTATATATCATATGTAAATATTTTAAAATTACACAACTATATTGCCTTAATTCATTTTTTTATTCGAAAGCAATATTTATTTTTTAAAAGCAATATTTAATTTTAAAAAGCAATATTTACTTTCAAAAGCAATATTTACTTTTAAAAGTAGTATTTACTTTTAAAACTAATATTTACTTTCAAAAGCAAAATTAGGCTATAGTCCCCATAAAAACAAGAACAATTGTTTTGCTCTACTTCAATTGAACATTCTTTTACTCAAACTGTTTTCTTTGGTCCCTTGATGGTTTGAGTTATTGGAAACTGTAACTAGTATGGCCATTCATGTAATAACTAACAGTAAAATTAACACTATGATTCAACTTTATTTGAAAATTGATTGCAGTTTCCATTTAAATTTCAATTTTAAAAAAATGACTCACATTTTTAGAATTAATCCTTTGTTTTGGTTTTAATGGAAATATACAAAAGGTCTTTTCTTGCTTTTCATTTTTGGAGGAAGGGGGAGGGTTGTCTTTATTTACTTGTCTTTATTTGTTGATATTTTTTATATATTTGTATGGATTTTTTACATGAAACAATAGAACTATTAAAACATTTTATTTATCACAAAAAGATTAAAAAGAAAAAAGGAAAAAGAAAAAATGATAACATCTTTAAAAAAATATTAGTAAAAATTATTCTTCCTTAACATCATATTTTATTCAACTTCCAATAGATACAACTTTTACAAAAGAGAACGATCAGGCTGTGCTAATTGTAATTGAAGATGGAAGGTCATTAAGAAAGATAATTTAAAAATCCCAAAGCAGCTTCTAGATTTAGTTTCATTAAACTGTGTTCAATGTTTACTCAAGGTCAATAACATCTATCACAAATACCATTCTATCTCAAAAATTAGATAATAGGGTAAAATATTTACTTAGGGTGGTGCATAATTTGTAAATATTAAATAAAATTAGAAAAAAAATATTATTTTTTAAATAAATCACAACGTTATTTATGTACCGCCCTGTACAAAAGCTTACAATAAAGTATAAAAAAAGTAGATTATTCCCAAACCTAGCATAACTTTTGATCACTTTAAAACTGACAACAGTAATAACTTTCTTATATCTTCTTGTTGCTATATTTGATTCTCATGGATTTTAGAATCTGTTTGTCTTGAAGTATTTAATGCCTGTGCAAAAATTATAAGAAACATGATTTCAAAACTTGAACTGATTTTAGCTAACATTTTACAATGTGTCCTATTTTTCTACTGGAACAACAAGCATAGCATTTTACTCACTACATCTATAGTTGATTTACTTGCTGCTATAAATCATTTATTAGAAAGAAATCTATGGGAAGAAGATTAACTGATAATAGCCTTTTGAAACTAAATGCTAAACACTTAATTTGGGCAAAAAGCAACAAAAAGAATTAGTTAAAAAAAAATCTGATATCATAATATCTATTTACTTATATTATTGTGCTAAATTGCAAATCAAGTGCTGCATAAATTCAAAATTTCTTTTGAAACTAAAAATATAAACTTCTTTGAAACAAAAATATAAACTGTACTGTAGAAACTGAATTTCTACAGCACAGTTTTTTTACTGGAGAAGTATAAAGAGTAATATTCATGTTTTTTGTAATTTCATTAATAGATATTTGGTATTAAAATTGATAATAACCAAATATAGTAGCCAATGCTAGTTACGCAAACTATTACTACCCCTGACGGTATGATAATAATAACCAAAAAATAAATAAAAAACAATCAACATTTTAACTAAATTTACTAACCAAAACAAAAAATATCTCTTAAAAAATTAGCACAAAAAATCACAAAGTTGGTTTTAAGTCAAATAGAAATAAAGCATTAATAACAAAATATTTAAAAATTTTATATTTGATTAAGAACAAAAAAAATTTAGAAAATTTTAATTTTTTATTAAGTATTTTCATGTTAAGAAAGCTTATTTTCATAAAATATAAATAATAAAAACAAACAAAATATTTTAGTTACAAAAAAAATAGCAAACATTTAAAAAAATTTTAAAAACATTAAAAAAACTTTTTTTTATTCTATATTTCATATGTTCATTATTTTTATACAAAGTTTTTGATTGTAATTTCAAATATTAAAAAAATTTTTTTTTTTTTTGCTGAAATTGATCATACACACCCTGTTCAATTCACAATCAACCTCATCTGGAAATACAAAAACAATCCTTCTATGGAAGCATTATATAGATCTTGCAAGTACATTTAGAGGTGTTTTTTGAAATCTTTTAATTTTGTCTGACCTAGATTTTTATATTTTAACAGGTGAATTTTGGATTTTTGGTGTTCAAAATGATTGACTTTCAAGTATGGAATAAACTTTTATATCTTTATGATAATATCAAATGAGGATGGTTTACAAAAAATTACAGCAATTAGAACTTGGGGGAAGAATTACCCCAATAAATTTTTCTTTTTGACCCCGGGAAATATTATTTTTGTAAAAAAAAACATTATTTTATAGTTAGAACAAAGCTCTTTTATATATTTCAAATTTCATTGTAAAAACTCTTAGTGATTAGAAACAGTAACTATGCAAATTTGTAAGCCCCTTCAATTTGAAGGGGTTTGATTCATTGCATGGTCGTTACTCCAAAATGCAAGTATAAAAAAAAATTATAAAAACTTAAATTTTTTTAAAAATAATTTTGATTTACTTTAGGATACCACAATTTTTTTAAATATTTTATTAGATGGGGTAAATAAGGGCAAATACATTAGGGTAAATTTGTAAAAATAGCGTAAAATTTAGCTGCCAAATATTATTTTCTTAAAAATTAGAAAATAAATATCATTTTTGTAAAAAAAATGTAATTTTATTGTAGGCCAAAGCTCTTTTATATATTTCAAATTTCATCAACAAAACTCTTGGTGTTTAGAACGGGTGACATGCAAATTTACATCCTTCTCAATTTGTGGGGATTCAATTCATTGTATGGTTGTTACTCCAAATAGTGAAGAAAAAAAATTAGAAAAAACATAAATTTTTTTTATGAACTTTCATTTACTTTAGAATTTTTAAAAATATTTGAGATAATTTCTTGAAAATTAAAAAAAAAAAAAGATTTAACCTTTACCTTAATGTTTAAAACCCAAATTTAACTTGATTGAAATTAAAGTATTTAAAAAAATCGCATCTAAAGTACTCAAAACGTCGAGATTTTCTCTACAGATGTCAACCTAAAATAATTTTTCTACTTCCTTGCAAATATTTGTATTTTAATTGAATATTAAAAAATTTTTTGTACAATATCTTAAGTAAATAAACTATACATGCAGCCAAAAATATAAAGATACCATAGTGTAGCATAGCAACAATAGCTGTGGAATACTAGAGACAAGAAATAAGTAGTTATTTTAAACAGATCAAAGTTAACAATTTTAGTTTTAATTCTAGCCTATACTTTCATTGTATGAAAGTATAGGCTAGAATTAAAAACTAAAACATTTTGATTTTCTATGTTACAAATGCTTGCTGTTATAGTCAACAACACAGTTAAAAAGTTGTTTTCCAAATTCTGAATGATCAGAGCAGTGCTTGTATTATTCCCAACCAGAATTTTGAGTGCGATGTTTCAATTGCTTGTTCACTAAAGATTCCGCATGAAGATTGATGCTAACACAAATGGTAGAAGAAAGCATGAACCTTTGGTGTGACTGATATTGGTTAAATTAGAAAAGATGTTTTGAATATCTGAATTTCAGTCCTAATGCTTTACTTTGACATTGTTTGAAAACATAAAGAAATAACTTCTTTGAAATGTCCTAAAGTTTCAACAAAACCAAAGACTTCATAAGCATTGATGCGTCTGCTATGGTACAGCTGGAACCAAACATGCAACTCAGCTGGCTACCTTTGATGCGTCTGCTATGGTGCTGGAACCAAACCTGCAACTCAGCTGGCTATTTTTTGGCTCCAGCTCGCAATTTTGAAAAATTTTTGAAAAGATGATTAACAACTTTAAAAACAAGATGGAGTTCCATTGGCTAAATAACATCTAAATGAGCACTGAGTTGTCCATATTGATAAATGATGAATTTTTTGCATAGTTTTAATCTGAGCCATTAGCAACAAACTCAGCATATTTTTCGTTCAATGTGCCAAAAGATCTTAGAGATCCACATTCTGATAGATTATTAGAATTGACACCGCACCAGCAGCAAGTATGCTTGCTTGAATGGGATTGAATTCCAAAAATAACATTTGGCATTTTTAAATCGCATGAAATGTAAAATGAATGTCATGTCATTCAACAAATGTCATAACATTGATGAATAATATTCATCAATGTTATGACATTCTTGTGTGTTTCAGGTAAATTTTCAACAATGGCAGCAATGAGCTGACATTTAACACCTGTGTCTCGAGTTAAAGAATCTCTAAGCATGTGATGTTTTATTTGTCGAGAAAAACTTGTTTCGTTACTCTTGCCAGTTAATTTAATAACAGCTTTGCTTATTTTCAAAAATGATCCTCCCCCGTTAATTCCAAGTTTGAAAAAACAGTTGTAGCTGTAATCTCTGTCCAACAGCACCTTGTTAGTTAAATCCTCCAAATTTTTGCAGTGAACAACATGTTTTTTGTTCTTCAGTTTCTTCCTATTTTCAAAATTGACAACTGAATGTTTTTCTGGTAGCATTAAATTTTCCTTGTAATCTTTTTTCAACCAGTCGAGTTTCTGTTGCTTCGTTGAGAGCTGAAGCTAGTTTTTTAATTCCCATGTTAGATAGTTCAGTATTTAACTGCACATTTAACAACATTTGTGCTGAAAGACTTTTTAATGCAGATTTTAGTGCAGATTGTGGGACTAAAAAAACATAATGAGATTTTGAAATAACTTTTAAACTGGCTACTATTTCAAACAAATGTGTAATAAAATAAAAGAAATAATAAGCATAAATGTAAACATTTTCACTGTCAAATATTGTTGAACTTTCAGTTTTAAATCATAAAAAATGTATATTTACCTGGTATTACTGGAAATAATCTTCCTTCTTTTGCTTGGCTAAGCAAGACTTTTTCTCGAGAAGGAAAATCTTATGCTTTTTTTTACAGCAGATGCCATTTGCTCAGCTCCAACTTGATCTTCCTTGAACAAATCATGCAAGTTTTGACATCTTGTTGCGATCGTGCAGGAATGATTGTAACCTAAGCTATAATTGACAAACAATGCATACATCTTCTTTCTGTTGACAGAAAGGAAAGATTTGATTTTAGGCTTGGAAGGAAAAATTTGGTTTTAGGCTTAAAAGATGGGTTATCTTGAGGATTTTTGTAATGTGCCTTTGGTCCTAAAAGATTCTTTTCATTAAGTTTAAGCTTTCCAATTTAGCAAACAAGATAATCACTTGCATTAGAAGTTCGTGTCAAAGGTTTGATAATTATTGTAGAAAAATTGTAGAGGCGACAATGAACACTTAATATCACAAGCATTTCTTTTTGAAAAATAATTCGATATGAGTTGCAAATACCACATGGAACTGAAATCTGCATGATTTATGGCACTTTTTACAATTTTTTAAATTCTTGCAATAATAAAGCCATTTAAATATCTGTCACCTTTGCTCATGCATAATGAACTTCTACAGTCTTTATGAACTTTTGCTTTATTTATTTAACAAAATATATTTTTTTGAATGTTTTTGATTTACATTTAATATTAATCTAACTACACAATTACTGATTATTTAAATCAAATTGGTTTAAGAATCGAATTAAAAAAAGATCAGCTTTCCCAAACTACTCTTTAATTGCCCCAATCTGATGCCACTTGTTTACTTTTATTATTACTAACTAACCACAAACATAAAAATAAAGTGTGATACCATATAAATAAAATTGGTTTATGGAATAAATTAAAAAAGGATCAGATCTTCCAAATTTTTTTGTAATTACCATAATCTGATGTCTATTGTTTATTTTAATTTATATTTAACATCAATTAGTAATACTGAAATTACAGCAATAAACTAATATACTAATATTAATTTTTAAAGTTTAAGAAAATGATTAACTATTCATACTACTGCTATCATTTTTCCTCTTTCATTAACTTTCAATTCTAATAGTGGTTGCTAGTAGCAACCACTATTAAAATTGAAGATTTGATCAGCCTTGTTGGAAGTGAAAATTTGTTGAAAGTGAAAATCAGAACCAAAAACAAAGAAAAGAGCTAAAGAACAAAAAATTTATTTAAAAACTCAGTTTACAGTTTTTAAATAAATTTAAATAAATGTGTCAAGTAAACATAAAGATGAGGAGGAATTCAGAAGTAAAAATGTTTGTGGAAAAAAGTAAACAAAACATTTTCGAACATAAAAAAACAGCTACAGTAGAAAGAATGCAACTTTTTTGCAACAGTAGAAAGGATGCAACAAGTCATGCAAGTGCTTTGGTTGATGGAACAATCAATGATAGTTCACCTGAGCAGCAACATAGTAATGTTTTTAAAAATGAGAAAAAGATGCAACCGTACGACAACAGAACAGAGACTCAACCTTAGCAGCTAGAGGAGGTCCAACAACATTTACATTATTTTGTTAGACCTAGTCTAAAAGAGAGAGGGCTTTAACTAGGCGAAAAAAGAACTAGGCAAAATATGACTACAGTTTTCTGTACAAAGACAAATATGAAATTTAAAGAAGTAGAGAATGAAATTAGGAGTAAAAATTTGACAAGCATATTAAAGAGAGGCAACATTAGGAGATGCTAACTTTGCAAATATGGCCCTCAGTAAAAAATGTCACTTTTGGCTTGCACTGTCAGGAAGATAAATAATATGACAACCAACAACACAGAACCAAAGATGGAACCTTGTGGTAGCCTAGAAGTTATTGAAATGATTATTGTTTTTTTCCAAATACAACTTTAACACTTTGATTAGAAAGGATTGATTCAATAATTTTAAAAGTTTTAACATTTTTTTAATGTTGTTGCTAACATCAATCAATGAGGTATTTGAAGTGTTGTATCACATCACTTGCGTTTCATAAATTATTTGAATTTCCAATAGATTGTTTTTGTTTTAACCCCATCATCTTTTCATCATTCCTTGTAAGTTATAAAGATTGGAGTTTTTATTCTGGAAATAACAAGAATGATAAGTTACAAAACATATACTATAGTAATGATCTTAAACATAATAATTATAGATGAATGTAAAGTTTTTATTTTTGTTAATTTCAAACTTAATTTGAAAATAATATACTTTACAGTTTACGCGCACTTTTTTAATTGAAAATTTATAGACCTATATCATTTGTGAGTATCTTCTACTTGACATAAAAGCAAAAAAAAAATAGTAATAATAAAATAATCTTACTTTCATAGTAATTTATCTCTTGCAAGCATCTGCATTTTCTGAATACTGTTACACATAAGCCATGAACAGGCTCCCAAGAATTCATGATTGTTACAACGTATATTAAACATCCAACAGTGATTAGCATATTTAGAACATTGAAGACCAGAATTGCAATCATCTTAAAAAATGTGAAAACGATATCTTAAAATAGATAAAAAATGTCATGAAGAGAAATATTATCCATGAAATGAAATACTAATTTGTCATATGATAAGCATAATAATTTTGAACTTGCATACTCACATTCAATGAAATTATAAAAAAAAAAAAAAAACAATTAAATAACTATTTCATAATTATTGACATAATCATTGACATAATTATTGACCTGATTATTGACAAAATACACTAAACTAGTTTAATTTTTATTTTTACTGTGACAAAATCTTATTTGAAGAAGAAAAATAAAAAACATGCATTTTAAATAACTTTTAAATTTTTGTAGGTGTGTAGGCAAAACAGTTGTAACGTAATACTTTAAGAAAAACCAAGTCTGATGAATAATATTTCATCAGACTTGATTTCTAGATCAACTAATCATCATCAGATTTCAAAAAGTCTTTCTTTGTATCATAACTATAATCAAATTAAATTTGTAATCAAGAAGCACCAAGTTGATTTCATGCTTCTGCTACCATGCCTCAGATAGTGCAAAGTTGAAAGTGTTCTTCAGCATAGCATCCTCATTCCTAAAAGTTCATGTTTTGGAGGTGTGTTGTGCAAAAATCAAAATAAGAAATTTGGTTGTGAACTTAGTAACAAGAGTGTTACTATGACATTAAAAATTTAAATTTTAGTAATATATTACTTTGGTTTATACTAAACAATTATAATAAACATTACATTATCAAGTATAATTATAAAACAATATGTGAATGAGTAATTGATGAGTTTTTGTTATTTAAATGAGTATTAAACTATTGTTATCATTAAGTTTTAAATTTTGATTAGTAACAAGGATAACTGTTTCAATATTTTTTTCTTAATGGCAGGATTAATTTATTTTTACTTATTTGCAAATTTTTTTACTAAAAAATTATTTTTATATTAAAAAGATTTTTGAATTGAAGAAATTTATTATTAAAATTTAAAAAAATTACCACTATTTTGATAACTGTGTTTAAAAGAAAATTATCATTATTTGGACAACTGTGTTTAAAATAAAATTATCATTAATTGGACGACAGTTTAGCCTTCAGTTTCCTTATTGGCCACCACTCACTTGTAATAATTGTTTAATAAACAAAAAATAAAATAAAGTTGTTGAAGCAAAGTATTATGTGCATGTTCAGAATTAATAGCGTCTATTGGCATGGCCGCCTTGTACAACTTCTAAAATAGACTATTAGCACAGCCACCGTATAAACAGTTAAAAACCGTATAAACAGTCAAATTTGCAAAGTTTAAAATAGGACTGCACCATAAATTAAGAATTAAATCATAGATACAACAAAACAAATTGAAAGCTGAAATGGAAGATCTGAAAGAAAATGACAGCTTTAATAATTAAATAGAATAAGTAAAATTAAAACAAATTTTTAAAACCTAGTCCTTTTATATGCTATTAAAACACAAATATTCCAATAAGTTTTTTCTGATATTACTATTTAATTTTATTAACATTTGGCTGGATGCGTGTGTAAAAAAACAAAAAAAAATTAGGAAGAGGCAGGTCTGGAACAAGAGGCATTCAGTTTACGAAGTCAATGCCTTATCCAAATAAGCTAAACGCGCGTATAGGTATGTAAACAATTAAAATACTTATTTATAAATTTTAATTCTTCTTTCCATATAAAAAATAAACTTAATTAAAATCAACTAAATTAATTGACTTATTACAAAACTAATTTCTGAATATTGTATTGTCATCAAGCAAGAGTATGTTTTGAAGAAAATCTATCAGAAAGTGAATCAAAAATTGATTGCAAGATTGGAAAAAAAGACAGCGGTTGTGTAAACAGCCTTTTTAGAAATGGAATATGACGGATGTGTAAATAGCCTTTTTAGAATTGGAACACGGCGGCTGTGCGAATTGCATTGGCCTTCAGAAATAGCAAAAGATAGCGCCCCTTTTTTTAACAAGACTGTTTTGCATGGTCTCTTGTTGAATCACTTAAACTCTTGTGTGTTTAAAAATAAATTTTCTTATTTAAAGAATATTGATTTCAAATGTTTCTGTCATACTTTAGAAGCAAATTAATTGGCATGCACTCTGCAAAACATTTTGCTGCACTTGGTAAAAATATTATTTTTTAATACATTTTTTCTTTTACTTTCAAGTATATGATTAATACCATCTAAAATTTTTGGAATTTTTTGCAATCAACTTATTTTACATAAAGTAAAATTCATTTCTTCAACTTAATTCTTCTTTTGATTGTTTTTTTCAAAAAACAATCATAACTTTTTTTTAAAAAAAATCCAAGTTCTATAGCTATACCCTTGTGTTTAAAGTACAAACAGCTTTTGAAATAAAAAATATTTCCGGCAAGAACTTAATGGATGTTTTTCTTTGCATTTTCGCATTTTCAATAGTTTATTTATTCAATAGTCATTTGAAAATATTTCATTAAAATATATATTTTGCATTATATCTTTATAAAACTTCAAAAAAAATTTTTTTTTGAAGCTTTATAAAGATATAATGCAAAAATTGAGTGACAAATTTTTTTTTTTTAAAAAAAAAAGTTGTGTCACTCAAATAATTTATTATTTAGTATAACATTTAGGACTATACATAGATTATCCTGGCCATATTTTAAAAATCCGGAAATTTTTTTTCCTCAAATACCCGGAAAAAATCTGGAAAATTTTTTTGTAATATCCGCAAAAAATCTGGAAAATTTTTTTGCAATATCCGGAAAAAATCCGGAATTTACAAAGAGATGTTAACAAGGAGGGAGGGGGCGCGCTCTCCTTCATCTTTTATATTACTATAATATTATGCCAGTTTAAAAGTATCCTTATTCAACGTATATATGAATAAAAAACTACATAACTTTTTTCATCAAAAAATAATAATAATAACAATAAAATTTTAACAATAATAATAAGAAGAAGATGATGAAGATAAAGAAGAAGTAGAAAACTATATTTAAAAGCTGTTAAACAATGCGGAAACTTTTTTAGACATGCTTTTATACATTTAAATACATAATGAATAATGAAATATTGCCTCAATTCACCAAAGATATACAAATAGAAAAACGTTTAACGCATTGTTACGGGTCAGAGGCGCCACCATAACTGAAATCCATTGGGCGTTATTTATTTTAGCGTTTTGGTTTTTTTGTAGTAATTTTACAAAATAAACCGACATATATCCGACACTTTAGCTTGCCAACTTCTTTCAGTAAACATTTTATTACCTGCAAAACACCAACTTTTGGAAAATATAAATGGATTTTATTTTAACTATTTTCGGAGCATACTTCAATCGCAGTAAAAAGATAGGAAATAATAATAATAATAAAACACCAGACTTCTAAAATACAAAAAAATAAGAAATCTTTAGTAATAAATATGTTAAAAAAGAAAATAAATAAATAAAAAGTAAAAAGATATTGAATTATTTTTCTGTAATCAGTTAGTTTTCTACAATTAGTTCTTCCACTCAGTGCTTAAAATGTTCTAAACTTAATTTTTAGTACAACGACTTCTTTTATTAAAAAATCTCCACGTTCAAAAATTATAAAAGTTTAAACATTCGTTAGATAAAGTTTAAATAAAAATTTTAAATTTATTTTAACTATGATAAACAAAAGGTGAGGCATTATTAATGATTCACGTGCTCATTCACGTGATTCAAAATTTAAAAGATTTAAAAATATGATTTTTTTTTAATTGAAAGAAAATAAAATTAATTTTGACACGTGCTTTTTGAATTGAAAAGAAAACATACCTCAAAATGCAATGTTTTTAAAAACCTAATAATGGTACTTAAAAGCAATTTGATTCACTTGACGTTTAGTCAAAGTACATATGTTTAGATTTCTTTAAAATAAGTACATAGAATAAAATTCTTTATAGTTTAGAATATAGTTTTATTATACAACACTTACTTGTATGTAATAACTTATTACTAACAAAGTAATTAATCTTAGTAATAATAAGTTTTTTTCACCCTTTAGGAAAATAAGTTGTACCGCACGACCATATTACACCACGGTATTACAGTAACTGTAAGATTAATAGAAGTTTCTACTAGTTGAAGGTCATACCAAATTTCTCATTCTTAGATCGAACTATACATTGTTTCACTGCACTCTAGAATTAGATTTCACTCATCTCTAAAGAGTTTAAATTTAACGATTATATCTCATATTTGACGGAAATTAAAAACTGATTTCTCTGACAGCTTTTGTATTATTCTACCATCGTCATAACTTTTTAAATACTATCGTCAAAACTTTTTAAAGTCTCCAATTAATAAGAAATTTTGCGAAAAAATGATACTTTCAAGAAGTGTACGAATAGAGATTTGCAATTGTACGACTGGGCAGAAAACGAAACAATGATGCAGTAAATTTTGAACCACCGACAAATAAACTGAGAGAAGTTTCAGTCCATAAGCGAAGTGATTTACTTAAAAAAAGTTTTAAAACAATAAAAAAAGAAATCTCTTTGCTAATAGCTAAAAGAGCTATTTAAAAAATGTAAATTTACAATTAATTTTAAAAAGAAGACTTTGACACGCATCGCTAATTTTATTTTAAAAGTAGGAGATCATTCGCTCTTTTGCGCTGGGATTTTTATTAAACTTTAATTAAAATGCATATAAATTTTTGGTTTACTCTGCGAGGAAAATCTTTTAATCTTTTTTGCTTTGTTTGCTAACTAAATATAACGTTCCGTAATTTATGGACAACAAATTTACTGTTTATATATACTTGTTACTGTTTCATTTGATAGTAATAAACAGAAAAAATTTTATAAATTGTATATTCGGAAACTAATTATCCGGAAAATATAAAAAGTTTAAAAAATATCCGGAATTCCGGAAATATCCGGAAAAAGATAATTCCTGACTATAGAAGTTGTATGCAATTGTTTTTAAAATCAAAAAGGCTGCCGCATTTATTTATTTTAATTTTTTTAAGTGATTATTCCTATTTTAATGTATTTTTTAGATTTTAATTTTATAATATTTCTTTTTTACAGAACGTGAAAGATATATATTTATATCTAAAGATACATTTAAAAAATAAAAAAGAGAAAGCCTTCAACAAATTCTGCACATCTTTTTTTTTTTTTCTTTCTCTTTAAAATTTAAATTTATTACTTTTTACTAATAGCTATAGCTATTATATATTTTCAATATATTTTCTTCTGATAAAAAAAAAAACACAGCAAATTCAGTATTCATTTTTAAATTTTGTTTAAAATATAAATCTTTAAAATATTTCTAATAAATGTAACTTCGAAAATTCCTTTTTCAATAAACAACATTCCAATATGTTTCAAAGAATTGAATCAAACAGGAAAGTTTTAAATTATACAATATTACAATATATATTTATATATATACAGGCCTGAGAGGGAACCATTCTCCCCTAAAACAGTTTATGGGAGTAAAATTAGCAAGTAACAAATAAAAAGGATATGTTAATTTTTTTACTTTATTTATTTCAAGTTTATTAGTTTATTATTAAAACTACATCGCTGAATATATCGTTTATTAAAAAATAATCGCTGCCATTTAACTAGTGTTATAAAAAAATAAGTTTAACTTACGCACAGTGGGTCAGATATTAGACATATGGTGGACAAAATTATTTTGATCTTTTTTTTAACTAAAACCCTAAGAATCCAAAGAAACACTTTTTATTAAGATATATTTACTTTGTATTAAGATAAATTTACTTTTATTATAAACTTTAGTTAAATAGTTGCTAATACTAAAAATTATTTAACAAACTTTATAAAACTTTGAAAACGCGGATTTAAATTTTTTTAATTTCAAATAACTTCTTAAAATCGTGGAACGGAATAACAATCTTTTGGTGGACTTAAAAATAAAAACTTAAAATAAAAAATGATGCAACAAACTTTAAAAATAAAAATTAGCACTTCAGAAAAAATGAAAATTTATCACTAGATTTGAAACTCTATTATCAATATTATTATATAATAGATTTGAAATATATAGATAAATATATAGAAAATATAAATATATAGATTTCAAACTCTATTATTGATATTATTACATGTTCACGACATTTGAATAAGCCTGCAGATTATTTATCATCTCTCTATATAATAATGTATTATTTTTATTTTTAATCTATTGGCTGCAGATTCTGAATAATATTACAACTTTTTTATTATTATAAAGTCTACTGAGTTTTAAAGGTAATATACAAAATAATCAACAGGCACTCTTCATTCATCACTATTTTTATTTTGACTTAGCAGTTTGTAAATACTATATCCTGTAGCACCATCAAAAACAGTCTTGCATCTAAACGCCAGTTTAGTTAATTACTTAACATTGTGATTAGCACATAAGTTTGTATATTACATAGCTTTTTAAGAGTGTGTTTTAGAAGATCTTTTAGCAGTATTTGTACTAACTAGCCATCTATTTGAATGTTCTTGGGATAGCATTTAACTTTTGAAGATTTTATACCATTATATAAAGGATATGTGGCAGCCATTTTTTTAACACCACTTCTTAGAAGCTGGAATATTGATTTTAATATCACCATTAATAGTTAATGATAAAGTTTCATCAGATGAATATATCTAAGCAGGTTTAATGGGATTTTTATTTCAAATTTCAAAAATTTTTGTGCCATTTTTGTATTTAAACTCACTTCTTAGTTTCAATTTTGTTGCATGAAGTAATTTATGGCTAAATAAAATCTTAATAACATTGTTAAGCCTATTCTTTTTGTTCTGTTGCAAGCTTTTTCTAAAGAGCAACATGGTTTCCCAACTTTATTAACTGATGATGTAGCATTTAATGTACCGTAGGTGTATTGAAAATCTTGAGCTAGCTAATTTTTATTACTTCTCTCAAAATGAGTATTACCATTGTTTGCAGCTAATAACTTTTTACATTATAATTTTATAAAGTTTTTTACTCAGAATCCTCTAGTTTAATATCTGCAGAAACTAGAACAGTTAATTTCAATGAAAAGAATGGTATATCATTGGAACTAGTTTATTTTGTTGTGTAAGTCTGCAAATGTCACCAATTTTTATTTTATTACTGAACAAAAAAACAAAAAAATTGTTAGGTAAACAGTGCAATTTGTATTGAATTAAATAACAAACAAAATAACATGTATTTTTGTTTACGAGAAATAAAAGTTGATTTAAAGCAAATAACATAAGCTACAAGTCATTAATTTAAAATGTTCAAGAGACCCAAAAGAGGAAGAAGGCAATGTATGTCTTTCAAACAGGTTGTATACATATTACATTTAGTAGTTTAAGTATTTAATATAGGTTCTCGTAGGTTCCCTAAATTATGTGACACTTTTTTGTACAAAATAAAAGTAATATACATTAAAAATTTCATTATTTTAAAGCTTTATTCGTTATTTCGTTATTAATTTATTAACACAAACTATCAAAATGCACAAAACCTCATTATTTTAAAGCCAGATTATAAGTGTATTATAAAAACTGATCTTTACTTTATATATTTTTTCAAAAAAGTTTATTTTTAAATATTTTAAATATATAAACTAATCTTATAACTAATATATAAACGTTAACTTATAAAATTTAAAAGTTACTGTTTAGTATAGCAATGTATAAAAAAAAAAAAATTCAAAATTTTTAGGTTTTGCCCATCACCTGGCCCACTATGTTACATTTTGTGCAAACTTTTGATGCAGCCATTTATTTAAAATTTAGATATAAAAATATGTCTTGGGTTTAACTTATCTGTCAAATCTATTTTAAATTATTACTAAATATTGTTCAATTTTCAAGTTTTATTTGTTCTTAAAAAAAAAACAGCTTATTTTTATCGCAATTGTTTTTTAGGTTTTCCTTCCTAAACATTTTTTTTTACTGAAAATTAAATTTTAAATAAATGGCTGCATCAAAAGTTTGCGCAAAATGTAACATAGTGGGCCAGGTGATGGGCAAAAAAAATATATATATATATATATAAAATATATATATATATATATATATATATATATATATATATATATATATATATATATATATATATATATATATATATATATATATATATATATACATATTTATATATATACAGGCATTGTTAAGAGATTTTGTTGCATAACAGAAAAGCGCAACACAAATAAATGTAACTTTACTCAATAAAGATATATACATTGTTAAAAGTTTAATTACATTAGTTGCGTATTTTAAAATACCTCATTGTAATTAAATTTAAAAACACATTAAAAGTCTTTGAAATGAAATATCTTTAAAATAAACAATATTGTTTTAAAAAATAAATAAAAAAATTCAAATTTTGTTTAAAAAAAGATTTCCTTAGTTTAAAATCTTATAATTATTTAAACTTTTTTTTTCTTCTTTTAAACATTCGATATTTTTTATATCGTTTATATCATTTTTTTTATATTTTTTTTAATGAGGGGACACTTAGTTATGGTTGATTTTCTTAAAGGCATTTTAGTAACTGGCTTATGACAAAATAAAAACTGTAATAAAATGAAGATTACCGCTTTTCGGCTTTATTTATTTTTATTTATATTAAAATATTTTATTTTTATGTACCGTTAAACCTAATGTATTTTCACTATTTCTTACTACATCCAAAAAAAATTAGTATTTTCGGTTTTAAAATGTTTTTAGCAAACCTTGTTTTTAACAATTATCAGTTTTTGGGTGAGGGTGTATTATACCCGATGATATCAAAAGTTAACAATTTTCTGTATATAACTTTTAAACCTGAAGCAGTTGGCTGACAACCTGATCAATTCTGGTGGGTATTTTTTTAGTAAGTGGACCATACAAATAAAATGCGGGCATAAAATCAGCATCTGTGTAGATGTTTTCATTCAGGATGAAAAACAGCTTAACTAAAACTTTTACAAATATTGTTTGGTGTGAAGGCAAGAGGAAAAGATTTTCCCACCAAGCCAGCAATATCATATATTATAGCAATATCATATATTATATTTCAATATCATATATTATATTCCAACAATATCATATATTATATTTCCCACCAAGCCAGCAATATCATATATTATAGCAATATCATATATTATATTTCAATATCATATATTATATTCCAGCAATATCATATATTATATTTCCCACCAAGCCAGCAATATCATATATATATAAAATCAATATATAGTTAATGGTTTTCCCATATAACCTGGAGACATTAGTAACTCTTTAGCCACTGTATAAGTCTTAAAAGGCCTAAAAACTGACTTGTCTAATGGTTGCATATGATAACTAGTATGTGGATGTAATAAGCTTTACACCATTATCTTTGGCTATATGTATTGCGGGTACTGAAATATGACTTTTATGATTATCTATTATGAGAATGACTGCTTGTTCTTTGGTAGGCTTTGCATATTTGATAAAATGCTGGAGGAATTTCACAAACACGGACTTGTTTGACCAACAAGATGGGTTGGCACCTCCAATACTGCCTTCAGGAGCTCCAGTTATCATAAAATCTTTAAAGTTTACACGACGGAATATCACCATGGGTAGAAAAAAATCACCACCTGCATTAATAGCCACTATCATTTTAACCGTTGTTCCACTTTCAACGCTAGTCATTGACTTAACTTAAGTACTAGTTTGAATTTTACAATTATATGATTAGCAATTTGTCAAACAGAGATATTGACTAGATCAAACAAAACTCTATAATGTAGCAAATCACAAAAAAGTTACAAAATGCAAAGTAAAAAACAAAACATTCTCTTTAAAAAATTTCTCATTATATTATGTAAAATACACACAGGTTTGTAAATATAAAAAAAAAAAACTTTTTTATCTAAGAAAATAATTTTTTTAAACCTATTTCTATGATCTAAATTCTCTTTGATTATATTTTCTCACTTTAGACTTTTCTAGAAATGTCTGTTTCAAAAAACGCACAAAGGGACACTAATGAAATTTATAACATATCGTTCAGTATTATAATATATAGATGAGTGTGAAATAATTTAATAAAATATTCTAATAAGCCTAAGTACATCATCCAGGTTGTAGCTTGGCCACTGACCAAGGAACAACTGATCGACAGTTAACAAGGTACAACACTACTCCAACTTCAACAAAACAATAAATTTTAAATGGTTTTGAGGTTACATATTTCGTAAGTTTTTTATTGTTTGGACACATGTTAAATAAAAGAAGCCATAGCATATAAAAAATAATTGACTATTATAAAACGTTTAAAACTATCAGACTAAATAAAATAAATTAAAAATGCTTACATTTTTGCAAAAAAAAAAGTTTCAATGTTGTTAACAGCAAACACCGGCTTAATAGCGGTATGTGACTAACTTCACATTGAATAGTCGGTGATGAACCGAATGCCATAGACATTAAAATTAAATATTCGTGCAAATATTTCAAACAAGCCTACTGGCCTAGGTACACACAGTGCCAAGGTTCAACAGGTTCCCCTACTACTGAATTTAAAACCGAAATTATTTTTTCTATTTTAAATATAAAAGAAAAATTGAAAAATTGAAAAAAAAATTTAATATCTTTTTACTGCAAATATACAAAACAGAAAAACAAAAACAAAGTATAACTTGACACTGCAACTAGATACTAAGTAGCAGTAACTAGGTACTAATTAATTTTTTTTATCAATATTAAGTTTGTCAGTAATAAAATATTTTCTAAAAATAAAACTTTTCCTTTCCTAAATAACATTAACAAAAATAAATAAAATTTACCAAGCTAAAATTTTTTGTAAAAACCAGCACTGCAGAGAGAATTCCAGGAACTAGTAACTAAAATAATAACTTAAAAACTTAATAACATCAAAACATAAAATAATATATATATATATATATATATATATATATATATATATATATATATATCTTTATTAAAAATATATATTTATAATAAATGATAGACAATGATAGGCAATGATAGACAATAGCATAATTAAAACAGCCAATCATACCATCAACTATTGATCTTAGATAACAATAACAAGAAATAATAATGAAGTCATTCACTTAATGTTTTAAACTGCAACATCTTCTGTAAGCTGAGTGTACAGAAATTTACATTAGGTAAATTTCAATTTACTTTTTTTAATTTTTCCTTGTTTTTTATTATTTTTCAACATAGGATAATGCAGGGAAAAACTAAGCATAATGGAAAAGAAAGACAGACAGCATTTGTCATACCAATCCCACAATTTATTGTTTTAAATATTTTTTTCAAATAGTTGTATTATTAAACTATTTATTTAAAAAAAAAAAACATAAATTATAAAATAATGAAACCGCTTGGCTTTTTTCTTCTTGACTATATAACAATATCAAATTAGAAAGCATGGCTATTCCAATTTGTTCTTAGTTTCAATGTCTATTTAATTTAAATATGCAATATTTGCAAAGCTTAGTTGTAATACAACGTGTTTATTTTCATTTATTATACTTACTTAACATGTTTTCACTTTATCTAAAGTTGAAGATTGTTAGAGGTTTATAGCTGCAAGAGTTTTATTTTTAATTCCTGTTTTAAACAATGTAGTGATGTGTCAATGCAGAATTTGCAAACTAATTTTCAATTCAGCATCATATCATAGTACACAACAAAAAGAAGTTCATTAAGGTTTAACAGATTCAAAACATGCAAATTATTAGGTTAATAGTTTTAAAACCTATCAAACCCCTGTAAAATAATTATTTAAGTTTAAAATCTAAAACTAAAAGAAAGTATTTTTGTTCAATTTTATCGACAACGTTGCTATTGCTGAATAATTTTATTAAAATGTTAGCTTAAAAGATTTAAACTTTTTTTTTAATTTTTGAATTTTTTCTACTTGTAAATAATGAGCATATTTAATTTTTTTAAATTCAAACTTTTATTTCAACTGCGTGCGGTTTTTAAAATACTTTATTAAATATTAAAATAATCGTAAATTACTTCATTAAAATTCCGCTCAAAAATATCTTTAAATATACTCAAACAAAAAATTTTTTGCTCGACGCAAATAGCCCTAGCTACACGCAAAATCGCCCTTGGACGACGTAAAACTCACATCGCCCGACGCTTTATCGCAAGGCCTGCTTTAAATACCACCTTTTTGTTTTAATCGGGTTGAGATAAAGGGATATAAGCATATCAGCGAAGTCAACACCTCCCGTTGACTTGTTATAATCCTTTACTATTTATGGGCAGATAACATAAACATGTCAGCGACGTATCCAGGCCGATTTTGATACCGGTATACCGGTATGGGCCCCCAAATTTCAGCCCAAACTCAATTTAAAACACTTTTATATTAGCATTTGTTACAATTACATAAATATCAACATTTGAAAAACGACTTTTAAAGTACATTATAAGTGTATTTTAAAAGTCGTATTTAAAATACATTATAAATGTATTAATTTAAAATACATTATAAATGTATTTTAAAAGTAAAGTATTTTAAAACTTAAAATACATTATAAATGTATTTTAAGCCAACCAAAATGCTTAATTCGAATTCACGTTGATGAAATATAGAATATGTTGCAATTGGATTAAATGTAAAACGCACGTTTTGATTGGATTAAAATATGAAACGCTTAGCATTTTTAAATAACATTTTAAAATACATTAATATGAGTTTCTCCTCCACTTACGTTTTCATAACATAATTTTCGAAGCAATTTAACTAGATGAGCTTTAAACTTTTTCATTTCAAACAACAGTAAAAATTGTTTGTAAAATACTTTAAATAATAAAACGAATGAAATTTTTTAAAACATAAAATTAAAATAACATTTATTTAAATAATTAAAATAACATTTTAATATTCGCGCCAAAAAACTTTATTGGAATAGTAAGAGTAGAACTAGAAAAAAAGTTATGAATTTTTGAATGAATTAAAATTTCGAATGAATTTACC
>NC_061158.1:16603979-16606479 GCF_022113875.1 Hydra vulgaris | reverse complement strand
TATATTTTTGTTTAAAAGTGTATGGTTCTTTTATTACCCCTCAAAAACCTATTTTTGTTAGTACTGAAAATGGTGAAAATTGGTAATTTTTTGATTTTTTTTTTTTTTTTCGTTATATTTTTATATTTTGGTGCAACTTCTGATAGTTTATCAGTTTTGATTTTTTATTAGTTTTAGATAAGTAAATACAATAAAGATATTAAAAATGAGCGAAGCACTGCTTAGGTCAATGAAAAAGTAAAGTTTTATTATACAAGAGGCAAAACCAGCTATATAAGGTAGAAACATATTTTATTAATACTGGAATTATTAAATTATTGATTTCTAAAATATTTATTTAAAAATGTCTAAATTTTTCTGTTTAGATTTACAGCTTCGAACAGGCTTGGATATTCTTCAACATTTAATATATAAATAACAATGTAAACCTGCACCAATATCGAATATTATTGCTTGTCCTCTTAAAAAAAATTTTTAAGATGTTCAGATAATTGTTGTGAATGTATTTTGTCTAAAATCAAGAGACCCAGGATTAAAGCTGGCTTTGATGTGTTAACTGATTTAAGTTTAATTAAAAAAATTTTTAATATGCATAAATCCTATTCCAACTTGAAAAAAAATGCAAAAAGGAGAACTATAGGTGATTTGACTAAACAAAATGAGTTTGAGATTGAAATAAAAAAACTTTTTTGGGCTGGTAACTCTAATCTTAAAAACATGATCAGTAAAGATAAAAAGAGATCGCTATAAGACAAGATTGAAGATTTAAAATTTCTGGAAGATCAAGAAGGTGAAAGAAAGTTTGTTATTGGTTCAGAGGATATTAAGTATAGAAAAAAGGTAGTCAATGCTTTTAGTTAAATTTATTTAGCTCTGGTTTGACCTCTGTTAATTAATTCTTTTTTTCACTGATTCTAAAATGAAAAACTAAAACTACAATTTTTCTGTAAATTAGGCAAAAAAAAGTATCAGGAAGAAAAATTGTTCACATCCTAAGAATTCGAGAGATGATATAAACAGTGAACTTATAGACACAATTTTAAGTGAGGACTCTTCAATTGAATCTGATTTTGATCCAAGTGATTGGTACTACATAGAAGTCTCTGAAAACCCAGATACAGTAATTGCAAAAATTCCAAAAGATATTTATGCTGGTAATGTTTCACTTACTGGTACAGCCTGTGATATATCGCCAAATGTTTTACAGAAGATAACAAATGCAATTCTATACCAATCAGGTGTTGATCTTAAAGAAGTTAAAAGCAGCCAATCTACTTCTTATAGAAAAATGAAAAAAGAAAATAAAAACATGTCTATCATTACAAAAGAAGATGTTAAGATAGCCATTGATGCATCTCTGTATCCATGTATAATTCATTTTGATGGCAAGACCTTGTTTGAGCTAAACAAAGGAAAAGTATTAAAGAGGGATAGAATGGCTGTTTTAGTTAACATTAATGGAGAGACTTACCTACTTGGAGTTCCTCCGCTAGTGTCATCCACTGGTGAAGATCAGTTCTTAGGTGTAATGAATTTGATTTAGGAGTATAAACTTATGTCAAAAACTAGAGGAATATGCTTTGATACAACATCATCCAACACTGGGACAAATAAAGGATCAGTTTCTAGAATATCTAAAGAACTGGATAAATATCTTCTCCAAATAGCCTGTAGGCATCATGTGAATGAATTAAGAATGCTTCACTTTTGGAAATTAGTGACCAACGACAAAACTAATGGACCTGATAATCCTCTTTTCAAAAATCTAAAAAATATTTTTGAAGAACCTAATTTTAATTATAACCCAGTTCAGCTGATATGATTTGATTGGAATAAGGTTAAAAGCAGTCTTTTGAAAAAGGCAGCTAATAAGTCATTGACATTTTGCAGAGCTTATGTTGGTAAATCAGGTATTATAAGAGATGATAGAAGTGAGCTTGCAAAATTAGTTGTCACTTATTTATCCCCTTTTACATATAAAGTAAGAAAAACTGGAGCTATTCATCATGCAAGATTTTTAGGAAAAGCAATTTATTATCTAAAGCTTCAACTTTTATCCAATCAACTTGCGTTTGTTCAAGAAAATGATAAACTGAAAATTGAAATTAAGCTTATAACAGAATTTATTGTTTGCTTTTATGCAAAATGGTATCTACAATCTGATGATGTCATCAAAGCTCCGTTTCTAGACATTACGGCCATACATCAAATGCATCTGTACAAAAATATATGTGCAAACCCAATAGCTGTTGATGCTGTATTAGAGTCTCAGTATAAACATTGTTGGTATTTGGATTCAACCATGATACCTCTAGCTTTGCTAGATGATGAGTTAACAGTAGAGGAGAAGGTAAAAATTGCATCAGCAATCCTGTCGTTTGATATGCCAAGCTCTGATTACTTTAAGCCTGAGAAAAAAGTAAAAGTTGATATCAAGGAAATTTATAAAATGGATACAAATATTGGTATAAAACCACCATCCTTGTCTGTCTTGGTAAAT
>NC_061158.1:16573979-16598979 GCF_022113875.1 Hydra vulgaris | reverse complement strand
TGCAAATCTACAAATTATTAGTTATATAAGTTAGTTCTTCAATAAATTGAAATTATGCTCTTATTGAATTATTCAATTATTCCAAATTAGGCTAAATTTTAAATTGTCCTAAAAAATTTTTTAAATTTAAAAATATAATATTATATTATGCTTATATTATTAACAATAAGTTATTGTTAATAATGTAAACATAATATTAATTTTTTTAAATGTTTTAAATTTTATAAGACAATTTAAAATTTAATAAGACAATTTTAATAAAATTGTCTTATCTTCAAATATAATCCAAATTTTAGGTATTTTAACGATGAAACAATGACAAAAAAAGATTTCGGTTTAGTTTTTCTTCTATTTATCAGATAAATACATACAGAATACAAAATTTAAAAAAAGTTTACAAAAAAAATGAAATACTAAGTAATAATTAGGTACAACTACATGGTATTAAAAAAATTAGACAAAAAAAATTATTCATAAATTTAGACGCACGATACATTAGAAGGCGTAATTTATGAACCAATCAATATTTTGTGTATCCACCTTTTGCTTTAATACAACTAAGAGCTTTTCTAGGCATAGACTCAACAAGATTTTTGCACATTGCTTCTGGGACCCCATACCAGGTCTCCTTAAGGAATTCCTTCAGCTGACCAAGTGTGGAAATTTGAACCTTTGCTAATTCACGATCAATCCAAGCCCAAATGTTTTTAATCAGGTTCAAATCAGGTGAATATGGAGGCCACGGTATTGTCATAATATTATTATCATTGAACCACTCCTTTGTATAGTATGCAGTATGTGCAGTAGCGCTATCTTGTTGAAGTTTCCATGGTTTATCATTGAGCATAAGCAGGTCAATTGATGGAATTAGGTTGTTTTCCAGTACTTCTACGTATATTCTGGAGTTGATTCTTCCGGTGTATGTTTGGCACATACCAACACCTTTGTAATTGAAACATGACCAGATTCCTATCGAGCCTCCTCCACTTTGTACAGTTGGTCTAATGTACCTGGCGTAATACTTTTCGTGAGCCATTCTTTTGACTGTTATGTTAGATTTGCGATTGATAAGCTCAAAGTTACTCTCATCACTCCACATCATGTTTTCCTATTGATCTATTGTCCAATACCTTCTTTCACGACACCATTTTAGTCCCCTTTGTTTATCATATGGACGCAGAAGCGGTTTCTTCAAAGCAGTGTAGACTCCAATCTTATATTTGATAAGTATTCAAGCGGACTGTGCTTTGAGAAATAGATGTATTTCGCTTTGTATTGAATTCTGTGGTTAATTCTTTGTAACTAATTCTTGGATTAGCTCTGACAGCTCTAAAAAGAACACTATCGTCCTTTCTCGTGGTTGACAAGGGTCTACTTGGCCTCGTTTTCTCACTGGCACCACCAGTGTGAAGAAAGTTTTGTTTCGTTGTCCGAACGCATTTCTCAGAAACTCTAATTAACTTGGCGATTTCTCTATTACTTTTGGTTCCTTCTTTGATGTGCGCAATAAAATTGCCATCTTTCACCTTGAGTGATACGTCTTTTGCCCATTTTTTACGTTTTTTTAGTGCAAAACTAACTTAACTTTTGTTTATTTATTAAATAATGATTAAATAATTCCAGGTAAGTCATATTTATATAAGGTTTTTTGACAAAATCAATTAACTTAGGCCTATTAATGAGAAATATAAGAAAAAAACTACTAATTAACTATCAATTAACAAGATATAAGACTTTTTTAATTGTGCGTCTAAATTTATGAACAAAATAAAATCAAGTTTATCAATTAACTTTTTTGTGTTAATCGGTATAAAATGAGTAATAAACATCCTGTAAAAAAAATTAAGGTACTCTATAATAGAGTTTCATTTCCTCTTTTAAATTATATATCAAACATAGCGGTGGCACTTTTATTATATTTTTATTTTGAGTATTTTCTTATATATATGAAAAAAAAAATGAATGCGTCTAAATTTATGAAAGCTACTGTATATATATATATATATATATATATATATATATATATATATATATATATATATATATATATATATATATATATATATATATATATATTATATATATATATATGTATATATATATATATATTTATATGTATATATATATATATACATACATACATATATATATATATATATATATATATATATATATATATATATATATATATATATATATATATATATATATATGTATATATATATATATATATGTATATATATATTTATTTATATATATATATATATATATATATATATATATATATATATATATATATATATATATATATATATATATATATATATATATATGTATATAAATAAATATATATATATATATATATATATACGTATATATATATATATATATATACGTATATATATATATATATATATATATATTTATTTATATACATATATATATATATATATATATATATATATATATATATATATATATATATATATATATATATATATATATATATATATATATATATATATATATATATACATATATATTTGAAAATAAGACAATTTTAAAAATACATGTTTCAAGTATATACTAGTCACCATCAGTTCCAAATTACAATATTTCCTGCGTTCATATCAATAAATTATTAACTCATTTAAAAAATTTTTTTTACATTATGCATACAAAAACCAATTAAAATGCCATTAAAATTTTACAAATTTCTAGTAAAGTAGTATTTAAAAAAAATAAATAATGGTTTCAACTGTCTGTTACTTTGACATGATTAATTTATTTTTTCATACTTGACTTTTGCCACTCTATATACAAAATATTCTTAATTTTGAAATTAAGAAAATTTTGTAAATAGAGTGGCAAAAATTTAAGTGAAATTAAGTCCTCTTCGCATACAGCAACCGCTATATCTAAAAAAGACTTTTTTTGTTTACCAGTTGAAATCAATTTAAAAATGAGTTCTGGTGTTGAGGAGTTGGAGTTGTTTTTAAAATCACAATTGAAAGAGTTAACTGTGTTACTATTATACCCATCAGTATTGAAAGTCGTTTTACAACTTAATACATTTCTTCCATAGAGTGCTCCAGTTGAGCAGCAAATTTCAATCTGGGTCTAATGTGATGACTGAAGGCATAAACTGCATGACTTTCTATTTGAGAAATTAGTTTTGCTAAAACAAAATAAAGTTTTATTTGTCTTCATATTTTTTTACTATATATATACATATTATTTGTCATATATATGGTACATATTATTTGTCATATATATGGTAGGTCAGTAGTAAACGATAACCAAAAAGACGTAAAGAAGAGGACTTAATGAGAGTGTTGCCATTCATTAATATAGGAATGTTGGGAGTATTCTGGTAGGTGTTTGCAATGTGTAACTCAGGCCTTGTTACAAGATTTGGTTGCATAACAGAAAAGTGTAATGCATAGAAATGTAATTTAACAAAGCTCACTTTTTTTTTTTAAACATCTTTGCTGCCAACAAGGCTGCAAGCAACCACTAATTAGTGTTGGAAGTTACTGGAAGAGAAAAGATGAAGATTGTAGAGCAAGATAACGATTAACAGACGACTTGAAAAATTGAAAATTATATGAATTAGAATATACTATGAATATATATTTACATTGTTAAAAATTGAATTGTGTCAATAGGCATTTTAAATTATTGCTTCATAATTAAATTTAATTTTAAGCTAAAAAAACCTCCGCTGTGGATATTGAAAAGGCTCTATTTGCATTTGCATTCAATGGTTTCAAAGTCTATGAGTAGGTTCAGAGATTAGAGATATAATGAAGGCAAATTCGTTGTGTATTAGGCCGGTTTGCATTAAATTATGGTGCTGGTCGATGTTGAAAGAGAAGAATTATTGCAAAGAGTGTTCATATCTGGATATCCCAGTAAATTTCGAAGCAGCTACAAGCACAAGTGAAAATATTTGGAATCAATTTTCAGAATGCATTAAATCAAGCAAGAGTACTTATGTTGGAAGCAACAAATGAAGAATGTGTTTCAACAAAAATTTCTGGCTCTATAAAAATGTTAAGAAATCATGAATCAAAGTGAATTAGTTATTTTTAATCATTAAGTCATTAATCAAAACCTCATAAAATCTTTATTGTAATTAACTTCTAAATGATAAAATAAATTTTAAAATATCTTGCTCCCACATTTTATTCTAAATTTTTGTCTGAGCAAAGCTCTTTGATTGTTTCTGTAGTTTGTTTACAAAAGCAAACATAAAAAATAGTTTGTTTGTTTTTTTTATACAGAAAATGAACTGTTCCTGCCTGTTTAAGATGGCTATGTGGTAAACAAATCAGCAGTAAAGCAAAAATAAAATAAAATTAGAATCAAATTAAAAAAAAAAATCAGAAAAAAAAAATAAAAATTTTATTTTGACTAAAATCAAAATGTTAAAAGGGAGGTGCAAGAGAGATAAAAGTCATATGTTCAAGAACCATCACAAATAAAATCATAAAAAGAATTCTATTCATTCTCAAGGTATTTGTAAGATAATGATGTAGAAATTTTGTGAAATTTTAGGCTGAACCATCTAAAGAAGAATTGAAGAAAAACTGAGCACAAGCTAGGATTGAAGTCAAGACACAAATTAATTGATTTGGGTTGTCTGAATGGGATTGATAAAAACAAAAAGAAAGGTGATAGAGTAAAGCGGATCAAAATGAAAGTAGATAAAAGAAGAGTTCAGAGGTTTCAATTTTATGACAAATAGGTAAATGGGTACCTAGGTTTATCTAGGTGTACCTAGGATATCTAGATTTATACCCAAACAAAACATGTGACTATTGGAGATGTGAACATGAAACAGTCATATTTAGCTTATTTTTACAAATAGAAAGTAGGTTTGGTGATTTTCTGGCAAATTTTCAAAGTGTCATGAGTCATTTATCACTCTAGGTAAGTAACAATGTAATATAGATATTATGCCATATATACTTTTTAGATTGGTAAGGTGAAACATTTTGCTTGCCCCCAAAGATTTTATCTCAGGATTTCTACAAAACATTTGTAGGATGCAGTTCTCTTTATTTTAATGTCTTCATTAAAATACTCATCCTGGACTCTGTTTACAACAAGTATTTTAATGAAGACATCATCTTTAACCTTTCCTCAACCAAAAAACTCAAGGTCTTGGTTCCAACTATTTAAGGTTAGAATTAATTTTTCTTATCTTATGCAAGCAAGTCCTATATCAACATGTGCCAGGTTGTACTGAATACCAGAATTAAAAAATTACTTTTAAATACAGAAATTTTCTTTCATAATTTTTTTTTCTTTTAAAAATGCAGAAAATTGAAAAATGTTTTAAAAAGAAAGTAGTTAAATTGTTCCAATTATTAGAATTTTTTTTTTTAACTAATAATAGATAGTTTATTATAAATTATATACAAATGAAATATAAAAAACTTATTTATGAAATAAAAATATTTTTATTTAAACTTATTAAGTTACATGTCTATTAGTTGTATTTTTAGGCAATTGCCTTTTTGATTGTAAACATTATTGGTTTGTTGGCTGTAGTTGGATTTGCAGCATGTTTTGTAATTATTTTGTATGCGTGGGTAATGGTCTCGTCATCAATAAATGATAACTATTGCCTCACACAATCCCAAGCCTGTAATTGCTTTAATGGAGAGATCAGGTTCTTTAAAAGTGAGTTTTTACTTTGAAATAGTAAAATGTTTATAAATATTTTAAAAATAAAACATATATTTTATCAACTATCAATCTTTAATCATAGCAACTTGTTTCTAAGTTATAGTATGGTGTAAAATTGCTGACAAACACTTGTTACCTTTATCATCAATGTTATACAAAATAGTTTTTAGTCTTGTTAACAATTAAGATTTGAATTTCATATAAAACATAGTTTTTAGTCTTAATGTTTTTTTCATTGAATCATAAAGTACATTGGATAGTGTTATTTATGAAAGGATCTCCATATAAACACTCCTTTGTAGATATTTTTCATCACCATATTGCATAAATTTGGCTAAAATTAAATTAGTTTATGGAGCATTAAATTTAGTTAGGAGCATTAAAATTAGTTTATGGAGCATTAAATTTTTTCCTGTAATGCATAAGCGGTTGTGGGCTTATTAGCATAATTCTTTGATTTATAATAGCCCTATAAAATGTAATCTAATGGTGTTAAATTACATAAACTAGGGGCCAATTTTGATGACCATCAAGAAAGAGTTAATGACCAGGAACTGCCTCATCTAGTAATCAAATTATTTTATGGACTTTATATAGCATTTTATGTGGCATTTAGCACTGTCTTTTTTAAACTGCATATTATCATTTAATATCATTTAATTTTGACAAAACTAGATGATATTGATGTAGCAGATAATTTTGCTCAAAAAACCAGCATCCTCTTGTTGATGTTTAATAACAAATTAATTCACTTTGCTGTACATCTTCATTGTGCATCATTACTTCAGTTGTTGTGCTAAATAATGTGAATTTATAGAACGATATATTAAAAATAGATCTTTTGTAAGTATGTTACAAAATTTTTTAAATTTCCATTTCTTATCCTTAACTATGAATTCATCCCGATTTTTCGCTAACACTCTCATGGTCTCATGAACTGCTTTGGTATTGTCATTTTAAAAGCTAGTTTCAAAAGTAAAAAGTTGTGTTTAGGGGTTGCTCAAGACCATTCAGCATTCAACAGGTCCAACATTTTACCATTTAACATTTGACTTTTTAAAAAAACTGACTTTTGTCAGGATTGATTCAGAGTCAATTTTCTGTCCATTAAACATCTCAAACTTTTTGCATAATTATAAGTATTGTATGAGCTGTTAGTAAGTTGGTAAATTGCTTTACGTGTAAATCAGAGGGTTTTGAATTTACAAGTTTATCATTTAATAGGTCTTTATTATGAATCAAATTGTCCAATGTTCAATAGTCTAAAGCAAACATTAAAGAAAAACTATTTTAAGCCAATTTTTGAAATCCAGTATTATCTTAATATACAAAACACATTTAATTTAAGGTGGTTCACCCCCATTAATTTTAGTAATTTTTTAAAATAATTTTTCATTTATTGGTATATTTAGTTCATAGAACATATTTATAATTTTTTTTTGAATAAAATAACTAAATTAGTATGTAAAAATGTGTGTACTTTGGTCATTGAAGGGTTTTGAGGTCCATAGCAACGCCATAGCAACGCATTTTTAAACAAGAAAATTTCAACTTGATGAAGCTTCTAAACAGCAATATCTTATCTATACTTCAGCTTCTTCTTTATTATGTGCTTTATGTTTAGTGAATGTTATGAATGGGCTCATGCTTTTTTTTGTAATGTAACAAATTTTTTCTTTGTTTATTGTATTTTTCTCTAAACGTCATTTTTAGCAAAAATGTAATTTTTAAAACATGATATTTTCAGATTGCGACCTTATATTAACTTGAAATTTTCAGGGTGCTTTTATTATTGTTTGACTTAGGCAATGAACCAGAATTACAAATAAATGTGGTGTCAAAGTATATTCAATACCTTTTTTCCTTGCATTTTTTGTTCAAAATTTTACTAAATCTATTAAAAATTAATTTTAAAATTTTCTATGCATCTTCAATGCATGATTCTGGTTCATAACCTCTTCGCATATTTTAGGAACATACTGTGAAAATTTCAGAACTAAATGATTATTAGAAATGGAGATTTCTTGTTTTAAATTATACCTGCTTTTGTGTACTTTTTATGGAATAAGTGAGGCAAAAGTTGGTAAATCAAGATTTAGAAAAGTATTAGCATACTTGTTTCAACTTGTATGATGGTGTTTTTAATGTTGTTTTGATTATTTTAAAGAAAATTTTTTGAATGGGGGTGAACCACCTTAAATCGCCCACTCTTTTTCATATATTTTCGAACTAGCCAATTATATTTCTGTATATGTTGTTATATATATCATTATATTATCATATATGTTAAAATATTTTGTTGTTATATACGAAATATATTTAAATTTTTTACTTTAATATAAATTATTTCTGTTTTTAAATCAATGCCAGTTGTAATGTGTTAGCGTCTATTAAACCTCTTCTTATTGCATTCGCCGTTGGTGCAACACTATCTGGATTTATTGCAATAGTATGTTCGTATATCAGCTATGTTTCTCTGTGCAATACAGAACATGTAAACACTGGATTTATTCTTGGTACTCCCAGTAGTCAATATGGACAGTTTCTCCAAACACCTGATTTTTTTTAACCAGCAATCGTCTTATAGAGGGCAGGTTCCATTTAGCTCTACGGTAACAATTAATTTTTACAAGAATTTTTGCTCTACCGATAAGGCGCCCCTGATTGACAAACGCGGAGTTTGAATAAAAGTTGACGATTTTTCAAAATGTATTTGTATTTTAAACTTATTTATATCTCCAACAGAGAGGTTTTTTAAAAGGTATTAGGTTATTCTTACTTGAGTTTTGTTTTTATAACAACAAAGTTTTTCTTGAGATATCTTTTCGGGTTTGTTTTTTTTTGTAATTATTTTTGTTATTTATAGTGTATAATTTTTCATTAAAGTATAAAAGCATTTTGTTGTTTTTTAAAATTATGATGAAAACTTAAATAAAGGAAAAAGTAGTTTTTATTTTAAATGTACTAAGTTTATTTTCCTTGCAATCAATTTATATATCCCTTTAAAATAAGTGCAGTCCTCATTATATCCCTTTAAAAATCGTACTGCCATTTTTTTTTATAACAGTAAAGATAGGATTGAAAGTTTGTTTGTTTGTTGTTGTTTTTTTTTTCGAAAAAAAAATGAAAGAGACTTCTTCAGGCACTTTAAAGAATAATAAACAGCTCCTGCAAATTTGAATATCTTGAGATATTTTTGTGTTAGAATTATTCAAAAAAACAAATCTTGATTTTTTAATTAATTCAAAAAAACAAATCTTAATTTGAAAACTAAACTTGAAAGTACTATATTCAAAATAAAGATAAATGCAAAAGAAATTAAATAACTTTCTGTTGAAACGGTTTTTTCATTGTTTATGAAACTTCTTCTATAACTCTTAATTCTTTTTATTAAGTAATTCGAATTTTTTACTTTCTACTGTGTAATTTTATTTTTCTTATATATATTATCACTATTAATTTATTATTATTTCCAGAGTAAAATCGGGTCAAACTGCACGCTAATCAATAAAAGTTAAATAACTTTTTTTTTTCGTTAGATAAGGAACAAAAAATACATAAGGTTAGGGGAAAGGCGCCTATGATAGCATACTTAACTTTAAAGCTTCATTATTCAGCATCCTGAAGACCAAGGACAAAAGTTTTTATATGGATGCATTCTTTGTTAAATGTAGAACAATAATAACCTTAGGAGTTTTTAATAGTTTTATTTTTTTATTAGTTATTTTTATTTAAAAAAAAGCACAAGTATGCCATCATAGGCAACCTACTGCTCCTATGATGACATAGGGGAGAATCAGGCTGGTTAACATCAAGGCTAACATGAGGATTTAATTTGACCCTAGAGTCTTTTCTCAGAAATGCCAGAAATTACGCGTAATCATCCTAATTAACTCTTTCGTGCTACTCAGCAGCAGTGAAAACTTTTGCGTATGCGCATAAATGAAACTGCGTTTTATTTGTTTTTTAAACCAAAAATTTTATGTGAAGTAAAAATTCCATTTTACTTGACTAAAAAGTATGTCGTTTTATGAAGAAAAAAAAAGTATTTTCGACTTCTCAATATTGCAACACACCTAACTCGTCAGTATGCCATCATAGGAAGAAGTCATCATTTTCATTTAAACAAGCTATGTCATTTTGTTCAAATGATAAAATTAAAACAAGTATTCCACTAAATGCACAAAACTTGGAATTAAAATGAATTAAAATTTTATTTCTGCAGAGTTAATAATAAAATCACAATCCTAAATGCTTAATGGGATTAAAAATACAACAGCACATCCCAAAATCGCTTTTTGTTAATTATAAAAGCAATATTTGTGCATAAAGGACGCATTTTTAATTAAAATTATTAAAACTAATATAAAGCCAGTATGGACAAGTTGATCCAATCACTTTTTCACCATAACCAATTTTTATGAAAATATGACCGGTATGCCATCATAGGCGCTATGCCATCATAGGCCGCCTTTTGCCTATATAAGCTTTTATTTAAAAAAAATCATTAAATCAAAAATAAAGGCGGTTTTAGGCGACATTCTGATAAAACCGCACTCTTAAGAAAACATTGAATTTTTTAAAAAAATAATTTATATTTAAGTTATATTTGAGGATACAACTAAATTAATAAAGTTTTTTGCAACAAAAAAATTTACTTTTTTAAAAAAATATTTTTTTGATAAACATGTTTTTTTGTACAACTATTCCCGACAAATCAAGTTCTCTGTGAGAAATTATCCTCTACACTTTTTACATTTTACATCGTTTGGCTGCAGGTATTTGTTCTTCATTACTGTTTTTGCAGTGGTTGCTCATCTTTGTTTGGTCAGGCAATTGAGTACTTAGCATAGAGAGTTTACGCTTTGCATTAAGTTGAGCAACTTTTACAGCTTTCTTGGTACCTTTTTCTTCGTCTTTTTGTGTGAGGAAATTTTCATATTCTTCGGTAATACATTTTAAGTCAAGTTTGGGTATGTTGCACTGCTTTGGTTTCTTAACATGCGATTGATTTCTGGCTTAAAAAAATTACTTTAACTCCATTTTGATACTGTTTTTGCAATGCTTAACGCATGCTTGATACCAATCAAAACTCGAAGCTGGTATAGTTGAATAAGATGGTAACCGGTTTGTAATTAGTGTAGGTGCTGCGGTGGCTGTTGAAGATGATGATGCTGTGACTGAGTAAAGGTACAAGTGCTACGGAGGCTGCTAAAGATGACGATGGTGGATTAAATGTCTGTGTGATTGCTAATGCATCATAATTCATTTTATTTTTATCAAGTGGAAATAAGCCCGTATACTGAAAACCAGCGATTACATTCAAGCGTGTAGAACATGTACCACTCTAGTACAGCAGTTTGAGTAGAAAATTTTCTTTATATAAATTGTTACATTTTGAGACTTTGTAATTCTTGGTAATATTATTTTTCTACGCTTGTTTAACATGGTAATAAACACTTCTATCCAATGGTTGTAAAACATGTGAAGAATGCAATAGATCCATTTGGAATTCTGACTCGTCGGATTTTTCTCGAGTTTTCGGGGTTTCGGAGTTCGAGAGAAATCGAGAAACTTCGACGGAACTCCGACAAAGTTTATGGGGAAAAAAAAAAATTCTGGTAAAATAATTAAATTCTTCTTTTTTTCAACGTTGCTTTTTTACAATATTTCTAAGTTGTTGTTTTGAAAATGAAAGTCTTAAAAAAAATTTTTTTTATAACAAACTAGTGAGACGTCACAGTTAGAAGAAAATTTTATAATATTATAGTTTAATAAAAAACAAACAAAAATCAAAAATCAAAAATTAAATTAATTTATTTAAAAGGTAAGTGTAATTAAATATTTTAAAAAACAATTGAACAATTAACTCAAAGCTTATTTAATCTAAATGAATTAAAAACAAATATCTGAAGATTAGCAGGTGACGATAGGTGTAGCAATAGAGGTGAAAATATTATAATTAAAATGTTCAGCGCATCTTCACGTATTGCTTAGGATGAGTGAATTTCCCATCTCTATGTTCTTCCGAAACATTTAAAGATTTTTTATAATGGAAAGTTAAAAGAGTTTATCTTAAATAGTGAAGATATTGCAATAAAAACTACGGATGATTGTAGGTGGATATTGAAATTGGGTACCATAATTAAGTTTCCACATCAGATCTGCCGGAATTAATCAATTCATTTTAGTTTTTATTTTATTTAATGTACGCTAAAAAAGATTGCCACAAAATTGTGGGCCGCAAATAAACTGAATCGGATATTGAAGCAGAAACGGAAACGGATGGAGAGATCGAAGGAGAATTGCTTAATAATTTTTAGGAAGAAAAGATTGAACATGATAAAAGTATCAAAAAAAAGTCTACAGAAACTTCGAGTACTAATTAAGTTCTTGAAATATTAATTGTTTTGATAAGAAGTTCTTAAAGCAATATACATAGCATATACATGAAATTTTCGGATCATTACATGACAAAGGACTGCTGCTCGACAACTGTACTAGATGAAACAGTGATTTTTGCTTCAAACATTTTGATCAAATATTTGAAGCAAAAATAAATAGCCTCCGACCAAAATTAGTTCAAAAATTGCGCTTAAAGCAATCAAGAAGAACCATCACAATCGACACCCTTTTTTGCCAAATATTCAAGAAGTTCTGAATCAAAATCTATCAACAGCTAAAGAGCAAAAAAAAAAATCAAGATCTTCACATCAGTTAAAAAAATTTGAAGCAACTGGTGTAAAATCTAAAGCAATTTTAAAATGAACTAGCCGTCTACAGAATTCGAGCCATTAAGGTTCCGATGATATGTATATATATATATATATATATATATATATATATATATATATATATATATATATATATATATATATATATATATATATATATATATATATATATATTTCTGAAATATATTTGGTCTTACATTTCAAGGTTGTTTACAAATAGTATAAACTACTAACTTCACGTAAACACCTAATGATAACGATTAAAATAGTAATAATAATAAAGATAATATTTATAATAATAATAATAATAAATAATAATAATAACATTTTATTTTAACAATAGTAATAATAAAATACTAATTAAAATAATTTAAATAAATCAGTAATATTTTCCATACAACAATCGTTATTACATACAAAGTTACAGTTACAAACAGTAATTAACTGACAAAACGTAACAACTAACGATGACATAAAAACAACCGCTGCTAAAAAAAATTATACAGATTTATAAAATATATTTTTCTTATAATATAATAATCGAAATATATTGCAAATAATATGACAAAGCAAATAAATAGAATGCAAAAAAGAAAAATACTTAGAAAATCAAAGCAAAACAAAAGTTACAACAAACATTACAAGCAAAACAAAAATTTACGTTAAGTTCATTTGGCAATAATACAAAAAACAACACCAACAACTACAAGAAAAGAACAACATAAATTAGAAATAATAAAGAAAGAAAGAAAAAAAAAAAAATTAATAATAATACACGGTAGAATAAAACATTTATAACAAATGCTCAAAACGAAAATAAAAACAAAAAATATATAACACTATAAAAAATTAGATATCACTATTTAAAAATAATTAAATAACTAAAAAATAAAACAATAAATGACTAACAAAAAATAATAAGTAAATTTTTATACGCTAAAAAACTAAAGAAAAATCATTACTACAAGACCGCTTAAATAAAAAATGAAATCGCAAACAAAGAATCCTAAAAAAATATGAAAGAAAACTAAAGAAATATATGAAATAAAACAAAAGAAATATATGAAAAAATAAAAAAATCTTCATTTTCCGATCTTTTTTCGATGCATAAAGTTTTTTTTTTCCTTTTTTTCCATTCTTTTTATTTATTTCATTCATTAACTTTTTCTCTTAACTTCTATTTTCTATACTTCTTTATTTATTTTCTTTCAGATGATCTTTTCTTGTTTTAAAATATTTATTTTTAGTTGATTTTATTATTGGCTTAACTTATAAATGTTTTCTTTTCTTTCTTTTTTCCTCTCTAAAAAAGTTGTTTTTATCCGTTTGAAAAAAGCGTCCGCCATTTGCGATGTAATTAGATAAAACCTGCTATTAAAAGAATTGTGATAAAAAAAAAAATTTAATTATTAAGAAATAAGAAAAATTATTATTATTTTTTTAATTTATAATAAATTATAAATTAAAATATACAATATTAAAAAAAAGAATATAAAAAACAATGTTTAATCATTAACTTGATAGCTTAATTTTTTATCCTATAACAAAGCATTTTCGAAATTCCGATTTTTCCTCGACTCCGACAAAGTTTTTTCTTTGACAAACCAATAATATATCGTGTTTTTTGTACAACAATACTGTTTTCTAATTCATGTGAGCCATCCCAGTGGGCACAAGAACGTTTTGCTAACGTTTTTTAATGGTCCTGTAAAAACGTTTTTAAATGGTTTTCTAAACGTCCATATAAAACGGTAACTAGACTTTTTTTTAAAGCGTTTTGTAAATGTTTTTTAAGGGTTCTATAAAAAACGTTCTTTATTGGTTTTTTGAACGTCTATATGAACACGGTTAGCACGGATCCTTATAATGCCTACCTAGCTGTCCCAAGAACCCCACTTATATGGAAAGTTAGCGTACACATCAAGGTGCCCTCTGAAGCAAATTTTGAAATCATTTAATTTTGTCCGCGGAAAATAATTTAATTTGAATGTTCAAATTAAGTCAAGTTTTGACTTCATAGTGCGTCAATAAAAACACTTGTAGAGTTTGAACTACTCAATATAATTTGATAAAAATTGGTGCAAATGTAGCAAATAGTCAAACTCTGGACAAAATTTAAGCCTAATTAGATGACTGGTGTAGGATTTATTGTAGTTTTAGTTGAAGTTTTGTCAGTTTTTTGCTACGTATACCTAAAAGCGTTACCGATTACTTTGAAATTCGGTCACTATTTTTAAAATAACGGTTACATGAGTGTTCTACTATGTAATACCAACAATTTTTGTTATATTTATTTTATTAGTACATGTACAGTTTTCATTTTATAGACCAAAATAGTGATGTTCTACTTAAAACGTGATTTAAATAGTCTTATTCTAATAGTGTCTACACGGCCTTCAAAGTGGAGGGGCTCAAACTCTCAGTTTCCAAAATAAAATCCATAATTTCTAAAATAATTGCATATATTTCTAAAACAAAAGGTCCTCGCAAAAAAAAAGTAAAAAAGGACACGACTCCCTAGCCTCCCCTGGCGTTGACGGCCATGTATGCTTCGCTTGAATATACCAACATTTCCAGGTATAAACTGCTGCCAAAAGAAAAGTGCAAAACCTGGTCAAAGGACTACCAGTTAGAAAAACGAAAAAAAAATTAGATCTTCTAAAATATTTTGGATTGACCTCCTTAAATACATTTACTTTTAAAATGAAGTGGAAACTATTTAAACCCTATTTTTTAAATTGTATGTAATATTTTTATATTTGATGGTAAAAATATATAATTATATTTTAAGAAATGTTTTTTTGATTTTCTCCACCAAAAGATTATTTAAAAATAGCTCAATGTACTCTTTTAATACAAATACTTTATAATACTACTTTTAAAGATGGTGAAAATATTCATTATACGCCGTAAAATATAAATTTCAGCAGTTTAGTTTCTAATAACTCAAATGATGTTCTTTAATGATGCTCACTGTTTAGATCTATTATGCAGCGCAACAATCTTTCTTTGTACTCTGGATGATTATTATTTCGCTTATACTTCGACTAATGTTGATAAAAATCTTGATGAGAAGTTTCGACAGTTTGTTCACTAAAGGGCCCCAAGGGGGACCCTTTGTGACTGATGAAATCTTTGATGTGTAGAAGACGGCGTGAATTTTGGGTGTTACGCTTGCACCAGTTATCATTAGCTAACACTTTTTGAAATTTTCAATTTTTCCAGCGAAATCCGGCTGAAGGATGTATCCAAAGCAAGCCTTGACAACTAAATTGATGCTTTTGAATGCTTCAATTATGCACACAATATTAGGAACCATGTTTTTCTCAGCAAGTTGGTGCAGCATATCCAAATATTTAAGAAGCTTCCTGCATTCATTTCCATCAAATTGGCCTTCGTGATACGGGCTCAGTTAAATGTGGAGGGCGGCTGGTCACTTAACAGCTTCTATCCAAGCAGTTTTGAGGATCTTGAAAAGATGGTTGACAACTCCTAAGAGGAGATGCAATTCAATCGGTGGAATGATTTCCAAAATCAGAACATTGACAGGCCCGCAGGTGATTGGCTTTTAAATGACATTGCCAAACAGCTTTGCATTAGCAACAACCCCGCCAGATTTCTGAAAAGACTAAAGATTTGAATTAATTGATCCCAGTGTTCGCAAGTTTCTAGATTTGGCAAGATAATTGGATTTGACATCACACCAGGTGCAAGGGTGTGTACTTGAATAAGTTTGAAGACCACAAATTATATTTGCAACTTTCATATCACAAGCCAAAATTAGTTGAACTCCATTTGCATTAATCAGTGACCAGATTTGTTCAATATTGGAGTGTGTTTCTGGCATATCTTCTGAAACCCCAACGATAATTTGTCTCTTCAGGTTGTTGTTGTTGCGGTGAGCTGGTTTCATCCCTTAACGCAGTATCAACAATGCTAAGGCAAAACTTGAGAAAACCTTTGCCGCCATCAATTCCGAGCTTAACAAAATAGCCACCAGAAGTTTTGCGTGACTTAATAACATGATTCACAAGACTTGATAAAGTTGTGAGCAACAACATGAACTGTACAAGACTGTTTTTTCTTCTGTGATTTTTAAGTCGCTGCAGGTGAAGAAATTGCTCAATTGTCTTAGAAAATTTATGTAGAAATTTCCCTCTATTAACTTTTGCTGCTTAAAATTGAATGTTTTCCTTTGACATTATTTGAGAGCATTGGTGATTTTTTCTCAACAATGGTTTGTTCTATAAGAGGATGTTTTTCTTGTAGCTTTGAACAACCAATTCTGTATATTAGACAATAACACATCGTGCCTCAAAGTAATTCTACACGATTTGCAGAATCCTTTGGTACCCGAGTATCACTGATATTGATCTTGGTCTTGTACAGTTGGCATATTCAATCTGCTTGAAAAGTAGTAAGCTGTCTTAAACATTTTTATGGACAGAGCAAGCACTTAAACTTTTGATTTTCATCATGATTCTTTGGTTGATTCGGCATCGTGGCAATTCACTAAATTTGACTTCACTAAACCAAACTATGCTTTTTACAAAATTTGACCTAAATTTATATTTGATAACGATAGCAATCCACTTAACATAGTAACAAATATTATTAATTAAAAACTATTAAAATAAAGGAAAAATTTACTTGATTTAATTGAGTTAACATTAATTTACAAGGAAATAATTCTTGAATAGTTCTTGCCTTACCAGGAAACAATTGTTTAAACTATTTACTTGTAGGGAAATTACATTATTGATAATTGTCACACTTATTAAACTAATGATACTTGTCACACGGGTTGCTTTATTTCAAAACAACCCTTCAACCTAATTAGTTATTCAGTTAGAGTAATTTTTCTCCGACTGGCCCTATAAACTTTGTATTGGTCAGAAATTTTAGTTAACTTATCTAAATTTTTTAAGTCAATTATCTTTGTCAATATAAAAAATATTTGGTTTTTTCACAGTTGTTCTGTTTTCAGATAAATAAATACTTTTATTTTCTATGTAGGTATCCCTAGAAATCTTTCTTAACCAGTTTTTTAGAATTTTTTTGCATTCTTGCAGTAGTTTAAACCGTAGGAAATGTTGGTATTTTCACGCTATGCATACATGGCCGTCAATGGAGCCATGGCCTGCCCACTTTTTTTTTTGCGAGGACCTTTTGTTTTAGAAATATATGCAATTATTTTAGAAATTATAGATTTTATTTTAGAAATTGAGGGGTTGACCCCCTCCACTTTGAAGTTGTAACAAAAATTGTTAGTATTACATTGTAGAACACTCATGTAACCGTTATTTTAAAAATAGTGGCTGAATATCAAAGTAATCGGTAACGATTTGAGGTATAAGTAGCAAAAAACTGACAAAACTTCAACTAAAACTGCAATAAATCCTTCACCAGTCATCCAAGCAGACTGAAATTTTGTCCAGAGTTTGGTGTGACTATTGGCTACATTTCCACCAATTTTTATCAAATTATATTGAGTGGTTCAAATTCTACAAGTGCTTTTATTGGCACACTATGAAGTCAAAATTTGATTTAATTTGAACATTTGAAAATTAAATTATTTTCCGCGGACAAAATTAAATGATTTCAAAATTGGCTTCACAGGGTACCTTGATGTGTACGCTAACTTTCCGTATAAATGGTGTTCTTGGGACAGCTAGGTAGGCATTATGGTTGAGGATTTTTATTGACATTTAAAAGTAGGTTGCCAATTTTCGAAAAAATGCAGACCAAAAAAAAGTTTGCGCATGCGTTTTCATCACCTACTTTTGGATGTTATTAAATATCGCTAACCACAAGGTTTTTTTTTGAAGCTTTCAAATTTGTTTAGTTATTCTAAATTGTATAATGAATGAAAGTATTTTTTCTCTTGATTTAGTAGATCCAGTGGGTAAGATTTTATTTTTAACAGTTATTCTTACCTTGCTTTTTTATTCTTTACACTTACTAAAAGTTTTCCAAATACTATATATCCAAAAAGGTAAAAGTATTTTGGTTTTAAATACAAAAATAGGTCACTAAGAATGAGTGTTGCATACTAATCAGAAATATCAGCTTACAACTAAAGCAACTTTTGTTTTTCTTCTAAGCAATAAATTTTCATAATTTTTTAATTAAAGTATAATTAAATACAAATTTACCTATAAATATTCTTTTTCGTTCTGCTCCCATTTAGCAACATCTTGACTTTTAGTTTAAAACATAAAGAAATAGCATCTTTTTAAAATAATTTAGGCACCAGAGTAGGTTAACCTAAAAAAGTCTACTAAAACCAAAAGAAAGAAACAGAAGTAAATTTACAATTTTCATTTACAAAAGCGTTATTTTACACTTAAGTGTTAATAATCAACCGCTTATTTGAAAATAGCTGGGCATAAAAACTCAACCGCTTATTTGAAAATAACTGGGCATAATCGCCTGGGAAATAAGTACAGCCACAAGGCAATAAGCAATCTAGCCACCAACTACGAGTGTTGACGGCATACGACTTTTCAATAAAAAATATACTACGTTAAAAAAAAACAATAATTTAGTCAGCCTATGCCGCAAAATCAGGTCGTTTGAAGCTTAGCCACAAACCGATATGCAATGAACGATCTTATTTTAAATCCGTTTTTTTTTAGTTTTGAGTAATTGCTTTTAAAGCCGAATTTACACAGCAAATAAAAATAAACTTATCTTAACTATTTATATTACTTTTATTTTAAAAATATGCTGGAGTATATAATTGTTTTTTATTTCATTGATTATTTTAAAGTGTAGCTGCTATACCCTATATCCGCGCCTGCATATATATATATATATATATATATATATATATATATATATATATATATATATATATATATATATATATATATATATATATATATATATATATATATATATATATATATATATATATATATATATATACCACAAATTTTTTAGTAAAGTAAAAATTCCTTTTTACTTTATAACAAGTATGTTGTTTTTATGAAGAAAAAAAAGGTTTTCTCCACTAGTCAATATTGTAACACACCTAACTCGTCATTGTGCCATCATAGAAAAAAGTCATCATTTTCATTTAAAAAAGCTGTGTCTGCCTTGTTCAAAAGATAAAATTAAAGTAAGTATTCTACTAAATGCACAAAACTTGGAAATAAAATGCATGAAAATTTCTGCACAGTTAAAGTTAATATCAAAATCTTAAATATTTAAAGGGATTAAAAATATAACCAAAATCGATTTTTGTTGATTATAAAAGCAATATTTGTGCATAATGGACGTATTTTTAGTAAAACTAATATAAAGTCAGAATAGACATGTTAGTCTAATCACTTTTTTGTCATAACCAATATTTATGAAAATATGCCCGGTATGCCATCATAGGTGCTATGCCATCATAGGCACCTTTTCCCTAAATACAACGTAGCTGAAAATATTTTATGAACATCAATGGGTAATTTACAGTTGTTCAATTTTGAGAAATACATATAACTCTCAAAAATTAAGAATTTAATGTTGTAATCAAAAAATAAAAGTCATATTTCAAAACATCAAATTAAAAATAAAGTTTTAATTGCTTATTATAAATTTATTGTTGAAATGATTTTGCGCCAATTGAATGAAAGAAAAATTTTCCATTTTTTAACTTCTGATATGAATATGTATTTTATAATTTATTTGATAGTTTTTTGGAAAATTTTGGAAATAATTATATCATATTAATCGCATATAACAACGCATATAAGCAACAACATATCATATAACAATCGCATATAAAAATCGCATATAAACAACGTTTGTTTTCGAACTAACAAAGAATTTAAAGATTGATTTAGGTGGAAATATTAGAAAGTTGACACCAAAGATGCGATATCTTTGGTGTCAATTTTTTAATATTTCTTTTTTTTTTTTTTTTGGTGTCAATTATTTAATATTTTTATATATATGTTAGTTCGAAAATAAACGTTGTTTATTTAGCTGCTCGTTGTAAAAGTTCTGCTTTTTGTTTTCACTACCGCCACTAGCTAAGCATAAACCACTGGAAGCGACCTTCAAATCAGAATGTTTTTGGCGGCAAATTCAAACGGGTTTTGCGTCCTAATTAGCAGCTGGCCTCAATTGTCTGTATTTAAAAAAAGTTTTTGCGGCAGTTCATAAAAATATTAAGAAGGCAAAAGCTACTGAACGCAGAAAGTAAATAGTGTGCTAACCAAATGTCCTGACAATCGCTTCGGATTTCTTTAAAACAAACCATTAGACAATACTTAAGATTATTGCATTCTAGGCAAATGGATTGTAACTTTCAGATAAACTCTGGATAAAAATAAAAATTACTTCAATGTCTGAAAATACTTTTTCAAATAGAGATTTTTTTTTTTTTTTTTTTTTTTTTTTAACATCTTCACTTCCAACAAGGCTGCAAGCAACCACTATAAGAGTTGGAAGTTACTGGAAGAGAAAAGACTAAATCTGTAGAGCAAGATAACGATTGACTGATGACTTAAAAGATTGCAAATTATATGAATCAGGAAAGCAAGATGAAGGAAGCGAATTCCAAAGAACTGATGTTCGAGGAAAAAAACTAGAAGAATAAGAGTTTTTGAAGCACTTAGGAACAGTCACAGAAAAAGGATGAGACTTAATTGAATGGCGAGTAACACGAGAGTGAATTTTAGTAGATGGCACAAGGGACGCTAGCTCTTTAGAGCAGTGCCCATTATAGTATTTGTAGAAAAGAGAAAGAGAAGCAACATTACGACGATGTGACAAAGGTTGGAGATTGGCTGCAAGAGCAGGTCCAACTATGTTTACAATTCGTTTTTGCACCTTGTCTAAAAGAGAAAGAGCATCATTAGAAGATCCGCCCCAGATGTGGCAACAGTATTCCATACAGGGACGGATTTGAGATTTATAGAGATAGAGAATAGAATCTGGAGTAATAAAGTGTCGAGCTCGATAAAGAGATGCAACCTTAGCAGATGCTAATTTTGCAATGGATTTGATATACGGTTTAAAAGAAAGATCAGAAGTAAGAGTTAATCCTAGAAGATGAATGGTAGATGACTCATCTAGTACATTACCATTCATAAATATAGGAAGATCTAAATTATTACGATAACGATTGGCCGAATAAAATTGAGTTTTATCTGAATTAAAGTTCACCAGCCACTGTGAGCCCCATGCTGTAGCAGAAGTGAGATCCTTTTCAAGCTCAGATACCCCCTCCAAGCAATCAGAGAGTGTAGGCTTCTTATCATGACAAGAGTAAATGGTAGTGTCGTCAGCGAATAATGCCACCTTAGATGTGAGAATATCTGGAAGATCGTTAATGTAAATTAAAAAGAGTATAGGGCCAAGGATTGAACCTTGAGGAACCCCTGAAGTTACAGGATGTGAAGAAGAGTGTTGTCCATCGAGGACAACTTTTATACTACGATTGGAAAGAAAGGACTCAATAATCTTAAAGACGTTACCAGCTACACCATAAGAAGAAAGCTTATGGAGAAGACCAGCATGCCAAACTTTATCAAAAGCTTTAGAAATGTCAAGTGCGATAGCCTTAACCTCTCCACCTCTATCTAATGCACGGTAAAACCTATCGGTTATTACTGTTAGCACATCAGCTGTAGAACGAGAAGACCGAAATCCATATTGATGATCAGAAAGTAAGTTATTTGATTCAAGATGAGAGATTAAGTGTTTGTTGATTAAAGATTCAAAAACCTTGCTTATGACAGGAAGAAGACTAATGGGACGGTAGTTAGATGAATCAGATCGCTCTCCGGAATTTTTGAAAATAGAGATAACAGATGCTGCTTTCCAGCATGATGGAAAACAAGACTCTGATAAGCACTTGTTAAATAGTTTAGAAAGTATGGATGAAAGCTCCGGAGAACACCTCTGCAAGACTACAACAGGAATGTTGTCAGGACCACAAGCTGTTGAAGAGTCTAAGCAGGAAATTACTTTAACAACAGAAGCTGAAGTGATGCGAATGTCAAGCAAGGGATCAACCTGTTTGACGGCTATGTCAGGTAAAACGCAACTAGTGGAATCAAGAGATGATATTGATGAAAAGTTCTTGGCAAACAATTCAGCTTTGTCTTTAGGTGAGGTGACAAAGTCTGAACCATACAAGAGAAGGAATAACAGATTTGCCCTTATTATTGATACTGTTAAAGATTCTCCAGAAGTCTCGAGAGCCTAATTTTTGTGATGAGATACGAGATTTAATGACCTGGGAATAGCGAGCTTTGGCGTCAGACAAAACCTTTTTACAATGGTTTCTGGCGATAGTGAACAGATGTCTGTTTTCTGGAGAATTGTTTTGCTGATAGATATGGAAGTAACGGTTTCGATTAGAAATTGCTGCAGCGCAATGTGAGGAAAACCAAGGAGAAGAGTGAGGCTTGACCTGGAATTGTCGAGAGGGAATAAAAGATTCCATGCCAGCCTGAATCCACGAAGTTATGTAAGAAGCACATTTGTCAGCAGGAAGACGAAAGATTTCTACCCAAGGGCCATCACGAAGAAAATCACGGAAAGAGTCCCAGTCAGCTTTAAGGTAGTTGTATGTGGTACGATGATAGGGGGATTCTGATGAAGTAGAAGAATTTGATAATAGTTTTAGAGAGATCAAACCGTGATCAGAAGTACCTAAGGGTGAATGTGGAGAAATTGAGCACTGACTAGGATCCAAAACAAGACATAAGTCGAGTAGAGAAGGTAAATGATTAGAGTTTTCTGGAAAACGAGTTGGAAAGTTGACTATTTGAGTTAGAGATTGAGAAAGGCAAAAGTTGAGGGCCTTAACGCCAGCAGAGTCACTGACACTAGAGCCAAGCCAATCGGTGTGATGGGCATTAAAGTCACCAACAACGACGATATTGGCCGATGGATAAAGAGAGAGGGCTTGGTCAATTTGATCAGAAATAACATCAAGAATAGTGCAATCTTGGGATGAAGGAGAGCGATATAGAACAAAGAGAAAGACGATAGAGTGAAGTTGTGCTAAACGAAAGCACATAAATGAATAGTCTGTAGATTCAAACCTAGTTTCACGACAAATGGGTGAGTTCTTACGAATGTAGATGCCCAGGCCAAGCATGTGATTATTGGAGTTTTTACGAATTAAAGGAAGATAACCATCAACACTAAGATCACAAGATGGGACAGCCGAACTCAAATTAGTCTCACAAAGAGCAAGTAGGTCTGGTGAACTTTGCAAGAGATAAGACTCAACAGAAGAAAAGTTACTTCGAAGACCACGAATATTAGTAAATGATAGGTTTAGAGAACTTGGTGATGACGATGGTTTTTTGTGTTTTTTAGTTTTAGGTACTTTAGTCATTTTAAATTTATAAAGAACTTGACTCAAGTATAGATAGTACTCAGTACACTATTTAACAACTAAGCAATAGCCTCATTACTATTAATAAACCCTAAGCGTAACAAAGGGCTCCAAATGTGGCCTCTGCAATGCACACCAAAAGTACAAACAGGGACACCATCCATGCGCAACATGGCACTGTTAGTACTCTGATATTTTTCGGCTGTTGATGGAATCAGCCTCTCTGAGAGCTACCACAGAGTTCGGGAAACCTGACTACCAGCCGGCCTCAGAACCATAAAACTGAGTTTTAGAGCTGTACCCTCATTAGGAGATAATAGAATGAGTTGCCCAGTCATAAAAATAGAGACACAAGCAATACCCACGCATTATTAGACCACCCATGATTAGACCACTCCATGACTTCCCTCAATGGGCCCAAAGGTCATTTTTTGCCCATCCCTTGCCCACACTTCGGACTAATTGAGGGGAGTGCTACCACCATCCAAATTAATTTTTCTTTCTTTTTTTCCGTTATTCCACCCTTCTGAAGAAAATAAAAATATAATGCCAAGCCTAATTTGTTTTTTTATTTGAACAATGAAGATCAAAAAATTCAAAAACATTGATTTATTTTACTATATTTCACTACCTTTTACTACCTTTGTCCTATGTACCATTTTAATGTGTTTTCTGTTATATTTTAAATACGCGTATAATTTTTTCATTTTGTGAACAATTATATTTTACCTTGTGTATGCAATTTGATTTTTAACTTATTTTATATTTTTGGTTACCATTTATCTTTTTAGTAACTAATTAACTTAAAAAAAAAGTTATTTTATAGTAAAATGCCACCAAAAAAGAAGTTGAAGCTTACTCGAAATAAGGCTGAAGTATTTCTAGTAAAGAAAGTTAGAGAAAATCTTTCATGTTATAAACTTCCTACTGGCATAGAGGTTTTGCAATACTACCTATATCTAAGAAACTTGAATCCCAAAGTAAAGAAAACGGTTTTAATAAGGTGTCATTTCGAAATTAATTCATTTGAGCTCAGATGCCCTCCACAAGCTGACTGTTGTGTAATGTCTAAATTGGTAAGGCCATGGAATCTTGCAGGGTTCCCTATCATAACCTTGGAAAATATCAGGTAAACTATGAATTCAAAATTTATCAACAAATTTATTTTTATCTTTATTTTAAACATTGAATAAATTTTGCGTTTTAAAGAAAGAAG
>NC_061158.1:16556479-16568979 GCF_022113875.1 Hydra vulgaris | reverse complement strand
TTTAAAAACACCAATGTGGTATATTTTTAAATCAATTTTTGTTAGTTTTGCAAATGTATTTAAAAATTCTTAAGAAAAACAATCAACTTTGTTCATAAATGCTTCGAAGTTAAAGGTAAAAGATTCAATTAAAGTCATTAACAACTTTTTAGTTTGCTGTAACAAGTAAGGAAGTTTTAGTTCTTAAGTCTATGCGGCAGTAATCATTTGCTTTGTAAACAAGACCATCACTTCCCTCAAAGTACACAACTTAACTTTTTTTTTTGCACATCTGAAACACAAATCTAAGACCTCATCAACATGGTACAAACTCTAGATTATGCATTATTTAAACCAACAAAGCGTTTTTGCATTCCAAATACTTTGACTAATGTGAATCGTATCATCATTTAGGATGCAAATAATTTCATTATTGTTAAAGTTAATATTTGGATTGTTTTGTCTTAAAAGTCATGTCAAAAAAGGTCAAGATTAAATTGGATTAGTTAAGGTTTTCCTCAAAAATGAAGTGTAATAGCTAAGTGTTTATTGAGAATATTTATACCAATGATAAGAGGTGAAATTAGTTGACTGAAAACAAAGAATTTAGTTGAATAAGAGTGTTTTCCTATTACTAAGTAGCCATCATTTCGGCCAGTGATTTTTACTGGTGAATTATGCAAGACAAAATAATTTTTTGATATTTATATTAAAATTAATGTTGATGTAAGTGCCTGTGTCAATGAGGGATAACACTGGTATTACATTAACTGTTGCATGGTAAAGATTGTGACTGTATGTAGAAAAATATTTTGATATACTAAATCAGGTATTGGAAAAAATTTATTGTCAATTGGAAGTTTTGCAATTGGGAATTTTTTTTAGTGAGTCACTGGATAATTCTAATAGACATTGACAAATTATTGGAGATTTAATGTAGCTAAAAAAGGATTACTATGAAACAATTCTTTATTTATTAAATTATTTTATTTGTAATCAAGATTATTTGACTTCATGATTCTATTTGAGGGATTTTCTTAATAACGTTTGTAGCTTTTTCTTGAATGAATCGACAGATTCTGATACATTTTGTTTAGTAAATCTTAAAATGTACTTCATCATCATAAATGCAGATTTTTTTTTTTTAATTTATTGCCCAAACTTTTTGTGTTCAAAATTTATAGTATTATTATTGCAACTTGTTGCATATGCCAAAAGAAATAATGATTATGATTTATTTATTTTTTTTGGTATGTATTTAGGTGCTCCCAGAAGTCCTTACGGTCTTATCATAAAACACCGCGGGTGAGCATTTAACAGGAAGTTCACGCCTCCTTCCGTACTAATGTCGCTTATTGGGCTAGAGCTGGCATCGAACCTCGGACCTCTGGGTTCTGAGCCAGAACTCTAACCGGCTGCTCTGTTTATGATTAACAAAAGATTATAATGATTACGATTAACAAAATATCATAATGATTATGATTAACAAAATATCATAATGATTATGATTAACAAAATATTAGGACTATTTAAATATAAAGTTGTTATAAATGACTCATTCTTTACTTTTTTTATTTTACTTAATTCTATGGATCTTGTGCCTATTTATATTTACATGTTTGAAATAATACACCAATAATAATTAAAAAAAAAATACTAAAAATATATAATATGAATATATATGTGTGTCTTTCTGTTTTTACGTGCATGTGTGTGTGTGTGTGTGTGTGTGTGTGTGTGTGTGTGTGTGTGTGTGTGTGTAAAATCTAGTGTCTAAAAGTGCTGAAGTTTTATTCATGTTTATGTTTTATCAAATGTAAATTGCGTGAAAAAAACTTAAAATTAACAAACAAGAGCGAGAAATTTGAGCACAGATAATTGAATTTTTTGCGCAGTTTATTTTTGGTGAAATATAAGATAAAAAAAATATATATTTTTAGGTAATTTTATAATCGTCAGCCCGGAATACAAGTGTCGTATACGACACTGTGTTTAAATTGAGAAATTTGCATTCAAAGTATAAAGTAAAAAATCTCTTTATGTAAATTTAATTTCATATTGAAATTTAACAAAGTTGATTAAAAAAAGTTTAAGTTTTTATTTTAGTTGTTAAAAAAAAAACAAAGAAAAACTTCCCCCGTAACTAAGAGCACTTGGTTTTCAAATACGACAAATGCATTTCGAAATAAGAACATTTTGTCGGAATACAATTGTCAAAGATGCAATTAATTTGATATTAGGTGAATTAAGGTTAAATTTACTAATATTGTAACTAATAATGACTTATAAATTTAGGATAGTTTTAGTTTCATTATCCTTCGTATTTTTTTGTTTAAATCCATTCCTGGTAACCAACTTGTCGGCATTTTTTTTAGAAATATACAGTTTTTAACCTGCAAGCTTCTTCTTTAGAAATTAATAAGCTTTTTATACTAATATACTTATTAATAAACTGAGTATGATGTAAGGTTTCTCTTACTAAATTCATAAGTAACTAAATATTCACAACTCTTTTCTTTTTTACATTAAGCAATTTTTACTAATATTATTTATTTTCGAACAATTGAAAAATAAAATAACTAATTTATTACACATATCTTTTAATTTGCCTGTGAAAAATGATATAAATGAGTTAAACCTTTAATATAAAAAACAACCATTTCCATTATTGTACCTTCTTTTTTTACAATAAAGAAATAAACATATACAATGTTTATTAAAACATTTTACAAAATGATATATTCAATTGTTCAGACTTTGTAACTTAAAAAGAGTATTATAAAGTTCAAAATCATCACTAAAAAATTTTTTTACCATTCACTCAAGATCATTAATTTTTTATCTGAGAGCGAAAAACGTGTTGAATAATTTTTTAATAGAGGCAATTTTTCAGAACTTTAACTTTCTGTTTATTCTTTCTCTACGAGGTACCTTTTACTAATCTTTCTTCAATTAACAGACTTGAGAACGATTTTTTGATTTTAATATGAAAAGGTTGATGCTTTTTTTACATTAGTTTTACTTTTGCTAAAGACACTTTATGGAAGTATATAGACTTGGAAACAAGTTTGAAGTTTTTAAAGTCATCTTTAAACATTTGTATGACTTTCAATTCTACTGCAGAAGTTTTTTCAATAGATAACAGTAGTTTGAATAAGGTAGGAGGACTGTAAATCTCATAATGCCTTATTTTTTCTCAATCACACTATGAGTAGTGTCAATATTTTATAATGACCAGGTTCACTGAACTACGACCAGGTTCACTATACTTCTGTTCAATGAGTGGTATTCCGCTTTCATTTAGAAAAATATTTAATGCTATAGACACAATTGAGTTCTTATTTTGAGGAGCACAAGAATCAGACCACAAAATAATTTGATTTATTTATAAATTAGGACAGTCTTGAACAATTAACTTCAACAGTTTAAACAGACAACTTGGAAATTCATTTGCACATTTACCAGCCATAGATTCATTCCAAAGTGCACAATAAGTTTTTATATTCAATTAACAGTGAGCTGTGAAATTATAGCAATTTAAATTTTTTTTATAATAGAATGCAGAAATATTAGCAATTGCAAGAGGAAATACTTTTTCTAAATCAAAAGTTATATCTGCTGTGGTTTTGTAATCTCCATTTGCAACTTTAACTAGGTCACTTTACTTCTTGTCTAGTTAATAGCTTACTCTCTCTATGCTGCAGTATTTTTTGATCATCTTCTTTGTTTTTATACTCTTGACATAAACCACACAAATCTTTCTTTGGTTTATGAAATGCCTAATTAAACTATTATTAAAAGTTCAATAATAAACAACTTTTTATACATTGAACTCTGGGTAAGATTGTGTAAACAACATGTATATTTTAATTATACTCAATGACAATTCTAAATATTTTTTGTTAGTATTCTGTCTGCAATAATGTGAATCAACTGTTGGAAAACTGTTTATATGTTCTCTAATCTTATCTAAAACTTGATTAGGATCTTTTTTACAAACCAATTTTCCTATCTTTGGGGACCTTGGTAGTCCACTTACTTTATTTACCATGTTATTAAAATTAAAGTAAATTCTTCTTTCCAGGAGTCTCTTTGTCCATTTGGTGGTTAGACTCCAACACTATTGGTATCGGATTATTAGCATCAGAAGCCATAAAATACTTCATTTTTGTTATAAAATATTCCATATTACCCGTTGGGAAATGAGTTAGCGACTTGCAAGCGACTAGTTAGCTTTATAGCGATTCTCTTTTCCTATTTTATTATTTCCAAATGTCTTTAACATCTTTAAAAATTCAATTTTTAGTGTTGAATCTATTATAACTAAGAGGATAATCGAACTTTAAACATTGCGATTTTGTAACAATGTGTCGCTAGCTACATATTGTAACTTTGTAGCTAGCTACAAAATATCTACAAATCTATATCTGGTTGATAGCTACATACCAATTTTTTTTAGACAACGACTTTATTACGATATGACGCTAGCTACAATAGCCAGTGGGTCTTTAGCTTATTAAGCTTGCTATCCTCTTAAGCAAATGTCTGTCTTTATCTTTACAAATATTGATAGCTTTTCGTTAACTTAAAAAAGCTAGCGATCCTCGTGGCCAAATCGCTGTCTTTATTGTTACGATTATAGCTAGCTATTCACTAGCCGATTTCCCACCGGGTAGTTACTTATAGAAAAAAACGATATATTTATAAATACTGTTTAGTTCATCTGATTACCAGTAAGAATTTTTATTTACTGAACATTTTAATTCAATTCAAAGAAAACAAAAAACAATTCAATATTAAAAAATAAAATGAATGTATTACTTTTTATTTACAAAAAACATGTGTTAAAAAAGTAAACAAGAGAAAATACGTAGTTAAATCGAAAGCAAAAAATGTGAGCAAAAAATGTAAAGCAAAAAATGTGAGCAAAAAATCGAACGATATGTATAAAAAGTTCATTTACAACAAATGATCTTCTGAACTATATTGGAAAAAAATTTAGTTGAGTTATTGGATAATTTTTTAAAAATAAGTTTTACCCAATAATAACCCCAAAATTAGAAAATTCCCATATATAAGTCATTTTTTTCAAAAATGTCGAACACGACACTTGTATTCCGGGCTGACGTAATGTTATTTTTTTGTTATTTTAATGTTAATTTTTAAGCTTTGTATATTTTTTATCAAAGTAATTTATTTTTATGTTTTAATTTTTGTTTTTGATTTTTAAACTTATTTGATTTACTTTCTTAATTTGCTTTTAATTATTTTCTTACAGAATCTGTATTAGTTATTAAAATGATACTAATTAAAAAAGGTTTTGCTTTTAAAATAGCAATTTGCGGATTTCTACACATTATCCTTGGTTTATTATCAAGTATTTGTGGTTGGATTTTATCCTCAAATCTACCTAATGGTTTTTCCTTTGAAGGTGGTGGTTTGAATATAAAAACTAGTTATGAATTTCAAATATATTGGTGGGGTGGATGCCATGTAAGATTTTATTAGCTACTATAATTATTAGACTTGCTTGATATATTTTGTTTAAATTAACGCAATCTCTCCAAATCTCAGTTGTATAAACGATTAACTCCCAACAAAGCTGCATGCAACCACTATTAAGCTGGGAGTTAGTAGAAAGAAAGAATAGATTTATATATAGAAAAAAAACATTTCACAGAAGACTAGAAAAGTAATAGGTTGTACGAGTCAAAAAAACATGAACACGTGAGAGAGTTTCAACGGGTTGAAGTGCGGGGAAAAAAAGTAGACGAATAAAATATTATAGAGCATGCAGGGCCAGATGCAGTAAACGAATGAGACATTGCTGAATGACGAGTCAAGCGAGAATAAATTTAGCTTATGGAGCTAAAGATAATCGTTCTTTTGAGCAGCAACCATGATAGTATTTGTAGAAAATAGAAAAGATGCGACTTTACGACAATGGGGAAGAGGCTCAACCTCAGCATATAGAGCGGGTCCAACTACGTTTACAATACGTTTTTAGACCTTGTCTAGACAAAAAAGAGCATCATCAGAAAAACCAGCACCAATGCGAGAACAGTATTCTAAACGGGGACGATTAAGAGATTTATAGAGATATAGAATGAAATCAGGAGTGAGGAAATGGAAAGTATTATAAAGAGAAGTAACCTTAGCGGATACAAATTAATAATCAATTGTATATATGGTTTCAATGAAAGGTCAGTTTAAAACAATAAACCAAAAAGACAGTAAGAAGAGGACTCAGTTAGAGGGTTACCATTTATTAATATAGGAATGTCGACAATATTGCGTAGTTCTTTTCAGTAAATAATTAAGCTTTGTTGGAGTTAAAATTTACAATATGAAGCAACCTTATGGATAAGAACAGCATGCGAAACTTTGCCAAAAGTTTTAGATATGTCAAGAGCAACCTTGCTTTACGATAATCAAAAGAGTAAGAATATTTTCTGGAGTTTTTGAAATTGAAAAACAACAGATTTCATTTTCCAGTAGGGGGAAAAACAAGAATCAGTCAAGTACTTATTAAATAGTTTAGAGAAATTTAAAGAAAGGTTTGGAGAACAACTTTGCAAGAATATGACAGGAATGTTTTCAGGACCACAAACCGCAGAAGAGTTTATTTGAGTTGTGACTTCAGCAACGGAAACTTTAGTGATTTAAATGTCTAACAATTAATTAACCTGTTTAATTAGAACTAAAGGAAGAAAACGGCCTCAAGATTTAAGAGTCAAATTAGAAGAAAATTTTTTTACAAATAGTTCTGTTTTACCCTTGGAAGAGCTATTAAGATCAGTCCCATGAATGAGAGATGGACTGTCAGAACTACCTTTAATAATGACGCTGTTGAACATTTTTTAAAAGTCTTTAGAGCATGACTTCTGAGATAAGATACGAGATTTAGATAACTGAGAAGAATTGATGCTTAGCATCAGATAGCACCTTTTTACATCTGTTTTTTTCAATTGTAAATAGCTGTTTTTTCTAAAGAGAGTTGTCTTTTTAAAAAGAGGAGCATATATTAGCAGAGAGAGAAAAGGCCCAAGGATCTTTAGGAAAATCACGTGTTAGCTTTAGGGCAATAGTGAATAGTGCGATGATTGGGTTAATTAGAAAATGAAGTACAAGATAAAAGATTTAAAGAGATCATCGCATGGTCAGAACCACCTAAAGGAGATAAAGGAGAAACTGAACACAAGCTAGAATCAGAGATCAGACATAAATTAAGGAGTGAAAGTAAATGGTTAGGGTTGTCGGGAAAACGAGTCACAAAGTTAACTATTTGAGTCAGAGATTGAGAAATTAAGAAGTTATAGGCTTTAGTGTCAGCAGGGTTGGTGGCGTTATAGCCAATTCAATCAATGTGAAGAGCATATAAGTCACCAATAACAACAATATTGGAAGAGGGGTAAAGAGAAAGAGGATGATCAATTTGATCAGAAATTACATTTGAAAGAGTACAGTCTTGGGAAGAAGAAGAACAATAAAAAACAAAGAGAAAGGTGATAGAGTGAAGAGGTGCTAAGCCGAAGCAGTCAAAAGATTTCACGACAAACAGGTGAGTTGATGCGTATGTACACCCCCAAGCCAAGCATGTGACTATTAAAGTTTTTGCGAATTAAAGGATAACACCAATTTCTGAAGAAGGAGTAGCAAAATTTAAATTAGTCCTACTATGAGCAAGCAAATCTGGTAAATTTTGCCTAAGGCAATATTCAACTGATGAAACAGTGCTTCACAGACCACGAATATTTGTAAAAAATTATAAAAACTATTTGTAAAAGATATTAAAACATTTAGGTGGTGAGGATAGTCTTTTTTTAATATAATTTTTTGTTACTTTTGCCATGATTAAAGTTTTAAGAGAACTTGACTCTTAGCAATGAGCTATGCAATTGTCTCAGTCTGTTAATTAACCCTAAGTTGTAACATAGGGATCCATATACGGCTTCGATCAATATGTAGCACTAAAAGCATTAACAGGAACTCTATTCATGTGTAACATAGCACTGTTAATACTTTGATATTTTGCAGCCATTGATGGAATCAGCTTTTTTGACAGTTACCTCAGAGTTCGGCAAACCCTCCTACTAGCCGGCCTTAGAACCATTTAACTGAGTTTTAGAGCAGTACCCTTATTAGGTAATAACAGAAAACGTTGCATAGCCACTATCAAGGAGACCCCTAAATTCCTTGCTTAGAAGGACTTCTATAAGACAGTAACTGTATGCAGTTAACATCTGCCAAAGATAAGTATTTTTTATTGAAAAACTACCTTTAGCCTTTAATCAACCAAGAGCCTTAACGCATAGAACTTTTAAGTTGGACTTTATTTTTCCGAGTTTTTGCCTCAAAAAGCACATTATAAAAGGCAGCAGGGTATAGGGTAGATAGTACTAGTTTACATAATACCAGTAGCTTGGTGATCGTTATGATCCTAAACATGACCTAAAGTGGAGTAGTTAAAAGAAGTTACTTCTAAAAACAGTACTTCAAAACATCAAGCATGACATTTTGGAAATGATTTAGAAAAAACACATTACATTTAACAAAATTTTAGAGACTAAGATGAGCGTGAGTTTTATAGTCAGAGTAAATAGTTAATTACTGTGCTGTATTAATAGTTAATTACTGTACTCACACTGCATAAAAGATTTACTCTGCAACTGAAAATAAAAATACATATTGTAACTTACCGATGAGTAAACATCACGCTAGAAGTTCAGACAGAACAAAAACATATTATATATATATATATATATATAATATATATATATATATATATATATATATATATATATATATATATATATATATATATATATATATATATATATATATATATATATATATATATATATATATATATATTTAACTTAAACGCTAAATAAAATGATAAAAACTAAATATTTATCAAGTTTACTGAATTTAAAATCAAGTTCATGTTCACTCTCAAGAAAATTATCAAAATGAAAGCATAGTATATTAAAATAAGCTTGTAATCTTATTGCATTAAAATTTTTAGCTTCTTGAAAATTACCTAAAGTTAAAAATTCAAAAATGTTGAGTTAAAAAAAAAAAGATGATAGAGTAACGGAATTCAATTTCAAAAACTATTAGTTTTGACTGTTAGTTTAATTTTATACAAATATATTTATTACGTTGAATGTAGGAAAATAAAGTCTAACGATTTATGAAGTTACTTTGTGAGAAACAGCAAAATGGCTTGAGTTTGTCTTCAACTAACATAAGATAGTATCCATGATAGTTCAGTGGCTTCAATATATGTTGGCTATTTACATGTCAAATGTTTTCCTTGATAAAAGTTATTTCTGTAACTTGCAATACAGCTTCTGCAAATGAAAAATGATTCATATATAACTGATCGACCATATTTAAATAAGATTATTGGTAACTGTCTTATTTAAATTTGATTCATGTAAATTAAAACATGCAGATAAAAAAGATAGAATGGTAGTATGTTTATACTGTGGAATAATTCTGATTCTGATATATTATATGAAGACAGAAAATGCGGCTTTCACATTTTACCTAATCTTGCATTTCATCTCCATTATTATTTAGTTATATGGTTTTTTGTAAATATCTCATTTAGAAGTCTCTTCTAACATTTTATTATGATAAATGCCTATATAAGGTTGATTTTTTTGGTGCGTAATTTATTGCTATATTTAGATAATTGTTGCTGGTATTATTGGCATAGTGGTCGGATTTAGAAGAAATATTTACTTAGTAAGTTAATTTTTTTTATTTGATTTTTCTATTCTTTGTACTTTGAGATATTTTTTTACTTCTTAAAACATCTCAACTATGATCTATAATTATAAATAAAGTCATAAATCAAATTTTTATGTTTTTGAATAAGGATTTTGCTGTTGTGTAATTAGAGTTTGAACATGACATTTGAGAATTATAAAGATTAGTGATATTTTAGAGTTTTAAACATTAGTGACATTAATAAAGGTAGACAAAAATTTATCAGATGTTTATTTTTAATAGTTATCAATATTTGGTTTTTATAATTTTTAAAAAGCTGGTAATTAAATTACATCTAATTAACAGCAACAACATTGTCAGTGATCTTTGCAGTAAGTTTGCTAAAGTTATTGTATGAATTTTCACTTGAATGTGAAAGTTCATACAATAACTTCAGCAAACTTACTTGAGGTGAACTTGAGGTGAATTAACAATTCAACTTGTGAATTGTTAATTCACCTCCCCAAGGCCGAAAAGGCCACTGCAGACGAGGAGGCTACTTGATTAAGGTTATAACCCTGTCTCAACTTTATAACTCCGAAACACGAAACTTGTCGAACAAGACCGCTGCGCGGAGAAACAAGTTGAGCGCGGTACTACCAGGGGCGTGGTGGGGATCAAACTCGAAACCTCTGGCCTATGAATCGAGTGCTTTACCACTACACCACTACCATATCTACTTCGATGTTGCATTCAGTTTTATTTATTTTTATATTTTTTACCAATTATTCATAGATTACATACTGACAGAATCTTTTATTAATATTTAAATATTTATAATAATAAAAACAACTCAGAGAAGAGAAGTATCTCTAACTTATTAAGTGTTTATTTAACATTTTTTTTTAGTATTTTTGTTTGTTGTTTCATTTCGTTTGTTGATAAATATTTTTAAAATCATTTTAATTTGAGATCTCAAATTAAAATAGTTAAAAAATAAAAACTAATATTTTTGTTGTAATTATGGCTTTTGTATTACTTTAAATATTATACATCGTAGTATATTTACATTACACTTATAATCGTAGTATTTTTACATTATACTTTTATTAACAGATCACATTCAAAGGTTTCAATTGTCCAGTGGGCACGCGTCGTCCGGAGAAAATCCGCTGGACGTCTCATAGATGTCCAGACGTTTGTAAGACGTCCGACGGACGTCCGACGGACGACGCAAGCCCACTGGGTGAGAATAGTATATTCATTTTAATACTATTCATATTTATTGAATAGTATTAAAATAAAAAAAAGGTTATTTAGTAAACTAGGTTATTATAAATAAAAAACGATATTAAAGTAACAAATTGTTACGGTACATTAAAAAAATTAATGTTTAGTAATTATTGAAAAGTATTAAATTTTTTATTTTAGCTTAAGTCTGAAAAAAATAAGGAGTATAAAAAATGTTTCAAAAAAATCCCCACTAAAATGTAACATACTAAGCTTAATCAGCCAGCAAAAAGAATAAAGCAAAGATAAGTATGTTAAAATTCATACAAAAAAATTTAAGGTAAGAACTATTGGCCATATTGGCAGCATGCAATGAGTTTTCTATTCATGCTATGAGATATTCAAGTGCTGTTGCAGAGTTACAAAATGTGAAATAAATATATTTAAATATTAAAAGTTAAAAAAAAAAAAAAAAAAGAATATTAACTTTGCTAAAGAGAAAATATTAGAATTTAAGTTTACAGTAATATCTCAATCAGGAACACATATCTCAATAACAATAGATGAATAGACTAGTTCTAATTCAAAAAGATTAAATGTAACATTGCAATCCCAGAAAGATTGTTATAAATTAGAACATATTAGCATAGAAGGTATATGTGATTTATACAAAGTTCAGTCATTAGTTGAACAAAAACAGAGTACGGTTTTTAAATTCAGCCATATATTTGCATCGACAAAAGATGGAACTAACATTACAAAAAAAAAAAAAAAACATGATTTAATAGAATTGAAAACCAAACTTGGATTAGTCATGCTATTCATTTCTTTCACCATTCTCTAGTCAATGATTCAATTGATAAAGGATCACATTCTGACACAGATACTGATATTTTTTTTACTTAAACAAGACGAAACTGTGCAAGCCTGGGAGATAAGCTTCATAACTCTTTAAAGAATTTCAGAACAGAAGTTTAAAGAACTAATTAGATTGTGTAAATTCTTGCAAAATGGAACTTTTGGAAAACAGAGTTGGAGCAGTGGAACTTTTATACTTGTCTAAATCTGCATTTTTAATCAGCAAACTAACATCGTATAATTGACAACTGTTCACTACTTATTAAATGCTCTAGCACATGGCCTACTTAATACACGGCCAGAAATGTTGCATAAATACTTAATACACGGCCGGATATGTTGCATAAATAGGCTGAAAATTAGAAGGACAGTTTTTAGCAATTCGGCACTGTTAGTTAATTGTTATTTTTTTTAATTTGGGGATAGTGATTATAATGGTGAATAAATGTGCAGTTGTTAATTGTCAAACCGGCTATAAATCTGAAAAAAGTGAGTCTAGCTTTTTTTTTATGTAAAGTTTGTTTTTAGTTTCCATAAAAATACTTTAGAAGAAAAATATATAAAATTTATTAATTAATATATTATTAAGAAACATTCAGATATATGTTCGGATCATTTTGAACCAAAGTATTTAAAATATGGGAAACGAGTTACTTTAAGACATAAGTTAAACCCTTTTCCATCTATTTGTCCTTATGAAATTTGCATTCCAT
>NC_061158.1:16511479-16551479 GCF_022113875.1 Hydra vulgaris | reverse complement strand
TACAATAGAAAAGAAAAAAAAAGTAGATGAATAGAAGCGTTAGGGTTATTAATTATAAGTTGTAAAAAGATATAAGATTTAAAAACAATATTTTTCTAAAAAATGGTTAAAGGGAGCAGTTTTAAATTTTGAGAATGATTTAAGAGATTTTATTTGGGAAGGGAGATTGTTCCAGGTTTGCATGCTTTTATGTTGTATGGATTCGTAGCTGTAATGAACAGTTCGGTATTTAGGTACAAGTAATTTTAAGTTGAAAGCAGATCGTAGAATATATTTACAATTTTTTCTATAACTAAAAAAATTGATAAATGTAAGAGGTAGGTTATTATGATTTTGGTATTTATTTTATTAGTTGACGGACGCAGTTTCCATTTCTGTCTAAGATAAATATTTTAATGTAGACATAATCTATAACCTTTAATCAACCAAAAGACCCAATGCAGCAGAGTATTTAAAGTTATCCTTTGTTAGCTTAAGCATAAAAAAGTCCGACTATCACATATGGCAGGTTAATGGAACATATGGTACTGAGTATCTTATTACCAATGTTTATAATAATTTTAAAACTACAGAATTTTTTTTTTTTTTTTTGCAATTTAAAAATGGAGAAAATTTTAAAAATTTAATTTTTAATTTACGAGGCAGCTCAATAGTCGAAATTTTTTTATCTAATTATAGATAGTTAAATTATTTAAAAACAAAATTAAAATAAACTTATTTCCTTTATTTATGTGAAATAGATAAAGCAAGTTATACAAAAAAAAAAAATTAAGTTTATGTGTTACATGTGTATTATTTGTATTTTTAGGCACTTGCATTTTTGGTTGTTAACAATATCGGCTTGTTGGTTGTTGTTGGATTTGCAGCATATTTTGGATTTATTTTGTGGGTAATGATCTCATCGCCATTAAATAAAAATTCTTGTGTTTCACAATTTCAAGCATGTACTTGTTTTAATGGAAAGACCAAACTCTTTAAATGTAAGTTTTTACAGTGAAATAGAATTATGAAAAAAAGAAGAGTATGTTTATTAAAATTTCATAAATAAAACTTATGTTTTATTTACTATTATTTTTTTGTCGTAGTAAATGATTTTCACCTTGTTAATTTAAATACATTATTTTTTGGCATAAATTAGTCTGATGTAAAGTTGCTGGCAAACACTTTTTACTTTTGACATATTGTCTTTGATATATTGTTGTTGTTATAAAAGGTTTTCCTAAATTAACGAAAGATTTGAATTACATAGAAAACACAGTACAAAGGTACTAATAATTGTTATTTATTTGGAAGTTTTTGGAAAAACATTAAAAAAAAAAGTCTGTTTTTACTGCACTGGGTTATTAAACTGAGTTTAAAAAGTTAGCAAAAAAGTTATATTTAGGGGTTTCTCAAGACCATTTAATATTTGACACACGCTTAAAAATAGTGATGAGTTGTAAGCCACATTGTCGCGTAGAGTTCAGCGTGTATATATATATATATATATATATATATATATATATATATATATATATATATATATATATATATATATATATATATATATATATATATATATATATATATATATATATATATATATATATATATATATATATATATATATATATATATATATATATATATATATATTTTTTATATATATATATATATATTTTTTTTTTACTTTTTATTTTTAGGTGCTCTAAGAAGTCCTTACGGTCTTATCACAGAGCACCGCGGATGAGCATTTAATAGGAAGTTCACGCCTCCTTCCTAACCGATGTCGCTAAACCTGCCCAGAGGTGGGGTTTGAACCACGGATCCTTTGTTTCTGAGACAAGTGCGCTACCACTGCGCCACGGCTGCTCATATTTATATATATATATATATATATATATATATATATATTTACATATATATAAATATATATACATATATATATATATGTATATATATATATATATATATATATATATATATATATATATATATATATATATATATATATATATATATATATATATATATATATATATATAGATAAGGAGAATGTAGGACTTATTTTGAAAAGACGTCCACAAAACACTTGTAAAACTAATTTTTCTTTTTCATGATGGAAGATTTTCAAACAATCGTTTGTTATTGTACGTCGACTAACCATTTTAAAAAGAGGTTGTATATCGCAATTATACTCTCTAAAACCGCAATGTTCAACAATTGAAAAAGGATACTAGTGAAGTGTTATCACGCCGGCCAAGTCGTTTCTGCCTGTTTCATTATTAAATTTAAAACTTTTGGACTCCAAAATACCATCGACTAATACTTTACCACCCTGTAAAAAGGCTTGACTTTTTATTGGGGAACAAACTTGTAAGTGTTTAGTCCTCAAGTGTTTGACCAAGTGACTAGTACCATCTGTAGGTCTTGCTAGTAGAGAATGCAAACAATAGTTACACTTTGCTTTATGTAGACCATTGATTAAAACCTTTTTATAAGATGCCCGAACTTTTGAGGTGCATTTTCTCTTAAAATTTCTTTTGTTTTAGGTAATACTCTTAACTCAAATGAAAGTGTTCAATATCAATAATTGGAGTGACACCATTTGCGTTTTTTACATCTGACATATCTGTAAAAAAAAAATGAAATAAAAAAATAGGCAATATCTAAAGAAAAAGATTAGTTTTGAACCTTTTATAACTTACGTACTTCTTTAGTCTTTTTCTTTGACGTAATGAAATTTTTGAAACTAAAAATAAAGTTTTTATGAGAAGATTCTTTGATAAGACGACTTTTTTTTAAACAATCGGGTTTTTATATATTTCGAAAGTCATCATTAGATGTGAATTTTTGCAAGATGTCCCTTTGTGAAATGAACAAACAAAAGCAATCCATTAAATAAAAAACTTACAATGATAGAATTTTAGTTACAAATTACACTCCATAAAACCTGTTTTTAACTTATTTTGTTTGTTAAAGACAGTTTCCAAATCAAATTTTAATTTAATTTATTAATAATTATTAATATATTAATAATAATATTTTTTAAGAATGCATAAAATCTGTTTTTATAATCTGGTTTATAAACCTTTTTGAATATTTCAGAAATTATTTTTTTCATCGGCATACGTCTAATATACGCTTTATCTTAAATACGCCTTATATTAAATAAGCTATAATAAAAAAATTATATAAGAAAATTATAATAATGAAGACATATTAATTAAGAAAATGTTTCTCATGTATAAAGGGTCTGAACATTTTAAAATCCATACCCGACCTGTTTGGTTATCAGGTCTAACGGGTATGGGTCTAGTGGGTTTTGGGTCCAAAAAATGAGACCCAGACCCAGACTTAACGGGTCGAGTCGGGTATGGGGTAGACCCAACCCATTACCAGTCTAATTACGTTAAGATCAGTTACTAATCTGTAATCAAAAGAAAATCAAAAAAACAAAGTAAAAAATAAATATGTACAAGAGAGTTTGGGGGGGGGGGGAATACAGTGAGTACGTACAAGGTTTAACTATCTCTCTTCCTTTATCTCTCCTAAAACTTCATTTCTTTTTTTATTAACAAAAGCATTAATTTTTGGGAGTTAAAAAAAATCAATATTTTGTTATATAACAGAGTTATGTCGAATTAAACAAAAAAAAATTTAATACTTTGAAAAATTTATGCGTTGGTACGTACACAGTAATGGTTAAAAACATATGTGCATACATGAAGAGAGGGACTCTTAAATCAGTGGTTCAGTGGTTTTTTTGTATATGTACTTTACGGATGTCACCTAAAAAAAGTGTACCTTGAATGAAATGTTTTTCAATATCATATCTTTTTTTTATGAACCTTTGTTATAATATATAAATCTATAGAAGAGGTATAAAGAAATGTTTTTTTCTTATGTTATACATTTTTTTATACAGATTTTTCATAGAGTTAACTTTTTCATCTTAAGTATCGGTCGCAATAAGTACGTTATTGCTGTTTATTGTTGTTCACACGCGGTAAATATTTCCACTGAATATATATTCAATTCTGAACAACCTAAGTGCATAATAAGCAATATAATACAATACAATATATGCAAATACAATATAATAGCTATATACAAAACACACCCACAATGTTCCTTTTGATGCAATGATTATATACAATTTATATGCAATGTAAACATTAACAATGATTACAACACTCCTTGATCACAGTTTTGGCAAAATATGTGCGTAGTTTCCACTCAAGAGAGTACAGCTCTACTGGGAAGCGATGTTTTTTTGCTATTTATTCTTAGCATCAAATAATACCATTACACCATTTTTAACTAATTTTGACGCTCCTGGCTGATTGTTTGATGATGACGTTTAACAATTCTATTTTCAGACGGCCTGTAAGCACAAAGATTGAGAACGGACGCTCCCTATTTAGCGTATAATTCACGCACAATATTTAAAGAATAATTTTTTTAAATGGAAGCACACAGTTATTTCTTTCTCGTTTAGCAATTTTCTCTAAATTGAAAATTTGCTCTTTTTATCACAATTAACAATTGATAAATAAATCTTCGATTTGTAATGTCACCCGGTGGGAAATCGGCTAGCGAATAGCTAGCTATAATCGTTACGATAAAGACAGCGATTTGGCCACGAGGATCAATAACTTTTTTAAGTTAGGGAAAAGCTATCAATATTTTTAAAGATGAAAACAGCGATTTGGCTACGAGGACAGCTAGCTTAATAAGCTGAAGATCTAATGGCTGTTGTACCTAGTGTCATATCGTAATAAAATCGTTGTTTAAAAAACTTTGATATGTAGCTATCAACCAGCTATAGATTTGTAGATATTTAGTAGCTAGCTACAAAGCTACGATATGTAGCTAGCGACACATTGCTACAAAATTGTAATGTTTAAAGTTTAATTATTTTCATAGTTACTATAGACTCAACACTAAAAATCGAATTTTTAAAGATGTTAAGGACATTTGCAAAAAAAAAAAAATAAGAAAAAAAATCGCTAGAAAATCGCTATAGAGCTAGCTAGTCGCTAGCTAGTCACTAGCTCATTTCCCACCGGGCAATTGCTAGACAATGCATTTTTTACTTTATCACAATCTTCTTTAACATCCTCGGTTAGACCTTCAGTACTACATTGTAAATCACCAACATTTTGAAGTTTGTTACAAATTCCGATTTCTGGATTCACTCTGAAAATTTACTAAAATTATTGTACTGTTCCATAAAGCCTGCAAATTTTATAACTATGCTTACAGCCAAAAAATTATTTGCTATTTTTTGTTTCTCACACGCTCTATTAAAATTCCACTGAATATCTATAGAATTCTGGGGGCATAAAAAGCAACATAATACAAGTCAGTATATCTAAATACAATAGAACAGTTATATACATAACACAACCGCAAAGTTGCTTCTGATCCAATTAAAAATACAACTTACATACAATGCAAACATTAACACTTATCACAGTATCTAGAAGTTTTCTTTTTTTCATACTTTAACTAATTTCAACCTAAGTGCATAATTGCTTATTATGCACTTAGGTTGTTTAGAATTGAATATATATTCAGTGGAAATATTTACCGCGTGTGAACAACAATAAACAGCAATAACGTACTTATTGCGACCGATACTTAAGATGAAAAAGTTAACTCTATGAAAAATCTGTATAAAAAAATGTATAACATAAGAAAAAAATATTTATTTATACCTCTTCTATAGATTTATATATTATAACAAAGGTTCATAAAAAAAAGATATGATATTGAAAAACATTTCATTCAAGGTACACTTTTTTTAGGTGACATCCGTAAAGTACATATACAAAAAAACCACTGAACCACTGATTTAAGAGTCCCTCTCTTCATGTATGCACATATGTTTTTAACCATTACTGTGTACGTACCAACGCATAAATTTTTCAAAGTATTAAATTTTTTTTTGTTTAATTCGACATAACTCTGTTATATAACAAAATATTGATTTTTTTTAACTCCCAAAAATTAATGCTTTTGTTAATAAAAAAAGAAATGAAGTTTTAGGAGAGATAAAGGAAGAGAGATAGTTAAACCTTGTACGTACTCACTGTATTCCCCCCCCCCCCCAAACTCTCTTGTACATATTTATTTTTTACTTTGTTTTTTTGATTTTCTTTTGATTACAGATTAGTAACTGATCTTAACGTAATTAGACTGGTAATGGGTTGGGTCTACCCCATACCCGACTCGACCCGTTAAGTCTGGGTCTGGGTCTCATTTTTTGGACCCAAAACCCACTAGACCCATACCCGTTAGACCTGATAACCAAACAGGTCGGGTATGGATTTTAAAATGTTCAGACCCTTTATACATGAGAAACATTTTCTTAATTAATATGTCTTCATTATTATAATTTTCTTATATAATTTTTTTATTATAGCTTATTTAATATAAGGCGTATTTAAGATAAAGCGTATATTAGACGTATGCCGATGAAAAAAATAATTTCTGAAATATTCAAAAAGGTTTATAAACCAGATTATAAAAACAGATTTTATGCATTCTTAAAAAATATTTTTTTATTAAAAAGACTTTTTAAGTTAAATTAAAATTCGATTTGGAAACTGTCTTTAACAAACAAAATAAGTTAAAAACAGGTTTTATGGAGTGTAATTTGTAACTAAAATTCTATCATTGTAAGTTTTTTATTTAATGGATTGCTTTTGTTTGTTCATTTCACAAAGGGACATCTTGCAAAAATTCACATCTAATGATGACTTTCGAAATATATAAAAACCCGATTGTTTAAAAAAAAGTCGTCTTATCAAAGAATCTTCTCATAAAAACTTTATTTTTAGTTTCAAAAATTTCATTACGTCAAAGAAAAAGACTAAAGAAGTACGTAAGTTATAAAAGGTTCAAAACTAATCTTTTTCTTTAGATATTGCCTATTTTTTTATTTCATTTTTTTTTTACAGATATGTCAGATGTAAAAAACGCAAATGGTATCACTCCAATTATTGATATTGAACACTTTCATTTGAGTTAAGAGTATTACCTAAAACAAAAGAAATTTTAAGAGAAAATGCACCTCAAAAGTTCGGGCATCTTATAAAAAGGTTTTAATCAATGGTCTACATAAAGCAAAGTGTAACTATTGTTTGCATTCTCTACTAGCAAGACCTACAGATGGTACTAGTCACTTGGTCAAACACTTGAGGACTAAACACTTACAAGTTTGTTCCCCAATAAAAAGTCAAGCCTTTTTACAGGGTGGTAAAGTATTAGTCGATGGTATTTTGGAGTCCAAAAGTTTTAAATTTAATAATGAAACAGGCAGAAACGACTTGGCCGGCGTGATAACACTTCACTAGTATCCTTTTTCAATTGTTGAGCATTGCGGTTTTAGAGAGTATAATTGCGATATACAACCTCTTTTTAAAATGGTTAGTCGACGTACAATAACAAACGATTGTTTGAAAATCTTCCATCATGAAAAAGAAAAATTAGTTTTACAAGTGTTTTGTGGACGTCTTTTCAAAATAAGTCCTACATTTTCTTTATCTGCCACTTTATTGAGAAAAATTGGAGACTAAAAAAGCATATACTTAATTTTATTGGTATTTATGCACCTCATACTCCAATAGCACTATATAAAACTTTATTTGAAAAGTTATACAAATGTAACATTGATAAAAAAAATCATGTGCGTTGTTCTAGATAACTATTCAACGCAATGGTTAGAATTCTTAAAGAGAAGTTGAATACTAAACTCGTCAGTGACGGTAATTTTTTTCATATAAGATATTCTGGGCATATTGTAATATTTGGCTGTTCAAAAAGCAATTGAAAGCATTAAACGTACAATACTAAAAGTTAGAGAAAGCGTGAAATATGTCAAATTGTCAACTTTGAAATAGCTTTGATGCCTTTATTTGTTTAAAAGAAATTGATTTAAGTTACACATATTTGCTTAATGAAGACGAGTAAACAAATGTTAATGGTTGTTTGTGACTATTTAAAGTAACAAACCTTTCCTCTACAGCAATAAATCCTACAGCAAACTAGGAAATGCGGAGGAAAATGATGGTAAAAATTTCAAAATATTGGAAAATTAGTGCAGATATGTTAGCCATTGCATCTGTGTTAGACCCGCGTTATAAAATGATCAGCGTTGAGTACTAATTTAGGTAAATTTATGGTGCTACAAGTAAACAGAAGTTATAAAATATTAATGAATCTTTTGCTTCTTTTTTATATTCAAAAAGGATTGAGAAATTCAAAAAACATGTAGCCTTAAATCTTCTTTCGAACTAAAAAATGAATGTTATACATAGATTATTGTTGATGAAAAAGGATTCGATATACTGGAATGGTCGAGACATGTTGGAGTCAGTTCTAAGACATCAAAAACAGTCCATATATAGTCAGATTTCTAGCTATACAATGTTTAGCAAGAGATATTTTGCCAATTTCGTTGTCTATTGTTGCTTCTAAGTTACAGGTGGTAGAGATCTTGATAAATATTGAAGTTCTATGATTCCAAGCACATTGGAACCCATTGTATGCTCAGAAGATTGGTTAAAATCTTCGAGGTATTTTAGTTTATATCCTTCAATTTTAATTTATTTACTAATTTCAATTTTTCAATTTAAAGAAAAAAACGTTACAGTGACCTCCATTAAACAAAACGAAAACAAAGCTCGGCTTTAATTTCTTAGGAAAAAAAAATACTATTGACCTTTGTCAATATGAAGACTTGTGCAAGATTTTGTTCGGAATTTACATAAAGTCTAACACTGTTATTAATAAATTTATTGCTATCTAACGTGTTTGTAAAATCATTCTTACCATTCTAAGGCCTTCAGTTTAAGACCCACGCTTAATTTAAACGTGACTCAAATGTTCAAAGAAAAAAAAAATGTCAACTAAAAAATAAGTCGAGTGGTCAGATTAATATGTACAACTACAATCTGAGAAGTATATTCAAACATGATGCATTCAACGTGATGCAAAGCTGGAAATAAAGTCCTGAAAGATTTTTTCGGATTTTTGAGTACGAATAAGACTGGAAAAGCATCTTGCATGAAGTATCTGTTCATAAAACATACTAAGCAGAGTCTTCTCAAGTTGATATAGATAATATTAAAAATTAAATAAAGGAAGCCACGAAAACCTTCAGACACTCTAAGGACATAAAGATTTCCTTTATATTTCCACGGCGTCAGTAGACACTTTATTGTCTTGCTCTTTTAAAAAACTTCCAAGATCTTCTGTTTTAGGTGTGTGATCGCGGGGGTATAAATGTAAGCAGTGAAGGCCTTTTTTGAGATAACTGATAGGTTTGGATCCCGACCCATTACCATCCCTAATTGTATGCTTACCTTTTAATGGTTGAACACGCTTGCTGATGAAAGCACGTTGAGGTGTAGTGATAAGCCAAATTTTGTCTTTTTTTAGCCCCGGTCATGTAAAATTTCTTTATATAACATGGCATTGTATTCTTTTTTTTAATGACAAAATAAAAAATAAATATTTGAACGCTTTTGAGTAACTTCTTTTCCTATCATACCTGTGTACGCAGTCTATGGAAGACCCTTAATTATAAATACATATTTTTAAGTAAATAAGTATATACACTCTGTTTTAATAATTAAATACAGTTAATTCCAGGTAAATCAAACTCCGTTTAACTCAAACTTTTGTTATCTTGAACTGTTTTTTGGGTCCCTTGAAACCGTTTAATTGATGGCTATTAAAGTTTTGCGGTTAAATCAAACCTCGGATAACCAATCTTTGTTAAGTCGAACCATTTTTTTGTCCCCTTTTAGCAAATTTCCAAAAAACTTGAACTTTCTTTTTGAAGTCATTCAATATAAAACATAAATAACAGTAGCGTAATATTTTCTATAACTTTTCTTTATATTTAAGTCTAAATAGACACAGTATGCACAATACGTGTTTAAGACGTTTAAAACATGTATTAAAACGTATTAGTATGTTTAAACGTATAAAACATGTCTTGTACCGACTGGAAAATAGATTATTATCAGACGTAATAATTCTACAGCAAAACTGTTAAAAAATAAATCGTAATAAAATAACGTTAAAAAAGCAATTATTTTGCAGTTTTAATAAATTTTATAGTAATTAATTGCTAGCTTTTAGACGCAACTTTATTACCAAATAAGTTTTATAAATTTATACAAGTATACGTATATAAACTATATAAAAACTTTATTTATAGGTTCTTGTTTACCATTTCTTTTATTTATAATTTTTTTTTATAAGTTACTTCTTAACAATGTCACACCTTTTTTTATTATCTCTTTCCTGTTAATTTGATAATGTATTTCATGCTCAATCGCCAAAATGACTGAATCGTTAAAACGATTTTGCATGGTAATGGTACGTAATGAGTTTTTAATAAAATTTTGATTTAAAGAATCTTTTTTTCCATCTTGCAAAAGTTACGGGTATTATAAGTAATATTCTTAAGTTAACACTAAAGTTCGGAACCAAATTTAACGTTTTTATTAATTCAAGCACTTTGTTAACGGTCTCTTTCTTTTTTTTAAAAGCACAGAAACTGCAGAATTTTCCTCTGCTAAATCTACTACATTCAGGTCAACTGAATTGCTATCAGTCACAATTGTTTGAAATCCTCTCAGTGTTTGAAGAGAGTTAAAGTTTTTATAAAAATATCAAGTGCAGATGTTATATCATAATCTTTCGTTTGCATCATTTGGTTGTTGGGTTAATACAGTTTAATATTTTATACCAAACAACTATTGAACTCAAAAACATAAACCATTAAATTAGTAAATCAAAGGCTTTGTCTATAATCAAATTGTCAATTTCTTAATTTTCATAAATGCTTAACTAAGCATTGTAAATATCTTCTATATGAAACCTTAAGGACTATATGGTATCTTTTCTACTTTTCCATTTTATATCACTTATTAGTTTAAAATTTAGTCTTGAACATGCTTTAATAGTATAACCCATTAATAAGTAGAAACCGAAAAAAATTATATCTTGTTTGGATCATTTTGAAGAATTTAGCGGCTTCAAAGGAATCTTTTGTTGTATCATTATGGATACTAAACGGAACGTAGCATGCTTGCGAGTTTAAATTTATAGTTCTAGATTTCACTCCTGCTTCATGGCCCCTCATATAGAACTCGTCTTTATATTCCAGCCGTATAAAACCCAAATTATTAAGTTCTCAAATCAAAATTTCAAACATTTGTTTTTCTTAGGGATTTCCAACTTGAAGGAAGTCCAGAGAGCGTTCGTTAGACTTTATTTCAGCCTAACTGGAATCAAATTTATTAATTAAAACATATCTAGTTGTAAGAATAATTTGCTCAACCTTACATAAGGAGTGCTATCTAAAATTATGGCATAGTATTTAGTATTTTTAATATTATTAGTTATATGAGATTTTACATTTGATGCATCGAGTTTAATATTTCGTTTTGTATGATATAAAAAGCGAGTTTTAAGGTGGTAGCAGGGGAAAAAAGAGGGGTTTTTTGAAATTTTTTGAAAATTTTAAAAATTATGTTTTTGAAAACATTAGGGTGTCTTTATTCATGTAAACTTGGTGTTATATAAAAAATCTTATGTATTCAAGCATAATTTGCCCTATTTTACTATTTTTGACTATTTTTGATGTATCTCAGTATTGAAACCTGATCTAGATATCTAATTTTCACCTTAAGGCTTCTTTTTGTTTTTTTAAACATTTTTTCTTTATTCAGTTTATAAACTATAAACTAAAGCCCCTAAAATCGTTTTAAATTCAGAGCTTTTAAATAAAGGTATTGTTTTTGATTCTTATTTTTTATTATTCTTATTATGGAAACGGTGCCCAAAAAGAGTATACATTAAAAATGATGCTTGCAGTTGCATATGCTCTTAATGCACACAATAATGGCGCCCATGGATTGCTCGAAGTCTTTAAAAAACTAGGCATAGAAAATGGGTATTTTACTATAGAAGGTTCAAGAAAATTTGATATTCAGCGTGTCAAGCAATCTGCAAAAAAGTCAACCAGCTCAGTAAAACATGGAAGAAAAAAACTGCTTGTAATCAGAAATGGTTTTAATGATAAAAATAAACTTTGGTGAGGAGAGACATATGCTAGTGGAGCATTTTAGTTTGTTTTTTTGAGTTTTAATGTTTTATTTTCATTTATTTGATTTTTTGGTTAGGTTTTAATTTTTTACGATGTTTGTGGTCTCTAAATAATTTCTTTTTAATGAAATTTAAAGTTTGACAGTGAACCTGGCGCGTTTGAAAGATATATTTTTTTTCTTACTTGCTTAGAACATAGTATTACTAATAAAGATTGCAATTTTAAAATTTCAGAAGATTCTGATCATTTTACACTAAGTTATCATTGTTGGAAATAACATATGAAAATAGATCAAAAATCTGTTTATGACATCTACAATTAATGACGTCATCATTAAATTTTTATGTAATTAGTGTTAACTGTTTTTGTTTTAAAAACGATTAAATTAAAACGATTTTTTTTTTTTTTTTGAAAAAAAAAGTGTTTTCCTCTGTTACAATAATATAAATAGTAATAATAACAACAATAGTAATAATAACAATAATAACAATAATAAAAGTAAAAGTAATAAGAATAAGATTATCTTTAATATTATAAATAATAAAATCAAAATGCAATTATTAGGAATAAATATAAATAATTGATTGAGGGAGGAGTCACTCATGCAGAATCCTGATCAAAGGAGTGACACCAAATAATTATATTAATAATATTAATTTAAAAAATAATAATAATAACAATAATAACTTTTTTCATTAATAGAGCAAAAGTAACAGCAAAAACAGTATTATTTATAATAATTGTAATAATAATAGTAATAATAAAAACAACAGTAATAAAAGTAATAAACATTAATGATAAAAATAATAAAGTTTCTATAGAAATAGTAAAGAAAAAAAAAAGAAAAAAAAAAGAAGAAAACTAAAGGAAGTTAATAATGATGAAAAATTAAAATACAATTTATTTAGAATTTGTTTAAGTTTATTTTGCTTTAAATAAAGAAATGAAGATAAATTATTTTGAAGTTGTAATTTTTCAAACTCATTCACGATGCACACAACACTTCGATTCCATTTACTAATGCACTGATGTGTAATTGAATGCTCACCATATCTCAAATGTAGGGGGGTACATTTAGTTTTCCATTATTGATGTTTCTAGTTAAATGTGAATGTATAAATTGAGTTTCAGTGAAGCAAGGTTGTAATAGAGAAAGGTAAATTTTTATTAAGGTCAAAAACAAAAAGAAGCAAATCTAACTTGTGCTGGCAAGGTAAGAATTTTAAGTTTTTTGAAGAAATTTGAAGGTTCTGTATATTGAAGTTGAAAATTAATTATTCGAATTGATTGGCGCTGAGCTGATTAATCAATTATTTTATAAATTAATTATATTGATTAATTGATTATAAAATAAAAAAATATAAAAAAATAGTATCAATAAAGTTTTAGCTTATAACCAAGCCGGTTTTCGAATAACAATACTATGGAAAATGAATTTATACTCAACCATAAAAATTCAAAACAAATAAAAATCAATTTATTTACAGTATTCGCTTGCATTATACAGTACTTGATATTAGAACTTACATTTCGACTAGAATTGTATCAGCTTTGTTTGTAAACTTGTTGTAAAATAGTTTGCAAATTTGCTATAAAATTAAGTTTTTTTAACTGATTGAAAAACGTTTTTAAAACAGTAGTAATTTAACTTAGTTTATAATACTGAAAATTTAATTTAAAGAGTATAAATTTACTTTTAAACTAATATTTTGGTATGAAGTAACGGAACGCATTTCGAAAAAACAATAAAACACTGGAACAACGTTCCGGCGCGTTCCGGTGCAAAAAAACACTTCTTTAGTGCCAGAACTGCTTTACAGCGCTTAACAACCTCACTGCTAATAAGCGCTGTAAATTAAATTTATTTCTTGGCTTTATATACAGACTTAGAGGCTTTTATAGAATGGACTTTTTTGATGTTTTATAAAACGTTATAAATTTAGACAGTACAATCTCTCTTATTTGAATCCCATTAATCTCTTCGAATTTGAATCTCCTTTACTTTGGAGATAATTTGACTAAGGCTCTTAAAGATATAAATCGTATCAATGACATGTAACAAGAAGCTCATAAAAGATAATCTAAATTTACTAACTTTTTTATGAAAATATAAAAGTTTAAAACATGTAATATATATTGCATTTAGGCCTAAGAAATGCTATTTGTTTGTTTGTTTCATTTTTATTCGTCACTTTGACAAGGTTGTTTGAAAAAAAGTCAACTTTCTATAATTCGAAAATCTCTCTATTTCGAACTTCTATTTTCACCCATAAAATTCAAATTAGAGAGATTGTACTGTAAAATGTTTCTTTTAATAGTATTTTAAAATTCATGTTTAATTACTTTTATAAGTAACCCAGCAAACATGTCTGCGTTGAATCAACGTTAATAACCGGTCGCAAAAGATGTTGCGGAAACGTTGACAAAGTAATCGATTTTGCAAAGTTATGTAACGTTGTTAAAGAGACGTTGATTAAACGTTGTAGCGTAACGTTGAAAAAACATTACTAAAAGACGTTACAAAAATGTTGCAACGAAACGTTAAAAAACCTTATCTTAAAAGCGTTGCATAGGATTCGCAACTTATCGTTGAAAAAGCGTTACTTGAAAAGCGTTACTTTATCGTTATTAAAGCAGTTGATTTTGCAAGGATTTGTAACGTTGGTAGTAAAACGTCGATTTAACGTGACTCAAAAACGTCGAGTAAAGATTAAAATATAACGTTAAATCAACGCTCAAATGCGCTGGAGAAAATATCGCAAAATATTATTAAACGTGATTAAATTTGGCTATAATGTATATTTAATTTGCAAATAAAACAAAATTGTATGTTTAACTCTGCACTTGCAATATTTCGAAAGTCGATTTTGAATGCAAATAGTAATATACAATATAAAACATTAAAAAAATACAATTTATTTATATAAAACTTACAATTTATAGATAAAAAATGTAAACATCTTTTTTAAGATTTATGTGAGTGAGTGAATTTACAGGATTTACGTGTGTGAGTAAAATTTATGTGTGTGAGTGGATTTACAGGATATCATATCAATAAGCCAGGATATCATTGAGTCATTAAGATACAGAACCTAAATCAATATATATATATATATATATATATATATATATATATATATATATATATATATATATATATATATATATATATATATATATATATATATATATATATATATATATATATATATATATATAATATACAGAGGCGGACTGGCCAGGTGGGACAGTGGGAATAGTCCTACTGGGCCGATGTTCCGAAAATCGAGTTTAAAAAATTTGAGAAACCTGGCTAACGCAAAAAACTCAAAATCAAACAAAAATTAGTTTGTTTTAGCAGCACAATGACTTCAAATGTATTTCTGTATTACTGAGCTTTCTAAAGCCGCCGGCCTGAATCATTTCATATTGATACTGTGCATTTTAATTTGTAAATATGAATTCTAAAAAACAAAAAGGAGGAGCGGCCAAAGAACGCGAAAAAAAAAATCATAATCATAAGAAACCAATAAATCAGACTGCAATAAATTCTACAGCTATAATTCAAAAGAATTATCTGTATAAAAGTGATTTAACAAGTGACGTTGATATTACTTTAAATTCATCCATTATTATAAATCAGGTAGACACAGCCACAGAGAATTTATTGGTAAGATTTTCAATATTATATTATTAAAAAAGGTGTCTATCTACATTATTATTTTGTACACCATTAATATACAATATTATAAGAATGTTATCGATTATACAAATTATGTATAAAAGTATATTTGTTCAAATTTTAGTGTGATAGTAATTCTACTGCAATAGTTCATAAGAATCATCTACATGAAGGTGATTTAACAAGAGATATTGATATTAATTTAAATTCATCCATTTCTATAAATCAGATATGCCCAGCCACAGAGAATGTATTGGTAAGGTTTTTAATATTAAATAACTAGTAACTGCTAATTATATTGGTCTTACAAACAAATTAAACGCTTTTTATTGCTAAAAGTAGGTTTTTATTATTAATTTAGGTTTTTAGCTTTTTATTATTAATTTAATTTGAACTTATATTTTAGGAAAGTGAATCTCTAGAGTATCATTTGCCATCTAATGATGAATTATTCAAACTAAACAAAAATCCTGATATCCTCCAAAAATTAAACTTCATCAAAAAACATTCTGTCCAGCCATCATTCTTCAGCAATATCCAACTAGATTTACAAAAGCTCTATTTTAGAAAAACATCAGATGGCAAAAAAATTTCACGAAAGTGGTTATCAGTCCTCTGTATTGATAATGAACTCAAAGCTGTATACTGTCCGTTTTGTATTGCATTCAGTTCATCTCCTACTACATTTTCTAATGGCTGTAATAATTTTAAACATATCCATGAAGTTGTTAAAATACATGAAGAATCGTTAACACACAGGCATTCAGTAGAAGCCTATATTCAATCGTCAAATGATAAGTCTGTTAAATTTGGTATTAATTAAATTATTATTTTGACTGAACTTTATGTTGGATTTTAGGTAACAACAAAAACAGCATACATGATACTAACAATTGTTTACAATGTGTATACAAACTTGTATACAATTTAAACATGCATGTCTCGGCTTATACTCAACTATGTGCTTCATATGAGTTTTTTCTAACTTTGTCAGTCACCGAAGTCAACTGCGAAAGGACATTCAGCAAACTTAAGCTTGTTAAAACAAGACTCAGAGCCAATATAAGTCAAGATAATTTAGAAGCACTCTTAATTATGAGTGTTAAAAAACAATTACTCAATGAAATTGAAATTTCAAATGTCATTGAATATTTAAAAGCTAGTTCTACAGTAATGACTAAAATGCTTTCAATATAAAATTGTCATTTAAGTTTTGTTTTATATAATTTAAGTATTTTCTTAACTATAATAAATAATAATGCATTAATTTGTATGGATTATGATTCTTCTTCTTCATTCTCTGGCATGACTACTCTCTAAGAGATTTTGCTGACATTACTAAACTTTGCCACCTATCTCTATCTATGAATTATATTATATGAAAAAAATTGTTTTGAGTCTAATTGTTGATTATCATGTTTTTTAATGTTGAAACTAGACCCATAGTATCAGTATGTAACATAACACATACCAGAGTACGTATTTAACCTAATTAAATTAAATTGTACATGCTATTTATAGGTACCTTATAACAATTAATTATATTTATTTATGATTTTTTTTGGGTGGGGGGGGTGTTTATTTTTTGGGGGGCTAATCACCCTTCAGGCCACCTCTATTTGGGCCGGTGACCGTGATTTCCTACTGGGCCGAACACCCCTCAGTACGCCTCTGTATAAATATATATATATATATATATATATATATATATATATATATATATATATATATATATATATATATATATATATATATATATATATATATATATATATATATATATATATATATATATATATATATACATATATATATATATATATATATATATATATATATATATATATATATATATATATATATATATATATATATATATATATATTGTGATCGTCGTAATAGCATAAAATAAATAATAGTAAATAAGTAATTGTTTTTAAAAATAACACTACGTTTTTTATTCTTGAAATGTTTTGTAGTAAACAACTGGGTTGATATCTGACTAGGGCCGGGGCCGGGTTTGATAAAATTTAGCCGGGGCCAGGGCCGAGTTTGAGACCAGGCTGCATAAACATTTATATATCCTAAAGTATATTTTTTAAATTTAAAATTCATGCTATATTTTGTATATATATGCATATATGAACATCATTGTAATCAACATGACCATCATAATCATCATAAACATCATCATCATCGTCATCATAATTATCATGATCATCATTATCATCAACAGCCTAAAAGCGGAAAGCTTGACAATGATAATAAAAATTATGCTGATATTGTTGATCGTCATCATGATAATCATCATCATCTTTATTATGGCACTATGTAAGGCACACTCTTCAAATTTTCTTACTTCTACCACAACCATTTTAAACTGAAGCTGCTACCACTCTTCATGTAAATACCTAAATTACTTTAACTTTTTCTAAAAAAAAAGGTTGTTTGATACAACGTTTTTTCTAATCTGTCAAAGATTATGCCTACTTTTTATACCTTGTTATAGTTACACATCCATCAGATCATTTTCTCTTTCGACAAATACTACACCATATAAATACTAAAGTTTATACAACAATGAAAGGATATTGTATGCCAGCATCTAAACAAATAGCAAACAAACATGCTTATACCCATAATATGTGTGCAAAAAGTGCATCATTGAAGCTTATATTGCTTCTGGAATAAAAGTTTGGAAGCTTTTATTACTTTTTTTCAGTTTTAAATCAAGCCTCATTCTACTCTACATCTTTCAACATCAACTACGTTTTTCAGCTTTTTTTTAAGAACATCTCTCTTCAGAAAAAATTTTCCTTTTTATTATTGCAATTAGCTAATGTATTAATAAAGTCTTGTCTGATGTAAATCTTTGTTATTCTCAGTTTACAAAACCTTGTTTCTTATCTTACATGTTGATTCTAGAGACTTTTGGTTAATTTTTAACAGTGTTATTAACTAAAGTAAGTCTAACGTTTAATCTCTAACTTATGGCTCTCATCTTTTTACTTTACCCCAGATTAAAACAGAGCTATTTACAAGGAAATCTTACTCTAGTTTGACTCTGGAATATAACGGCCCTACTTGTCCTGACATTAAAATATTTTTGCTAAACTTTAAATTAATCCATTGTTAGACATCGAAATTACTCTAGCTTCCAACACTAAAACTAATTCTAAATTAAACACATCTACAATGAGTGCTTCAGACAAGATTTCCATCATAGTCTTAAAAAGTGTTCTCCAGAACTATCTAGAATTTTTGATAAACTTTAAAAAAAGTGCTAAATACGTGGTTCCAATTTTTCAAATCTCTAGAAAACACTTTGACCTTTCCAAGTATCCTATGATTCTTCTTCACTTTGTTATTAGTTTCTTATAATTTTCTATAAAAAAGTTTTGAGGTAATTAAATTACTTCTTTCTAACTACAGTAGTGAAGTTATTCTTGAAGGCCTACCCTATTTATTTCAAGTAACTTTAAGGTTCTACATTTGTTCCTGTAATACTTTTTGTCTACAACAACAATCATAATGAAATCTAAAGTGGCTCTATTTGCTGATGACTCCACTTTATACTCTTGTCTTGACAATAAATCTTCACTTTTTAATTGCTTAGAACAAGCAGCAAATTCTATATCTGATCTTCCTTCTGTAATAACCTAAGGCTTGCTGTGTCTTATGGATTTAAATTCTAGACTTAAAATCCACAAGTTTTGTTAGACAACAAAATGCATTTATTTACTACAAAATATTGCAATATTGTTGGTATTCCTATATTGACAAATAAAAACCCTATAAATATTATAATATATTATATAATAATAATAATAATAATATATAATAGTAATAACAATAATAAATAAATATATACATATATATATATATATATATATATATATATATATATATATATATATACACAGTAAATTTCCGGTTATTCGAACTGGCACTTATTTAAATTTTCTCTCTCTAAATATATATACTATGTATATATATATATATATATATATATATATATATATATATATATATATATATAAATTTTGCAACTAAAAATAGCCATACATTAATTAACTAAATAAAACTTACTTCAATAAGTGTAACTATAAATCATCAATTCAAATCATATAATGTACTTCGTTCATAAGATGCAAACCAGTTAAAAGCAAATCATTCCTCGATCTTTGATCCACCAGAACTTTACTAAATAAATTTATACTGGTAATCAAACTACCACAAGTCAAAAAATTTAGACAGTATTATTGAAATCAGCTTTGACCAATAGTTAATATTAGATTTTTTTATTGTTTACTATATAAAAAACAAAGAAAAGTTAAATTTGAAGAGAAACAAAACTATTCACAAACATAATTACTTACATTCTTCTTTCGAGTCCTCTGCAGTCGTTAAATTAAATCCTAATTATTTAGTAAAATAAATATAAACAAAATTATGCAAAAACAAAAATGTAGAATAAGTGTAAACAGATTACAATATATATCTAGGCAGTAATAATACCATGAACAGATTCAAAATATTACTTATTATGAAATAAAAATAAAATAGTTTATTTGATATAATACTTCACCGTTAATATAAAACTATAATAGTTTTTTTATTCATATAAAACAACTAAATTAGCAATGAGCATTGTAAAATTTTATGACAATCAGTTACTTTAACTCTTTTAAGTCTGAGCTTGTTGCAGAAATCATCAATTATAGGCAGCTTTCATTGCATGAACACAAGTCGGCCAAAATAACCATCCATCTTCTTTTAAACAAGATAGAACAACTGCCTTTGCTTCAAACCTAATGTATATGTAAATAATGTATATATAAATCTTTATATATACATTATATATATATATATATATATATATATATATATATATATATATATATATATATATATATATATATATATATATATATATATATATATATATATATATATATATATATATATATATATGAATATATAGTTTTTATGTGTATACACTATACACATAGCTGTCATGTTTTGAAAATGTTTACAAGTGGTATAAATTTTTGGAAAAAATTTATACCACTGGATATTTGTCCACTAAAATACCTCTATTGACTAAAAAAGTTTTTAATGATTTATTACTCTGAAAACTAACTTAAAAATGCCCAAATTTGGCCACTGACTGAGCTGAAATTTATTCTGTATAGATATACTTTTATATATCTATGTTTCTGTTGAGCAATTTTTAACAATCTTTAACCATTTTTCTTAACTTATAAAATGAAAGCAATTTAAAAACTTAGAAGCTTGGTGTATTTTAAGTTACTAATGAAGAAAAGAAAGTTTTTAAAATTATTTTTAAATGCAGGTTGGAGATGAATTTCTCTTTAAAATTCAGAAATGTCCTGCCAAATGGGAGAGGCTTCATAGGTCTGTATACAGATACTTAAAAAAACTAGTATACAAACTCTTAATAAAATAATAAATAAATGTTAAACTATATAAATATTAAATTCCTCATAAAATATTAAACTCTTAAATATTGATAATTATTCTCAAATAAAATTTTCAATAAAAATGACTAGACATGACAATATTTTGTAATTTAAAAAAAAAAAAAACATGTATTTATTATACACACAATATGCCTTTCTTATACATATATACATACATTATATAATTTTTAAACAAATTAAAAAATTTATTCTGTTAACAAACTTAATTTGATCTGACTTATTATGTTTTATTAATTTTGATAATATTTTATAAATGTGAATCGTATTAAAACTAAGTACTATTTCTAACTAAGAAATAAATATTTAAAAAAGTTGAGCATTTTATTAAAATCGTCAACTTAAAACAAAATAAAACATTGACAATAATAAGCTAAATAAATCGAATTTATTCTGAGATTTTGTATTATTTTATACCACTTGACATAAAATCTAAATGTTTTAAATTATTCGCAATAAAAATAGGTTACAAAATATAACTTTATTAAAATATATTTTAAACCATATGCATGCATTCTATTAGGTTTTCTTTGCTTTTCCATTACGGCAAATTATTTTTGTAATAGCTAATTATTGAGACGATAAATTTCAATGTGCCACTTCCTCAACGTTGTTAAAGCAACGTTGGCAAAGTAACACTTTTTCAACGTTTTATAATTACCACACTTTTAACGTTGGTTTATGTAACGTTGAATAAGTGTTGTTTTAAAAATATGTTAAATACGTTAAAAAAGCAGTTTTTAAAGTGGCTTTTTGCGTAAGTTGATTCCATGTTGAATAAACGTTTTATTTTGAGAGGCTAAATTACTTTACAATTTCAACGCTTACTCAACGTTTCAATTTACCACGATTTACTATACAAAAACAGACATTGATTCAACGTTGAAAGCACGTTGTTTTTGTGACTGTAACGCTTTTTCTACGCTGCGACTGGTTTTCAACGTTGATTCAACGCTTACATGTTTGCTGGGATAGTTTGTGGAGCATAGATCTTTTAGTTTATGGTTAACCGTCTTTCCTCGCCTTTAACGGATATCTTTTTATAGCATTTAGTTTATCTCCCCCCTCCCCCCGATACCAAATAAATAATGCATAATAAATATTTGATAATAAAGGTTAAAGGTTTACCACGAAATGGGTGAGTTTTGCAACATCGGTTAAAAAAGAGGCGCGATGTTAAATGCTTTTTAATAAACTACCTAACTTAAAAAAATGTTGTAAAATGGCTTTGTTTTTTGAAGAAGTAAATAATGAAATTTACATTTTGCTTACTTACTAAGTAAAATAAGTATTTAAAAGAAAAACATTACTTTTATTTTTAATAGTAAATCTTTTTTTTTTTTTTTTCAAATTACTTTTATCTAAGTTGCCTTTGCTAATTAGTTACTTATTCACATGTAAGTAATTTATTTTTATGATGTCCTTTTATTTTACTTTTAAAAGTAAGTGTTACATTTTTCAAACATTACATTTACATAAAATTATCTCAGAAAAGAACTTTTTTACATATAAAAAGTTAATTACTTTTCAATGTAAGTTTCGCGAGTAGGTAAAATTGAAATTACTTTTCAAAATAAAATTAATTTTTAACGACTTACCTGAAAAAATAATTTACTTTTTGAAGAAAAAGTAAACAATTTTTAAAAGTAATTTATTTTTACTTGTAAAAATAAGTTACTTTTTAAAGTAACAGTTACGAATTTAAGTAATTAAATTTTACTTGTAATATAATTTATGTAATAAAAAAAAAATTACTTTTAAATGTAAGTGAATTAAATATTTTAATATGAGTTATGTAAAAAATTTACGCATCCCTAATCTTATTCTAATTTATTTATTTACTTAGTTATTTTATTTTTTATGTTTATATACATTTTTTTTTCCCCTAATGTGAACAAGCCGCCTGATTTGCTCTTTCCTGTTATTTTTTACTTAATTAGTTTAAAAATAACTCTTAATCCTATTAATAATTATTGATTAATTACTTTAACAAATAGTTCTTTTTTAACTTTTTGTTTCAAGTCAACTCCTATACTCAATTTTGTTTTTAGTACATCTTGAGGTTTTTGTTGTCTTTTATTAAGTTGTGTCATATTTTTTTGTTTTTGTTTCTTTGTTTTTAGGCTTTTGTTAGTTAAATAAATAAAAATATTTCAATTAGTTTTTAATGGTATTATAAAAAATTTATCTTATAATAACTGCTTGAAATGTAAAATTTTAATGTAAACTACAGTGCTTAGTGATAAGACTACTGTTGTCTTCTTTTTGCCACGGCCATATTTATTTATACATTTTGGTATTGTAGCAATATTTAAACGCGATATATATATATATATATATATATATATATATATATATATATATATATATATATATATATATATATATATATATATATATATATATATATATATAAAATTAAAACAAACAAAAAAAAACTTTAGCTTGAAATCGCAATTCAGACTTGTGAAATCGCAAGTTCTTAAATGGTATTTTTAAGTAAGAACTTTTCTCAGTGCTGGAATTATTTTATTTATTGTTAAGACATTTAAAAAATAGGAAACTTCTCACAAAAAAAAGTAGAAAAAGAGTTGAACTACCAGCATATAATTTTTTTGTTTACTTTTACTTAATAAGTGGAGAAAAAGATTTTTTAGTAAATTAATCGGTTTAAACGCTCTGTAAAAGTTTCTCTTTTGATCTATAAGCAGTTTGAAGTTAAGAACACAATTTAACTTTATTTGAAGCAAACCAGCTGAGCATAAACAGTCGGATTGTAAAAAATCAAACTTTGAAGTGCGCAATTGGCCTTGCCCAAAAAAAAACTATAGGTGCCTACTATGTGTGGCGTTTTTTGTTTATACTATTTTAAAGCATGCACTCTTTTAAATATGTTTTATAACCACTCAATTAAACTTGTTTCTGTATGTGTTGTTATATATGTCGTTATATTATTATATATGTTGCTGTTATATACATAATATATTAAAAATTTTTACTTTTATGTAAAGTGTATTTCTATTTTTTAGTCAACGCTAGTTGTGCAGTGTTAACGTCTAATCAACCTCTAATTATATTATCCACCGTTGGTGCAGCATTATCGGGATGTATTGCATTTGTATGTTCATTTATCAGCTGTTTTTCTCTGTGCAATACAGAACATGTTAACACTGGATTTATTATTCAGCAACCCTCGTTTATTGCTGTTACTCCCGGTAGTCAATATAGACAGTTTTTCCAAACACCTGATCTTTTTAACCAGCAATTACTTTATGGAGGGCAAGCTCCGGTTAGCTTTGCGGAAACAGATAATTCTAATAATAACTGTTACTCTACTGATAGAGCGCCACTGATTGACAATCGTTGAGTTTAAAAAATAGTCGTCATTTTTTTAAAGTTGTTTGTATTTATAAATTTATTTATATCTCGAGAGATTTGAGAGAAACCTTAGAAAAGAAAACGTTACTTGAAATTTTTTAAGAATTTTTAAATTTGAAATATTTTAAGCATTTTTAAATTTGAAATATTTTAAGAATTTTTAAATTTGAAATATTTTAAGAATTTAAGAAGCGTTTCTTGAATTTTTATTTTTATAACAACAAAGTTTTTCTTGAGATATCTCTTCAGGGTTTTTTTTTGTTTTGTTTTGTTTTGTTTTAAGGTGTTAGGTTTTGATTCAGGTATAAAGATTTATTTTTATTTTTTAAAACAATGATAAAAACTTAAATATAAAGAAAAGTAGTTATTTTTTAAATACTATGTTTTTTTAAATACTACTAGCTAATGTTACTACGTATACATGTTATTATGTTTACATAAAATCGCCAGGATTTGATAAAATACCCAGTAACAAAAAATGCATTACAAAATCTCTGATCCACATAGTTCATATTTTCAAGGAACTCAAATAAGTTTAATAAAAACACCATATTTTGATCCATTTGAGTTTAAAATTAAAAAAGATATAAATTCTTTTTCTATATTACACTTGAACATAACAAGCACGTGCCAAAATTTTGAGAAACTAAAAGAATTTTCAGATATTATAAATTACACGTTCGACGTCATATCTCTGTCAGAGACTTCGCAAGAATCACAAAGTTCTTTGGAATTGAATTCTAATTACCGTTTGTCAAATTATAAACTAACTAGCCAACCACGAGGAAATAAAAAAGGCGAGTGATTAGGTATTTATATACTTGAAAAATATTATTTTAAAATAAAAAAGCAATTATGTATTGCAAGTACTAACTATGAAAGCCTTTTTATCAAAGTAATCAATCAAAAAAAATAAAAACATTGTAATTGGATGTATATATCGACCACCAAGTGGTAAAATTAGATCATTTTAAGACTTTATCAAAAACAGTATCATAAAAATAAACAATGAAAGAAAAAAATTATATATCATTGGTGATACAAATTTGAACGTTCTAACATAACACAAGTTTCCAAAAACAAAATCTTTTTTTGACATGTTATTTGAATACAATGTTTTGCCTGTAATTAATAAATTGACTCGGGTAAATAGAACTTTTGCCACTGCCATCGATAATTTTTTTTTATTAACAATTACTTAGAAACGTCATTTGAGGCAGGTATATTTAAGATTGATATAAGTGATCATTTTCCGGTATTTATTAATATAAAAAATGTTACAGCTATTTGGGAGGATCAACCTAAAAGTTTTTATCTAATAAAAAGTAACCTTTCATCTATTAATATAAACAATCTATCTCACAAATTATATAGAGAAAATTAGAGTGACGTCTGTAAAAGTCAAAATGCAAATAAAGCTTGTAATTTTTAAACAAATTTCAAGAGATTTTCAATGAAACTTGTCCAAATGAAGTAATAAAAATATAAACACTTGCTAATCCATGGATGGATTAAACCCTTATAAAATTCTCTAAAACCAAACAAAAGTTATACAATAAATTTCGAAAAAATTAAAAAAACACAGTTAATGAAAAAAATTATAAAACATACAAATACTTTTATACCAAACTGCTTAAAAAAACTAAAAAAATATATTAGAGCAAACAAATTACTAATTGTAAGTTAGATACTAAAAAAACATGGTCAGTAATAAATAATTTAATAGGGAAAAAAATAAATAAAACTTCTTTGCTTCCAAAAAGAATCTATATCAAAAACATTGATATATTATGCCCTAAACAAATATCTGAGGAGTTTAATAAATATTTTACAAATGTAGGACTTGATCTTACTAACAAAATTATACCAAACTCGTCAGCAACCTATAATTCTTTTAATGTAATTTACAATAGAATCTTTGATCATTTTACTAAAAACAATTTCTTTATTCGAAACAATTTGGATTTCAGAAAAATCATTAAACTGAACATGCGATTATTGAATTAGTTGATAAAATGAATAATGGCTTTAATGAAAACAAATTTACTTTAGGTATATTTATCGATCTCTCAAAAGCTTTTGACACTGTTGATCATTGTATGTTCCCAGTAGACAAGGACGTAAAAAAAGACGTCTTTTAAACGTCTTATACACGTTTTAGACGTCTTTTGAACGTCTGAACGTTTTGGACGTATTTTGAACGTTCAAAAGACGTCTTTTTTAGGTCCGGTGCCCACTGGGTTATTAGAAAAGTTGACGCATTATGGAATAACTAATAAGGTCTACTATTGAATTAAAAGTTACGTCACGGATAGAAAACAATATGTTCCAAATCAAGAATACGGAATACTTAAAATCCCGGGTGGAGTACCGCAAGGATCAATACTTGGTCCTCTTGTATTCTTAGTTTATGTAAATGACTTAAATAATGCATTAGTAAAGTTAAACCCAATTATGTTTGCGGACCTATTTCTTTCCAACAATAGTATCAAACAACTTTATGCAGAAATGAATCTTGAATTAGATAAGATAAATGACTGGTTTATGGCAAATAAACTCTCATTAAACGTTGAAAAAACAACCATATCTTATTTCATTAAAAAATGCAAGAAGAAAATCTTCCCCTTAAATTACCAGATCTATTTTTAAATAACATACAAATAAAAAAGCAAGACTATATGAAGTTTTTAGGAATACTTGTTGATAATAATTTATCTAGGCTTCCCCATATTAAATATTTACAATCAAGAGTTAGTAAAACCATTGGTCTGATGTACCGAATTCGTCCATATGTAAATACAGTCTAAAGTTGTACCGAATTCGTCCATATGTTAATACAGTTTGTCTAAAGTTAATATACTTTTCTTTTATTCATTGTTTCATTAACTATGCTAATATTTTATGGGCTAGTACACAATGATCAAAACTTAAAAAAATGCATAGTTTGAAAAAACATGCGTGTAGAATTATTTACAGTAAAAAAGAGGAGAGCGTACTAAACCCTTAATGAGAAATATGAAAATGATGAATGTATACGAAATAAATTTTTATCAGCACCTTATTTTCATGTATAAATATATTAATAACGTAACTCCAGCTAATTTTATTTGTAAGTTTGAGAAAAATTTAAATGAAAAGTATTTTTTAAGAACAAATCGATTAAATTCCTTTAAACTGGAAATTAAATAAATATACAAATTATTCAATAGTATATCGAGGACCTAAGTTATGGAATTCTTTTCAAAAAACTAATGCAAATATGGTAAAATCATTAAACTTATTTAAGTTTCAAGCAAAAAAACACATTTTTAATTTTGCAGAATAATAGTTCCAAAACAATTTTGTAAATTTATTCAAATGAATTTTACTTATTATTCTTAGTAGTTACTAATGATATACGTTTCTTTTAATATATTATTTATCAAATCTTTTTGTATATGTTGTATTTATTTCTTTGAATACCTAAAATTGCAATATAGTTATTGCAAAATATCTTTTTATTTGTTAAAATAAGTTTTTCTTGTTATATCTTTAGTTTATTTTATATATTTTTTATTTTTGTTACTTTTATATCTTGGATTTTTTATAACTCTTTTTGAATATTTTATAATTTTAAATATCAATATTTTATTATATTAAGGGGTTCTATGAAAAGATTGAGGTGATATTGTATCATCCATAACTTCTTTGAGTCCCCGTCTGTTTTTAAAATATTTTATTTACTGATATATACCATGCAATATTAAAGAATATTTCCAGATATACTTAAACTCGGAATCGGAACTTTTTGTTTTCTCAAAAATCTTCAAACGTGTGGTTTATAATAAAATCTATGGCTATTTATAAAATATAAATTTTTTAACCTAAAGCGCCTTTCAAAAAAATCATTTAACTGAACAGGCACTCGTTAAGGTTAAACGCTATTGGGTAAAAAAAAGAAAGCATGTTATTGAATAAAAAGGAAAGTAACGAATAGTAAGCAATACGTTTACCTAAAATGCCTAATATTCTGAGTGGAGTGTCTCAAGAATCAATCCTAGGCTCGCAATTATTTTTAATTTATGTGAATGATTTCAATAACGCATAGTACAACAAAATTCCATCACGTTTGCAGACTATAAAAATCTTTTCTTATCTAATTGTTATATGAATCATATAAGCAAATCAAAAAACAAGATACTTTAAATTTTTTAGGAGTTCTTTTTGATGAACATTTTTCATGAGTCCGACACAGAAAAATATACACAATTAAAATTAGTAAAATCATTGGTATGATTTATCGAGTTTCCTCATGCATAATACTATTAAACTTAAAATTTATATACTTCTGCTTAATTCATTGTTACATTGACGATGCAAATATTACGTGGGCAAGTTGTCAACAAACGAAGACTAATAAAACTAATTGTTTACAAATACATAAGAATATACAACAATATATACAACAAGGACAGGGGCAACTTTGCAAAAACTTTAAAGAAAAACATGAAAATGATGAACATATATTAAATAAAAAATTACCAACACTTAAATTTATTGTTAAAGCATACTTACAACCTTCCTTCTGTCTAAACTTTTATAAATAAATTTATTAAAAAATCTAAACGAGAAGTACTTTTTTGGCGCAAATTAACTTACCACATAAAATATCTGAAAAAAATAATAATAATAATGATAATAATAATGATACACAGAATATTAAATAACATATCCATTAGCAAAGCTATTGAACTCTATTCGCAAAAATAATTTGAGTATAGCAAATCATTAAAGTGATTTCAGTTTCATACTAAAAGAGACAAATGTTATTCAGAGTGGTAGCCCATCATCATCACAGCAACACACAAAGCGCCTATATAAATTGTTATATAGCGCCTATATAATACACAATGGTTGCTTAGCTACTATTAACTTGCAAGCCAACCAAATAAAAAAAACTTGAACAAAAATGAGTAATTATAGAAACAAACCTCAACTTTCAAACAGTCATCCAAAAAAGTTCACACCAGCCGACTCAGAGTAGTGTAGTTAGAAACAAGCCAATCTCCTGTCTAGTAGTATGTGCCTATATTACGTTATGGTCTAAAAGAGCAGCGCAATTCATCTTATCAACTTACACAACTTATTTACCCGGCCATAACTCGCTGTACAACGGGCAATAAGGCACTAATAATTCTTGCAGGGGATCTAAATGGCTGCCCTACTAATTTTATTTGTCGTTCTCACCAACTCATTCACCTTAATATACATCTTACCTGAAAATCAGCTACTCTCGACATCATCTAAAGCAATGCTCCTAAACTTATGTGTTCAATACCCTTCCTAGCTTTTGTAATTCATATTACATATTGTTGTAGTTATTCCGCCTTCTCTAAATCTGTAAAATTTCAATCACCCAGTTCCCTGCAAGGTTGTTTACGGGTCAGGTAGAATTGCTGATACAATGATGAATTGCACTGATACAATGTACTGATCTTGAAACATTAGTTGACTCACCGTATGAAACACAAAATGCTTGCAATAATTTTTATTATTCTATATTCTCTGCTCAAGATATCAGGCAACTTCTAAGAGCAATAACGCTTGTTAACCTAATACCTTGGACGACACCATTTATTCAAAGCCTTATAAAAAAGCGTCAACAACTTTTTTTTCCAGGCACTACAACGAGTGCAAAAAACTTGCCAATCTATTCAGTAAACTAACTACCAAAAGAAAATTAATCTATAACAGGCAACTCTTTTCTGGAAAATTAGATTTTGAGAAATCAGCAGGTAAAGGACTAATGACCACCCTCATTTTTGAGATCTTAGCAAACCTCTCGTTCTTGTTCAACCAAAAAGTAAACTCAACTATTACCCCCATTTTTATATTTAATAACGTTCTCAACCATCTCAACAAATTAAAGATCTTTCTCCGCTTTTACTCAAATCTACTCGCTTTGAAATTTCCCCCATCACTCTGAATCCTATTTAATTGCCTCATGGATACAGTTACCTATCTAACCAATCGAAATCAGCAAACATAATACCAATTCCTAAAATATCTAACCGGATGCAATGGATGCTGTTATTCAAATTATAGAGAACTGGAGTTATGTTAAAGGTAATAAAAAATAAATTTTTGTAATATTTTTTAATTTTCCAAAATCATTTGAACTTGTCAGTCATGACAAGTTACTGTTTAAGTTAATAAATATTCTACCTAGCTGGCTCACTTCCTAGATTGCCGCTTACTTATCTAATCGTTGCCAAAGAATTAAAACAAATGATCTCACCACTGACTGAAAATGTATTGAAGCTAGAGTACTTCAAGGTAGTGTTCTTGATTCAATTTTGTTCATTTTATTCATTTCTGAAATTAACATCTCCCACCTGAAACTATTCTCCAAAAATATTTAATCTACAAAAAAGTTCCTGCAAACTTACCTCAATCTACTGTAGATGGAGTTGAACTATGGTCTTTTGTCAATGGAATGAAACTTAATAGCTCTATATGTAAAATCATCAGAGTCAAGCCTAGGTACTCCAAAATTCAAGTTGCATCTTTTCTTGTTCTCAATTTTACTGAGGTTGAAAAAATCAACAGCCACAAATCTCCTGGAATCATAATCAATGAGAATCTTGATTGAAATGAACAATGGACAAAAGTGCAGAACAATACAAAATCAGCACTATATTTACTCAAAAGCCTTAAGCAAATTGGTCACACTCAGCTCAACCTTCTACAAGTCTATATATCTTACGCTATTAGTTTCTTGATATATAGTGCTTTTTTCCTTACTTCGTGCAGTCCTGCTGCAAAAGAAATGTAGCATTTCTATTACAATGCACAGTGGGCCAGTAGGTGGACAAAATGGGAAAAAAATTTGTTGTTTAATCTTGAAAATTTATTTAATTTTAGAATCTACATATATTAGGTGAAATTTATTGATAATTTATTTATATTAAATCCTTTAGTTACCAGGACTCTAAACATTTGAATATTGAAATTAAAAATAAAAATAAAAATTTAATTAAGTAATTTACGGTGACATTAACGCTGTGTTATATTTCAATTACATCTACGTTTTTGAAACAAATAATTATTACATGTTATTCTTGAGTATTTAGAGATAAGAAAAAATATAATATATATATATATATATATATATATATATATATATATATATATATATATATATATATATATATATATATATATATATATATATATATATATATATATATATATATATATATATTGTGATTGTCATAATAGCATAAAAAAAGTAATTGTTTTTAAAAATAACACGACGTTTTTTACTGTTATTTTTAAAAACAATTACTTTTTTTTATGCTGATATGACAATCACAATATATATATATATATATATATATATATATATATATATATATATATATATATATATATATATATATATATTATATATATATATATATATATATATATATATATATATATATATATACTGTGATTGTCATAACAGCATAAAAAAAGTAATTGTTTTTAAAAATAACACGACGTTTTTTACTGTTATTTTTAAAAACAATTACTTTTTTTTATGCTGATATGACAATCACAATATATATATATATATATATATATATATATATATATATATATATATATATATATATATATATATATATATATATATATATATATATATATATATATATATATACATATATATATATATATATATATATATATATATATATATATATATATATATATATACATATATATATATATATATATATATATATATATATATATATATATATATATATATATATATATATATATATATATATATATATATATATATATATATATATATATATATATATATATATATATACTGTGATTGTCATAACAGCATAAAAAAAGTAATTGTTTTTAAAAATAACACGACGTTTTTTACTCTTGAAATGTTTTATAGTAAACAACTGGGGTTGATATTTGACTGGGGTCGGGGCCGGGTTTGATAAAATATAGCCGGGGCGAGGGCCGGGTTTGAGACCAGGCTGCATAAACATTTATACATCCTAAAGTATATTTTTTTAAATTTAAAATTCATGCTATATTTTGTATATATATGCATATATAAACATCATTGTGATCAACAAGATCATCATAATCATCATCATCATCATCATCATCATCATCATCATCATAATCATCATGATCATCAACAGCATAAAAGCGGAAAGCTTGACAATGGTAATAAATATTATGTTGATGTTGTTGATCGTCATCATGATAATCATCATCATCTTTATTATGGCACTATGTAAGGCACACTCTTCAAATTTTCTTACATTTCCCACAACCATTTTATACTGAAGCTGCTACCATTCTACATGTTAATACTTGAATTACTTTAACTTTTTCAAAAAAAAAAAGGTTATTTGATACAACATTTTTTCTAATCTGTCAAAGATTATGCCTACTTTTTATATCTTATTAAAGTCACACCACACATCCATCTGATCATTTTCTCTTTCGGCAAATACTACACCGTATAAATACTAAAGTTTATACAACAATGAAAGGATATTGTATGCCAGCATCTAAACAAAGAGCAAACAAATATGCTTATATCCATAATATGTGTGCAAAAAGTGCATCATTGAAGCTTATATTGCTTCTGGAATAAAAGTTTGGAAGCTTTTATTACTTTTCTTCAGTTTTAAATCAAGCCTCATTTTACTCTACATCTTTCAACATCAACTACGTTTTTCAACTTTTTTATAAGAACATCTCTCTTAAGAAAAAATTTTCCTTTTTATTATTGCAATAAGCTAATGTATAAATAAAGTCTTGTCTGATGTAAATCTCTGTTATTCTCAGTTTACAAAACCTTGCATCTTATCTTAGATGTTGATTCTAGAGACTTTTGGTTAGTTTTTAATAGTGTTATTAACTAAAGTAAGTCTAACGTTTAATCTCTAACTTATGGCTCTCATCTTTTTACTTTACCCCAGAGTAAAACAGTGCTATTTACAAGGAAATCTTACTCTAGTTTGGCTCTGGAATATAACGGCCATACTCTTCCTTATAGTAAAATATTTTTGCTAAACTTTAAATTAATTCATTGTTAAACATCGAAATTACTCAATTAAACACATCTACAATGTGTGCTTCAGACAAGATTTCCATCATAATCTTAAAAAAATGTTATTCAGAACTATCTACAACTTTTGCTAAACTTTAAAAAAGTGCTAAATACGTGGTTCCAATTTTTCAAATCTCTAGAAAACACTTTGACCTCTCCAAGTATCCTACGATTCTTCTTCACTTTGTTAATAGTTTCTTATAATTTTATATGAAAAGGTTTTGAGGTAGTTAAATTACTTCTTTCTAACTACAGTAGTAAAGTTATTCTTGAAGGCTTAACCTCTTTATTTCAAGTAACTTTAAAATTCTATATTTGTTCCTGTAATATTTTTTATCTACAATAACAATCATAATGAAATCTAAAGTGGCTCTATTTGCTGATGACCTGATGACTCCACTTTATACTCTCAATTGATTAGAAGCGGAGCTTTGGAGAAAGAATATAACCTCTACGCGCTTACAATGATGTCATAGATGCAAAATTGAAATGTTATCCTTCAAACATAACAGTGGAGGATTATTCAGCTTCAGTTCCTTTAAAAGATTTAATGATTCATACTTTGCAAAGAATCTGTGCAGTTCAGGAACATGTGCTGAGGCACCTGATAATGAACAACAAAGCAATAAAAATAATGACACTCACGTGTAAGGCTGGTTTTGATGGTGCTACTGGCCAAAGCATTTATAAACAAGTTTTATCAGAACTTGACATGAACAGAGATTTAAAGTGTGAAGAATCATTATTTGTTACTTGTCTAATCCCATTGGATTTTAATGGATTTAGCAACAGTAACGAAAAAGTACCTATTTGGAGAAATCAAAAGTCGTCATCATTAGTCTATTGTAGACCCATAAGATTTGCTTACAAAACGGAATCCAAGGATCCTGTGATCGAAGAAGATCAGTACATTAAAAGTGAGATAGAAAGCTTGGGTATGATTTTATTAGAGGTTCGCGGTTCTTCTATTGAAGTGAGTTGTATTATTGAACTAACAAGGATTGATGGGAAGGTTCAACCGATATTATTGGAGAAAACTAACTCATACCAATGCAGTGTGTGGTGTCTCTCAAAAAAATATGAATAGTCTTGATATAGATTATACTAATGGAGAGTTCAAATATGGTCTTTCCATACTTCATGCATGGATTCAATTTTTTGAGATGGTTTTGAATATAAAAAAGAAACAAAAAAGTGGCAGGCAAGATCTAACGAACACAAAGAAAAAGCATCTCTAGCTAAACAAAAAATTCAGATTGATTTTATGAACAAAATAGGACTTGTTGTTGATTTTCCTTAAAGTGGTGGTTCTGGAACAAGCAATGATGGCAATACCTCAAGGCGTACTTTTGAAGCATATGAATAAACAGCTGAAATTCTGGGTATTGATCAAAACCTTATATTCAGATTTTACATAATCTTGGTAACACTCTCTTTAGGATATGAAAAAGACAGCTTAATATCAAGGATTATTGTTTTGACACTGTTAGACTATATGTGTCTCTTTATCCATGGTATTAAATGCCTCAATCAGTTCACAAAGTATTGATACATGGACATGACATAATTAAAAACCTTACATTACCCATCGGACTTATGTCAGAGGAAGCTCAAGAAGCTAGAAATAAAGATTTCAAATCTTATCGCAAAAATTTCAGCCGAAAAATATCCAGATAAGCTAGTTTACAGTGATCTTGTTATTTCATCACTGCGTAAATCAACTTCACACCAAACAAATCATAAAGCATTTCCCTTCAGATGTTTTACAATTACTTAAATAATCTTTAAAAGATGTTATTGTTTTATAATTTTTTGATGTTATTTAAAATTGGCAATATTTTCTTGCACTATTTTTTTTTATTACTATTGCAAAAACATTATTAAACTAAAAAATTAATTATTATTCAATTAGATGGATTGAAAATTCGATAGAATATTCAAATATTAACTTACACCTTTAAAACTAAGGTAAGTATCTGGTAACTAAGCAATATAAGTATCCATAGCAACTAAATTAAAAAAATTAACACTTTTATAATAAGTGTGATGTCATATTGGTACTAATACCAAATTTAGGGAATATAGCACTCATAAAATATCTGCAGATAACAAAAATAAGTTGTTGCTAAGCAAAATAAAAGTATCCAAAGCAACGAAATGAAAAATATTACCTTCATAAAAAGCGCAGACATCATATTAGTACTCATGCTAATTTTAGTAAATATAGCTCTAATATTAAATTAGTAATGAATTTTGTCCAGTAAAAGTAAGTTCTGGCTCACAGTGCAATGCTCTAAACATTATTAAAATTGATATAACCAATTCAAGCAGCTTCAATATTAGTTTTGCCATTGAAGAATTACTAGACAAGATCTGTTTTAATATCCTTAAAAAGATCCTTGCTGACTCACGCCATCCTAAACCACTAAATTAGTTAACACCAACAGCAGAAACTTAAACGAATTCCCACTTGCTCTAAACACTGCAAAGACCACTTAAAAATGTTTTATTCAAAAATACCTCCGTATTCTTCGTGATGGTATCAGCAACCTCTACCTACCACGATAGCCAGGTAAAAGTTGTGTGTATATATATATATATATATATATATATATATATATATATATATATATATATATATATATATATATATATATATATATATATATATATATATATATATATATTATACATACATACGCAAACATTTATATAATTTTTCGAAAAGTTTAAATATATGTGAATTGAATTATTTAAAAAAAAACTGTTTTTTTGATTTTAGAATATAAAGACTAGAAAGTTTTAAAACGAACGTTATGCATGTGTTACACATCTCTTTTATAGTTTAGTTAAGAAAAAGTTTTGTCAATATATATTATACTTACTTGTATAATTTATATTGACAAAATAATGTACTAATAAATAATAATATTTGCGCATTTGTCAACCTAATATACAGTCATGTTCTTTAAGCTTGTATAACCAATTATTGTTACTAAAAAATAAAATAGTAACAATCATTGATTATAAAAAGTTTACTTTTTATCTCAAGCATATCAAGTAATATGTATGCACTAAAACCAATATATATCTATTATGTTTAAAAAGTCTTTTCTAACTGTAGCTTTATCTATTTATCTATCATATATCTGTATATCAATCTATTTATCATTATCTACAAATAGTATTGCTTACCTTAGTAAGCAATCTGAAGTCAAATAGTCTGACTTGCAGTGGAGTGCTGCTTCATCGACTGAGGGTTTGGGATGGGGCAGCAATCGTTTCATTCATCATTTTTCGTTTTTTATTTTTATAAGCATTTGCTCACTTTTTTTAGGTAAGCAAAAAAAGTGAGCAAATGCTTATAAAAATACGCTTTAGTAAGTGATATATATATATATATATATATATATATATATATATATATATATATATATATATATATATATATATATATATATATATATATATATATACATATATATATATATATATATATATATAAAATGCTTTCTTGCGGGGATTTTTTTTTGCAAAAAAAGTGTTGATTGCGGGGACCGTTTGCTTACGGGGACACAAATCGGTCCCCGTTAATTTCAGGCTTGATTTATAACTGCAGCGCAATTAAAATGTCTTTCAATTATCATTGTATATAAAGTAGACTATACTATTATTGTTATTAAGTTAATGTTCGTGGTTTAAATTAATTAAGTTAAAACATCTATTATAGTATGTAAACTTATCCTTATATAATTCTATAATTATAGTTATATTTTTTATATAATTATATAATATACAACGAATTATATAAACTATATAATTCGTGGTTTAAATGTTGTTGTTTTTGAGTAATTAGCTTTGCTATTTCGGGTATGTATATATTTAATAAAAAGCGAAGTCCATTGGTTTATGCATTTACGGGGAGAAACTAGAAAATGATTTTTTGCATGTATATGCATATATATCTTACTTTTTTTTTTTTGAAAACTCTTTTATCTTCTTAGAAAAATTAAATAAATATTAAAAAAAGTAATGAACTATAATCTAATCATGAATATTTTTTTTTCACTCTTGAAAGTTTTTTTTCAGATGCAAACTTGCGAATTTGATTAAAAATGCATTTAAAAATTTAAACAAATGAAACGATAATGTTTTTTTTTATTTTGTCATTGACTTTATCTTTATATTATTAGAATTGATTTATGTTGTTTTTGTATTTTGACTTTAAATATAACTACTTTACTGACAGTAAAGATATTATAACCTGACTTAAATTTTTACATCTTAGTAAGATGTTAAAGTCTTTATGATGTTATAGTATTTTAAACTTCAAGATTTTATAATACCATCAAGATGTTTTCATAAAAGATGTTTATGATACATATCAAACATTTATAATATATATTTCAAAAATATTTAATATATATTATTTATAATATACTATTTAGTAAGATATTTATAATATATTTTATCCTACTTTAGTTATAAATACTTTACTGTCAGTAAAGATAATCTTAAAGTATTTATAATTAAAGTACGATATAAAGTAGTAAAAATATCTTTAACAAATAAAGTATTTATAATATCTTTGTGATAATAAAGTATGATTTCCCTTTTGTACCTACTAACTGTAATGCTGTGCATAAGAGAGTTTTTAACTGAAAAATATTTTTTCTACTCAGTGGGTACAAGAAGGTTTTGCGAACGTTTTTCAATGGTTTTTTAAAACGTTTTTGAATGGTTTTTTAAACGTCCACATCACGTCAATTCATCAACCACGTGATAGTTATGGTGGCGGAGGCGTTAGTATTTTTGTCCACAATTCAATTGATTTTTCCATCGCAATGACTTATGCGTTAATGAAACAGATTGTGAGTCATTGTACATTGAACTTTATAATAAAACCACAAAAAACTTAATTGTTAATGCTATTTATAGAAAGCCGTCTGGTAACTTAACAAAATTTAAGAATTCAGTTCTTTATTGACTAAAGTCAATAAAGAACGGAAGCATATTTGCGTTGTCGGCGATATCAATTTGAACTTGTTAAAACAAGTTTCAAATAAAGGTCCCAGTGGGCACAAGAACGTTTTGCAAACGTTTTTTAATGGTCCCGTAAAAACGTTTTTTAATGTTTTTTTAAAGGTCCATATGAAACGGTGACCGGACGTTTTCCTAAAAACGTTTTATGAACGTTTTTTAATGGTCCCGGAAAAACGTTTTTTATTGGTTTTTTAAACGTCCATATGAAGCAGTGACCGGACGTTTTTCTAAAAACGTTTTTTGAACGTTTTTTAAGGGCCTCACGAAAACGTTTTTTTATTGGTTTTTATTATGTCTAAATGAAGCGATTTGACGTTTTCAACAATTGCCCTAAAAATCTTTTTTATGTATAAGTTATTTAAGTAAATAACTTATGTTATACAAAAAAAAATCTTATACAAATAAAAATTTAGGTGCAACAGCCTAGGTCAGGATAATTTAATAAATTTCTAAAAGTTTAATTTTCTGTTTATTTATAATATAAGCATACCAAAATAAAAAATCAAACATTTACAATATAAACATACAAAAATGTAATAAAATAATTGTTATGCTACTCTATTAAGAGCTCTCTTCAAATGATCTTCTACTTATCGACCAAATCGAACTTTGATGCATGCGACACTAATGTTTCTAAAAAGCAAAATACTATAGAAATCTAGTACATATTCCAACTTGGATTCCAACTAGTACATCTTTTCGAAAATAAAAAGTCAACATTTACATACATGTTCCACCCATAGGCTTAAAACTTGATGACAGTTCATCATAACAATAAATTCCAGTAATGCTTCTTGGTAAGTCTTTTTTAACTTGATGAAAAAAAGTTCCATATATTATTTATTAACGTGTTGGAAATGCTAACATATTTTCTAACTTGATGAAAAATATTTATCTGGTTTTATTCTAAACTAAACTTTTAATTAAACCAGATAACACTCTTTGAAAAACTTACATTCCGCAACCTTTTGCACTTTATTATCAAGACTTGCTTCTCTTGCAAAGAATTGTGATGTTGTACTGTTTCATTTAAAAATTAATGCTAAAAAACAAGTACAAATAACTGCACCCTTTAATCTTCTATATAGACTTACATTGAAGTATTTAACTTATAACAAGATACAACACCAATTTAAAAAACTTTTCAAAAGGTTTGCATA
>NC_061158.1:16051479-16506479 GCF_022113875.1 Hydra vulgaris | reverse complement strand
TATTTCTTGATATATTTTATAATATTGGAACAGAATTTTTATTTGAACTTTGAATTATTTTGAAAGAAAATAATATATACAAATATATATATCGAATCACATCCAGTCTATAACCAAAAAAAAAAAATTTTTGTCATTTTTATTACTATATTTTAATCTTTTTATTACTATATTTTAATCTTTTTATTACTATATTTTAAATTTCTTTTTCTTTTTTTTTTCCAAATATTTTAATACTTTTTTTAAAAAAAAAAAAAAACCGTCATAACTTTTGAACGAAATGTTTGATTTTGATAATTTTTTCACCATTAAAATACTAACGCTCTTTTCAATGATATATAACAATCTAGTAAGTAATTAATTTAAATTTTTATGTAACATACCTAGTATTATATTTCAATTTGTACTAATAATCATACTTTTTGATTATCAACATAAGAATTTTGATAAATTATCTAAAGAATACGATCATTCGTTAGACATTTTACAACAGATTTTTACTATTTTGTTGATATTGCTTTTTTTCTCTCAATTTCTTGATACTTTCGATTCTTTTCTTTTCTTCTTCTTTCTTTTGGTTTCTTTTCTTCAAAATTTAAGCGCATCATAACAAATCGTGGATCCTCACAATATGGCCGCCAAAATATTTTTTCGGCTTCAATTTCGATATTAGAGATGCGCTATCCAGTTATAATATAGATCAGTTATAATATCCACTGCACTGCCAACTAGACGTCCTAGACCAATAACTAAAGCAAAAATAAAACCGATGCAATCCGACACTTTTACAGTTTCACCTAGCAATCTATGTTACTGGGCAAACAACCCATGTTCACTCAACAATGAAAAACGCCAAGAGCTCTTTGCTAGACTATCACCTCTACATAAACTCAGCCGGCCACACGTCATTTTTTTTGTGGAAACTTGGTTCACAGATTTATCAGACGTTGCCGTACCCGGCTACCAACCACATCGCAAAGACAGAGACAATAGGGGCAGTGAAGTTGCAATTTACACAAGAGACGATATCATAGTCAGCAAAGTTAGTTCTACTCAGCTTAATTCAACATCAATTAAGCAAATCTGGCGAAAAATAAAACTTGGTCAAGAACCATTTCTCCTCGGCTGCTTATATCGTCCACACGACGAAAATGATCAAAATCTTACTCAGTGTATCACATCGATCACTACCGCTCAACAAATACTGCCTAAAATAAACAGCTCTGCAATGCTACTGTATGGCGATTTCAATTTTAGCCATACATCTTATGAGCCTATCGAAGTTAACAGTGGCATTGCAACTGTTGCTCACGTGAGAGGTGAGCGTCAAGACGACATCAGGTTCCAGAAGTGCCTTGATGAATGTCACTTAACTCAGCTTATCACATTCCCAACCTACCGTAGTAGTCGACACGTCGAGCCTACTAGTACACTCGACCTTATTATAACAAATGAGCCAGACCGTGTAATCTTCATTAAACAAGGCGATTCTCTTGGTGACACTCCAATGGGCCAAGCACACTGTTTCATCGAAGGCCAATTTACTGTTGCATGCCTCAACAATTCGTTAACATTGCCGCTAATACCTCGACTCATTTGGAGTCGAGCAAACTACGCAGCAATATCAGCACATATTGCCACTGTTGACTTGGAAACAGTATTCACTGCTCAGTAAATGTTCAGCTACCTTTGCCAAGCCTCTTTCGCTTATCTATAAACGCTCGTTTGCAGCTGGTGTAGTTCCTGACTTGTAGAAAAAATTGAATGTAACACCTATTTTTAAGAAGGGGAGTAGGCTAAAAACATCCAACTACCGGCCAGTCTCGCTCACTTCCATACCTTGCAAAGTTTTGGAAAGTATTTTACAAAAAAGAATAATGGAACACTGCGTTGCTAATGGACTAATTTCTCCAAACCAGCATGGCTTTTTTCATCGTAAAGGATGCGTATCAAACTTTTTAGAAACTCGGGACATCATGACGGAAGCAACTCATTGCAGACACGCATTAGACTTCATTTACACAGACTTTGCAAAGGCGTTCGACAAAGTACCATATAAACGCCTCCTTCATAAGCTGAAAGCGTACGGTATTCAAGGCGCTCTCGTTGATTGGATTGCAGCTTGCTAAACAATCGATGTCAACGAGTGGTTATAAACAGCATTGCTTCTGAATGGAAAGCAGTCACTAGTGGAGTGCCTCAAGGCTCGGTCTTGGGCCCATTGCTATTCGTAATCTTTGTAAACGACCTGCCGTACAGAATTACTCATCATATGAAACTGTTTGCCGACGACAGCAAATTAATAGGGATAATTAAAAAGGAGTCGGACAGCATTACTCTCTAAGATAACGTTGACAGAGCAGTGGTATGGTCACACATTTGGCTCTTGCATTTCAACGTTGAGAAATACAAAGTAATGCATGTTGGGCGCGGATGTATCAAGTCGGCGTACAAATACTCAGTGTCTAACGTCGACGGCACCCGTCGTACTCTCGAAAAAACCGCAGTCGAAAGAGACCTTGGTGTGATGGTCTCGAATGATCTTAAAATCAGACCGCAAATAGAGTCAGCCGCATCAGTAGCAAATAGAATGCTAGGCAGTAGCAAATATCAGTAGCAAATAGAATGCTATACTCAAAAAAACATTTCGCAGTCGCAGTTTTTATTTATGGCGCACACTGTATCTCACTTACATTCGCCCCCATCTTGAGTTTGCTGTACAAGCCTGGTCACCGCATTTAAAATCAGACATTACCATTCTCGAGCAGGTCCAACAACGAGCAACAAAAACAATATCGACTATTAAACACCTGTCCTATGAAGATCGACTCCAACGGCTTGGTTTAACAACTCTTGAAGAACGCCGCAAAAGAGCAGATCTTATTGAGCAATTCAAAATCACTCGTAAACTCGAACTTGTCAGTTTTGTCGTCCCGCAAAAATTTTCAATAAGTAAAGATAAGTATATTCTAAGAGACCATACCCATAAACTAGAACGTCAGATGGTAAAAAACTGTAAGGAGCGATATAACTTTTTTTTCAAACAGAATTGTCGCCCCATGGAATGCGCTTTCTCAAGAAGCAGTGAACGCTCAATCCATCAACGCTTTCAAAAATAACATAAGAAAGTAACTTTATAGATACAACTGCTGCTTTGTTTGTAGCGTCTGTATCTCCATGTTCGTCAGCATAGAGGGGCCTGGTGTAGCACCTCTTCATCAAATTATAAATGGATTATTGTACTTGTGTTTGATCACTGAAATAAATAAATAAATTAAAAAATATATATATATAGATCGCGCTTCAGCATTTAAAAAAATATATATCAAACAAAAACAAGCATGTAGAATTATATGTAATGTGCATAAATACACCGACGCTAAGCCGTTATTCCAAGAAATAAAAGCACTTAATATCTATGAGTTAAACCTCTTCCAAAATTTATTATTTATGTTTAAATATCAAAATGACATGTCACAAAAAAATTTTTAATAATCACTTATCAAAAATTAACAGTAAATATTTAACGAGATGCTCCGTTTACAACTTTATTTTACCTAAGTCTAATCTTAAAAAAACAGATTATTCAATTTCATATCGAGGACCTTTTTTATGGAATACAGTTCTTGATGAAAATATGAAAAGTAAAACTTAAATAAAATCTTTTAAAAAGGTTATTAAAACGTATTTGTTTGACTTGCCAGATACAAACATATTTTTGTATTGTTAACAGAAAAATAAAAATTAAAAAGAAAAAAGAAAAAAACATTCTTCTATTATTTTTGGGATTTTCTTTTAATTCTTACAATACTATAAAATCATGTTTTATTAAAGTTCTTTTATTTTTTATTTTTTAAATCTATTTATTCTATTATATTTATTTTATATTAAGATATAATATGAGAAAGTATATATTTATATAAAGTGAACTTGCTAAAGGTAAAAAAAAAAAAAAAAACACTTCACGTTTACTATAGGGGCTTGATGATAAGACTACTGCCTTCTACTTGCTCCTGTCATTTTTTATTTTATATTTATATTTTTTTGAAGCTTGTAAATAAGAACGTTGTAAAATGTTTATATATGACAAATAAATAAATAAATTTAAAAAAGGAATGCAAAGTTCATATCTTTGATTTTATTAATAACATTTGAATATAGTATATATTTTTATTTTTTATTATACTGTACAAAAGTCAACTTTTTATTTTTCTTATAACCACTAACCTTTAGTAACGCACGCCCTTTTAGAAAGTATTGAAACAAGCATATTTTATTAGAAATATGCTTAAGTTTAAGCAAATTTTTGAGCCTCTTTTAACTTTTTGCTTAAGCATACCCGAGTCTGTTTCAAAAATTTCATTTGCTTATAAAAAAAAAACATGCATCAATTTTAAATGTAAAACTGTGTGTATAGAAGAGGTAACAGTGGTTTATCGAGCATCTTTTTGTAGACTTATTTATTATGATTAAAATAATACAAAGAATGTGTAAAAATACATACATTCTTTCATGAACAAAAAATATAACTCCTATTTCAACATATTAACACATTAAAACATTCAACTTTTGACCAATTAAGCCATGATCCTTGGTTACTTAACTGCATATTTTAGTGTAGACTGAACCAAACGTAAAAATATTTTAGTCTTTATGACGTATAGTTTTAATAGTCGCGCAGAAAGATATTTGGCCAAAAATTAACGCCGTGAAAAGCTGAAGATTTAACAAAAACATACATTTTTAGTAGAATTTTAGAAACGTTGTCCATAAAGAAAATGAATTTTTTAAATTTAGTTATAAAAACAGGAAGAGTAATTGAAGGATCAAAATTTGGTAATACTTTTTTATTTTATTCCAAAGATGGTGCACGATATGCAATGCAAAATTGATTGAACTTTGTTCTTCAGTAAAAAAACTATTATTTCCTAATTGGTTTTTTTAACAAAAAATATTGAAAAAATCATTTTTTCGAAAAATTATCTTAATAGCACTAAAATCATAGTCGATTCCTAGTTTTTTCTAGGATTGCAAAAAAAAAAATTGGTATATGCATCTAATCATTGTTTAAAATGATTCAGAATTATTCAGTATCGATTCAGTAGAGCAGCCGCGGGGCAGTGGTAGCGCACTTGCCTCAGAAACAAAGGATCCGTGGTTCAAGCTACTATTCTTTCAGACTGAAGTTTAATTAAAAATATCCCAAGTTTATACCTTTTTAATATGTCGTCAAACAAAGAAAATGTAAAGGATCTTCAAAATATAAACGAAGATTTTAACTTTATTATGAGATTTATTTTACCTAAAAACATAGTTATGCATCTTATTTTTTAAAGAAATTTTGAATAAAGCAAGTTTCAAAAAATAATTAATTAGATGGTTTTTACGAGTCCAAAACTCAGAAGCAACAACAAAAATAAGTAATATTTTGTTTGTGTTATCAGTCAAATACATAAAATGGGATTGTAGCATTACTAACAACTTAGTTTAAGAATTGAACATTTTCAGAAAGTCTCTTATTTTAGGTAACTATGCAAAATGAAGTGTTGTTATGGAGTATAGGTACACATAGCAACCAAATAAACAGTTTAATGGTACCACTAGATCAGTTGCATGAAATATACGTCACCTGGTAATTATGGGGAAAACCTAATAAATATTTTTTATAAGTTAATACTTTTGTCCAGCTAATAACGATTTTTGCCTTTTGATCATGGCGGGGATCGAAACCGGGAATTCTAGCTAACAAAGCTAGCGCTCGACGACAACACTACTCTCACAGATTTGTACTCCACTCCTAATTCTGTTCTAATATTTAAAAGTTTTAAGCAACTTTTTAGTGATATAATAAGTAAAAAATATTTTTTTTTTACAAAATCATTTTGCGTGTGCTTTTACCTTATTTATTTTATTAGTAACTAGGAAAGTAATGTGAAAAATCAAATATTTGTAAAAATAAAAATAAGTTTGTTTTTAAATGCTGATTTTAGACGTTTTAAAAATATATATTACAAAATATAAATCACAAACCTAATAAAAAAAAATTAAAGCTTTTATTTTAAAAACAAACTTAATAAAAAGTTTTTAAAATCAAAATTTTGACTAAAAAGTGTACTTACTAAAATAAACGTGTACTTACTAAAAACGTTTAACTGTAGTAAAAATATAAACTATAAATTAAAAAAAAATCAAGATTATATTTGAAACAATCTTCGAGGTTAAATTTTATGTATATGAGATTATATTGAACTATACTTTGATTTGAATATTTTGCAATTAACACAACTTTATTTACACATTAACATACACAACTTTAGGCAATGAATATTAAAATTCAAAAAAAATCATTAAAAAAATGCTCGAGTTGCAATAAATATAACTCTGTTCCTACCAGATTACAATCACAATATTAATCATAAATATATTTACACAAACAATAAAAATTAGACAACTCCATTATCAATCAATGCAGCTTTATCATTGGTAGGATAGTGATCGTAGGAAGTCACAGGTACTGAGGAGTAAACGGGAGGCAGACCTCCATAAGGAATTTGCTGGTTATAATATGGTGCTTGTGGAACCTGATTGAACTGAGTATTCGCCATAACAACCATGTTAGGAGGCTGTCGAACAACAACCATACCGGGATAAACCTGGAAAGAAAAATTGTATAGAAAATCTTAATTGTAACGGTAGACAGAAAAAATTAAAAATTAAAAAAAGACCTGTTCTGTATTACACAGCGAACAGCAGCTGACATAGGAAGCTATAAATGCGACAAATCCAGATAATGCTACCCCAACAATTATTGCCAAAAGAAGAGGTTGAAGACTTGATAGTGTTTCGCAACTAGCGTTCACTAGAAAAAAAAAATTCATACATATTATATGCGGCAGTGTAGTGGTAGTTCAGCGCCTATTTATAAAGTACCTTCCATTAATTAATTCCAAAAAATCATTGACTGATCATTTTTCATAAATGTTTTTCATAAATCTCCCCTTTTAAAAGATTTGGAAACGCATTCTCTGATAATGTCAAAGCCTTTTGTTTTGCTCCTACCTTAGAAAAAAATTAGTTTCCACTTCATTTTTTATGGTTGAAAAATTAACTATTTAATGGATGTATGAGGTAGATGAAAAAAAAAGGTACATTACAAATACGCCCTTCAAATAAGACATCTTCAAACATGATATGCACATTTAAATGATAAAACAGGTTTACCACCTATAAAAAGATTGGGTAAGATAAGTGATTAAATGATTGGGTAAGATAAGTGATTAAAAGATTGGGTAAGATAAGTGATTAAAAATGTGAAAGTACAACTAAATTGAACCAGTAAGAAAGCATGTGCTATTAATCAAACCATTTATTATAAACTCTGTATATTACCTTAATCTTTAGGAGGTCGGCATGTTGTCAAAAAAAAATTTTAATCAAACCATTTATTATAAACTCTGTATATTACCTTAATCTTTTAGAGGTCGGCATATCGGCAAAAAAAAAAAATTTAAAAATAGATGCGAAGGCCTTACCATAAAACATAGAAACGAGGTCGGTCGGTTTTTTGCCGACCTCGTTTTTTTTTATTTTAGAGACAGGTTAAAGTCGTTTTTTTTATTTAGAGACATGTTAAGGTCAGCAATTTTTTGCCGACCTTAGCATGACTCTAAATTAATCAAATATCTCAAACTCAAGACATCAGCAGTCGATTTTATTCCTACTGACATCCTAAAAACTTGTGCTGAAATTTTTAGTTTTATTATTGCTCATCTAGCTAACATATCATTTAATTCTGGAATTTTACCAGCCTCATACAAGATTGCTCAAATAACACCAATTCCCAAAAATCCAGATCTAACTGGTTTTGATGCTACTAATCTACACCCTATATCACATCTGAATACTGTTTCCAAAATTCTTGAAAAGCTTGCTTTATTTAGACTTCTTCTGCATGTAACTTCCTCTGTTTACTGCAACCCTTTACAATCTGGTTTCCAATTTATTGAACTAAAACAGAACTCCTCAAGATTTGCAATAACATCCTATCAAACATTGATAATGTATCAACTACTATCATCATCTCTCTAGACATATCAGCAGCCTTTGATTCTATTGATCACAAACTACTAACAGAGCGTGCAAAAAACGAATTTGGTATCACAGGAACTGCAATGGAATAGTTGTCTTCACACCATAATCAAAAAAATTTTGTTTTTATTGGAACAACAAAATCATCAATTTCAGATATTTCAACAGGAGTACCACAAGATAGTGTTATTGGCCAATTTCTATTTTCCATGTTTGTGTCTCCCATAAATCTCATTTTAGCTAAACTTGGATGTAATAACCATCAATATACTGATGATACTCATCTGTATACTGCCATCAGACCAGGTATAGACCACATAAACAATATAGCTAAATATGCAAATACAGTCACTACATGGTTTCTTGAAAATAGACTACTGCTTAACCCAAAAAAAAATAGAAGCTGTCTTATTTGGAACTAGTAAACAAACATTTAAATTTAAAGACAAAACACAATTTTTTTTTCAGGAGCAACTCTTGCTGCATCAAATTTGGTAAAAAATCTTGGTATTACCTTAGATTCAACACTCTCTATGGACCAGCACATAAAGAATATTGTGAAATCCTGCAACTACCATATTTGCGCACTTCATTATATTCATCTGTTTCTTACCAAAAGTGCTGCAAAAATAAGTACCTGTGGAATTGTAAAATCTTGACTTGATTACTGTAACAGTATTCTATTGGAATTTCTCAAAAAAATCTCAACATATTTAAAATAATACTTAAATTTAATGTATTCAAGATAATGCTTCAAAAAAATTTGCTTCGTTTGGTCCATTGGTTAATAATACGTCAGAGAATAATCTAAAAGATGTCTGTCATAATTTATAAAACTGTATTAACCAAGTCTCCTGTATTTCTTTTCAATCTCTTAAAATTTCAAACCTCCCAGCTCCCCAGATCATCAGATAGTTGCCAACTTGTACATCGTCAAGCAAGAACATCGCTAGGTACAAAATATTTCTACACATCTGCACCACAAACTTGGTAAAAAAAACGTGTGATTCAACATCATTAGAAACATTTAAAATAAGACTTAAAACAAACTATTATATACTATTATTATTATTATATATATGCAGCCCTAGTCACAAACCCAGCCTTGACTTTATTTTATCAAATCCTGCCCTGATCAAAATTCAACCCCCGTCGTTTACTAAACATGATATAATTTAATGGTAGAACTCCAGCATGAAATAATTACTCTTTAGCCATGAATTAAACTGAGGCTAGAGAGAAAGTAAATTCTTTACAAAGATTGAAATTCCTAATACAAAAAGTGAAGCTCTGAAAATAGGAAGTTGTGTTTAATCAATGTTTCTGGAGGCTCATCAAGGTAAAGAACTTTTGAAGAAATATAAATTTTTAACTCTTTTATTTTCTTATATCTGCAATATCAGCAAAAAACTTATTATTACAATACTTTTCAGTAAGCATTCACCCTCACACCAAAGGCATGCAAAACTGCCACTGTGGTCAGATCAAATGTCTACCAACAACAATATTTAGTGTCTACCAACAACAATTATCTCCAAAAGTTATATTAAAAGCAAAATAAAATTTAACAAAGATAAAATACAACTTCATATACAATCTCATCAGATTTATCTCTCTACTCGTCAAATTTTGAATTTAATAAGGATAATTGATTATCCATATTAAATTTAAATATAGTGACTGTTTCTCCCTAATGTAAAAAAAATCTCCAGAAAAAAATAAGAAATTTAGTTTTAGCCATTTAAAAAAAATGTCATTTAATTTATTCTTTTCACTAGAATCATAAGAATGTTTTTTATATATTTTATGTGTCAATTTTTTAACTATATATTTCAGATATATAATTAAAAATTGTGTATGCGATGTTGTTTTTTCAAAAATATTTAAAGCAAAATTTTAATATTTTTAATTAATCAATAAATTTTATAATTAGCTTTTTAACTTTAAAATTAATTCAAAATGTTTTTTTAAAACCTAATAATAATAACTAGTTAAAAAAATAGAACTGAACCAAATTTATCCTGAGAGTCACAGGGGAACACTGTGCTCCAGCCATAATTCAAAAACTTTTCCACATCAAATAAACAAAAACTTAGGAACAAGACTGTTTTTACTAGTTTAGTTTTTTTCTACTAGATTTTTTAGACTTTCATACAATAATATTAGAAAACTCAGGATCAAGTTTTAAAGACCATTGAAATAAATACAAGATATATTAAAAACAAATGAAAAAAAAAATTGATGTGGCGCATCAATATATTTATTTGTCATTGTTGTTATGACATATTTATGTTTCCTCAAAATCTGATATTTATCAGCAAATTCTATTAAAATTTTCCATTCTAATTTCTATTAAAGACAATAAAAGTATTATAATGCAATTAAACCTTATAATTGTAGTATTTTTTTTTTAAATAAAATTTATTAAGAAATCAAGACCCTAATAACAGTTTGACATCACTGTTATTAATAACAATCGACAGCACTGGTCAACCTTAACACTTTTATTAAGCTTATTTCAAACATTTTAACTTGTTACTGGGTATTGTTTACCAATAAATAAATAAAACATAATTTTGTCTCTGTATATCTTTAACACAAACAACTAAAAAAAGGGTAATTCCATATGAAATCATCCAAAAAAAGTTATTTTCCACACTCTTACACCTCAGAATTTGTTCATTTTTAACCTGCGAAAATTTTAGTTAAAAATACACATGTTCCAGAGATATCGTCAGTTGAAATAATGCTGGAAAAAAATAATGATTCAGAACTTTAGTGAATCAACTACAAAGGGACTATCCATAAATGATATCAGTGATTTTTTGACCTCCCCCTCCTTTGTCAAACTCCCCTCCTTGTCATATTTTGGCCAAGCCCCCTTATATATGATGTCAGTTGTTGTACCCCCCTCTCCTAAAGTAACATTAAAAATATGCGTAAACACTATTGTTTTTTTTCTGGTTAAAATATACATTTATATATTAAAATATACATTTATATAGTAGTACATCTCAGCAAGTTATATTATAGAACAGTTGATACCTCATCAAATAATAAATAAACTAATCAAAATTGTATTCTATATCTATAATATATATTCTTCCCATGGGTTATTGAAGTGATCTTCAATAATAGTGACAATTATATTTGAAATAATGACAAAGGACTTCATGAGTTAGCTTTGAAGCACATTTTATAATTCGCTAGGGAGCAAATAGCGATTGTTAAATTTATATAAAAATAATTGACAATTTGTAAACAATTAGATTTTCAGTCAAATGGTAATACAATAATAAAACGTTAGTAAACTTTTAATTTATTTAATGTCTCTGGGAAGCTAACATCGAATTCCACACAAAGCAAATATGCCATTTCTATACCACATTGTAGATGTAAATACCTTTAAAAACTGATATCTGTACGTGTCCATGATTTTGGTGCAAGGGTTAACATTTGCACCTTATGGCGATAAGAGTCAGCCTCTGAGTTTTTTTTTTTTTTTTTTATTGCATATATTAAAATGTCTAGATTATTGTTAATGTTATTGTTTGATATGGGGCTTTTTATTTCGGTTATTAAAGAAGTTTCTTTAATGTTATATGCTGATGAGACCATTTTTGCAACTCTGTCAATAGTGTACTCAAACTTTTGTTTTGCTACAGGCAATTAGCTGTGTTTTGAAAGACTTTTCAGTTTGACTGGTGAAATTCTAAGCAATTCTATAGTAGTATTTAACTTAATTTTTTGTCTCACTTTTTGATTCCCATTCCTACTGTGAATTTAAATTTTCATCAGTTTCTACTGCTTTTTTGTAACATTTACTGCAGAATTTCCAACCTGGGGTTACATAAACATTAATTTCTTGCCAAGTCTAGGGAAATCTTAATGTTACCTAAGAAACAAGTTTAGTTTTAAGTTTTTAAAATAACTGAAAATATAAATTTTTTATAAATAATAAATTGTTTTTTCTTTTAACTTCCATATCAATTCTGTTGTAATTAATGTTACCTTTAATAGCAATTTTTTTACTTTCCTTGTGTGTTCCAAAAGGATTGCAATACTTTGTAATTTTTTTTCTCAAGATATTTTCCATAGAATTGCTAATGATAACAACATATAATTCTTATTGAACAACATTTTCCCTTTAAATTTGCTCACCACTTGTTTTTCACAAGGAAGACCTTTGAATTGAACAAAACCTGGTTTTCTAGAAAATCCAGATATGTGACAATGATTTGAATTGAAATAATGAAAACAAATTGTTTCTTAAACTTAAACTAAAAAAAATTATGTTTTTAAATTGAATTTTAATAACTATTTGTTATGAATTCATTTTATTAAAACAAAAAACAAAAATCCAGGAGATTAGTGTAAGTGTGTGGGAGGAGGGGGACAGGGTTGGTCAGAAGCACCCCTGGTCTTGAACCATAACTATAAATGTCTAAACTAGGCAATAAATACATTATTTGATGTTTTATTCAAAAAAATGATTCAAAAAACATTTCAAATGCTTTCGTTGCAAAATTTACATTTTTCTTAAAAAGCACAAATTTTAAAAACAAATTTTGATTTTATTGAAATCAAGTACTATTTAAATTGATTTGATTGAAATTAAGTACTACAGAGACAATTGATGAATCTAATATTTTTCAGTAGAGCTAAGATAAACAATGATATACAATTAAACTTTTTACTATGGATTTCGGGCCACAGTCTTAATTTTACCTCCAAAAATCATGAAAAAAATTGGATAAACAAGGCATTTCCTGAGACAATCGAGTTTTGAATGTGCTATTTTTAGATTCCTCAAGTAAAAATCTATTGGAGTACAAAATTTTAGAAAATTTCTCCAAGCCATTATGAAGATACATAGTAACTGTGTAGTTACTTCAGATAATTACTAAAATGCTGAGTCAGCATTGTTTCAACTGACAATAGGCCGAGCGAATAAAAATGAGCAATTGCTTTTACTCAGTAATTGGTCAGCTTTACATGAATGAAAGCTTAAGGAATTTCCCATAAGTTTTATTCACATAAAGCTGAACAATTACTGAGTAAATTGCTTAACTTTACGTGAATAAAAATTTGAGCAAAACTGCTTTACATGAATGAAAACATAAGGAATTTCGCATAACTTTGTATTTACATAAAGCTAACCAATTACTGAGTAAAAGCAATTGCCTATTTTTATTCACCCGGCCTAATATCTTTGGAACACATGTATTTTTAACTAAAATTTTTACAGTTATTATTTTTTAAATATGGACTGCAAGTGAGGTAAAAATGAACAATTTCTGAGACGTAAGGGTCATGTAGACATAAGTATCATGGTCCGGATGATGCCATATGGAATGACCCAAAACTTACTTGTAAATGAACGTTTATCATCAACTACACAGGTACAGGTGTTTAAAATAGATTTGCAAGAGTTATCATTTATTTCTAATGCCATCCAAACCACAAGTATGAGTATAACAACAACAACACATGCAATCGAAGCAAGCATGCCAATTATATTAAAAATCAAAAAAGCAACCATCTACAAATATTTAAAAAATAAAACAATAAAATGTTAAAAATTTAAAACACTCTGATAAAAAAATATTTTAAGTTTGGGATCCCTTTAAGATGGCAAAAAAAAAATTTCATTCAAATTGTACTACCATATGATACAAAGTAATGCTACAAACTACAAAAGCATTTGAACAAATAAAACTATGCAAACATAAAGTACAAACAAGTGATATTAACTATACAAGAATATAGCATAATTATGCCTAATACTCCCAGGTATTTTTAAGGTAAAGTTATATTGAAGTAGGGTTGACAGATGTCCAACTTTTACGAACCAGAACACATTAAAAAAATTTATTTTAGAGATTTGGCGCCGTTTTCTCCTCCGTAAAAGCTGAACGCCTGACAACCCTATATTGAAGAGTTGAATTAGATAAGGGCTCAAATTAAGTGATTACGAATTGCAATATCTTGAAATATCTGGTCTCTAAATTCATAGCTTTTAAAAACTGTAAATTCTGTTTTTATAACTAATTCAATATTGATGGATCCATAAATTTTTGTTGTTGGTGGTGTGTGTCACACACACACCACCACCAAACAAAGGGAGGGAGGGAGGGAGGTGGTGTGAATGTGTGGGGGAGCGAGGGAGGGGGTATTATGTTGATACCAAAGCTTAAAAAAAAAGAAAAAAAAAAGAAAAAAAAAAGCTCCTTAATTGACAGAAGGGCCTTCAAAAATTTTTCTTTTTAAATTTAGAGGCCTTCCCAAAATACTGCATATTTTATTTTTTTATTTTATTTTATTTTAATTCACCTCCTCAAGGCCGAGAAGGCCACTACAGACGAGGAGGCTACTTATTTGTGGCTATAACCCTCTCTCAACTCTATAACTCCGAAACACGAACCTTGACGAACAAGGCCGCTGCGCGGAGAAACGAGTTGAGCGCGGTACTACCAGGGACGTGGTGGGGATCGAACTCGGAACCACTCGTTTATGAAGCGAGCGCTCTACCACTACACCACTACCGCATTTTTTATTCCCACTTTAATTTGAATTTAATGACCAGAAATATTTCCAGATGTTGTAATTAGTGATCACTTAATTTGACTCTAGTAGATATTAAAAAAACAAACTTACAGCACAAACATTTCTTGTGCATGCAACTACAATTCCAAGAATGCCAGGAACAAACAGCTAAAATAATAAAAATATAACAAAAATTTTTTGTAACTTTAAAACTTTTTGGGTAAATGTAATCAAATGTTTTCCTTTTTCCCTAAATGTATTTTTATTTTCAAAGTTTTCTTTTTATTTTTCAAATACAAAGAGTAAATAGGTTCTTTAATTAAAGGTTTTTTCTTTTAAACAAAGACAACTTTTTAATCAATTCTTTCTAAATTTCGTATCAACCAAGATAATAATTTATTTCAGTTCTTTCTTTTATATCAACCTATGAGGGGACACATTTCTGAACTTTGTTTTTACCAAATAACTGACTATATACTAATATATTGCAATAAAACATTTCTTTAATTAAATTTGTGAAACTTTGAAGAAATTAAATAAGGCAACATGCTGCATGTTTTGCTGTCTTGTAGGACTTCTTTTTAAGCTGGTCTAGTGTAAACCTGTGTTAAATTGTTTCTAAACTCAGTGTAATGTTTCTGTGGCTGGCTGGTGGTAAGGTTTTCCAAAATCTAAGGTAGCTCTTAGGGAGACTGATTCTATCAACAGCTGTAAAATAACAGATTATCAACAGTGCCATGTTTGGCCAAGATGGCATGCGATTTCACATGACCATGCAAAAACTCTGTGATTTTGAAAAGTTGACCGCAGACGTTTGACCACTTTTCTTACTAATGTTTTTATATTTTAATATGATGCGAAAAGCTGTTTAAATAAAGTAACAATTTACATCTAATAATTGTTTAACAAATGTGCACAATTAAAAGTTAAAAAGTTTCTTAGCATTGCTTTACAATAATGTAAACAAAAAAAATAATAATATCGTTTAATTAAAAAGTTAATATAATTTTTTTTTATTTTAGGACATAATAAAAAATACATGCTTAGATAAATATATAAAAATATATATATTATTCATTATTTTTGTAAGAAATCATTAGCAGTGATTTGTTACTTTATTTAAATGCCTTTCAATAATATAAAGATAAGTAAAGATCAAAGTTATTTAATTCAAACAGCTTTTAAAAAATTTGTCTTTTTTTTTCTTCTCAACAAAATATTTCTACTTTTTGAGTTAATTAACTTTAATGAATCTTATATAATGTTTTTTAAAGAGACTGTTGCTGTTTAAAACCGTTGGTTATAAAATTAAAACTTTTTTTCAATAATTTTTACTTTTTAAAATTTACTTATAAAAAAATCTTATAAATAAATAATATAAATAAAAATTTATACAACTTTCAATAATACTTTAATTAAAATCATTAGCTATTTTATTTAAAAGCTTTTTGCTAATATAAAGACATTAGTAAAGACAAACATGTTGAAGTTATTTTTTTTTTTTTTTTTTTTTTTTTTTTGTATTTTACTTCACCTCCTCAAGGCCGAGAAGGCCACTACAAACGAGGAGGCTACTTATTTTGTGGCTATAACTCTCTCTCAACTCTATAACTCCGAAACACGAACCTTGACGAACAAGGCCGCTGCGCGGAGAAACGAGTTGAGCGCGGTACTACCAGGGACGTGGTGGGGATCGAACTCGGAACCACTTGTTTATGAAGTGAGCGCTCGACCACTACACCACTACCGCATTTCATTTCAACATAATTAAAAACCAACTTTTTCAGCGCATTTGTTAAAAACCGTGGTTAAATTGTTAAAACAAAATATTATTTGCGTGGTCATATAAAGACTTGAAATTGCATGCCTTCCTGGCCAACCCTGTATAAGGTATTTTTGTTATGACTTCAGGTTGATTTGCAGGACTAAAAATTATGAGGAAACTGCATAGCTCATTGTTTGGGGTACCATACTCTATCTATAAATGAGCACCAGGCTCATAAAGCTATCAAGTTTTTTTTTAACTAAAAATATGGCTTAAGTACCTAAAAATTTTGAATATAAAAACCATTACCACCACCTAACTGTTACAATCCATCTTTGATAGATATTCACGGCTTTCCAAGTAACATTTTATCAGTTGAATCTTACCTCTTTCAAAATTTACCAAATTTAGTTGCTCTTTGTGAGACTAATTTGAATTTAGTTGATTTATTTTCATATCTAAGTGTTGCTGGCTATTATCCTTTGATTTGTGAAAACTCCAATAATCACACGCTTGGTCTGAGCATTAATTTAGGCATCATTTTAACTATCTGTTATGAAAAAAGGTTTGAATTCTCTAACAATATTTTTTGCGTTTTTTCTTCGCTCGACCACCTTTCTCTTTGTTTTTCATCTTTTTGTAAAACTGAACTCTTTCAGACATAATTTTTGATCAAATTGACCAAGTCTTTTCCTTTATCTTTTATCCCTCAGCCAAAATTACTACTATTAGTGATTTAAATGCTCGAAACACTAAACGATTTGGCTCTAACACAATTGACTCTGCTGCTAAGGCTCTTAAATTCTGTATTTCTGTCTCTTACTCAAATAGTTAACTTTGTGACTCATTTTCCAGACAACCTTAATCACTTACCTTCACTCCTTGATTTGTGCCTTGCCTCTGACACTAACTTGTGTTTACTTTTTCCTTGATATTAATAATGTGGTTGGACCATGCAATGATTTCTTTAACCCTTAAACTTACTCTGCGGACTCAACCTATAATTGCACTAAATACTCACAGAATTATAAAACAGGTTCTAAACTTTACTTTCTGACCTGGGAAAACCCTTTAGTGGAATGATAGCCCTTACCATGGGGATATAAGTATCAAAATCAGATTACAACGTCCTGGCAAGTTATTTACATTTGAATTTTTAAAAAAACAAACATTCAAAACACAAAACGTATTTTAAATGTTTAATATGTCGTAATATATGTAGTAATACATATTAAAATGTATTAATAGACGTATTAAACATGCCTTGTGTTTAACATTATATTTTATTGATTGCACAAACATGCAAAATGAGAGCCTATTTTGCATTTTATAGTATTGAAAATCTCCAATTTACATCAATATAAATAAGGAAAGCAAAATAATATATTCTTAAAGTTATATAAGTCACTCACATAAAATATATTGATTGCACAAACATGCGATATGACATCTTATTTTGCATTTTTACAGCCCAAAACTATGATTAGTTTGTAAAAACTGTTTTAATTGATATGAAACGTATTTAATTATGACAAATAATATTTAACAATTTTCTACTTTTGAATTCTGGGAAAAAGCATGTTGTTTTTACTTTAATAATGAAAGCTAAACTAAGCACATTTAATTTTACCAAAAATGCCAAATATTGCTAAAAACCACCAAGAATGCAGGAAAACTGTTTGTTATCTTTATTTTAGTAAATGTCAAGGAGAGCTAACATCAAATCTAAAAGAAAGATGTCAGATTATACTGAAAGAGAAAATCGCTTTAACGATGACAAAGTTTCACTTGGAATTTGTGAAAAATGTCGCTCTTGTTTAAGAAGGAAGGAAAGTGGAGAGGACATCACACTCCTATCTTTGCATAAGTTTGAGACTATAAAACTTGGACCAGAAACTCAAGATTCTCACTGTGACTGCTTGATCTGTTCAATTGAAAAACTGAGATACAATGGTCAAATGAAAATTGAATTCACGCAAAGTTCAGCAGTTAGAACACCTTATTTAACAGTAGAAATTCGCACAAAGTTCAGCAGCTAGAACACCTTCTTTAAAAGTAGAAAAAAGATGCTCAGACTGTTTTTCAATTATTGGCAGAGGATTGCCTCACAACTGCACAAAAGAAACTTTGAGAAATAATATTGTTGCTGTTGCAACAAAGAATCCTTTAGCATCAGAAAGAATTGCAGCTATTGTTGTTTCAAATAAAGCTCTTTCTAAACATGGAACTGTTTGGTTAAGTCAACCTTATAGTGAAAGAATGCTTCCAGTAACACTAAGTATGAATTTGGATTTTTTTATAGTTCAAATTAATGCCAGATTAAATTTTTAACTTTTTACACTCACTATAGGTTCATCATCAACTAGACAACTTTTCTCTCTAAATTTATCAATAAGTGTAAGAGACCTTGCTCAAGTTCAAGCAAACACAGGGCTTTCAAACAATGGCATCAAAAGGTTAGCAGCTACTATTAATCAGTCAGCCTCACAGATTGTTGAGAAAAATTATGCCATAAAATTTGACAAATTCAGCAAGCAGCTTGCACATCATTTCACAAGTTCATCAAATCAAGATCACCCTGGATGTGTGAGGGCTGCCATACATTGTAAGGACTTCCATAAGCTTAAAAGTAAAATTATAGCCATGAGAAGTACATCAAAAAATCACATTGTAAAGGTAAGAATTGACAGAGGAGTTGGGTTTCTGAAAGTAAGCCTGGGAATTATTGAATTAAATCATGAACCTAGCATTCCCCCAGCAAAACTCAACTGCACAAGCAAAGTTTTTAAGGAAACTGGTGCAAAACAACAACTCATTATTGCTGTCTCTGAGGAGCTTCAAGAAAATAATACTAACATTTTGCAAGAATTTGAGTTGATTAAATTGAAAGCCTAGGAGTTTGACATGTTCTGTGATCCTAAAACTTTCAAATAATATTTGCAAATAGTCATTTTAAGAAGGGATTTATGAATGAATTATTTTTGAATTTGTTCCATTTAAAAGAAACAGTTTTTTGTGAATATATTTTATGTTTGTTACTTAAATAACTTCAAGAATATATTATTTTGCTTTCCTTGTTTATATTGATGTAAACTTTTTTACAGCTTGTAATCTAGACAACATTCCTGTCATAGTCTTACAAAAGCGTTTTCCAGAACTTTTTTCAATTCTCTCTAAACTATTTAATGAGTGCTTGACTAAACCTTGTTTTATTGCTTTCTAGAAAAATAGCATCTATGGTTTCAATTTATTAAAAACTCTAAACCCTTTAACTATTGCCTGATCAGTCTTCTATATGTTTTTAGCAAGGTCTTTGATCAACTAATTTATAACATCCTATCATGAGTCAAATAACCTACTGTCAGACAATGAATACAGTTTTCGATCCTCTTGCTCTAAAACTGACTGTCTTGGATTATCATTCACTACTGACTTCTCAAGGAAACTATAAATACAACCTATTGTAAAGTTAGCATTAAAATTGCTTCTCTTCATTATGCTTTTCGTTTTATTTTGATTCCATTCTCTAACTTTACAAATCTTTTATTTGTTCCTGTATGGAATACCCTAGTCATATTTTGGTTGGTTTTTCTTATGGTACTCTTTTTCTTCTACATTATCAAAAATGCAATCATAAATCTAGTTTGACATGGTTTATCTGCCAAGCCCTTGTCACATCGTCATAAAATTTCATCTCTTTCTCTTTTCTTTAATTACATTCTTTTCTACTTTTCTACTTTTCTGCCATCATTTCTAGTTTTATAAACTTAAAGTTATTCTCACTTGACTCTTCATTCATCACATCATTTTACAGTCTCTGTTCTAAAAATATTTATTTCTCTAGCTTCAATGCCTTGGAACTCTCCTATTTTCATGTTTCATTCCTGACAATTTTTTGAAAATAGTTACAATACTTGATTAACAGGGTAAATAATGTTGTTTTCTTTTTTACACTTTTATCAACTTTAAATTTTAATAATTTAAATAATAATTTAAAGTTATGTTACTTGGTGCATATAATAAGAGTTTTCAAATAAACATTTGGTAAAATTTTCAAAAAATTGGTTAATGTCTAGAGGCTGCCGTGTTATAAAATGTTTTAATTTATGACATATGTTTTACCAAAAAATTCTTCTAACAGACTGTATGCTTTGAAGGAAGCTGTTAGATTGTATGCAAAATATACTTTGGAGTATATTTGACCACTAAGTGTTGTTGTATTTTGCATTGAAAATAAACATCTGTATATGTACCGATAAAATTCCATAAACTTATAAAAAATATTAAATGTTATATAAATTAGAAAAACTGAAATTTTAGGAATAATCTTAAAACTAGTTTATTCGATTTGAATATTTTATTATGATAATGTATAATGATGTTATGACCTATAAAAAAATAACCAAGATTAAAAAACAAACAAGATTAGTTAATTGGTCACCCTGAATCCAATAACTTACCAAACTTCAATCGCCTGCAACTAAAAAATGTAATACTTTTTTTATGTAATACTTGTAATACTTTTTCAAGTAATACTTTTTTATGTAATACTTGTAATACTAATGTAACACTTTATTTAAAAAGCTTCTGAAAGAGATATTTTTAATACCATTTGTTCTTGGTGAGCTTAAGAAAGTTGGGGAAAATCCCAGAGTACTAACTAAATAACTCTTGCCTTTCAATGCCTACAATATTGTTGAAGAAAAAGGTGAAAATAAATAAAATTGAGCTATCTAGTTAAAATGTTGGAAAAGAAAAAAATTGTCAGATTTTGTAATGAACTTAAATAACTCTGCAACATTTCAGCAATAAATGCATAAGCACAACTGTTGATATTACGAAGACCAAAATAGAGAAAAGATTTTATGAAGATCAAGAGAGTAGAAGAAAATATCACATGACAGAATTAATTGAGTTGTTTCAAAATTTTTAAAATGTAAAGAAGCTAGACTGAGCATAAATTTCTAAGATCAAAAACCAAGTGCCTTTGAAAAAATGCTATTCTTCAGATACCTTGTAATCTTGTTTACAATGACATATGCTAGATAAGTTTTTATAATTTTTGTAGTGTCCACAATCACATAAATAAATGCAAAGGTAACAACTTGGATGAATCTTGTATAGTGGTAAATGTTTTTATATTAATTTCTCTCTATGTGTATAATCATTTTTTTTTTTTTTAATATTTACATATTTTTAATAATCAATATTTTTTTGTAGGTTGGAGAAGGGAGGGGGAGGGGGAGGAGTACATACCCCTCCCCCTAAGCGGAATATGATTTTCATTTGTAATACTAGATTTTTTTTAAATAAATTTACAAATGTTTATAGAAATATTTTTAATAATGGGGTGTGTTAAACCACCATCTCTTTATCCACCCTAACAACAAAGTACACATATGAAAATATTTGGTGGTCTAAAAATAAATTACATTAAGTTTTTGTATATAAAAATTACCAATTTTATCAAAAAGAGACGCTCTTCTATGGAAGAAATATGCAATTTGTAGTGGTAAAGATGGTGGTTAGGCACTCTCTAGTCCCCTGGATACGCCAGATGGGTAGACACTATTAAAATTTTTGTAGCCCACTATTACATCTATCTTTTAATACTAATTTTTTAGGCATTTGGATAGGAATTGACAAAGTAATAACAATTTTAGTGAAGAAAAACTAAATTTTGACCAGTTTCTTCAAAATTCCATATATCAATAATTTGTTACTAAAAACCTCATAACTTTTTGTAGAATTGACCAATTTTGATAATTTTTTCACCTTTAAAATATTGTATTAAAAGGCTATCTAATGATATATAATATTTTAGTGTTTAATCAATTTAAAAATTTTATGTCACATACCTTCTGAGTATAAATCAATACTCAGCTTTTAAATAGCTGTGTATATTTGTGAAAAAATAACTATTTTTAAACTGAAATATCTGTGTATGCTATTTATGTGTGTATTTAAGTGTGTATAATCAGATTATGTTTAGTCATAATATTAAGTCGTTTTGATAATGTTGGTGGGGTGGATTTTATATCGTTTTAACTTTTTGTTCTTTTAATTAATTAGGTTTCTTATTTTATTTAGGTGTTACTCCATTAAATATATGTGTAACACTTAATCATTAGGTGTCACTCATATAGCTACTCATTAGGCTAATGTCACCGATTTAGGCTAATGCGATTTTTTTTTTTTAAAAATTATATTTAAACTTGTAATTTTTTTTTAAAGAGATTTTTTGTTATATACTTAAACATATGATAATTAAAATAGATTTATAACTTTAATAATGCATAATAAAAACTTACAGCTAATCCACCCCACCAATACACTCCAAAAGAATAACTAGTTGTACCATAACTTTCAAAAGATTGAAATCGAAAATCATCTGGTATTTTTGAGGCAAAAATCCATCCACATACAGTTGATACGAAACCACAAAGAAGAGAAAGTATTCCACATATTGCAATGGTTAATGCAAAACCCTTTTGAATTTGACCCATGTTAATGTCTGAATAATATGGTAATGGGAGGTAAGAGCGAAAAGTTTAAAAGCGAAAGAACGTAAGAGCGAAAAGTTTTAAAGCGAAAGAACTTAAAAGCGAAAAGTTTGAAAGCGAAAACCGGGAAATCGAGTATCGCGATAAGTTCAACAACTGAAATTTATTGAAATTTTTTCTGATTTTGTTATTATCTCAATGTTATATTATAGATTATTTAGCGTTTGGATTTTATTTTTTTTAAACTGTTAATATTTTTATAATTATAAGTTAGTTGTAGTTTAGAATTATTTATTTGATATTCTAGCTGAGAGTTATAGTTACAGTTAGAGTTTATTAGATTAAATAAATAAAAAAAACTTATTGTATATAGTTTAGAGTTTATGTATATAGTTTTAGTATAGAATTAAATGCATATAGTTTAGAATTATTTATTCATTTGGTATTCTAGCTGAGACTTAAGTTACATTGCGACAAAAAGGTATAAAATCTTGCATAAAAATTATAATTGCACTACAAGTTAATAAGTTATAGATAAAAAAAAGATTTGCATAATTTCTTATTGATATTATTTAATTTTAATTTGTTTTTTGAAATTTATGCATTAGATTTCAAGCAAAAAATTGTTTTAATGTTTAAATAAAAATTATTCATAAAATTAGAAAGATACGAATTTATAATGTTCTTTTGTTTTGATTAGGTATGGCTGTTAGGCTGTCTGCCCTTGATACTTTTAGAAATGATGAGATAGTTAAACCTCAAGAATTGATGTTTAAATTTTGAGTCATAAACTAAAAGCCAGGGCAAATATATCAACACAACATATTTGAAAACGAGACATATAAAGGTTAGTTTTTAATATAAATTATTATCTAGTAGATAATAATATCTTAATATAAATGCTTAATTGGTGGTGTGCAAAGACCTTTTGCTTAAAACAATTGTGCTAAATTTCAGTCTTTGAATATATTGTCAACTTATGATACAATATTAAATTTTTATTATACATCAATTCAAACATCTCTATAAATATTTATGTCTTATCTCTATAAATCTTACATCCATCCCTGCATGGAACACTTTTGCCATATCTTAATCAGATCTTCCAGTAATGGCTTTTCTCTTTTAGACAAGGTACAAAAAAAGAATTGTTTTTGCACCTTGACCTTTGCAGCCAACCTCCAACCATTAGAATATTATCATGTTGCTTTTTTTTTTATTTTTTATAAATACAATTATGGACACTGCTCTAAAGAGCTAGCGTCTCTTGTATCATCTACTAAAACTCACTATAGTGTTACTCATCATTCAATAAAGGCTAATCCTTTAATATGACTGTTCCTCAGTGCCCAAAAAGTTTTAATCTGTTTTTTCGTGAAACTTTTTTTTTTTTTCACTTGCTTCAGCTTGTTTTTTTTTCATATAATTCGCTATCTATTGATTTTTTCTGTTAGTTGTTATTTTACTCTATAAATTTCATCTTTTCTCTAATAGTAGGTGCTTGCAGTCTTGTTGGAAATGAAAATGTTAAAAAAAAAAACATTTCCAATAAAAGCCCTCCAATATATTGTAATAGCTGGGATGTTATGCATTTTACACTTTTTTTTGTGTAACAAAATTCTTTTTTTAGTAATAAAAAAGTTACCAATACAATAAACTTAATAAATGATATAAAATTCCCAAAGAAGTAAACTTAAATTAGATTCATATAGAGCCCGCAGTCATTTTCGTTTTAAAAACTATTTTATCTAGCTTAAAAACAACATAACAGTATACTGAACATTAAGTAAATAAGATAATTAAGGCTATTACAAACCAATCTGTAGACAAAATTATAAAATATTTGTGCTAAGTAATACAAATGTAGAAATAAAAACTTTACTATACTGAGCTCACAAACAATTCATATCATAAATATTTACAAATCATGTAATTAAAACATAAAAAGTAAATAAGTTTCTCACCAATCAATCATCACCATTGAAACTTTTTAAACTAATTAGCCAATTATTCTTTTTCACAATTAATGACTGAATTTTTAATTTTACATGCAAACAATCCAAAAAACATTACGCAGAATAATTTTTGGGATATTGGCATGTTTTTATATTTCAATAAACTGCCTTCAAAAAATCTTTTAGGCATCAACCAAGAAGATTCACACAGTTATTAATTAAATCATACTCTTAAATTGTTCTAAAAAAAAAAACCACATTACTAAATAAGAAAGTAGTTAAAAATAAAATAATCTTCTACTACCTCTTGTAAAATGAACTATAAATAATTTTGACAAAAATGTTGCTGAAATTCAACACGTGGGAAAAAAAAGGACACTGTACAGCTTTCTGTTTACAGAACAAATCAAATCAAAACAACATCATAAAAAAATTGTAGCAAAATAAAATACCTAAAAGTTGAAACAACATATTCCAAGTGTAACAACATCGATCAAGATAATGCCATACATAATGGTCACAATATAAGTATCTTTATTATAGAGACTTATATTGTGATTTTTGACTAATAGACTATAAGTCAAATTTCAGGCAAATGCACCATATAAAAGCCATTTTTGAAAATTCTAAACAATTCAATTTTGCCCTACTCAATTTTCTATAAAGTAAAAACTTTTAAAGTTTATAATAAGCTTCATGAACTTATTTCTGAAATTGACTCACTTCAATTGTAACAACTTTAAGATGACACAATTCAATGAAAAAGAATAATAGATTAACTCATATATATTTATATAAAAATAATAATGTTACCAATGTTATTAAAAAGTTATTAAGATGTTACCAATGTTATTAAGATGTTATTAAATCTTAATAACATCTTAATTTAAGATGTTACTAATGTTATTAAAAAAATTTTCTCGCTTAACCAATCGCATTCGCTTTTAACTTTTTCGCTTTCCCGACCTTTCGCTTTCAAAATTTTCGCTCTTAAAAGTTTCGCTTTAAAGACACCGAACCGAATAATATAGTTATAATGCGTATTTTTTTTTATTTTACGTCTGGAACGCGTTTTTATTGCAAAAATCCTTTGACACTCCAACGTAGAATCCTTTGAACACTCCAACGATCTGAAGTAAAATATCGCGTTTACTTTCGTTTTCAGTTTTATTTTGTGTGATTGATTTATTTTTTTTAAATCTCGAAGCTTATTGTATTTTGTTTTCGGTGATTATAATATAATCACCGAAAACAAAACATTTTATACATAATAAATATTATAACTAGATAATACTATTATCTACGAGATTCAAGTTTTAGCTAAATACTGTAGAGCAGAAGTTATATATAAGCTGAAACGTTTTTTTTTGGTAAACTATTCAAACGACCATATCTTATGGTCTCTATATCTTATTAATCTCTGATTAAGGAAGTAAATTGCTATGAGTGAAAACTAATGTAAAAACTTCGATTCTAACGTTTTTACTGTTTACGAAAAGATAAAATAAAAGCTTTTTGGCCATTTATTGAATATTTTAATGTTGTAAACAAGGAGACATTACTTTCGAATAAAAGAGGCATTTTCGGGTTAAGCATCTAAATGCTTAACACGATGCGTTTTATGTATTTAAGTGGTAGTTTTTTATTTGATAAAAAAAGATTTATAAAAAAATTATAAATTCTACTTTTTAAAAATATAAAACAGCAATAGTCAAAAATAAGCGGAAAACACAGAAAATTGAAGTTTAAAGACGTAAATTTGTTTTTTTAAGAAATGCAAATCGTTCGGATTCCTTTAACTACGCCGAGCAGTGAGAATATAGTCATGATACATAGTCTGGAAGCACGCGGACGCGGAAACTTGAAAACGGTGCGTCGACCCGGCTATCCTGCATAATTTCATAAATAAAATATAACAAAAACATTTGCTCAAAAATATAATCTTTTTTGTACTAAAAGTAGAAAAAATAATTTTTTATTTAAATTTAATTCTTTTGTAAAGAACGTTTAAAAGATGTTTAAAAAACGTTTAAAAGACATTAAGAACGTAACTTTTAAAAATAAATGTCCGAAGGGCAATAAACATTACCAGTAATTAGACAAACTGAAAACTGTGTATATATCAGTGGCGGATCCAGGTCTTTATTCTAGGTAGGGTTATTTGATAATATTTTTAGTATATTCTTTTTTTTAGTAAAGACTTTTATAAGTTTAACAAATTACAATATATAATTTAGCTTTCTAGTTTTTGAAGATGCAAAACTATCAATAATCTTTTTGACATTTATGATACAATCGCTATGGACGTGCATCATAGCTAAGCCATTTAATGGTTCTTGTCGTATATTGGGATCATAACCAAGTTCTTTTTAAAACCGAGAAACTCCGTTCTCCCAAAGCAAAGCTAACAGGAAGGGTGCAAAGCAAATACAAAATACATTAATTTAAAAGAAAGACATTTCCATCACATTTCTTGTATGCTTGTATGCAAAGTAGTTATTTAAAGAGCTTGTCCTCTTTACCCTGTTGGTCACTGTAGCTAATAAAAATAATTTCATTAAAAATAGTAAAATACATTTGTAATTTTTTTATTCAAAATAGTAATAAATACACCTTTGTTTTCTAAATAAGAAACTAATTCGTTAGAAATTAATTCAGTTAATATTTAAAAAAAAAAATTCTTTGTATCTTAAATACAACTTAAAATGTATATAAGTGTAATATAAATTAAAGTGTGCAACTTCAACTGTTCAGAAAAAAAGCTTTTTAATTGAAATTATGTATATTTTAATAATAATTATATATAATAAAATAAAAATATATGGCTGATGAGTGCCGCAAATAGCATAAAACTTTAAGTACCGTAAAAAAGTTGTTTTTTTTTTTCATCTAACCTTTTATTTATTTATTAATCTATTTTATGATAATTTCGTTTTATATTGATCACTCTCAAATCGGAAAATTGGAGTTGATTGTTATCACACAAGCAAAACATTTTAGACTGTACGTCGGATGCTGGACATGTCAAACAAATTACAATGATTTCTCAGATATGTACATACTAAAAATAATAAAATTGAAGTAAGAGAAAAATTTATTAACTTTTATCAAGCTGAAAAAAAGTACTGGAGAATCTTTTTATGATTTCTCAATTCAAAAATTAAACTATTTTTAACTAAATATTAACTACATGAGGGGCAAGGGATGCGATAATGGATCTAACATGTCCGAAAAACATATTGGATTGCAAAAACGAATTTTGGAAAGTTATCCACGAGTCTTGTTTATGCAATGCAATGCGCTTACATTAAATTTGGCGATTAATGATGCAGCTAAAGTTTCGTTTCCAACGGTGGATTTTTTTAGTATATATAATTTTTTCAATTGTTTGCCATTTAAATGGCAAGTTTTAAAGAAAAATATAAAATCTTTAACATTGAAACAGGTTAGTAAAACTCGGTGGGAAGTAAGAATTAAAGCAATTAGACCATTGCGACGTGAATTTGGTGAAATTTACGATAACCTTATAATAAGGCTATCGTAATGTTTATGTCGAGCTGTTGGCGTTGAACATTCTTCAGAAATAGCTGAAGAATGTTCAACGCCAACAGTTTGAAATGAGCCTGAATGTTTGGCAATGAAAAAAACTCTTATAAACTTATTTATTTAATAATAATATGGTATGAAATCTTGGAAAAAGTAGATGTCATTAGTAAAATGAAAGCTTCTTGGATATATATATATATATATATATATATATATATATATATATATATATATATATATATATATATATATATATATATATATATGTATATATGTATATATATATATATATATATATATATATATATATTATATATGTATATATGTATATATATATATATATATATATATATATATATATATATATATATATATATATATATATATCAATTATTATACTTCAACACCAAAAAAGAAAAGAAAGTTCCAAGTTTTCATTTCAACTTTATACAAAATATGTAGATAATACACATAATAATGGGTAAACAGTTACTAATTGTTGACCAGGTTTGTACCCCTTCTTTACCTATTAGGCTAGCATAGATGTATTTATAATACATTATTTACAGTTAAGAATGTTGAACCCTGGATCTTTTTGACTAAATGCATGGGTTTTGCTTGTGTCTCTGTTTTTATGACTAGACAACTCATTCTATTATCTACTGATAAAGGTACAGCTCTAAAACTCAGTTTTATAGTTCTAAGGCCTGCGGGTACGGTTTCTGAACTCTATTTCTGCTCTCAGAAAGGCTAATTTTATCAACAGTTGTAAAGCTTCAGAGTACTAAAAGTGTCATGTTGCGCATGGATAGTGTCCCTGTTTGTACCTTTTGTGTACATTGGTGAGGCCATGTTTGAAATCCTTTGTTGAGGCTTTAATTTTATAAATATTAATGAGGCAATAGCTTGGACTATTCAATAGTGTAATGAATACTATTTGTGGTTTGAGTTAAGTTTTTTAACAAATCCAAAAATGACTAAAATACCAAAAACTATAAAATCCAAAAAAACCATTGTCACTTTTAAGTTCTCTAAATCATTCACTAATATTCGAGTTCTTCAAAGTAACTTTTTTTCTATTGAAACTTATCTCTTGAAAAGTATACCAGGCCTACTTTGTTAAACTAATTTGAGTTCAGCTGTTTTATCTTGTGAACTTAGTGCTGATTTTTATCTTCCTTAATTCGTAAAGACTCCAATAGTCATATGCTTGGCCAGGGCATTTACATTCGTAGGAATTCACCCATTTGTCGGGAAACTAGTTTTTAACCCACAGGCTATTCTTTTATGTGCTTTTGTTTAGCACCACTTTATTTATTTATTTATTTGTCATTAAAAAAAGAGAATACATTGCCGTGTTATATAAATAAAATCTACATGACCGGTGCTAAAAGAAGACAATACTTGCCTTATCACTACGCCCCGAAACTTCACTCTATCACCTTTCTCTTTGTTTTATATCATTCATCTCAAGCCTTTTCTCTTTTCATTCTTACTTCTGATCAAACTGATTAAACCCTTTCTCTTTATTCTTCTCCCTATATCCTTGTTGTTGGTAACTTCTATGCTCATCACACTGTGTCAGAAATTCTGCTGACGTTAAAGCCAACAACTTTTGCCGTTCCATTCTCTAACACAAATATTCAAGTTTCCAATCCGTTTTCCAGACAATCCGAATCTAAACTTTTTAACTCAACTTATGTCTCGTTTCTGATTCTTGTTAGTGCTCAGTTTCTCCACATTCACCCTTAGGTGCTTCTGATCACGGTTTGATTTCTCCAAAAATATTATCTCATTCTTCTTCATTATTAGAATCCCCCTATAGTCTTACAACTACCTTATAGCTGATTAGGACTTTTTCCGTGATTTTCTTTTAAAAAAACCCTTGAGTAGAAATCTTTTATCTTTATCTAGCTAAAAAATATGCTTCTTATGTAATTTCTTGGATTCAGGCTAACATTGAAAACACTTCCAAGTCAAACCTCACTCTTCTCCGTGGTTTTCCTCTCATTGTGTTGCTGCAATTTCCAATTATAACCATTACTTCAATAACTACCACCACAATAGTTCTCCAGAAAACAGACTTCTGTTTACTATTTATGGAAACCATTTTAAAAAGTTTTTGTCTAACGCCAAAACCTGCTATTCTCAGGTCACAATATCTCATATTTTATCTCAAAAACTAGGCTCTCGAGACTTCTGGAGAATCTTTAACAGTGTTTAAAATAAGGACAAATCTGTTTTTCCACCTCTTTTGCTAAGTTCAATTTTGTTACCTCACCAAAGCTGAATTGTTTGCCGAAAAATTTTCTTTAATATATTCTCTTGATTCCACTAATCACATCCTATCTGATATAGCTGACAAACAGATTGATCCATTGCTTGAGATTGGCATCATTTCAGCTTCTGTTTCTAAAGTGATTTCCTACTTAAACTTTTTTACAGCTTGTGGTCCAGACAACACAGCTGTTATAGTCTTGCAGAAGTATTCCCCGGGGCTGCCAGTTATACTTCTAAAACTATTTAACAAGTGCTTATCAGAGTCTTGTTTTCCAGCCTGTTGGAAGCAGGATATGTTATTTTTATGTCCAAAAATTTTAGAGAACAATCTGACTCGTCAAACTACTGTCCCATTAATCTTCTTACTATCATAAGCAAGATTTTTAAGTCTTTAATTAACAAACACTTAGTCTCTCATTTTGAATCTAATAGTTTACTTTCTGATCATCGATATGGATTTCGATATTCTTATTTTACTCCTGATTTTTAACGATAATAACCGATATATTAGATATATGTGGTGAGGTTGAACCTGTTGCTCTCGACATTTCCAAAGCTTTTGATAAAGTTTGACATGCTGGTCTTCAACATATGCTTTTTTCTTCGGGTGTATTAGGTAACATCTTTAATATAATTGAATCCTTCCTTATCAATTGTAATATAAAAGTTGTCTTCAATGGAAAGCACTTTTCTTCATATCCTGTAACTTTTGGCGTTCCTCTAAGTTCTATCCTTGACCCTATATTTTTTTAAATTTACCTAAAAAATTTCCTAGAAGTTGTCTCGGCTAAGGTGGAATTGTTTGCTGATGATGCTACCATTTATTCTTGTTTTGATAACTAGGCAACACTCTCTGATTGTTTGGAGGAGGCATCTGAGCTTGAAAAGAATTATAAATCTAACTTCTGCATGAACAGCATGGGACTCTCAGTGGCTGGTGAACTTTAACTCAGATAAAACTTAATTTTTTCAGCTAATTGTTATCACAATAATCTAGATCTTTCTACATTTATGAACGGCAATGTACTTGATGAGCCTTCTCTCCATCGTCTTCTAGGGTTAACTCTTACTTCCAATCTTTTTTGAAGACTATATATCAAATTCATTGAAAAGTTAGCATTTGCTAAGGTTACATCTCTTTATCGTGCTTGTCACTTTCTTACTCTGGGTTCTATTCTTTATCTCTATAAATCTGAAATCCGTCCTGTATGGATACTATTTGCCATATCTGGAATGGATCTTCTAATTAAGCCCTTTCTCTTTACACAAGGTGCAAAAACGCGTTATAAAAATAGTTGGACCTGCACTTGTTTCCAAACCGTTATTACATCGTTGCAGTGTTGCTTCTCTTTCTCTTTTCTATAAATATTACAATGGGCACTACTCTAAAGAGCTAGCATCTCTTGCGCTGTCTACTAAAATTCGAGTTACGAGTCATTCAATTAAGTCTCATCCTTTTACTATGACTGTTCCTAAGCACTCCAAAAATTCTCTTTTGTCTAGTTTTTTTCTTTTGAATTCGCTCCTCTTATCTTGGTTTCTTGTGTTATTTGAAATCTTTAAAGTTGTCTCTTACTCGTTATCTTGTTTTACAAAACTTTATCTTTTTCTTTCTGATAACTTTTAACTTTAATAGTGGTCTCTTGCAGCTTTGTTGGAAGTGAAGACGTTAAAAAAAATTTATAATTGGTCTGCAGAATCTAATACTCTGAGAGATTATGTTATTCCACAAAAAACTTTTTAGATCTGAATGTACATTAGGTTAGATTATAATTGCAATTTTTTTGTTTAAATTAAAATAAATAGGTAAATAATGCAGCACTTTTACTTAAACATTTAAATATCATTAAAATAAAAAGTTAAAATTATTCTTTTCCTTTCTTTTCCGCCTTCTAATTAAAAATAAGCCATTTTTGATGTTGTGGAATATATTTTTTAGATAAAAGTTTTGCTACAATGTATTTGTCTCTTTCCATTTCGTTAAATACGGCTGCGGCTGCTTCTGTAACCAATTTAACATTTTGAGAATAGCGCGAAAAATTATATAGTTCTATTTTTGCATATTTTGTTATGTCTTTTCAATGAAATCATCACTGAATTCATAAACTTTGCTCTGAGTGTTATTTGTTAACTCCTTCTCACCAGAATTAATTTCTACATCTATATCTAAAGTGATACTGACTGATGCTTCCAGACTGCTTTTGCTAGACAAAAAGAAATTATAATTTTGTCTCTTTGTGCTTTTCAAATGGATTGGTTAATATAATAGTGCCTTCTATATCTAAAGGTCCAATAACCATATTTCTTTCATTTCTTTGATCCGCTAAATATTTAAGGTTAAGAGGCACTTTTGATTTTTTCTGGCACTTTTGATTTTCAGAGACATGTTCAATTACTTAAGTTAAAACAATAACATGATGTAATGTCAAACAAAACTAAACTTTCTATCTAAGCAATTAATACTGCTAAAGCCATTGATTCTCTTTTTTTTTTTTAAATCAGTCTAAAATTATTGTGCAGAGATTCTACTTTCTGCTTCACTCTTTGCATAGTTTGCAATGTCAGATTTTAACAAAAGTTTGAATGCCAGATTACAACAAAATTTTGGTAACATTTTCAAAATCTCTAGAAACTATTGCGGTTGATCTGGTTGTCCTGAAAAGGTGTAGTTTAACAAAGGAACAGTGCTGCATGACTTCTTTAACAGTCGGATGTTTGCAAGTAGTAACTTTACATTTGATGCCATAAACAAGACAAGCCAGCTGCGCTCTTAAAACAGTCATAGTTTCCTACAGAAATCAAAATAATTTTAATTTTCTAAATATAAACTTAATTTTATTCAATTTGAAAAACAAAATTCTAGAAACAGATTAAAATTTCTTAAACCATTTACAGATAGATTATTTGGTTTACATTTACAAATTACAAATGATTATTTTGGGCATATGAGTTTGAGTTTATTTATTTTAGAAATCAATTATATAATACATTTATATATTTTGATGAGGAAGTGCTACACCTGGCACTTCAATGCTGAAAGAAGACACTCGTGTGTCCGATCATTCGTCTATTACGAATTTCAATTTATGAACACTAACCTTGAACGAGTTGACTGAATCAGCTCTTATGGCGTCTAAAGGTAGCGTATTTTAAACATTCACGATGCGATTAGTGAAGAAATTAAATCTTTGTTGACAGTTTTTTACCCTTTGACCAAGTCGAAGATAATGTCCACGTAAATTATATTTGTAAATCCATGGTGCGTAGACTTGATGGTTATCAAAAATAATTTGATCAATACCTTTTGAAATTTTAAACTGTTGAATCAGATCACCTTGAACTCTCCTTCCTTCAAGAGTAGTTTAAGCCGAGATGAAAGAGTCTTTCTTCATATGACAAATGCTTTATTTCCGTTATTGTTTTAGTGGCTTTATGCTGTACTTGTTCTAGAATAGCAAAGTCTTATTCATTGTGTGGTGACCAAGCCTGGATAGCAAATTCTAACTGGGGTCTTATATATGTTTTGTAGAGTACTTTCCACAAAGAGTCCACGACTTCTAAAAATTTTCTTTAGTCTACCAAGTTTACTCTTGGCTCTTGCTGCTGCTGATTCGACTTGATGGCTTACTTTAAGATCGTCTGATAGAATTACTCCCAGATCATGTTTGTGTTTAGTTACGTCCAGTTGAATTCTGTTTCCACTTAAATCAAGCATTAAATAAGTTTGAGTAGATTTAGAGTAACAACGCCCGATGTGCATAACTTTACACTTTTCGAAGTTGAGAGGCATATTCCATTTATGCGACCAATCTACAAGATTATCTATGTCAATTTGCAATGTTCTTTTATCCTCCTCAGATTTTAGAACTGCGATTATTTTGCAATTGTCGGCATAATCCTTTATGTGATGAGTAATATAGTCCGGCAGATCGTTTATATATAAGATAAAAAGAAGTGGACCGAGCACAGAGCCCTGGGGTACCCCGCTTGTTACATATTTCCATTTAGTTTTATGCTTGCCGATTACAACCCGTTGATAACAATTTGTTAACCAGCTTGCTATCCAGTCTAAAACTATGCCGTTTATACCATAGGGTTTACGTTTGTGTAAGAATCTGACATGTGGAACTTTATCAAAAACTTTCGCAAAGTCAGTGAAGGTATTATCAGTGGCGCAGCCTTTATGCATTGCTTCGGTTAGTATATCCCGAGTTTTAAGTTAGTTCGATGTGCATCCTTTACTTTGTAGAAATCCGTGCTGTTCTTTGGATATTAGGTTAGTGTTAAGACAGTGATTTATGATTTTTTTCGTGTATAACACCTTCTATAATTTTGCAGGGTACCAATGTTAGTGAGACTGGTCTATAATTGGCTCGGTTCTGCTTGCAGCCTTGTTAAAAAATTGGGGTGACATTTGATCTTTTGCAAAGCTCTGGAACCTGGAAATCGCAAATTGATTTTTGGTAGATCATAGCTAATGGGATTGCAAATGCTGACGCGCAGTTACGTAATACTCGTGGGTGTATGTCGTCATATCCTTTTGACTTGGTTTCAATGAGCTTTTTTAGTCTTTCTTGAACTGAAGTCGCCGATATGAATATGTTGGCCATTTGTAATCTTTATAATAATAATATAATAATAATCTTTATAAATGCACATAAGTAGAAAAATAAATAGAAACCACATTTCATTTACTTGCTCATTGTATATAATATATCACTGTACATTAGCCCAACCAATTTTGACTATTTTGAATGTCATAAAATATTCCCAAGGTATTGTTTTCTTATTAAAACTTTTTTACTTTTTATTTTAGATGGCTATTTATACTCGCGCCACTCTTTTAAAGTTTAATATTTTTACATATTTTGAGTTTTTAAGGCCATTTTCAAACTATCGGAATCAATCATTTCAAACAATCAAAAAAACGAAAGGTTTTTTATCTAAACCGATTGTGCGCATTTTTATTACTATTATTTTTGTTAACTAGTGGTATTTTAAAAACACACAAATTCGTTATGAAGTTAAAAAAACGTGGTTTTTAAACACGTTAAGGCCCAATAAACAGCAATCAGAAGTTTGTTAGATGCTTTTGATCTCATACAGTTCACCCACTTTAGGCCCTGGCTATTTAAAAGGGGTTCGTACAAGATTAGCTAAGCTTCCTGGCCAACCATTATTCTTGTTTACCTCCTGCTGGAGAGCTTCATATTGCAAAAAGAATAAGTTTCTAATTTTAAAATTATTCACATTAGGACTTTTGAGAAGCGCAGAGGTGAATTCGCAGAAAAAAATCAGACCATAGGGTGGAAATTAACAAGTATGGTGCTGTTTCACGCACCTTGAATTTGATGATATTCAAGATGCATTTCTCTAAAAACAGACAGGTTTTTATTCTGAGTGATAAAATACTCAAAGAGATCAATAGAATGGCTGACAATATTTCTCTCTCCAGGTCATCGCGGTTTTTGACCTACAACTTTTCTGATTCTGCAATTTTCAAAGTAAAACTTAATATCATAAGTTTTGATATTTTAGTCTTATTATTTAAGAATAATTTATGTCATAAAGTATTAAATTGTTTAAAAACAATGGTTTACAATATGATGTAAAAAGTCAGATTTAAAAATACAAAAAAAATAACTTTAAACCAACTTTTTTTTTCCAATGACAGACTTTTCTTAAAATCAGAAGAAATATTAAAAAAATGAAATTAACAAAAATAGATTTTTGTTGATAAAATCAATAGAAACAGAATTTGCAAACATTGGCATAAGAGCGAGCTGTCATAATTGCGGACTGGCATAAGTGCAAAGCAGTTCCAAAAACTGGCACTAGTGCGAACTACCATAAGTGTGCCAAACAAATATGCAAACATTGGCATAAGTGCAAATTAGCATAAATGTAAACTGGCATAAGGGCGAAGCAATTACAAATAATGGCATAATGCGAACTGGCATAAATGCTAATTGACATAAGTACGCCGAATAAAATTGCAAATTTTAACATCAGTGTAAATTGGCATTTCGCACGTCTGCCAATTCGCACTTATTCCAATTTACACTTGTTCTCTAATGTTTGCAAATTTATTTGGCGCACTTATGCTAGTTCGCATTTATGCTGATTCGCACTTATGCCTTACAACATTTAAATTCGCAGTTAGTCGAATTTATGTTGCTTAAAAGGTTAAAAACTTATTTCCTTATTTAGGCCGGGACCTATGACGTAAATAAAATAACAGTGTGCAAAAAAAAAAAAATAATAAATTTAAAAAATATATTTAAATAAAAAAGAGTATGTCGATGTCAAATTTTTTTTTATCTAAAAATATATTGCTTTAAAAGTGTATAAAACACAGACCTAATATTTACAAACAAACACAAAAATACTTAAAAATATTTATTTATTCTAAATATTTTATCTTAAAAATCACTACCAATAATAATGACACATGATTAGTCTGATTCTTAGATAATTTTATTTTATTTTAATTTAACTTAAAAACTTTTTTTTTGTTGATGGTTACAATAGTTTTAACAAAAATAAAACTAATTAAAATCAACATACTTAACAATTATAGACAATACACACTCACATGAAAATCATAAAAAAAAATGTTCACATATAAATAGTCAATTTACAATTAAATTTAAAAAAAATATATATTTAAAAACAAAAAACAAACTACAATTTACAAAATTATAATATCAATTACAAATAATAATAAAATATTCAAATTACAACCTTTCATTACAAAAACGGCATTACAAAAATTGTCATCATTTTCAGATATTTTGTAAAAAACAATGAAAGTTGACCACTGGTAAATTTTGTTCCAAAAATTCCTACTCGTTTCAGAGATATTGGATCCCAAAATTTGGCCCATTTTGTGAAAATATTTGCGCAAGGAGTGCAATTCAGATTAGCAAAAAAATTAAAAAGAAATGTGTCTGTCATATTCATGTTGCTAAATTTGCCCGACAAAGTAGCAATTGCACTCCAAATATTTTCACAAAATGGGCCAAATTTTGAGACCAAATATCTCTGAAACGAATAGGAATTTTTGAAAAAAAATTTACTAGTGGTCAACTTTCATTGTTTTTTACAAAATATCTGAAAATAAGGACAATTTGAAGACATCACTTTCAGAATTTGTTTATTTTGCCTATATTTCTCAGACAATAGCTCTTAAAAACGACAAATTATACAATAACAATTTTTTGCATACCAATTTTTGATGTTTTTTGAACACCTCAGAACTTTTAGAGGACATGGTCTTGTTACCTAGAGTGTTCGATAACGATATGGTTCTAAATATAGTACAACATGTATCCTTATATTTGGAGCCATTTGAAGGTCATTTTTTTGCTACAACGAAGTTTAAAAGGAAGATTTTTTGTATTGAATAAATCCTTCATAAATTCTGGATTTAGACAATTGATTCAAAAACTTCTATCCATAAGAAAGCGCAAATTTCTTAAGTGGATCCTAGGACCATTATCAAAACTTAAGAACTCATCAAGAGATAAGTCAAACCTTTTATGGACAATACAAAGAGCTTTTTTATAAATTTTATTTATAAGGTTGTCATAGTATTTAGAACAAAACATCCAAATTAGGGGACAAATAAGAAAATTTAACATTATGAAGGCGTTAAACAACAAGGTAGCTTTATTACAGGATAAAAAATTTCTTGTCCGTGAAAGAGCAAAACATTTACCATTAGCTTTACAGCATAGGTATTTAATGTGTTCTCCAAAATTTAGATTCTTACCAATTGTAACACCAAGTAATTTCACCCTTTCAGAGGCAAAAAATTTTATATTACCTATTTTTAGGATTGATTTTTTGTGTTTTTTAAACCAACAAAAAATAACTGAAATTTATCAGGGTTGGCAACCATCGAGTTCAACTTAAACCAGAAAATTGTTGTAGTTGTTCCTTTTTGCAATCGAAAAATAACCTTTTCTATGCTGTAATCACAGACATACAGCGTATTATTATCTGCAAAATTGCACAATTTAGTATCTTTAATAAATAAGAATATATCATTTATAAAGATATTAAAGAAGATGGGGCCAAGGATGGAACCTTGAGGCACTCCCAACAAAATATCAACCCAATTAGAAACAGAATGTCCTATCCTTACCTTTTGTTTACGACCACTAATATACGATATTAGAAATTTAAGGCTTTCTATAGAGAAACCATGCGCCTCTAATTTAGCAATAAGTAGGTCATGCGGAATGAAATCAAACGCTTTAGAAAGACCTCCATTGTTAATGCATTCATGCCACTTGTTAAGTAAAAAAATAAGTGTGTGCTGAGTACTATAACCTCTACGAAAACCACACAAGAGTTTGTTAAATTTTGGCTCCATAAATAAAAAAATCTGTTCATAAATGATCATTTCAAAAACTACGGAGAGAGCGGGTAGAATACTTATAGGGTGATAGTTAGCCTTATCTGTTGGGTCAATTTTCTTCAGACACGGTAAATCATCCGCCATATTTAGAAATAACGGAAATGTTCCATCTAAGATGCTATTATTGAAACAATATGTAAGACTATCCCTAAAGTGTATTAAGTAAGATTTTAACATAAAAGTTGGTATTTCACCACTTTTTTTTTTTATTTTTTGTTCATAGGCCCTATAATTTTTGTAATATCATCAGGTGTAATACAATGGAACTTGAAATTATGTGCATTCATTTTGAATTTATTTGCAATGTTTGTCATACTAGGATGGTCAACATACTTTTTAATGGCTGACTGAACTTGATCTGAAATGCAAAAAGAAAAAGACCAATTAATATGGTTGGCTATACTTGATGGCTAACCATATTAAGTGGTTATAAAAAACAAAGGAATTTGCCTAAAATATTTAGACCTGAGTGCAAGCCCCCAAATGGAGAACAGATATCTTCAGAACTCTTAGTAAAAGTAAATGAAGAAGTATTCAATATAATGAAAGATGATCTTGATGATGATAGTGATGTTACCCTAATTCAAAATGATTAGAGTACAGTAATGATTTCATAATTGCTCATAGTATCCAAGGCAATACAAAAATGATATTTTAAAGAAGTTTTCAAAAAGCAATGGTTTCATATCATTTTCTGGCCAATTTAACAGATCCAAAATATATCTAAAAATAATAAAGATAATTGGTAATTTGTAAAAAAAATTAAAAAATTGCATCTGGTCAAATTAAAATAAATACAGATAAAAAAAGTTAACTACTTTTATAACTGATTTACTTAGAAAAAACATTGGATAGAAGTTAAGAAGAAAAAGCTGAGGAATTGTTGAATGAAGGCTATCGTGAATTTATGCCAGGCTACTAAACATTTAAACTAAAAAAAGATTTGTTACCCAACATATTTATTCCATGATAGTGTAAAAAGCACAAAATCAGGAACAAATTGGTGGAGAATTATAGAAATAAAGAAAAGTTTTCCAAATTGCCTGCAAGTTTTGCAAGATTATAACGACAGTTGCACATTTGCCCAGCTAGTCCATTAAAAGACTAAAATTTTCTCATCCTTTAGCATTATTTGGAGCAAAATGAGGAATCTTTTGGGGAGAGAAAAAGCAAAAATGCTTGTACGAATTTACATACATTAAAGTCAAAATGCACAGATGCGGATGACTAAATTGTTAGATAACTTTGTTTTAAGCCTTTAAATTTGAATATTACTGCTCCAAATAAAATAAATTCTCATTTATGATTCACTAAACTTCTTATTTTTAGAACAATTTTTGAGCAGCATCAAATCTTGAGTATAAATGGAAATTAATTTATGAATACAATAATTACAAATATAAAATTTAAGACCAAAAACCCATTAAGTTGGGTTTTTGGTGGGTTTTGCTCTTGGGTTTTTGAGTGGGTTTTTGGGTTTGGGTTTTTGGGTGCCAACCCTGGTCTAAATTCTGATTTGGATAATCTAAGGGCCAAATATCCCAAAAATATCCTCAATAGTACTTGGTAAGGTAGATTATTGATAAAAATCTGTAAGGGAATGTCTATCAAATAGACTTCAGATATGCAATAAAGTTCATTGCTAGTCTACCTGATCCTCGTGTGTTTAGGTGAGGACCATGTAGCCCAAGGTGTTCTTTAGACAAATTAGAGTTATTAATAATATTAAATTTAGTTTGTTTTAATTTTTCGGCTAAGTGTAGCGACGTTAGCTGAGCTTTAGCATTATCGAAACGACGAATTGGTTTAGATAAGACTATTGAACAAAAAGGATTAAATTTTGAAATGAACAAAACAAGACCTTTTAATTTTGCCAAAGTAGATTCAGACAAATCATTTGTACAATTATTTGTTCCAATATACAGGATAATTTTTGAAGGTTTTTTTTATCAAAAGTAGAACTAGGTTAAAAAACATGTCTTCAAGTATGAGTAAGAGTGTTTAGCACCGCTAAACACTCTTACTCATACTTTTCCAAGCTTTTTTTTCGTCGATCCTCATCAAAATAGAGTCTCCACATATTAGTGTCGTTCCTAATGGCCATTTATATTCACCTGTTTGGTTAACACGAGGATTGAATATTTTAGTTTTATTGTTTACTTTTTTTATTTGAATTTTTGTATTTTTTTTCCAACCGCTTTTATACTGAAAAATAACTTCTTTTAAAACTTTTAGATCTTAATACTAAAATTGTTCTAGGTGGGAAATGTGAGTGTTTTCTCCTGTTAATGAGCGTAAAATTGGTACTGAAATAGAAATTCTTCCACTAATGGTATCATGTGAAACTAGCACAGATATAGATCATAATCACTAATTTGAATCTTTAAACAATCAATCAAAATCTTTTTTCTTAGCAGAAAGTTTTCAACAAATAAGAAAAGGTATTAAACATCCTTGTACAAAGTTAGCTAAGCAAAGAAAAATGATGCATTGTACAATCCACCTCACCTATAACAAAAAGAAAAGTTTTATCAACTACAATTGATGCAAAAATAACGTTTAACAATTTTGACCCTAAGAAGCTTGTTGTTTCTATTGGAGTAGTTAACCAAAAACAACTTACTTTTCACACTCAAAACTTAAACAACTACAGAGCAAATTTCATACAGGGTATAGATTGTCTACTACAAAATTCGGAAAATATCAATTATTTTAAAAAAATAATAATTTTTTTTAACATTTGTATCAAATTTACTAGTGACTATAAGGTCTTAGAAGTTGCCCGATTTATATGAGTGAAAGGAAAAATGGCGACGGAGATATTTTCAAAACTAATTATCAAATTGATTTGAAAATTTTCCCGCTTGATTTGTATATATTATTATTTATTTACAATGTACACTAAAATAATCTTTACTGCTTTTCTTGTTTAGTATTTTTTTAACGGTTTTGTGCCCTTAAATGACCCCTTTTTTGCTCAAACTTACAAAAATGCATATATTTTTTTGAGCTTTAGACCTAACTTAAATCTTTTAGTCCACGACACAATAAGATACATAATATTTCATCAGCCAAAATTTCAATCATAAATTATAAACGGTTGCAAAAAAATCATCATTGTCCTTTACCCCAATTTTTGACATTTAATGATTAATAAATAATTAATAATTTTTTTTTAATAATTTCTTTAGCTTTCTTATTGTATATTATAAAATTTGAGAAAACAAAAAATCATTTGTTAAAGTTGAATGCAAATTTTTTTTCTAATTACTGTACAACCACTTTAAAAACAAATAAAGATCACTCGTTTTTCCAAATAAAAGTAAAACATTAAACATTAAATATGTTAAGTTTAAACACATCTAGGACCTTCATATAATCTTAAAAGTGTTTTGAATGTGAAAAGCGATTCGCTTAATTAACAACAAGGATTGAATGTTTCTGACGGCGATAAAGATTTCGTAATTTACTTTTCTCAGGCAATGATTGCATAATTTTTACGATTGATTACATAATTTATACGATTGTTTATAAAAGAGTAATAGAGTTGGTTTGAAATAAAAACTTTAAGAATTTCTAAAATTTTTATTTAAACTTAAAGAACTTCAAGTATTCTTTTTGCTCTAATTGTATGAAAGCGTATTGATTTTTATTTGGTTGTTAAAGATAATACACGGGTTTATAGTCTCAGTTTTGTTCCGTAAATTATCTTTAAATCGTTTAGTAAGATAAATATTTAATTTTAAATAAAAAGTTAGTGATAAATTTGGCTAGGAAAGATATTTAGCGTTACAAAAATTTGACATATGGATATTACTTGAATATAAAATCAAAGATTTTATATTAAAGTAATATCAATGTCATATTCTGCTTCTCAAATTTTTTCTCAAATTCTAGAAAGGTTTACTTTTTTAAACAATTTTGAGATAATTTGCGGAACAGAACTGAGACAATAAATCCGTGTATTTAACTATATAGATATAAACAATACTTAATTAACTGTTCCTATAAACCCATAGAGTTAAGATTGTTAAGTTTTTATCTCATTCTTTTATAGAAAATTTAAAGTAAACAAGTTTCAAAAAAGAATCAAATAACTGTTTTCTAAGAGTCTAAAACTTCATAGCAACACCAAAAATTAGCATTATTATGTTTGTGTTATCAGTCAAATACATAAAATGGGATTGTAGCATTATCAATTTAGTTTATGAATTAAACGATTTAAGAAAGTTTCTTAATTTAGCTAACTATGCAAAATGAAGTGTTGTTATGGAGTATAGGTATAAATAGCAACCAAATAAACAACTTAATGTTACCACTAGATCCGTAGTATGAAATATACTCAACCGAGTAATTATAGGGCAAACCTGATAAATATTTAAAGTTATTTCTTAAGTCCAGTAATAATTTTGGCCCACTGCGCGTTGCGGGAATCGAAATCTGTAATTCTCGATAACAAAGCTAGTGCTCGACAACAACACTACTCTCACAGATTTGTGAAACTTCACTCATAATTCTCCTCTAATATTTACTTAGACGACAACACTACTCTCACAGTTTTGCAATACTCCACTCATAATTCTCCTCTAATATTTAGTAGGCTTTCAACAACTTTTTAGTGATATACTAAGTAAAAGAAAAATTTATTTTACAAAATCATTGTGCGTGTGGTTTTATCTAAATTATTTTTTTAGAAACTAGGAAAGTATTGTGAAAAATCGAATATTTGTAAAAATAAAAATAAAAATTTTTAATTGCTAATTTTAGACGTTTTGAAAATATATATTACAAAAATATAAATCACAAATCTAATAAAGAAAATAATTCTTTTATTTTAAAAACAAACCTAATAAAAAGTTTTAAAAATCAAAAATTTTGACTAAAAAGTGTACTTACTAAAATAAACGTGTACTTACTAAAAAATGTTTAAATGTGTTAAAAATATAAACTATAAATTAAAAAAAAATAAAGATTATATTTAAAAAAATTTTCCAGATTAAATTTTATGTATATGAGATTATATTGAACCATACTTTGATTTGAATATTTTGCAATTAACACAACTTTATTTACACACTAACAAAACTTTAAGTAATGAAAAGTAAAATTTAAAAAAAAATCATCAAAAAATGTTGGAGTTACAATAAATATGCAACTCAGTTCCAATCAATATTAAAATAACAATATAATTCACAAATATTTTTAATTAGACAATTAGAATTAGAAAACTCCATCATCAATCAATGCAGCTTTATCATGGGTAGGATTGTGATCGTAGGAAGTCACAGGTACTGAGGAGTAAGCGGGAGGCAGGCCTCCGTAAGGAATTTGCTGGTTGTAATAAGGTGCTTGTGGAACCTGATTGAACTGAGTATTCGCCATAACGACCATGTTAGAAGGCTGTTGAACAACAACCATACCGGGATAAACCTGGAAAGAAAAATTGTGTAGATAATCAAAATTGTTACGGTAGACAAAAAAAAATTAAAAATTAAAAAAAGACCTGTTCTGTATTACACAGCGAACTACAGCTGACATAGGAAGCTATAAATGCGACAAATACAGATAGTGCTACCCCAATAGATATTGTCAAAAGAAGAGGTTGAATACTTGATAGTGTTTCGCAACTAGTGTTTACTAGAAAAAAAGTTATTCATACATATATTATATACGGTAGGGTAGTGGTAGTACAGCGCCCATTTATTAAGTAGATTCTATTTATGAAAAATCATTGATTACTTTTTATAAATGTCTCATTTTAAAATTCTCAATTTTAAAAGATTTGGAAATGGATCCTTTGATAATGTTATAAGTCTTTTGTTTTGCTTCTATCTTAGAAAAAATCAGTTTCCACTTAATTTTTTATGGTTGAAAAAAATAACTACGTAATGATTGTATAAGGTAGGTAAAAAAAAAAGGTACAACACAAATACGCCCTTCAAATAAGACATCTTTAAACCTGATATGCACATTTAAATGGTAAAACAGGTTTACCACCTATAAAAAGCTTGGGTAAGCTAAGTGATTAACAAAATGAAAGTACAACAGAATTGAACCAGTAAGAAAACAGATACTAATAAACAAACCATTTATTATTAACTCTGTATATTACCTTAATCTTTTAGAGGTCGACATAATGTTGGCAAAAATATTTGATACGAAGGTCTTACCATAAAACATAGAAACGAGGTCGGCAATTTTTTGCCAATCTCAAACACTTCTAGGTCAGCATTTAGGTCAGCATTACTGAATGCCGATCTAACTTTTTTAACCAGCATTGCTGAATGCCGAACTTTAAGCGTGGTAACTAGCCTTTATTTAGTTTGTTATATGGACAAAAATTTAATTGTATATAACTAGGAACTTTTCCAAAAAACAGGGACATCTTTTAAAGTTGATATAAAATATATATTATATTATATATATATAATATGAAGTATATTACAATAGCTGTGTATGTAAGCAATTTATTAGTTAACCTAAAGATATATGGAGTAGATTAATATAGTTATTTTTAGTTGTTAGTTATGTTTGTAGTGAGCTTTGTAATTTTTTAATAAGAACTTATTTTCGTGGCGGCACTTATATATATATATAATTTCGGTTCTTTAATTTAGCAGTTCCTTAGGTTTTGGATACGATATAATAATGAGAAATTTGCTATTATGTATTTCATAATATTATATATATTTTTTTATCAATTTTAATTTTAATTTTTTCAATATGTTAATAATAAACATTATCATATAAACAAAAATTTTAAACAACTTAAACGTATAACTATTTAACAACTATAAGCTAACTAAAAACAAATTAATAATATTATTAACCTAACTACTAATCAATTTCTGTCCCGTAATGATCCAAAATACAAATATAAACCGTAATGTCCACCAAACAAATTGTAGCAAAATTAATAGTTATTAATACGCTTAGATTTAAAGTGTTATGCAAGACTCGTAGAAATACTATGAAACAAAGAAAATAAAAAAGTGCATGAAACGAAGAAAATAATTTAGTCAATTGAGAACAATTGTTTTCTTTACAAGAAAAAAAACGTAGCAAGTCATTCATTCAAAAATAAAATAAAAACTTTATTTTTTAACAATAACAATTTTTATTACAATAACAATAACAATTGTCGTTTACAATAAAAAATTTTAAACCAACAAATGTTGTTTATCTTTAGTTAAAAAAGTAACAAAGGTTTTTATCATAGTAATTATTCAAAAAATTAATTTTGTGGAAGTTAATGTCATTTCAAAATTACTTTTAAAAAAAGATAAAAAAAAGTTATTTATTAAGGTCAAGGGTCATCCATAAAGTACATACGCTCATAAGGTAAAGGGAAAGGTCTTCAAAAAGCATATGAATTAATATGGGGAGGGGAGGGGGAAGGGGGAGGGAAAGGTTCAATTTAAAAGTACGTACATCAATTTCCTTACTTATCACAATTAATCAACTAATCAATAGAAAAGTTAAAATTCTGACTAAAGAGCTTATGTTTGCCAACATAAAAAGATGTTTGGTATAGGGACTAGAGGGTATAGTTTCCCTCAATGTACACACATGCATGGGTGCCCGCAGAATTTTTTTGATGTTACAGACGCTTTCACACATTGTGCAAACTCTAAAGTTAAAAATCCAAACTTAAGCATGTTTATACCTATGCCAAATGGGGAGGTTTTACAAAAAATTAAGAAGGCGGAGGCCTGGGAGCAAAAAAGCCCTAAACGCCCCCCCCCCTAAAAAAAGGAGGCGGGGTATAAATTTTGTATGGTCATAGCTTTTGTAATTTACAATATATTTCTACAAAATTTAAAATCTGTCAATAAATTTAAATTTAGTTTTAGATGATAAAGTTTAAATTTTACTACAGTAGTGCCCTCACGCTTGGGCAGGGGAGCAAGCTTTTTAGGGCTTTTTTATTTCCAAGCCTCCGCCATCCCAATTTTTTGTAAGGTCTTCTCATTTGGCATAGTTATACTAAAGTTTTAGAGTTTTCACAAGTTTTACACATTTGGCATAGGCATACTTATGTTTGGAACTTGTGCAAACTCCAAACTCAAGTGCAAGCTCCAAACTCAAGTGCAAGCTCCAAACTCAAGTATGCAAGCTCCAAACTCAAGTATGCTAAATGTGTGAAAGTGTCCTATCTAGAACATCAAAAAATCCTGCGGGCACCTACGTACATATGCCACCCCTTATATACTGGCCCTGAGTAAGGCGTATTTCAGGCAACCTCTTTTTTGAGTCAACTAAAAACAGGTTTAAGCAGTGCCGTGGCTAATGGGTCAAAGGCCCCATAAAAAACATGTCATTTGGGTCTCAAAATCTCCAAAATTTTACCACTAGGTTTTGCTAAAAGCTCCTTAAATTAGCAAAAGAGCACAAAATTTTCTGCCCTTTACCCCCCCCCCCCTTTCAAATTAAGGGATACAGGTAGACTAATCTCAGCACTGGGTTTTAGGTTTTGTTATTGATATTACTGATCTCGCGTAGGACTCGTTTTTTATGGACTTACTAAATAGGGGTGCCTGAAAAAAACGTCAGCCTTAAGTATAGTTTATTTTTATAGTACAGTATGTGCTCGACCAAGGATCGAACACCGGCCTCAGTCGCCGCAGTCCACAGCATACTCAACCAATTTAACTACTCAACTCACTAACAACTCAATAACCACTACTCAACCAATTTAACTTTATTAAAATTAATATTTATATATTTGAAGACGTTTTTTAAATTGGGATCCTGTGAGGCAAACGAAGAGCTTTTGAGTTGTATAAAGTATCTAAGGTACCTCCTCCACATTTTTTTTTTCCCATAAACTTTTTCATTGAAAAAAAAAGTTTAGGGGAGGGGGTATTTCAAAAACGTACGTACTTTTTTAGGGGGGGAAGTAGGCATGGCAGCAGGGGGGAGGGAGGGGGTCAAATTTCAAAATTTTTGGAGTATGTACTTTATGGATGACCCTTATTTAAAAATACTGTTAGTAAAATAAATTTGCTTGTGACACATTTTAGTGTAAGCATTTTAATATTAAGTTAATAAACCATTTGTGTTTATAAATGTTTCAAAGTATTTGCAATTTTTACAAATTTTTTTTAAATTTACAAATCAAAAATTTTAATAAAAAAATAAAAGAAGTTTAATTTTGTAAAACAAAATTTACAAATACAAAAATCAATTTTCATTAATTTACACAACTAAAGTTACAACTTAGAGAAATTTATCGCTAAATATTTCCTTGTGCAGTCAACTGATCTCCCCCAGCCGTAGTTGATTATTGAATTTAATTCTAAAATACCATGAAACAGTGAAAGTTCTAATCGCTAACTTTTTATTCGATCGAAATACTATTCAATAAAAAAAATTTCATTCAAAAGACATTGACATTTTTAACAACAAAAACCTTTTAATTTTTAACATTCTATAGAAAAACGTTTCTCTTCAAAGACCTTAATATTCTTGAATGTGAGGCAAAGTCCTACTCAGTCTATATCAGCAGTAAGTGAAAGTCCTCATCATTCTACATTAGTAGTATACCAAACTCCTCATCAGCCTAAATCAGCAGTAAGCAAAAACAATGTATACCTTCAGTTTACCTTCAGTTCTTGGAAAAAGAAAAAAAAAGAAAGTCAAACCAGCACAAATACCAAACAAAATTGTAGAAGACCTACGACTTAAAACAACAAAAAAGTATGAGGTGTTATTTCCCTATTTTGTTTATTCGTCATCAAAACAAGGTTAATTTTGTAAAGTTTGCATATCGTTTGCCCCTGGAAAAAAAAGTAATCGTCATTTATTGAAAACCCTAGCAAATTTACAGATCACCCCTGGAAGCGTCTAACAACCATACCACAGTTTTAAAAAATAAACATGCTTTTGATGAAATATCTAAAAAATGCTGCGTGAAAATACCCTTGCAAAAGAAACATTAAAAACAAGTAACTCTCGCTTCAATATTAAAACTTTCTTTCGAGTCACTCATTTGTTAATCATGAAAAACTGGGCACATACTCATAATTTTTCAGACATTATTGAACTTATTGCTGCGTGCGGTTGTAAGGAAGTTAAGGCACACGTTTTGTCAAGCCCAGCAAATGCAACATACGTGTCTCCGGAATATATTGCTAAGTATATAAATATTATCTTTGATTTTGTCAAAAATCCTTTACTCCAGTCACTTAGAAATGGCGGGAGTTTTTCTTTTTTTTCCAGATGAAACTGATATTACTTAGATTAAACAGTTAACTATACATGACACTATCGAACACAACAGCATCATAAAAGAACTTTTACATTCCGTTTAAGTAAGTAAGTTTTTAGCTCCTTTAAGTGAGCTCACTGATTCTAGTCTATCAGCTCCAAATGTTTTTGATGTTACTCAAAAAATTTTTAGAGCTAATAATATCTCATTTAAAAATGCTCACTTTGCTTGTATGGACACAACAAGTGTCAACTCTGGTATAAAAGCCTACATCGAGGATGTTGTACCACTGTGTGTTTGGGTTGGGTGTACAAGTCATAAACTTGCGTTATGTATTAAACATATTTTAAAAGACTTTCCTATTATTATGGAGGTAGATATTTTTTTAATTAACCTATGGAAGTTTTTTTAAGTACCTTTCACTAGTTATGCATTTGTTGCAGGAATGCTCTGAAATCTATGGAGAACTAGAAACCATAGTTCCAGTGTGTCCAAGTGTAACACATTGGACTGCACACAATTAAGCTTGTTTAGTTGTGTTTAAAGGTTGTAAACCAATTTTACAAGCTTTGTCAGCATGCTATATGGAACGAAAAGAAGCAGAAGCGCTCAGGCTATTTATACAAGCGAGTTCACAATCTAACATCACAACAATATTAATGCACTTAGATGTGTTTGAAGCAATTCGCCCACTTGTGCTAGCACTACAAAGTTCGCAAGTGGGAATTAGTCTCAGCGACATTCCAACTTATGTGAATCAAGCTAATCATAGTTTAGATGATTTGGTCTCGGGTACTCGATGAAAGTAATTCACGCCAAAAAATTTTATTGAAATGAAATCAGTGACGAATAAAATAACTTTTTCGTTACCAGCCACAAGCCGATTAAAAAAAAAAAATAACTCTGACTTTGAGTTTGAGTTGAACGTTTTTAGATCTTTTGTTAACAGTTTTAAAAGTGAACTAAAAAACACTTTGGCGCAAATGGATTTTTGGCAATTGCTTTTGATTTTTGACCCAAGATAATTGCTTAAAACATTCAGCCAACTGTCTAGTTATGATGAAAAAAGTTTAGAGCAACTTATAACTCACTATGGCAGACCAAAAAGCAGTAACAAATTTGGAGCATTACACATTTAAGTTCCAGATATCTCAGAACCCGAGACAAAAAACGAATTTGAAAGTTTCAAAATTATTTTATTTACTAAACGCAGAGAATGGGAAAACAGTTTCGATATACATATATCAAAAGAAAAAGATCAAGAAGTAGTCAATAATTTAATTAAGTCAAGAAACAATTTTACGTCTAAAGAGTTAGGGAGAGTGATTAACAATGACCCTGTTTTGATAAGTGTTTATGCTAATTGTATGTTTTTAACTAAGTTACTAATTATATTTCCTTTGAGTGTAGCTTGTGTTAAACAATTTTTTTCAAAATTAAAAATGGTTAAAAACCAAAGCACATTAGAAAGCTTGATGATGATTGCAACAGAATATCTGAAGGAGTGTTTTGACGACGATTTGTTAGAGTACTTTGTCGACAAGTTGAAACGTAAAAACCAAAATATGAGAATTACGTTGTAAATTTAAAATTTACAACGTAAATCTCATTTTGATTTTTTATTTGAGCTTACAGACAATTGGTGAATATTTAATGTTTGTAGTTTTTTTCATGAAATGTTCACGATGATTTCTTGTATTCCAGCCGTGTTTTTACAATTTTTGTTTCTAGCAGTTAACTGAATTTTTATTTGTTTGCAAAATAAAAGTTTTTTGTTCATACAGCAAGTGCTAAGCTTTAGAACTAAATGGTCTTATGCATTAGATATTATTAGACGACAAAACTTTCTGCATGATCACCTAGCTTTAAACCTAATCGTTACCTAAATAAACAAACTTGCATGTCGAGAAACGCTCATTTAAAAACAAGCATGGCGAGCAAAGTTTATCTCAAAGCTAACTATTTTTTCTTACTGCTGATGACATTTAAGGCAAAGTTTAAATCAATGAAGAAGTTCAAAATTTACACTGAAAAATTATTTATTGATAAAAGTTATATTATAAAATTAGCTTGCAAAAATATGAATAACTGTGTAAATATAAAAAAAGGTTTAAAAAGATTTTAAGTATTTCAAATAAATTATTAAAACTTTCCTTATAATGTACAATGTTTTTAAAGACAGCCATCATTTTAAAGACAGATGTCATTTAAAAAAATAGTTTTTGCTATGAAAAAGGAAGATAAACATTAAAACTAGAGAAACATTAAATTTGTTAAAAAAGTTCTGTTGTAAAAATTTAAATTTTACACTTAAAAAACAGTAAATGAATAAGAAAGAATTCTATATTTACAGACATACACACTTAAATAATCGCTTGGAAAATATAATATATATTTTTATCATATTAAAGGGATCCCCCCCAAGCGTCGAGACAAGTTGTGTTCATATCAAAGGTAAACACTAGAAAATAAGTTGAATGTTAATTAAACCTTTCAAAACAAATTATTGAATGAGATATTAACAAAGCTTTTGTTAATATCTCAAGCTTTTGTTATTTTGCCATTATACTTTCATATACTTTTCACCAGTTTTTTGAACAGTTCAGTTTTATAACGTAGAAAACGTTTGCTGTAGCATGTTTTTGTTTTTTGTTCAATGTATCATTAAGTGTTTGAGTTAGATAAAATAGCATAATAAAAATAGTGATTAAGTGAAGCAAACTTTAAAATACACAAGATGAATAATTTTTTTGTAAAATAAGTAATTTTTTTATATACATCACTAAGTACAATATAATCCAATATGGTTAAATTTTGTAGGATTTAATAATCTTTTTTTTCTAATAAATTGAGGAAACCGTTTTAAAAACGATCTTATATAATTTTTAACTAATGTTTATAATAATTTATACTTCTAATTCAAGAAATCATTTTTAAAATGATCTAATATATATTTTTCAGATATATATAAAATTGATAAACTTGAATCTTATATTTTTGTTTAATCTTATATTTTTGTTATTGGGGAAACCCCTGCTATTTAAACTTGAAGTTTTTCGAAAGAAATTTTTTGTATAACATCAAATATAAGTGCATTAATCAGACCTGATTTAAAAAATTAAAAAAGCCAAAGAACCGGAACTTTCCTTTGCCAGAAACAAAATGACGTTGAAAAATAATTTTTTTTTTGTTAATATCTCATTAAGTAATTTGTTTTGGAAAGTTTAATTAATTTTTAACTTATTTTCTAATTTTTATCTATGATATGAACATAACTTGTCTCGACGTTTGAGGATCCCTTTAAATATTAATTAAAATAACATTTCTTTTTATTATTATTTAAAAGCAATATTAAAGGAGGTCAAAGTATCACATTGTATTATTTTTTTTTTTACTCACCAGTCGACAGCAACCTAAATTGCCAATATAGTGAAAACGCTGTAAAAATTTTATTTCTGGCAACACCCTATATATATATATATATATATATATATATATATATATACATATATATATATATATATATATATATATATATATATATATATATATATATATATATATATATATATATATATATATATCAGAATTAAGGTCGGCAATGCCGATCTACCTGCTGACCTTAAAGTGTTTGTCAGCAGAAAATTACTGACCTGGTTTCTATGTTTTATGGTAAGACCTTTGTATCAAAATTTTTTTCCCAATCTGATGCCGACCTCTAAAAGATTTAGGTCGGCAAATTATTGTCGACCTCATATTTCCTAATTCCGAGGGGTGTGTGTGTATATATATATATATATATATATATATATATATATATATATATATATATATATATATATATATATATATATATATACTCTTGCATGGTAGTCAGAAAGAGTTTCCCATAAACTGTAGTTTTAATGAGCGCGTTAATAAACCAGACCATAAAAAGTTTCAAAACTTAAATTTTTTTTTTTTTAAATGATAGACTGCCTGCTTAAACTAAACCCTCAGTCGATGTAGCAGCACTCCCTTGTGAGTCAGGCTATTTGTCAGTCGATGTAGCAGCACTCCCTTGTGAGTCAGGCTATTTGTCAGTCGATGTAGCAGCACTCCGTTGCAAGTCAGGCTATAAGATAGTCGATGTAGAAACACTTCCTTGTAGCAGCAGGCTATAAGATAGTTGATGTAGCAACATTTAAGCATGTTTTAAAAATGTTTTTTAATAAAACAAAAACAAAAACACCACTTATTAAAAAAACTTTCTAGTCGTTATTATTGCGGTTTTTTAAAAAATTTTTAAAAAAACAATAAAATTTAATGTACTTCTGCATTAATTTAATTGCTTTGACATTTCGACGACAATCAAAAACAGCTTAAGAGATGAGGTAATTAAAATTGTGGTCGAAAGAGACTTTTTTTACATTAAAAGACTCTTTCGACTACACTATAAGGATATATATATATATATATATATATATATATATATATATATATATATATATATATATATATATATATATATATATATATATATATATATATGTATATATATATACATATATATAATATGAACATCAAATTTAAAAAAATACTTTATGATGCATAAATGTTAATTCAGCCCTAGTAGCAGCGCTCGAAATTATTATTCGAAGGTTGCCAATCAACATGATCGGCTGAAATAAAAAAATAAAAAACCAGAAGATCAAATAATTTTTTAGACGATTAATTTTTTATTAAATTTTTACTAAAATTTACAATGCATTTTTTTGATCCTACCTCGCTTAATTTTTGCTTTGCCGTTATAATTATATAACTTTTAATTAATTATAAATTTATTTATTCTCTTTAGAATTTAAATAAATCGTTCGTTTTGTTGTTTTGAATTTATTAATTTTATATAGAATTTAAGTATACCGCTGGTTTTGCCGTTTTACTTTTTGTATTATTTTGAGTATATATAAAACATTGCTTTTTTTTTTAAATTATTTTATTTTGAGTTAATATATATCGTCTGTTTTGCCGTATTTCTTTTTAATTGTTTTAATTTGAATATAAATAAAACATTACTGTTTTTATTTTAATTATTTTGTTTGGAATTTAAATTAACATCAGTTTTGCCATATTTATTTTAGTTATTTTATTCATAATTTCAGCAAATGTTTGTTTAAATTTTATTTTGAATGTAAACAAATAATCTTTTGCTGTTTTTATTTTAGTTTATTTAGAATTGAAATAAATCTTTTTTTTCGCCATTTTTATTTTTATTATTTTATTTTGAATCAAAATAAAACTTAGCGGTTTTTTATATATATTTTATTTAGAATTTAAATATAATATTTGTTTTTCTGTTTTTATCCTAATTATTTTATTTAAAATATAAATTAATTTTCGATGTGCTGTTTTTATTTTATTTTATTATATGAAATAAACGAATGATTTGTTTTGCCATTTTCATTTTATTTAGAACTATAATAAAACTTTGTTGTTTTTTTAAAATTATTTTATTCAGAACTTAAATAAATTGTTTGTGTTTCCGTTTTTACCTACATTATTTTATTTAGAACATAATTCATTTCATAATAATTTTGATGCTAATTAAATTTTAACTTTCTGTATTTAAAATGTTTTTGTATTAATAATTACAAAAGTTTGACTAGCAACTTCTGCCGATCAAATTTGATCGGCCAGATTTAATTTTTTTCCGAAAGTAGACAATCTTTGATTGTTGATCAGCTTCTGTTTCGAGCGCTGTAGTAGTAAACCCGGCCCCAGTTAAATTTTAACTAAACATAATGTTTACTAAACATAACATTATTCAATGGAAGCATTGCAGCATGAAACAATTTGCCATGAATTAAACTTAATTAAACTTAAAACTAAAGCCAGAGAGAAAGTAAAACCTTTACAAAGATTGAAATAATCCTAATACAAAAAGTGAAGCTCTGGAGACAGGATATTGTGTTCAACCAATGTTTCTGGAGACTCATTAATGTTAAGCACTTTTAAAGAAATATAAATTTTGAACTCTTTCATTTTCTGTTATCTGCAAACATCAGCAATGAACTTAAATGTTCTTCTTACACTACTTACAAGTAAGCATTCACCCTAACACCAAAGGAATGCAAACTTAACAACTTTTATATTATATTTCAGATATGTAATTAAAAAATTGTGCATGCGATGTTATTTTTTCAAAAATATTTAAAGCAAAATATTAATATTTTTAATTAATCAATAAATTTTATTCTTAGTTTTTAATTTTAAAAATAATTCAAAACATATTTTTAAAACTTTACAATAATAATTAGTTAAAAAAATTGAACTAAACCAAAATTATCATGAAGGTCACAGGGAAGCACTGTGTTCCAGCCATAACTTAAAAACTATTCCACATCAACTAAACAAAAACATAGGAACAAGACTGTTTTTACTAGTATAGTTATTTTTTACTCATTGTTGATAAATATTCTCGCATTCACTTTTCTTTTGCAGCAGGTGGCAGCTGCCTCCCAATTAATTTTTAGCAGCAAAATTTTCTTTATTCTGCCTCCAGTGGTTTCTGCCTTTATATTGGCAGCCGCAGTCAGAGTTTTTTTTAAGAGGCAGAATGTTTTGGAGGTCAATGCTAATAGAGAGGCAGAAGATTAATGGCTGCCTCCAGAAGAAATATTTGCCTCCCACCGGCGGATGTAATGAAAAATAATATTACAATTGTCTTTAAGTTAACGAGCAATTAAAATATTAACTGAGAACAAATGTTAAATATTTGACATCAACATTTTGTTTTATATGATTTATTGACTATTTAAAAAAAATGTTGGAAAAAACTTTTTTGTCAGAGCAGATGTTTTTCTATCGAATATTTTTAAATTTTAAAGGTTTTAAACTTTTAATCGCTTAAAACTTTAAAACGCTTAAAAGTCTATATTTTTAAGCATTTTAAAAGTATAAAGTAAAATATATATAATATTTATAAAAGTATATGTATTTAAAGTTTATAAATTTTTTTTGTTTTGTTTTGTTATTTAGCAAAATTTTAATAAAAATTAGCAGTATTTTTTTAATAACTTTTACAATATGCAATTAATAAAAATAACGATTTAACATTATGACAAATGATAAAATAGATAAAAGAATTTTAGCATGCCGACTTGTTTGAAACAAACTTTGACTAAAATCAGTCAATATAATTACTTAATATAATTTTTTTTTTTTTGTCAAAAAGATTTATTCACCAGTGGCATAAAAGTAAAATTTCCAACTTTTAACTTTTGTTTTGAATAATAAAACTACTAATTTATTTTACTTAATTTAATAGTTGAAAAAAAATTTAAAATTTTTTTATATACTCAAAACTTTTGCAAATAATTATATAAAATGAAACATGATGTCAAATATTTAACATTTCTTTCTAGTTAATATTTAATTGCTTTAAAGCAAACGAGCAATTATTTTTCATTACATCCGCTGGTGGAAGGCAAATATTTCCGCCTCCAAACTAGCATCGACAGCCAGTTGGGAGGCAAAAGCCATTGGAGGCGGCCTCCAAATGATTCTGTCTCCACAGTTTTTTCTGGAGGTGGCCACCAATGGCTTTTGTCTCCCTAATGATGTTGGGCCTCCAAACATGGGCGCCCGCAAGGGGGGGCAAGAGGGGGCACTTGCCCCCCCCCCCTGTATTTTCTAAATATAGAAAAAAAATTTCTTGTTTGTAACGTTCTTCATGCCATAAAGTTTGTTACTAAATTTTTCTGTAAAAAATATCTTTTAGTGATACTTCGTTACAGTTTCGGAAAAAACCTAATTAAGTTTTTTACAAAATAATTAATTGCTTATTTGTATGAAAAACACGATATTTTTCAATCTTAGCATGATTCGTAGTAAAAATCTTTAATTGCTACTATATTTTGTATATTTATATAGTATCAATGAAAAAAAAAACTTTATATAGAGGCTCTGTGCAAAGATTACAATGACGTATTATCATCTTCATCTTTTTTGGAGCCAATGTCTGTTTAATTCCTTACATTTAATAAAGATCAATAAAAAAAAAAAGTGAATATTTTATACACAAAAACGGTGCTGACAAGTTTAAATTGTCTTCTTTTTTCAACGGAAATATAATTTTTTTCTTCTCTTTATTTTATATCTTACATATCTTGATTTTTACATAATAGATAACAGGAAAAAAAGCAATAACAAAAAATGTTTTGCCCCCCCCCCCCTTAGAAAATTTTCTGCGGGCGCCTCCAAAATATTTTGTCTCCAAAAAATAACTCCGGCTGCGGTTGCAATTAGAGGGCAGAAGCTACTGGAGGCAGAAGAAAAAACATTTTGCCTTATAAAATTAAATGGGAGACCGCTGCTAACAGCTTCCACCTCCCTAAAAAGTCGGCATTTTGGCAGAAAGTTAGTTTGCTGCCGAGGCATTATAACTGTTTTTACTAGTTTTTTAGACTTATCATAAAATATTAGAAGAAAACTTAAAGAAAAAAAAACTTTGATAAATCTTATATCAAACATTTCAACTTGTTACTGGGTATTTCTTACCAATAAATAAAAAAACTTTGTCTCTGTATAACTTCAAAACAAACAAATAAAAAAACTTACTTATAAATGAACGCTTATAATTAACTGTACAGGTACAGGTTTCTAGAACAGATTTGCAAGAGTTATCATCTATTCCTAATCCCGTCCAAACCACAAGTACAAGTGCAACAACAATGAAACATGCAATCGCAGCAAGCATGCCAATTATATTAAAAATCAAAAAAGCAACCATCTATAAACATCATAAAACAAAATGAATAAAACTATGCTAAACATATTAAAATTTAAAACATTCTGACAGAAAAAAAAATTTAAATAATCAATGCAACATATTTTTATTATTTTACATACATATTAATTTTTATTAACAATTCAAAAAAAAAATCAAATTGTACAACCATATGACACAAAGTAATGTTACAAACTATATAAGTATTTAGAACTATGCAAATAAAACTATGCAAACATAAAGCACAAACAAATAATATAAAACTATACAAGTATACAGCTTAATTATGCTTAATATTCCATGGTATTTTTATAGTTCAGTTTTATAGAAAAGTTAAAATAGATCAGAGCTCAAATTAAGTGATCGCAAATTGCGATATCTGGAAATACTTCTAGTCTTTAAATTCTTATTTTTTAAAAACTGTAAACTCTGTTTTTTTTAACCAATTTAATAGTTATGGATCAACAGTGACGAATCCATAAATTATTGGTGGTGATAGTGGTGGTGGTGGTAATATGTGTGTGTGTGTATGTGAGGTGGTATTATGTTGATAACAAAGCTAAAAAAAAAAAAAGCTCCTTAAATTGACAAAAGAGCCTTTAAAAATTTCTTTTTTAATTTAGAGGCCTCCCCAAAATAATGCATACTCCCATTTTCATTTTAATTTAATGGCCAGTAATATTTCCAGATGTTGTAATTTTCGATCACTTAATTTGACTCTTGTAGATAATAAAAAAAAAAACTTACAGCACAAAAATTTTTTGTGTATGCAACTACAATTCCAAGAATGCCAGGACCAAACAACTAAAATAATAAAAATATAACAAAAATATTTTTGTTACTGTAAAATTTTTTGGGTAAATGTAACCAAATGTTTCCCTTTTTTCCTGAATGTATTTTTATATTCTTTTAATTATCAAATTCAAAATAAACAGGTTAATAAACAGGAGTAAACAGGTTCTTTAAATAAAGGTTGTTTTTTTAAACATAGACAACTTCTGAATCAATGCATTCTAAATTTAGTATCAATCAAGATAACAAATAATTTATTTTAGAGTTCTTTTTTTTTATATAAACCTATGAGGGGACACATTTCTGAACTTTGTTTTTATCAAATAACTGACTATATACTAATATATTACAATAAAACATTTTTTTTATTAAATTTGTAAAACTTTAAAGAAATTAAATAAGGCAACATAGCATTAATAGCGCCCGCGGCGCAGTGGTTACAGCGCTTGCTTTATAAGCAGGAGATCCAGGTTTGAAACGAGCTCTGGAGATATTTTTGAGTCACTGTAAGGAAGGAGGCATGAACTTTCTGGTTAAATGCACTTCTGCGGTTTTGTTATGACTTCAGTTTGATTTGCAGGAATAAAAATTAGGAGGCGATTGCATAGCTCTTTTGAGGTACCATGCTCTATCTATTATTGAGCATCAGGCTCTTAAAGCTATCAAGGTATCTTTAACTTAAAACATGGCTTAAGTACATAAAATTTTGAACATAAAAACCATTACAACCACCACTTAACTGTTTCAATCTATCTTTTACAGATATTCATGGTTTTCAAAGTAACTTTTCATCAGTTGAATCATGCCTCTTGCAAAATTCACAAGATTTACTTGCTCTTTGTGAGACTAATTTGAATTTGGTTGTTTCATTTCCATATCTCAGTGTTGATGGTTATTATCCTTTAATATGCGAAAACTTCATTAATCACATGCTTGGTATCCAATAATCACATGCTTGGTCTGAGCATAAATTTAGGCATCATTTTAACTACCTGCTATGACCCTCTATACTTACTTTTTGGCATTATTATCCTTATGATTTAAATATTATTTTAATTTTCTTTTTATAACTACTACAATTATCATCAGCACTTTTTGTTTATTTTTGTTTATTTTTTTAATTAGTAAAACCTGCAAATTGATTTCTACATGTTTGTTTTGATGTATATTTTATGTGCTTTGGTTTGTGTGTTTACGGCCTATGTGTTTCAGTGTGTGTCTTTGCTTATTATTACTTATATTAATTAAAAATTGGTGTCACTCCTTTGATCAGATTTCTGTATGAGTGACACCATCCTAATAAATCATTAATTTATTATTATATTAATATTAGTTATTATTATTATTTTTTTATTGTAATTATTGTAAACATACTTATTATGACTATTACTATAATTTGTTTAATTATTTTTTTTATCTTATGTTATTATTATATATTTTTGCTATTATTACTACTATTATTATTATCATTATTATCAAAACTATTGTAAAATAATTTAAAGAAAATAAATAGCTTGTTGTTGTTGTTGTTGTTATGAAAACAGGAATCATTTCTCTAACAATATGTTTTACGCTTCTTCTTTACTAAAACATGTTTCTTTTTGATTTTTATCCTTCTTAAAACTGCACTCTTTTAGATATAATTTCTGATCAAATTGACTAAGCCTTTTCCATTGTCCCTCAGCCGATATTGTTACTATTGGTGACTTTAATGTTCATTACACTAAATGACTTGGCTCTAACACAATTGACCCTGCTGCTAAAGCTCTTTACTTCTGTATTTCTCTATCTCTTACTCAAATAGTTAACTTTGTGACACATTTTCCAGACAACCCTAATCACTTACCTTCACTCCTTTATTTGTGCATTTTTTCCTTGTTATTAATAAAGTGGTTGGACCATGCAATGACTTCTTTAAATCTTAAACTTCTTCTGAGGACTCACCCTATAATTGCACTAAATACTACAACCCTAAAGCTGACTGATTTTTCATAATTTTTTTTTTGTGATATTCCTCAGGCAAATGCCTTTTGTCTCTCTACTTACTAAAATGTCTCCGAGGTAATCTATTTTATCCAGGCAAAAATACAATTCTCTTGAGAACAAACATCTTTTTTTTTTTTTTTTTTTACATCTTCGCTTCCAACAAGGCTGCAAGCAACCACTATAAGAGTTGGAAGTTACTGGAAGAGAAAAAATGAAGTTTGTAGAGCAAAATAATGATTGACAGCCAACTTGAAAGATAGCAAATTATATGAATAGATAAGAAAAGCAAGATAAAGAAAGCTAATTCCAAAAAACTGATGTTCGAGGAAAAAACCTAGACAAATAAGAGTTTTTGGAGCACTCAGGAACAGTCACAAAAAAGGATGAGGTTTATTTGAATGACCAGTAACACGAGAATGAATTTTTGTAGATGGCACAAGAGACACTAGCTCTTTAGAGCAGTGCCCATTAAAGTATTTGTAAAAAAGAGAAAGAGAAGCAACGTTACGCCGATGTGATAATGGTTGGAGGTAGGATGAAGAGCAGGTTCAACTATGTTTACTGCATTTTTGCACCTTGTCTAAATGAGAAAGGGCATCATTAGAAGATTCACCCCAGATATGGCAACAGTATTCCATAAAAGGACGGATTTGAGATTTTTAGAAATAAAGAATAGAATCTGGAGTAAGAAAGTGGTGAGCTCGATAAAGAGAAGCAACCTTAGCAGATGTTAATTTTGCAATGGATTTGATATACAGTTTCCAAGAAATATTGGAAGTAAGAGTTAATCCTAGAAGATGAAGGGTAAATGACTCATCAAGTACATTACTGTTCATAAATATTGGAAGATCTAAATTGTTACAATAACTATTGACTAAAAAAAAATTGAGTTTTATCGGAATTAAAGTTCATCAGCCACTGTGAGCTCCATGCTGTAGCAGAAGTAAGATCCTTTTCAACCTCAGATGCCCAGATTGTTTTCCAGAATTTTTGAAAATAGGGATAACAGATGCTGCTTTCCAGCAGGCTGGAAAACAAGACTCTGATAAGCACTTGTTAAATAGTTTTGAAAGTAAAGATGACAGCTCCAGAGAACATTTCTGCAAGAATACAAGAAGTATGTTGTCTGGACCACAAGCTGAAGAAGAGTCTAAGCAGGAAATCACTTTGTTACAGAAGCTGTAGTGATGAACAGTATCCATTGGAAATTGCAGCAGTAGCATGTGAGGAAAACCATGGAGAAGAGTGAAGGTTGACCTGGAATCGTCAAGAGGGAATAAAAGATTCCATGCCAGCCTGAACCAAAGAACTTATGTAAGAAGCACATTTGTCAGCAGGAAGACAAAAGATTTCTACTCAAGGGCCATCATGAAGAAAATCGCAGAAAGAGTCCCAGTAAAGTAGTTAAAGTAGTTGTAAAAGGTACAATGATAGGGGGATTCTGATGATGAAGAAGAATGAGATGATAGTTTTAGAGACATCAAACCATGATCAGAAGCACTTAAGGGTGAGTGTGGAGAAACTGAGCACTGACTAGGATCAGAAACAAGACATAGGTCAAGTAGAAAAGGTAAATGATTTGGGTTGTCTGAAAAGCGAGTTGGAAAGTTGACTATTTGAGTTAGAGATCAAAAAAGGTAAAAGTTGATGGCCTAAACACCAGCAGAGTCACTGACACTAGAGCCAAGCCATTCAGTGTGATAAGCATGAAAATCACTAACAAAAACAATATCAGCAGGTGAATAAAGAGAGGGGGCTAGGTTAATTGAATCAGAAATAACATCAAAAAGAGTTCAGCCTTGAGATGAAGGAGAGCAATATAGAACAAAGAGAAAGGCGACAGAGTGAAGTGGTGTTAAACAAGAGCACATATAAGAGCAGTCTGTGGATTTAAACCTAGTTTTCCAACAAATGGGTGAATTCTTATGAATGCCCAGGCCAAGCATGTGACTGTTGGATTCTTTACAAATTAAAGGAAGATAACCATCAACATTAAGATCACAAGATGAGACAGCTGAACTGAAATTAGTCTCACAAAAAGCAAGTAGGTCTGGTGAACTTTGCAAGAGATAAGACTCAATAGGAGAAAATTTACTTCGAAGACCACGAATATTAGTGAATAATAGATTTAGAGAACTTTGTGATGACGATGGTTTTTTATGTTTTATAGTTTTTGGTACTTTAGTCATTTAAAATTTTTATAAGAACTTGACTCAAGCATAGACAGTACTCAGTAAACTATTTAATAGTCAAAGCAATTGCCTCATTACTATTAATCAAGGCCTTCTTAAACAGGCCGCGACAGCTCATTTTCTGTAAAATTAGCGAAGGCCGATTTTTTTACGGAGAAGTATAGTTTCAATGAGGATTTTGGTTGTTTGATTTAAACTATAATAGTTAAACTCATAAAATGCCTAATAAATGCTGCGTTTATGGTTGCTCCTCAAATTACAAACAAAAGTAAAAGATAATGTTAATGTCACAATTTATAGATTCTCCTTTAAATCCGAGGATCGCGAGTTATGGATTAAAAAACTTCCAAATGCAAACTTTGTGTTTACAGATTATAAGCGAATTTGTGCTCAGCACTGGCCTAAAGATGCAGAATTTAAAAAAGTCAAAGGTGGTAGTTTTGTTCCAGTGCAACCTCCATCAGTCTTTAAAGGTATACCAGTGTCTTGTATTCCAATAGTGTCTAGAAAACGAGATGTCACTGGGTTGATATGAATGGGTTGATATGCTCTGAAAGAAATAATTTACATGATGAGTTCAAAAACGTCAAAAAAATTGACGTTATTCAATTTAATACAATTGTAAAAAATTTAAAGTCAATAATAAATTACTGTGAAGAAAAATTTTATTTTGTTGAAAAAGAAAAAAATATATCTTTAATATCATATGAACATTGTGGACCAGTACCTAAGTTTTCAATATATATAACTTTAGAAGATTATGGAGATATTTATTTTACTGGATATAGCCAACTTTTACAAATTAAACTGTCTTTTTTAAACAAAGGAGTTATTAAATATTATTCTCAACTGGAGAATGCTGTTAGTTATGTTATTAATAATGAAACAGATTCTAAGTGAGCAAGTTATATTAGGCATCAAGTAGCTTTATTAAATAAAACAAACAATACACCATTAGCACTATGCTACTTTGTCTTTTTGGTGGCCCACGACTTGTTATAAAAGTTTTTCTAGTTTGTAAAGTTACAACAAATTTTCAAACAAGCGTGGTAGAAGAATTAAATCAACAAACCATAATTGCAGGGGGAAAGCCTCTTGGGTTAATAATGGATAACTGTCGAGTAAACCAAAAAACATTTCAATATTTTAATGCAAAAAAAGTTCCGGCATACTATCTTTTAAATGACACTGTGCATATTTTAAAATGTATTCGAAATAATTGGATCACTGAAAAATTACAATGTTTAAAGTATAGATTGCTAAATGATAACAATACTGTGCGACTTGCAGAATGGAAATTTATAATTCAACTTCATGCTGCAGATAGTCGAATAGTTAAGTTGTCACCCTTAACACAAAAAGCTGTGTCACCAAAACCAATTGAACGACAAAATGTTGGATTAGTTCTTAAAGTTTTTTGTGATAAAACAGTTGCAGCATTACGTGTAAAATTTCCTGAAGCTGAAGATACTGCACTTTTTATTGAAACAGTTGTTAAGTGATGGCTTATTGTCAACAGTAAAGCAAAAGGTCTAGATATTAGATTAAATGATATTCGAAGAAAGCCTATTACTTCAGTTAATGATTGGCAAATAGATTTCTTAGAGAACTATATTTCGTATTTTGCTGAAAATTTGAAATGCGTAAATTCAAAATTAAGAGAGAAAAAGTTAACAATGGATACTGCAAGTGCTTTGCAAAAAACTTCTAAAAGATTAGCAAGCTGCGCCAAGTATTTGTTGAATTGCGGTGTATCTTATGTATTGTTAGGACATATGCAATCAGATGCACTAGAAAAACAGTTTAGGAAATATCGGCAAGGGTCAGGTGGCACATATCTGATAACTGTGCAAAATGTTATTCAAAAATTTAGAATCGACAAAACTAGAAAGTTGCTAGACAAGCATACAGATTTAACAATATTTCCTCCTGCTCACCACCACTGTGATAAGTGTGAACTTGATGTGGAGTTTATTATGTCAATATGTGAAAATTTTGAGGATTAGTTGCCAAATGAATGCAATCAAGGACTTTTATATATTGCAGGTTTTATTGCTTACAAACTTCCAGAGTTACATTCAATTTTAGAAGAAACAGACAGCTTTGATATGTTTCAAAAATATGGAACTTTGATCATTTCTTTGAATAGGGGAAGACTAAGAGAACCTTCTGACAATTTAGTCTACTTTGTTTTTTATTGTTTTTTTATATTTGAAGTGACACTTGTGAATAAAGTTTCACCATTGCTGTGCAAGAAAGCATTAATTGACATTTTTATTAACTGCAATAGTAAATTTCAATTGCTTGTTCAAAGTGTTAAAAAAGTTTGCTGCATTTTGGCAAACATTTTTTTAAACAATTGTTGTAAAAAACACTCTGAAGATTTTGGGAAGGAATGTTTAATAAAACAAGCAAAACTTTCAACTTCAAAATAAAATACTTTGAGTCAAAAAAGTCAAAATAATTTTAATAAAATAAAGTTAATATATTTGCTTGTTTTTATCAAAAAATTTATTATTTGTATTACAAGTGTTAAACAGCTAAAATAAACATATAGTTATAAAAACGAGATTTAGTCATTTTTAGCTAAACTCCTTAAATTTTTATTGTAATTAACTTAATTCTAAACGTAAAAAAAATTCCTACAATATTTGCTTTCGAAATTCAATCAAAATGTTTTGTCCTAATAAAGCTCTTTATTTGTTTCTGAAGTTTCTTTACAAAAGCAAAGATAAAAAATAATTTTAACCGTAAAAATGTCGGCCTTCGCTAATTTTACGGAAAATGAGCTGTCGCGGCCTGTTTAAGAAGGCCTTGCTATTAATAAATCCTAAGCCGTAACAAAGGGCTCCAAATGTGGTCTCAACAATCCACACCAAAAGTACAAACAGGGACACCACCCATGCGCAACATGGCACTGTTTGTACTCTGATATTTTACAGCTGTTGATGGAAGCAGCCTCTATGAGAGCTACTAAAGAGTTCTGAAAACCTGACTACTAGCCGGCCTCAGACCATATAAACTGAGTTTTAGAGCTGTAGCTTCATTAGGAGATAATAAAATGAGTTACCTAGTCATAAAAACGTCATTTCTCAATTAAACTTTTTTACAGCTTGCAGTCCAGACAACATTCCTGTCATGGTCTTACAAAAGCACTTTCCAGAACTTTTTTCAATTTTCTATAAACTATTTGATGAGTGCTTGACTAAATCTTGTTTTCCTGCTTCTTAGAAAAATGGCATTGTGGTTTCAATTTATTAAAAACTCTGGAGAAAACTCTGAACCCTTTAACTATGGCCTGATCAGTCTTCTATCTGTTATTAGCAAGGTCTTTGAGCCTTTGATCAACTAATTTCTAACATCCTATCTTGAGTCAAATAACTTACTCTCAGACAACCAATACGGTCATAGATCATCTCACTCTATGGATGACTGTTTTGACTGAAAGATTTTATGGTGCATTAAATGGAGGCAGCAAGGAAAAGGCTATTGCTTTTAACATATCTAAAGCTTTTGATAAAATTTGGCATACTGGTTTTCTCCATAAGCTCAAATATGATAGTTTTTAAAACAATTAAATCATTTCTTTCTAACTGCTTTATTAAAGTCCTCCTTGAAGGCCAACACTTTTCTTCATTTCCAGTAACTTCTGAAGTACTTAAGGGTCCTTGGTTCTGTTTTGTTTCTAATCTATATTAGTGCTTCTACTAGATGCCAACTCAAATTTGTACTCCTGTCGTGACAAAAAGTCTTCGATTTCTTAGAATCTGATCTCTCTTATGTAACAACATAGAACTTACAGTGGCATATCAATTTTAACTCTGACAAAACTCAAATATTTAACAACTATTGCAATCTTATTAACATTATTAAATAATGACAACCCTCTGACAGAGTCATCCACTTAAATTCTTGGATTATCATTTACTACTGACTTCTCAAGGAAACCATAAATACAACCTATTGTAAAGTTAACAACTCATTGTAAAGTTAGTATCAAGATTGCTTCTTTTCATCATGCTTTTGGAATCATAATTTAATTATGATTCCATTTTCTACCTTTACAAATCTTTTATTTGTTCCTGTATGGAATACTGCACTCATATTTTGGCTGGTTTTTCTAATGGTACTCTTTTTCTTCTACATTATCAAAAATGCATTCATAAATCTAGTTGGACCTGCTTTACCTACCAAGCTCTTGTCACATCGTCATAAAATTGCATCTCTTTCTCTTTTCTACAATAACATTCTTTTCTACAAACTCATGGTTGCTGCAATCATTTCTAGTTTTATAAACTAAAAGTTATTCTTACTTGATTCTTTATTCATCACATCGTTTTACAGTGTATGTGCCTTCATGTTCTAAAAATATTTATTTATCTAGCTTTTTTTCTTACACATCAATGCTTTAGAACTCTCCCATTTTTATGTTTCCTTCCTGACAATTTTTCGAAAATAGTTACAATACTTGATTAACAGGGTATATAATCAGAAAAAAAAACATATGTAAATTTTTAAAATGTCATCTAAAGGTTGCCATATTGAAAAAATGTTGTTTTCTTTTTTACACTTTTATCAACTTTAAATTTTAATCATTTAAATAATAATTTAAAGTTATGTTACTTGGTGCATATAATAAGAGTTTTCAAATAAACATTTGGTAAAATTTTTAAAAAATTGTTTAATGTCTAGAGGTTGCTTTGTTATAAAATGTTTTAATTTTTGACATGTTTTACCAAAAAATTCTCCCAACAGACTGTATGCTTTGAAGGAAGTTGTTATATTGTATGCAAAATACATTTTTGAGCATATTTGACCACTGAATGTCATGGTGTGATTAAATATTTTGCATTGCAAAATAAACATCTGTATTTGTACAGATAAAATTCCATAAACTTATAAAAAAAAATTGGATATTATATAAATTTGAAAAATTGAAATTTTAGGAATAATCTTAAAATTAGTTTATTCGATTTGAACATTTTATTATGATGATGTATAATAATGTTATGACCTCAGAAAAAATAACCAAGATTAAAAAATAAACAAGATTAGTTAATTGGTCACCCTGAATCCAATAACTTGTCAAACTGCAATTGGCTGCAACTAAAAAATGTAATATTTGTTTTTATTCAAAAAGCTTCTGAAAGAGATATTTTCAATACAATTTGTTCTTGCTGAGCTTAAGAAAGTTTGGGAAAAACCCGGAGTACCAATCAAAGAACTCTTGCTTTTCATTGCCTACAAAATTGTTGGGGAAAAAAGTGAAAATAAAGAAAATTGAGCAATCAAGTTAAAATGCTGGAAAAGAAAAAAATTGTCAGATTTTGTAATGAACTTAAACAACTCTGCAACATTTCAGCAATAAATGCTTTAGCACAGCTGTTTATATTACGAAGAACAAAATGGAGAGAAGATTGAGTATTTTGTGAAGATCAAGAGAGTAGCAGAAAATACCACATGACAGATAGAATTGATTGAATATTTCAAAATTTTTAGAATCTAAAGAAGCTAGACTGAGCATAAATTTGTAAGATCAAAAATCAAGTGCCTTTGAGGTCAATGAATTAACTAATAGTGCTGATAAAGAACATTTAAATGAAAAAGAGTTTACTCCTTATTTAAAAAAATGCTACTCTTCAGATATCTTGTAATCTTGTCTACAATTACATATGCTAGATAAGTTTTTAAAATTTTTGCAATGTAAACCTACTCAATCACAGAAATAAATACTATTTTGGGTAAGGTAAAACTTACTTTAATGTCTTAATACAACATGAATGAAACAATAAATTAAGTTTGTAATGGGTTGCAGAAAATCTGAAATGACACAAGCACTTTGACATTTTATATCATTATCTTCCAAAAAGTAAAGGATAAAAAATTGCTTTGTTATTCAACTTTTGCTCATTTGGAAACCTTTAACTAAAAAAATGTAATTTTTCGGCATAGTAATTTATAACTATGATTACATGGTAATGTAGTTTTTGGATATAAAGTAATAGTAATATATAATAATAATAATAATAGTAATAATAATAATATATTAATAGTCTGATAATTAGTCTATTTGTTGACAAGATTTATCAATCAAATGATCTACAGGAAAAATTATTGGAAATAAAACATGATTTTTTTAGCATTTAGCCACTGAATAAATATTATTGAAAGTAGTAAGATACTCTTTATTGCTTGGTATCCAGAAATTAATCACAACTGTACAGTATGCAGATTTAATAATTTAAATGTTAAGAGATATTTATAGTCTAAAATAACTTGTATTATTAATGCTTAAAGTCCTACATTCTACATGGTTGCAAATGCTTATTGAGAAACCTACATAAATACATTACTTTGTATTAACTTTGATCTTAGTTCATAAAACTTTGATAACCAAACTTTGATATTAAAAGAAACTTTAAAATTTAATTATTTCAACAAAATTGATCAAATATGCACCAATCCAAATCTCAAGAACAAAAGCTAGTAAATTACATTGTTCTGACTTTGAAGAAGTTACAAACTTTTTTTTTTAATCAATTTCATAAGTAAATCAGTCTTGTTTATTTTTGCAACACAGCTCTTTTTTTTTTCAAAAGACTCTGACTTAGGTTATTTAAAACCTGAGTATAATTCAATACTCAGGTTTTAAATATCTGTGTATATTTGTGTATACATAGCTATTTTAAAACTGAAATAGCTGTGTATGCTTTTTATGTGTGTTTAATCAAATTATGATTAGTCATTTATAATATTAAGTCATTTTAATAATGTTGAGGCGGATATTTTATTATTTAAATTTTTTGTTCTTTTATTTATTTAGGTGCTCTTATTTTATTTAGGTGTTACTTCATTAACTATATGTGTAACACCTAATCATTAGTGTCACTCATATAGTTACTTATTTTATTTTTATCTAAATATATTTAAAGTTGTATTTTTTTCAATTTTCATGATTAAAAAAATGTACCATTGAAACTTGAACAATGAGATTTTTTGTTACAAACTTTACATATGATAATTTAAATGGATTTATAACTTTAATAATCCATAATAAAAACTTACAGCTAATCCACCCCACCAATACACTCCAAAAGAATAACTAGTTATACCATATTCATCAAAAGATCGAAATTGAATATTATATGGTATTTTTGAGGCAAACACCCATCCACATACAGTTGATATAAAACTAAAGAGAAGAGAAAGTATTCCACATATTCCAATGGTTAATGCAAACTTTTTTTGAATTTGACCCATGTTGATGTCTGATTACTCACGTTAATTATAAATACAGTGAAAATTCACTGTACCGAAGGATGCGTTTTTTGATAGGAATAGTGAAAATCTATTTTTAGAATATTTTTAAAAAATTACTTTCATTTTCCAAAATGCGCATGCTTTAAAACAACGAGTATATTTTCGGAGAGAGTTCTTGAATAAAATTTAGTAGTTATAAGATTTTCAATAAGATTCTTAAAGATTAAAAAATGGAGGACATTTTCATGAAGAATTTTAGAGATTTTGATGAAGCAGAAAAGTCTGTTATTGAATATTGTAGAATGAATTTTCACTCCGTCAAAATCGACTCAAAAGAAAAAGTTGAATATTATAATAAAAAAGTAAAGGAAGGTTCCCAGATATGTTGTATTCCTCTTAACGCTATATATGGTTGTAGGTGAGCCCTATATAATAATAATAGTAAAAATTGATAGTATTGGTAATACCAGTAATAATAAGGTAAGCTGTGATAATTGCTGAAATAGATAAATAAGATAGTGGAACAAGTTCCACAATCACTTTTAATAGTATTATTATGATATTAATAGATGATGTTTTGCTACTTATAGCATGCTAGCACAACATTTTTTATTATTGTGTTCCACAATCAGTGAAATTTATTCAGCAATATTATTTGTTTCAGCAATATTATATACATTTGTATGTACAATTGTACATAGTAGGTACGCGGACTGATTTTTTTAAATTAATTAAATACTAGAATATTATATATCATTAGAAAGCCCTCAAATACAGTATTTTAATGGTGAAAAATCGGACAATTCTATAAAAAGTTATTGCGTTTTTAGTAGCAAATTTTCGATATATGAATTTATTGAAGAAACTTCCAAAAATTTTTTTTCCCCCACTAAAATTGTTATAACTTTGTCAAATCTTATCCAAATGTCTATACCTTGGTATCAAAAGATAGATGTAAGAGTAGGCTACAAGTTTATATAACTCTATAGATGAAAGGGGTGTCTAGAGGACCGGAGGGGGTGCCGGAACACCCTCGTACCCTTAAAAAAATACAAGTTTTTCACACGAAAGAGTGTTTTTCTGATAAAATATGTCATCTTTATACACAAAAAATTGTTCCAATTTGCTTCCAATCCATTTCCAAATATTAGTGGTCTATTTTAGATTGAAGGGTGGAGGTCTTTGTTACGTTTTAACACCCTCGTAGTGAAATGCTACATTGTTATAAATATTTGAACCTAAAAAACAATGATTATATTTTGTATGAAAAATTTTAAATTAAATTTTCTTACTTTACAGCATATACAAGTGGTGTATAAGTTGACATAAGGGACGGGACATAAGCCACGCCAAACGCCCTCCTTCCTGCCCAGTTTTATCCAACCTAAAAAAAAAAATTAAATAGATATTTGAAAAATAGTTTTAAATTAAGTTTATTGGAAAAGAGAAACAAGTATTCAAGATTATTTTAATATGTTAGTACAGGGGTGTGCGCTACACCCAACGCCCCCTCCCCTTCTCATTCAAACTTGCAAAAAATGTCAAAAATTTTTTTAATGTTTTTAAATTATGTTTATTTAAAGAGACATAACTTTTCTAATCTTACCACATTACAAAATACAAGTTGGAGTATCCACCCTAAAAATAGGCCAAAGATAAAACTAATTTTAAAACTTATATAATAATATAATAATATTATTATATAAGTTTTAACTTATATAACAAAATATAATAAATTTAAGTCTTGGCTTTTAGTAAATGATATTGTTTAAAATTCCAAGATTAATAATATTATAAATAATGTAAAAAAATGTACTAAATTATATAAACCTAAAAAATATCAAAAAATTTAAAAAACTCATACATACCTTCTTTAAACAAGTTACGATTACAAGAAACTGATATTTCAACCTCAATAATGCAAATATAATTTTTAGGAACTGTAAACATAGGGTACATAAAAAAATTAATGCATAAAAAAGAGTGAAAAAAACGAGAACCAAAATTTTAGCATAAAAATCGGTTCCGTAAATCGCGATTTCCGCGTACCTATACATACAAATTTTGTACATATAATTGTACATACAATTGTATGTACAATTGTACATACAATTGTATCTACAATTGTACATACAGTTGTATCTACAATTGTACAAATGATGTATAGCTTTACATCATATATTAATCAATTGTACATTATTATATGTACAGTACAGTACTGCAGTACAGTACTTACTTTACCCTACAATATTGTACATAAGTACTGAGTACTTATGTACAATATTGTTGGGTAAAGTGGGGCATTAAGCCCTATGTTTTAATAACTTTAATTTTTTCTATTAGAAATAAATAAATATTAAGTTCAAACTGGAAATGTTTTAAAGTGATAGACAACACTTAACTCTTTAAGTACAAGAGTTTTAATTAGTAAAATTTAAAACCGTATGGTAAAAAACAGCCAAATAGTTACAACTAAAAATTTCAATTATATTTTTCCTACTGAAAGAAACAAAGAAAAAAAAAACGAAAGCAAAAGAAACAATAAAAATAACAATACAAAGAGAAGTAAATTAATAAAAAAAAAGAAATAATACAAAATTATTGGGAAAATGGCCTTATAAGATTAAAAAAAAATGTTAAAATGTAAAATATAATGTTAAATTTTTTAAATAACAAGGACATTCATTGGCATTTTTTTACTAGAAAGTTTCAGACTTTATTTTTATGAATGATGTCTTTATAATTTAGATAAACTGGCTATAATTAAAAGTGTATCTTAATAATGATGTTGTTATTTCACTTGGCGGTTGAATTGTAAATGATTTCAGATTATCATGACTTTGTAATTATGTTTTTATGAGTTTATCTTTTACGAGTTTTATGAGTTTACTATGTAATTATGTTTTTCGTGGTTTAAAAACTGTATATAAAGAGTTCTTGTTTTTATTTGCAATCATATAAATGACAATTGTAATAATTATATTAAATTAACTATGACTACTTCAAAAAACACAAGACTGTCTATGGAAACAAAGTTACCAACATATTTAGGCAGAAGTAAGGATCTTATTCCGTCAGAAGTGCCAACTTTAAGAGATATTTTGAGAAAAAGTCTGCTTATCCAAGAAGCTCTGCTTCGAGAAGATGTTAACAGGTAATAATCAAGAAACTCAAAATTTATGAAACAAATTATACCTTTTGCATTATATTATATATTTTTGTCTTTAGGAGGAATATTTGATTGAGAGACCTTTCTCGACTACTAGCTGATATCGTTTTTCAGCAGTGGATGAAAGCAAATGCTCTTTTTAAACCTCCAGTGGTTATTGGAAAGAACTTTGATGGAAAAAATTGAGTTTTCCTGGAACAAGATCAAAGATATAGCACATGGGAAAGCTTCTCAGACACACGTGTCTTTTTGGGAATCAAAACTAGATGAATTGCTAGATATAACATGTTGCAAGTGTGAAACTATGTTATGTAACGAGTTGTGTTTGCAAAAACTTATTCTTGGGTCGAACAAGTACATATTAAATGAACTTATGTAAAAGAAAAAAAAATTCCAAAGGTTGAACTTCTATGGCTTAATGCCCAAAGGAATAAAAAAGGATCTATTTCAAAATACCAGATGGGTTTCAATGTTATTAAAGAGACCGCGAGACAGTTTTCGCGAGAGGAGAAAAAAATGAAGAGAAAGTCTGGAGTAGAGGAAAAATTAGAAATGGAAAAAAAATATAAGGTAGAAAATGACGACGTTATTGAATGTTTAATTGAGGATTATTCAGATTTAAAAAAGGAAAAGATTTCAGAAGATTCGCTTTAAAACAAGATTTGGAAAAAAATTGTCAATAAGTCATATTGCAGAAACTTCAATAAGATATGATATTTCATTAGTAGCAACATCAGCTATTATTACATCCTTTCTTCTAGACCTTATTGAAGCAGATATTTGACGCCTGATATGTCTTATTTACCTGTTGATCCTATGAAAGTAAGAAGAGCAAAGGAAGAAAAAATGGAGAGAGTAATAATGTATGAAGAAAAGTTAATCGACAAAGAACCTATTAGAGGTTTGTTTATTGATGGCAGGAAGGACTCCACTTTTATTTTGGAACAGAATCCTCTAATAAATAAATTTCACATGAGGACTATAAAAGAAGAACATATAACTGTGACGTGTGAGCCTGATGGAAGATACCTCACTCATTACACACCACCTAAAGCTATACCGCCAAGCAAAACCAGCTCAGAATCCCTTATATTAACTCTTTTGTCAAGTTCAGATGAAGAATTGAGGAAGTTTGCCATTAAAACAATTAAAGATATAAGGAAAACCTCGCAGTTCGGAGACACAGCGGTAAGGTCAAGAAAAAAGGTTTTTCTCAATACAGAAGCTTTGTCTATCAAAGACAAAGCTTCTATATTGAGAAAAAACAAATTGATTTTTTTTTAGAAAAAAAACTTTTTCACATTTCACAGCATATATAAAAAAAAATCTAAATAGTTTCATATTTCAATAATTTTAAAATTTTGACCCCCCTTGCATTTATGCATAAATGAACAATTTTACCTTTTCGAAAACTGCAATCCCGCCTAGGTAAATAAAATTTTTTTTTGGAAGTTCATTTTTACATATAGTGGCACCATTAAAATCATCCGCCGAATTCAAAATCAAAAATTTGAAAAGTATGATGCTCAGGCCCCACAAATCAGGGGCCCCCAAATATTTTAGAGGAGCGTTTTTTTTATTTATTTATTTTTAGGCTTTTGCACATAAAACAGGCCTCCAAAAAAACAAAACACCCGGGTCGTAGGATGTCTGAATCCGTCGCTGGTGGCCAGTGATGCGGTTTTACCAAAATACAACTATCTTACCTAAATAATATTTTGAAAACACTCTAAAACTCTATTAAAAAAATAAAATAACATCTTTCAAATCTATATACATTAAAAACTTAACAGAATTTATTTCTTTGTTTTTAACACGTAAGCCACTTTTAACCCAGGTAGCAACTGTCTATGTTGAGAACTAATATACCATCTCTTGCGCCTGGCCTATCTATGGTCATGGATGCAAATGTCACTTGTTTTACAGCATGCTCTGTACTTTGGGTAAAAATTTTAACTGAAGGAGTTGTTAAAGGTGTCAATCTTAGCAATAACAAGTTACCTTTTGTGAGAAAACAAGTTAAAACAGGTTCTTGTACTACAGTATTTTTATGTTTAACTATCTCTTGAAAAGTCTCGCTGCAAAGTTCTTTAGGTATTTTTCTTGGTCTGATTCTGGTATCTCCAACAATATCGTTGCCTCGTTGTATCAAAATATGGTAAACTGCAAAGTTTACCATATTTTGTTCTTATTTTGTTCATATTTTTTGTTCTGCATTATTACTAGATAATGAAGACATTCATATACTTTGCATACCAAGCTCCTAGCTGGGCGTAGGGTGTAATTCTTTCTTTTACCCTATCAGGTTGATTTCTGAAAATTCTCAATTGAAACAGAATGTGGAAGCATCTTAAGTTTGTTTTTTATTATGTTAAAAAAAGTTCAAAGTAAATTGTAAACAGAATAAGATAAGTAGCTCTAGATTTTTTAAGTTTTACATAGCTTATAATATTGTTTTTGATGCGTTAACATCTTTTTTAGTATTGTTTCTGAAATGTTAACAAAGCTCTCTCCATCTGGACAAGTTTTAAATTGAAGATTATACTCCATTTTATAAATATCAGGATATTTTCCCGTAAGATCTACAAATCCAGTACTAAATGATGTTGGTCCATTAATTCCTTTTATTAGGTGACACAAAAATAACTTGTTTAATCTATAAGTATTACACATCATTTAGTAAGATTATGTTTTTGCTAAGAAAAACAAACAACTTAAGGAAGCTTTGTAGCTGGTTTGTCTGAATGAATACGTGCATTTGGGGTAATATGACCAAAATATCAAACACAAAGTTCTATAGCCACAGTAATGTGATTCTCTTGATGATAATAGAATGTAACTGTCCGTTCAAATTATTAGCATGTATTATCTGCATCTCAGACTTTCAACCTGTCTTATATCTTTGACTTTATATCATGAGCTCCGTAGTTAGAATTTGTTTAGTAAAAATACAGTTGCAATTTATGTGTGCTATAATCGTACTATTTTTGGGGGATACCCAAAAAATTATGCTCATAAAAATATTGTATGAGGACTTGTTATGAGGTCTATTAGTTTAAAACTCTGGAATTATTTAATTTACCTTAGCTTCAATTCTTCTTCATGCGATGTTTTAAATTGTTTTTCCCAAAAAGTTTTTATTCTATAATAAAGTGATTTCTCCCCAAAAATAACTGGTTGTTGAAACCTAACATTTTCATTTCTCCATTGAGCAAGAACAAATGAAATTAGATTGATTTTTAATTAGTTAGAATACTTATTTTGGTATAGACTGCATGTTATGCTTTTTTGCTCTTGTTGTGAAATTATATAATATTTACTCTGTTTGTAAGCAACTAATTAGGAATAAAATCCTTTCCAAGTCTACTAAATCTAGAAATTTCTAGTGAAGGATGAATATCGAGCTTTCAACATTAATGAATAATTCAATTAAATAACTAATTGTGAATATAATAATAGTATCTAAATCACATTTTTATACGGCAGAGAGCTAAGTCGAAGTCTCTTTTAAAATTAATTTGCCACTGCGCTTATAATGAGTCTAAACAAAAACGGATTAAATCTACTTTAATAGAAATTAATTTTATTTCATTTCAATAATGTCTAAATGTGAAAATTTGGGTATCAAGACATTTTCTAATCAAATAGTAGTCAATAGCAAATCTACCTTGAAATTTAATTTTGCATAAGAGTACACCTTTTTATAAGCTTGTATTTTATTTTTTGAAATAGTCACATGCTTGGCCTAATAGTCACATGCTTGGCCTAGACATTTACATTCATAAGAATTCACTAGTTTTTTGGGAAACTAGGTTTGAATCCACAGATTATTTTTTTGTGCTTTCGATTAGCACGACTCCACTGTCTCACCTTTCTTTTTGTTTTATATCGGTCTCCATCTCAGGACTGCACTTTTTTCGATGTCATTGATGATCAAATTGACCAAGCTCTTTCTCTTTATCCTTCAGCCAATATTGTTGTAGTTGGTGACTTGCTAATCACACTGAATGGCTCGGCTCTAGTGTCAGTGACTCTTCAGGCATTAAGGCCAACAATTTTTGCCTTTCTCAATCTCTAACACAAATAGTCAACTTTCTCGATAATCTGAATCATTTACCTTCTCTACTTCACTTATGTCTTGTTTCTGATGTCAATGTCATTGAGAAATGTCAATGTGGAGAAAATGAGCATTGTCAATGCTCAGTTTCTCCACATTCACACTTAGGCTCTTCTGATAATGGTTTGATCTCTTTAAAGCTATTATTTTCAAAACCATTGTAAAATGGTTTTGTCTAACGCCAAAACTTGCTATTGCCAGGTCACAATATATAGTATTTTTTCTCAGAAATTAGGCTCTCGAGAGAAAAAGGCTCTCGAGAGAATAAGGGCTTTCCAACTCGCTTTCCAGACAGCCCGAATCATTTACCTTCTCAACTCGATTTATGTCTTGTTTCTGATCCTAGTCAGTGCTCAGTTTCTCCACACTCACCCTAAGGTGCTTCTAATCATGGTTTGGTCTCTCTAAAACTATCATCTCATTCTTCTTTACCATCAGAATCCCCCTATCATTGTAAATCTTACAACTACCTTAAAGCTGACTGGGACTCTTTCCGTGATTTTCTTCGTGATGGCCCCTGGGTAGAAATCTTTCGTCTTCCTGTTGACAAATGTGCTTCTTACATAACTTTGTGGATTCAGGCTGGCATGGAATCCTTTATTACCTCTCGACAATTCCAGGTCAAGCCTCACTCTTCTCCATGGTTTTCCTCACATTGTGCTGCTGCAATTGCCAATCGAAACCTTTACTTCCATATCTATCAGCAAAACAATTCTCCAGAAAACAGACGTCTGTTCATTACTGCTAGGAACCATTGTAAAAAGGTTTTGTCTAATGCCAAAGCCCGCTATTCTCATATCATAAAATTTCGTATTTCATCACAAAAATTAGGCTCTCGTAACTTCTGGAGAATCTTTAATAGTATCAATAATAAGAGCAAGTCTGTTATTCCACCTCTCTTGCACAGTTTAGATTTTGTTACCTCACTTAAAGACAAAGCTGAATTATTTGCTAAAAACTTTTTATCTATCTCATTTCTTGATTCGACCAATCACATTCTACCTGATATAACCGTCAAACAGGTTAATCCATCGCTTGACATTCTTATTACCCCAGCTTCTGTATCAAAAGTGATTTCTTGCTTAAACTTCTACAGCCTGTGGTCCAGACAACATATCTGTCATAGTCTTGCAGAAGTGTTGTTCGGAGCTGTTGTCTATACTTTCAAAACAATTTAACAAATGTTAATAGAAGTCATGTTTTCCACCCTGCTGGAAAGCTGCGTCTGTGTTGCCTATTTTTTTAAATTTTAGATAGCGATCCGACTTGTCTATCTATCATCCCATTAGTCTTCTTACTAGCATAAGCAAGGTTTTTGAGTCTTTAATTAACACACAATTAATCTCTCATAATGAATCTAATAACTTACTTTCTGATCTGAAATATGGATTTCGATCTTCTCATTCTACTGCTTAATTTAAGTTTACTTTTACAGGTGGATATGCAAACATTATGGAGAAGTAATGCCCAGTATCTTAAAGAGAGGCAAAAGGTTACGAGAAAATAGCGTGCTAGCAAGTGGTTGTAAGATGGCTATTTATGTAGCCTATAAAAAAGAAATAAGGAGTTATTATATTAAGAAAAAAAATTTAGTTCATAATCATCCACATGGGCCTGAGCAGTTCTGTATGTATAGTTCAGAACGTCAACCAAAAGGTGTTCTCGAGCAGCAGACAATGCTTTTGCTATCTCATGGTGCTGATCCTACACTTATAACAGACAATTTAAACAGACATGGTTTAAAGACTAGACCTCGTGATATATATTACATAAAGCAAAAAATGAAATTTAAAGGTTTTTGTTATGGTTGAAACTTCAATTTTAAATTGTATGACTTTTCTAAAAGGTTAATTATCTTTTTTAAAAGGTTATTTTTTTCCTTATAAAATAAACAGGTCCTGCACTCGATGAAGTTATAAAGGTTCTTGAATTACCAAACGTCATATCCCATATTGATGCCGATCTTGATAGCAAAGTATAGTGTATAACATGGGCAACTACTGAACAAATAAATTTGTTGAAAATGTATCCTGAGTGTATCATGCTTGATGGTACCTATAAGGTTTGTCTTAACATTGGCTAAGTGTGTGGCGTAAGATTTTTTTTGAGGGTATAACTTCTATTTAAAAAAATAGGTATTTATAATAATAATGAATTCCTATTAATAAATTTCCTAATAATATCCAGATTAACAACTTTTCTATGCCATTATTCACAATGGCTGTTGTGGATCAAAATGGCATGGGGCGACCTGTAGTGCAGTCTTTAGTTTATCGTGAGGACCAGTCATATCTACAGCTGCTAATGACACATTCTAAGGAATGGGCTGGGATTGAAACTTTTCAAAAGTCGATATTCATGGTTGATAAAGCTCAAGCAGAAATATCTACAGTCCGTTTTTCCAGGAAATAAAATATTTCTCTGTCGCTTTCATGTAGCTAAAGCTTTTATTTATCAAATTAAAAAGGGTAGACTTACTGCTGACGATCAGGAATTATTATTCAAGGTTTGCAATTATAATATTATTTTTTAGTTATTTTTATTGTTTATCTTACTAACAATTGGAAAATTGTAAAAATGCAACTATGCTCTCACTTAACTATTTAAATTTTTTATTAGACTACTCAGAAATTAATGTACGGTAATCAAGCAACATGCGCTGAAGCTTTGTTAAATATTGAAAAAAATTTCCCTACGTTCTATGTGTATCTTCAAGAAAACTGGCTGACCATACCAGAAATGTTTATGGGTCACTATAGAAAAGGTCTGATGCATTTAGACAATCATACTAATAACAGACTTGAAAGGTGCTTATTTTAAGATGACTTCATTATTTTTAATGGAAAAAGTTTTGGATCGAATAACTTAATTTTTTTATGAATTATTTTACAATTATTTTATAATAATTAATTATTGTTCTGATTAGATATCATAGAACACTTAAAGATGTTGGCCTTTAGTCACGCATTTCACCGGGAAATCTTATAGATAAAATTCTTAAGGTTAATAGAGTGCAAATAGAAAAATCTAAACATGCAGACTTTGACCAACAGCTAAAAGTTAACAATAAACTTCCAGAGCCACTAAAGTTTTATTCACGTCATGTTTCTTCTTTTTATATTCTTCGTCATCTCATGGAACAATATGATAAAAGTGTCAAGTCTGATTTTAGTTCATATGAGGTTAATAATTTTTATTGAATGTACTCCATTTTTTATTATTTTTTGTTTTGCAAGTCAATCATTACTTATTTTATGGTGTTTTAGGACAGAGATTCATTACAAATAATCGATCGGCAATCAACTTTTTATAACATAATAGACTGGGTTTGCATCTGTGACGCTGCATCAGGATTTGGCGTGCCGTGTGCACATGTTCTTTTTGCTCTAAGAACGAAGAATGTAACTGTTAATGATCTACAGTTGATTCATAAAATGTAATCTTGGGTTTTCTACTAATTAATAATAATAAACGTCCGTAATATTTCATTATATAACTTCATGACCTTATTTAAATTTCAATCCACTTATGTTATAGATTGCTAAATTAAAATTTATTTGAATAATAATCAATTTACAATTTAGTAGTCAAAACATGTATTGTAATGTTGCACGCAATTTATTACTTATTAAATGTTCTGATTCATTGTTTATTCTAGAAGAAGTGACTTTAAAAAGTTACCATGCCATTCAGGTAATCTAAAAAGTAAAACAAATGATGTATTCTTGATCCACTATTTGCATTTTTTAATGCTAAATTGATTGTCTGTTATAGCTCAATAAATGAAATAATTACTTTTATTTATTTGGCTAGAAGAATTCTTTTTTGTGTACACTGAAATAAAAATTTTAGATTAAAAATTTTTTTAGCCTACTTTACACTAGGATAACAGAAATTATTTACATTGACATTAATTTATTTAGGTGGATTTCATGCAATCCTGTAGCAAACCAGGTAAGTTTTGACTAAGCGCCGTCACATATTACCTCAAATATAGAATCATTACCTCTCTGTTGTGCCACTCCCAAACAAAGATTTACTACAGCAATGAGTTACCTTCAACCAATAGCCTCCTTGCTCGCTGAAATGCCACCCAAAAAATTTGAACTTGCGATTACCTGGTTAGAATCAATTAATCAACAATGCATTTCTGGTGAATGGGAACTGATGGTATGTCAATGGATTTTAGATGCTTTCAGTTTTCAAATCATTAAAGAACTGCATTTGAAAAATGTTTTGTATATTTTAGTTTTAAAGTGATCCTTTTCTAGAAGTTTTTACATCTGCAGAAAATCACAGTGATCCTTGTCTAGGAGGTTTTACATCTACAGTAGATTGAAGTGATCCTTGTCTAGAAGGTTTTACATCTACAGAAGATCTATCATCAAAAGAAATTTTAGAAGTTAAGTCACCTTTAAGTGCAGATTCTATGACTACCCCACTTGAATGCATATATAAAGAAATATGTGAAGTAGTCTCTTAAGAGCCACATATAAATTTAATTTTAAGGCAACCCCAGCGGAAGCCACCTGGTTGTGTAGGTAAAAACAAACAGAGACTTTTTGACAAAGCTATAAAAGCGTTTGAAAAATTGGGTAGTTTCGAAAAAGATCATATCCGTGTCTGTTGGTTTGTAGAAAGAACAGTTGCCCTGCAGGTTTTACACGAGAGTGCTAAAGTTACCTCCTGCCAGTTTTTAAAGCAGTTTTTGAATAAGATTGCTGATCCTAGAGCAAGTCTTGATGACATTATGCAATATTTTGTAGAGGATGCATGGGCTGAAGTCATCAAACGGTGTGAAGATGTGAGGATTGAAAAATTGCCGTGTCAAGTATGCGGGCAGTCTAAGGCAGCTGGAAAAAACCAAAAATGGCTTCAGTGTGATCATTGTTTAGACTGGTTGCATTATGTTTGTCTACAAATATCTTACCTGGTTCTGTGCTCAATGTAAAGTAAGAAAATAGTGGAATTTAGGTTCATTTACTAATATAAAATATTTTTAAAAGTTTTTAATATCTATTTATGTAGCGACATAAACAAATATTAAAATGTTTATTATTTATTATTTATAGAAACGGTTAGTTTATTATAATATTTATAAAGAGCATACTCCATATATATTTTTATTTATTTAATATATTATAATATAAATTATTATATTATAAAAAACATTTAAAATAGCTTTTAATTGGCAATTAGCTTTGTGTTTCTTTAGCTAGTGTCCCTTTTTTGCAAAATTCTTGAAGCTGATACAGGCCTTGTGATGAATAAAAAAAGCGCGACGCATATGCACGACGTGATTTTTGACGTCATTAAATTCTTTTTATTTGCTTTTCATATTTATCGACATTAACTGCACCAATTTACTTAATTCCCGCAAAACTACTTTAAATCATTAATGTAGAAATGTTATTATTTAAAAATGTTTTAGAATGGTGAAAATGAACACTAGTACAAGCTTAACTTAATGGTGAAGCAGCACATAAAATATAGCTAAAAATTAAAATTTTTTGACTCACTTGCCTTAAATATAATGTGTGGAAGATAATTTTCGGCTGCCCTCAAAATTTTCTTTTCCCGCCTTTTCTCTATCGCATATAAACAGTACAAGCTACGTGGTTCGTGTTATTAACCCACCTATCAAGGAGTATCTTAAGAACCGCTCATCTAAACGTCATCAAAGTTACCTCAATTTAGGTTCAGGTAAATAATGTTCTAATAAAACAATAATTTAATGTATAACTTGTCTGTATCCGATTATAAGCTCATTTGAAAATGACATTTTTTTAACACGATTTTTTATTATATTTTGTTAATTTCTAGAACTTTGCCTCGAAATTACAAGAGAAAGGAAAACAGTAGAGCTTATAAAACAAGTTATACAAAAAAAGACTTAGAAATAGCTTTAATTAAAATCAAAAACCAAGGATTTAGCTTCAGGAAAGCTTCAAAAAAGTACAATATTCCATTTGGAACATTACACAAAAAAGTTAAGCTTGGGGATCAAGTTCCGAAAAAAAACGGCGGACAAACCAGACTTGATAGTATAACAGAAAATTTATTTGTCCAAACAATTGTACATATGACTGATTGGAGGGTACCATTTAATTCTTTGGATATAAGACTTTTAGTCAAATCATATTGTGATAAAAGGAGTATAACTGACGCTCGATTCAAAAACAATATGCCTGGGGTAGATTGGGTTCAGTCTTTCATGAAGAGACATAACTTAACAAACAGGGTTGCTGATAATGTTAAGCACAGTTAGATACCCTTAACAAATATTTTGATAATTTGTATAAAGAGTTGAAGGATATACCTCCAGAAAATATCTATAACTATGATGAGACCAATATAACAGACAATAACAATGCCTCCAAATGCGACTCATCTCTGCAAACCATTAGATGTTGCTGTTTTTAGAGGATTAAAGCAGTCGTGGAGGAGTATTCTTTTGAAGTGGAGATCAGAAAGTCGTATCAAAGGAGCTATCCCAAAAGAACATTTACCTACGCTTTTAAATAAACTAAATAATACTTTGCGACCAGTAGCTTTGGTTAGCGGATTTAAAGCAACGGGAATCTACCCTATGGACAGAACAGAGGTTATAAAACGTCTTCCAGGAAAATATAAAGATCCTAGTGGTAATGACACCGTTATGGTTCTTAACAAATCTGTTTTAGATATTCTAAAAAACAATCAGGGGTTAGGCACAAATCCAACTACAAAACGCAAACCTTGTGGTCCAAAGGTGGTACTAGGTAAAGGAATTCATTCTTTAGTTGTGTCAATTCCATCAAGTTCAACAGAGCTAAAAAGCAACACAGATAATGATTGGTACTGTACTTTCTGTAACAAAAAATGGGTAGAGTTAAGCGACGACGTGTGGGTTCAATGCGACAAATGCAGTAAACCATATCACCTCCAGTGTTGTGGCCTCATTTATGATAAAGATGGTTATTATGAGCTCAATATTGAAAATATCTTATACTTTGTATGCAGCATGTGTGAGTCATTTGAAGAATTTGAGGATAGTGATATTTAATGTTCTGTTTTTATGTGGAACAGATTTATAATAAATATTGTGATACATGTTAATATATTGAAAAAACTAGTTTTTAAACATAGTATGCTAATTTTTCACATGAACTTAGTTTAAATAAAAATATGTTCCATGTAAAATAAACTTCATGTTATCTGTTTTGATCTTTAACAGTTTTTTCCCCCATTGTAATAAGGTAATATAGCGATATACAAGAATATAGAAATAATATGTAGTGTTCAAAGTCACCCCAAACTGGCCGTTCATTTTCACCCCGTTTCGGAAATACGTATATGCTCGTATAAAACCAGAAAACTAAGGTATTTACTGCATAGTGTTGATCAGGCTTACGACTAATACAGGAAGCTGAGTAGTATAATGTTCTGTTACAGAAAAATGGTTGCGATTAGGCCAACAGTTTTCTTTCATGATGCAAAAATGTTTAAAAAGCGTTCATATTCACCCCCGTTTACGGTATTATTTAAGTAATTTTTTTCGAGTTACTTTTAACAAAAATTTTAATAACTGTACTTTTTTATTGAATCAAGTAGAATACGTTTTAATATTAATCCTTTTATTATTTTTTTTTTATTTGCGCTTACCAATTTTTAAAATGTTTCCTCGAAATTACTCTTAAATACTTTAAATTCGTCTAACAGTTAATAAATATTTTTAAATCTATGGAATAATTTTAAAACCTAACAAACCCCCGTAAAATAATTATTTAAGTTAAAAATCTAAAATTAAAAGAAAGTATTTTTGTTCAATTTTATCGACAACTTTGCAATTGCTGATTAATTTTATTAAAATGCTAGCTTAAAAAGATTTAAACTTTTTTTAATCTGAATTTTTTCTACTTGTAAATAATGAGCATATTTATTTATTTTGTAATTCAAACTTTTATATCAACTGCGGTTTTTAAAATACTTTATTAAATGTTAAAATAATCGTAAATTACTTCATTAAAATTCCGCTCAAAAATATCTTTAAATATACTCAAACAAAAAAATTTTTGCTCGACGCAAATAGCCCTAACTACACGCAAAATCGCTCTTGGACGACGTAAAATTCACATTGCCCGACGCTTTATCGCAAGGCCTGTATGTATATATATGTATATATATATATATATATATAGGGTGTTGCCAGAAATAAAATTTTTACAGCGTTTTTATTATATTGGCAATTTAGGTTGCTGTCGACTGGTGAGTAAAAAAAAAAAAAAATACAATGTGATACTTTGACCTCCTAACTTAAAAGCAAATCATGCATATTAAAAAGCAAATCATGCATATTAATATGCATGATTTGCTTTTAAATAATAATAAAAAGAAATGTTATTTTAATTAATATTTAAAGGGATCCTCAAACGTCGAGACAAGTTATGTTCATATCATAGATAAAAATTAGAAAATAAGTTAAAAATTAATTAAACTTTCCAAAACAAATTACTTAATGAGATATTTACAAAAAAAAAAATTATTTTTCAACGTCATTTTGTTTCTGGCAAAGGAAAGTTCCGGCTCTTTGGCTTTTTTAATTTTTTAAATCAGGTCTGATTAATGCACTTATATTTGATGTTAACCACTGATCTCAAAATAATAACTGGATAGCGTATTCTATTGTTTTTCGTAAAAAGAGTTGAAGCCAATTTTGGCCTACCAAGATGGCGTCGGTTAGAACTGTTAGCGGTTTGAATCGTATAAAAATTCTGACCGAATAAGAAAAGTAAACTATTTTTAAGGAAAATAAGATGGCGAAATAAATTTATTTGATTCCTAATTATTAAAATATTCAGCTAGTATACACTTTTTAAATGAGGTTTATAATTTATGTACCTTTTAGTTCTTAATTACCCAATGCTGTGTGCTAGAAGGTTAATAACACAACTGTATGGTAAGCAGCAACGATGTCTACCTACAATCTTTAAAGAATTTTAAAACCATGAGTTTTGTAGGTAGAAACATTATTGTACCAATGCTGTATGAACTATTAGCTGAGAACTGTGAGTACACACAACTCAGAGGTTCCTTCTAGGATTATAAAAGTCATTTTATTATTTAATGCATTAACTTTCTGGACTCAATATTCAGTGAAAATATAAAACAATATTTATATTCCAAAGTAAAAAATTATCTCTCAATGACTTAGATTTAAAGTCTAACTCTTGTCAAACTCAACTGTGAATAATTATTCCTCAAAGTTTGAAGGATAATTATTGACAGTTTAACACATACATAGTATGTAAAGATGTAACATATGTATGTTACATTTTATTGAGAATAAATTATCTAGAGGAGGTTTAGTTAAACCAAGCAAAAGTGTTGTTTTGGTATGCGAAGGATACCAAAACAACACTTTTGCTTGGTTTAACTAAACCTCCTCTAGATCAAAAGTATTCACAGAACTAACTCATCATATGCTAGATTCGTCTTTAACTGATAAGCATTTATTCTCACTGATTAAAGTTATTTCAAAAAATTACTGAAAAATACACTTTCATCACCAATGTAAAGAAGTAACTAACAAATTGACTGGAAAAAAGTTTAGGAAGCAGTTGATTAAATTTGTCTTATTCAAAAATCAATGAAAACATTTGTTTTTAGTATACCATTTTAGTGCACAGATATGGTAAGTATATATTTTGGTCAAATTGAGATAAGTACGCAGAAAAACCTGTTTTTATTTATAGTTTATTGTGAATAAATATGGTATGTGTAGGATAAACGATAAAGAGTCTAATAATTGACAATATGTGGTAAATACAAAAACTCTTCTTATTCCAATTACGCGCACAAATGACAGTTTCTACAGTTTTAATCTTGCACTTACCATATCTGTGCACTATGTCATCGATATATACACAGTAAACTCCTGATAACTCAAACCTTTAAAAAATTGAACTTCCAGTATTTCCTCGGACACTTAAAGGTTACGACTTATCAGGAGTTATATATGGATATATATAATATACATACAAACATTTATATATATATATATATATATATATATATATATATATATATATATATATATATATATATATATATATTTATATATAAATATATAAATATATATATATATATATATATATATATATATATATATATATATATATATATATATATATAAATATATATATATATATATATATATATATATATATATATATATATATATATATATATATATATATATATATATATATATATATATATATATATATATATATATATATATATATATATATATATAGTAGAAAATAAAACGAATTTCATGCAAATTTTACAACATTACAACATTAAGTTTCATGCTGATGCAATCATCAGGTGAAATAAAAATGAAAAGTATTTCACCTGACGATTGCAACACATAGTTTTATTATTTTCTATATTATAGCTCTGTTCATTAAACACCTTGATGGTATATCCACAAAACATATATTTTGTGGATATACCATTTGCAACACATAGTTTTATTATTTTCTATATTATAGCTCTGTTCATTCTCTCTGTTCATTCTCTCTGTTCAACTTTTTTAACAAATTTAATGTTTCTCTAGTTTTAATGTTTATCTTCCTTTTTCATAGCAAAAACTATTTTTTTAAATGACATCTGTCTTTAAAATGATGGCTGTCTTTAAAAACATTGTACATTATAAGGAAAGTTTTAATAATTTATTTGAAATACTTAAAATCTTTTTAAACCTTTTTTTATATTTACACAGTTATTCATATTTTTGCAAGCTAATTTTATAATATAACTTTTATCAATAAATAATTTTTCAGTGTAAATTTTGAACTTCTTCATTGATTTAAACTTTGCCTTAAATGTCATCAGCAGTAAGAAAAAATAGTTAGCTTTGAGATAAACTTTGCTCGCCATGCTTGTTTTTAAATGAGCGTTTCTCGACATGCAAGTTTGTTTATTTAGGTAACGATTAGGTTTAAAGCTAGGTGATCATGCAGAAAGTTTTGTCGTCTAATAATATCAAATGCATAAGACCATTTAGTTCTAAAGCTTAGCACTTGCTGTATGAACAAAAAACTTTTATTTTGCAAACAAATAAAAATTCAGTTAACTGCTAGAAACAAAAATTGTAAAAACACGGCTGGAATACAAGAAATCATCGTGAACATTTCATGAAAAAAACTACAAACATTAAATATTCACCAATTGTCTGTAAGCTCAAATAAAAAATCAAAATGAGATTTACGTTGTAAATTTTAAATTTACAACGTAATTCTCATATTTTGGTTTTTACGTTTCAACTTGTCGACAAAGTACTCTAACAAATCGTCGTCAAAACACTCCTTCAGATATTCTGTTGCAATCATCATCAAGCTTTCTAATGTGCTTTGGTTTTTAACCATTTTTAATTTTGAAAAAAATTGTTTAACACAAGCTACACTCAAAGGAAATATAATTAGTAACTTAGTTAAAAACATACAATTAGCATAAACACTTATCAAAACAGGGTCATTGTTAATCACTCTCCCTAACTCTTTAGACGTAAAATTGTTTCTTGACTTAATTAAATTATTGACTACTTCTTGATCTTTTTCTTTTGATATATGTATATCGAAACTGTTTTCCCATTCTCTGCGTTTAGTAAATAAAATAATTTTGAAACTTTCAAATTCGTTTTTTGTCTCGGGTTCTGAGATATCTGGAACTTAAATGTGTAATGCTCCAAATTTGTTACTGCTTTTTGGTCTGCCATAGTGAGTTATAAGTTGCTCTAAACTTTTTTCATCATAACTAGACAGTTGGCTGAATGTTTTAAGCAATTATCTTGGGTCAAAAATCAAAAGCAATTGCCAAAAATCCATTTGCGCCAAAGTGTTTTTTAGTTCACTTTTAAAACTGTTAACAAAAGATCTAAAAACGTTCAACTCAAACTCAAAGTCAGAGTTATTTTTTTTTTTTAATCGGCTTGTGGCTGGTAACGAAAAAGTTATTTTATTCGTCACTGATTTCATTTCAATAAAATTTTTTGGCGTGAATTACTTTCATCGAGTACCCGAGACCAAATCATCTAAACTATGATTAGCTTGATTCACATAAGTTGGAATGTCGCTGAGACTAATTCCCACTTGCGAACTTTGTAGTGCTAGCACAAGTGGGCGAATTGCTTCAAACACATCTAAGTGCATTAATATTGTTGTGATGTTAGATTGTGAACTCGCTTGTATAAATAGCCTGAGCGCTTCTGCTTCTTTTCGTTCCATATAGCATGCTGACAAAGCTTGTAAAATTGGTTTACAACCTTTAAACACAACTAAACAAGCTTAATTGTGTGCAGTCCAATGTGTTACACTTGGACACACTGGAACTATGGTTTCTAGTTCTCCATAGATTTCAGAGCATTCCTGCAACAAATGCATAACTAGTGAAAGGTACTTAAAAAAACTTCCATAGGTTAATTAAAAAAATATCTACCTCCATAATAATAGGAAAGTCTTTTAAAATATGTTTAATACATAACGCAAGTTTATGACTTGTACACCCAACCCAAACACACAGTGGTACAACATCCTCGATGTAGGCTTTTATACCAGAGTTGACACTTGTTGTGTCCATACAAGCAAAGTGAGCATTTTTAAATGAGATATTATTAGCTCTAAAAATTTTTTGAGTAACATCAAAAACATTTGGAGCTGATAGACTAGAATCAGTGAGCTCACTTAAAGGAGCTAAAAACTTACTTACTTAAACGGAATGTAAAAGTTCTTTTATGATGCTGTTGTGTTCGATAGTGTCATGTATAGTTAACTGTTTAATCTAAGTAATATCAGTTTCATCTGGAAAAAAAAGAAAAACTCCCGCCATTTCTAAGTGACTGGAGTAAAGGATTTTTGACAAAATCAAAGATAATATTTATATACTTAGCAATATATTCCGGAGACACGTATGTTGCATTTGCTGGGCTTGACAAAACGTGTGCCTTAACTTCCTTACAACCGCACGCAGCAATAAGTTCAATAATGTCTGAAAAATTATGAGTATGTGCCCAGTTTTTCATGATTAACAAATGAGTGACTCGAAAGAAAGTTTTAATATTGAAGCGAGAGTTACTTGTTTTTAATGTTTCTTTTGCAAGGGTATTTTCACGCAGCATTTTTTAGATATTTCATCAAAAGCATGTTTATTTTTTAAAACTGTGGTATGGTTGTTAGACGCTTCCAGGGGTGATCTGTAAATTTGCTAGGGTTTTCAATAAATGACGATTACTTTTTTTTCCAGGGGCAAACGATATGCAAACTTTACAAAATTAACCTTGTTTTGATGACGAATAAACAAAATAGGGAAATAACACCTCATACTTTTTTGTTGTTTTAAGTCGTAGGTCTTCTACAATTTTGTTTGGTATTTGTGCTGGTTTGACTTTCTTTTTTTTTCTTTTTCCAAGAACTGAAGGTAAACTGAAGGTATACATTGTTTTTGCTTACTGCTGATTTAGGCTGATGAGGAGTTTGGTATACTACTAATGTAGAATGATGAGGACTTTCACTTACTGCTGATATAGACTGAGTAGGACTTTGCCTCACATTCAAGAATATTAAGGTCTTTGAAGAGAAACGTTTTTCTATAGAATGTTAAAAATTAAAAGGTTTTTGTTGTTAAAAATGTCAATGTCTTTTGAATGAAATTTTTTTTATTGAATAGTATTTCGATCGAATAAAAAGTTAGCGATTAGAACTTTCACTGTTTCATGGTATTTTAGAATTAAATTCAATAATCAACTACGGCTGGGGGAGATCAGTTGACTGCACAAGGAAATATTTAGCGATAAATTTCTCTAAGTTGTAACTTTAGTTGTGTAAATTAATGAAAATTGATTTTTGTATTTGTAAATTTTGTTTTACAAAATTAAACTTCTTTTATTTTTTTATTAAAATTTTTGATTTGTAAATTTAAAAAAAATTTGTAAAAATTGCAAATACTTTGAAACATTTATAAACACAAATGGTTTATTAACTTAATATTAAAATGCTTACACTAAAATGTGTCACAAGCAAATTTATTTTACTAACAGTATTTTTAAATAAGGGTCATCCATAAAGTACATACTCCAAAAATTTTGAAATTTGACCCCCTCCCTCCCCCCTGCTGCCATGCCTACTTCCCCCCCTAAAAAAGTACGTACGTTTTTGAAATACCCCCTCCCCTAAACTTTTTTTTTCAATGAAAAAGTTTATGGGAAAAAAAAAATGTGGAGGAGGTACCTTAGATACTTTATACAACTCAAAAGCTCTTCGTTTGCCTCACAGGATCCCAATTTAAAAAACGTCTTCAAATATATAAATATTAATTTTAATAAAGTTAAATTGGTTGAGTAGTGGTTATTGAGTTGTTAGTGAGTTGAGTAGTTAAATTGGTTGAGTATGCTGTGGACTGCGGCGACTGAGGCCGGTGTTCGATCCTTGGTCGAGCACATACTGTACTATAAAAATAAACTATACTTAAGGCTGACGTTTTTTTCAGGCACCCCTATTTAGTAAGTCCATAAAAAACGAGTCCTACGCGAGATCAGTAATATCAATAACAAAACCTAAAACCCAGTGCTGAGATTAGTCTACCTGTATCCCTTAATTTGAAAGGGGGGGGGGGTAAAGGGCAGAAAATTTTGTGCTCTTTTGCTAATTTAAGGAGCTTTTAGCAAAACCTAGTGGTAAAATTTTGGAGATTTTGAGACCCAAATGACATGTTTAATAGTCATTTTGAGACCCAAATGACTATTAATTTGCTACAATTTGTTTGGTGGACATTACGGTTTATATTTGTATTTTGGATCATTACGGGACAGAAATTGATTAGTAGTTAGGATAATAATGTTATTAATTTGTTTTTAGTTAGCTTATAGTTGTTAAATAGTTATACGTTAAAGTTGTTTAAAATTTTTGTCTATATGATAATGTTTATTATTAACATATTGAAAAAATTAAAATTAAAATTGATAAAAAAATATATATAATATTATGAAATATATAATAGCAAATTTCTCATTATTATATCGTATCCAAAACCTAAGGAACTGCTAAATTAAAGAACCGAAATTATATATATATATAAGTGCCGCCACGAAAATAAGTTCTTATTAAAAAATTACAAAGCTCACTACAAACATAACTAACAACTAAAAATAACTATATTAATCTACTCCATATATCTTTAGGTTAACTAATAAATTGCTTACATACACAGCTATTGTAATATACTTCATATTATATATATATAATATAATATATATTTTATATCAACTTTAAAAGATGTCCCGGTTTTTTGGAAAAGCTCCTAGTTATATACAATTAAATTTTTGTCCATATAACAAACTAAATAAAGGCTAGTTACCACGCTTAAAGTTCGGCATTCAGCAATGCTGGTTAAAAAAGTTAGATCGGCATTCAGTAATGCTGACCTAAATGCTGACCTAGAAGTGTTTGAGATTTACAAAAAATTGCCGACCTCGTTTCTATGTTTTATGGTAAGACCTTCGTATCAAATATTTTTGCCAACATTATGTCGACCTCTAAAAGATTAAGGTAATATACAGAGTTAATAATAAATGGTTTGTTTATTAGTATCTGTTTTCTTACTGGTTCAATTCTGTTGTACTTTCATTTTGTTAATCACTTAGCTTACCCAAGCTTTTTATAGGTGGTAAACCTGTTTTACCATTTAAATGTGCATATCAGGTTTAAAGATGTCTTATTTGAAGGGCGTATTTGTGTTGTACCTTTTTTTTTTACTTACCTTATACAATCATTACGTAGTTATTTTTTTCAACCATAAAAAATTAAGAGGAAACTGATTTTTTCTAAGATAGAAGCAAAACAAAAGACTTATAACATTATCAAAGGATCCATTTCCAAATCTTTTAAAATTGAGAATTTTAAAATGAGACATTTATGAAAAGTAATCAATGATTTTTCATAAATAGAATCTACTTTATAAATGGGCGCTGTACTACCACTACCCTACCGTATATAATATATGTATGAATATTTTTTTTTCTAGTGAACACTAGTTGCGAAACACTATCAAGTATTCAACCTCTTCTTTTGACAATATCTATTGGGGTAGCACTATCTGTATTTGTCGCATTTATAGCTTCCTATGTCAGCTGTAGTTCGCTGTGTAATACAGAACAGGTCTTTTTTTAATTTTTAATTTTTTTTTGTCTACCGTAACAATTTTGATTATCTACACAATTTTTCTTTCCAGGTTTATCCCGGTATGGTTGTTGTTCAACAGCCTTCTAACATGGTCGTTATGGCGAATACTCAGTTCAATCAGGTTCCACAAGCACCTTATTACAACCAGCAAATTCCTTACGGAGGCCTGCCTCCCGCTTACTCCTCAGTACCTGTGACTTCCTACGATCACAATCCTACCCATGATAAAGCTGCATTGATTGATGATGGAATTGTCTAATTCTAATTGTCTATTTAAAAATATTTGTGAATAATATTGTTATTTTAATAATGATTGGAACTGAGTTGCATATTTATTGTAACTCCAACATTTTTTGATGATTTTTTTTTAAATTTTACTTTTCATTACTTAAAGTTTTGTTAGTGTGTAAATAAAGTTGTGTTAATTGCAAAATATTCAAATCAAAGTATGGTTCAATATAATCTCATATACATAAAATTTAATCTGGAAAATTTTTTTAAATATAATCTTGATTTTTTTTTAATTTATAGTTTATATTTTTAACACATTTAAACATTTTTTTGTAAGTACACGTTTATTTTAGTAAGTACACTTTTAAGTCAAAATTTTTGATTTTTAAAACTTTTTATTAGGTTTGTTTTTAAAATAAAAGAATTATTTTCTTTATTAGATTTGTGATTTATATTTTTGTAATATATATTTTCAAAACGTCTAAAATTAGTAATTAAAAATTTTTATTTTTATTTTTACAAATATTCGATTTTTCACAATACTTTCCTAGTTACTAAAAAAATAATTTAGGTAAAACCACACGCAAAATGATTTTGTAAAATAAATTTTTCTTTTACTTAGTATATCACTAAAAAGTTGTTGAAAGCCTACTAAATATTAGAGGAGAATTATGAGTGGAGTATTGCAAAACTGTAAGAGTAGTGTTGTCGTCTAAGTAAATATTAGAGGAGAATTATGAGTGAAGTTTCACAAATCTGTGAGAGTAGTGTTGTTGTCGAGCGCTAGCTTTGTTATCGAGAATTACAAATTTCGATTCCCGCAACGCGCAGTGGGCCAAAATTATTACTGGACTTAAGAAATAATTTTAAATATTTATCAGGTTTGCCCTATAATTACTAGGTTGAGTATATTTCATACTACGGATCTAGTGATAACATTTAGTTGTTTATTTGGTTGCTATTTATACCTATACTCCATAACAACACTTCATTTTGCATAGTTAGCTAAATTAAGAAACTTTCTTAAATCGTTTAATTCATAAACTAAATTGATAATGCTACAATCCCATTTTATGTATTTGACTGATAACACAAACATAATAATGCTAATTTTTGGTGTTGCTATGAAGTTTTAGACTCTTAGAAAACAGTTATTTGATTCTTTTTTGAAACTTGCGTACTTTAAATTTTCTATAAAAGAATGAGATAAAAACTTAACAATCTTAACTCTATGGGTTTATAGGAACAGTTAATTAAGTATTGTTTATATCTATATAGTTAAATACACGGATTTATTGTCTCAGTTCTGTTCCGCAAATTATCTCAAAATTGTTTAAAAAAGTAAACCTTTCTAGAATTTGAGAAAAAATTTGAGAAGCAGAATATGACATTGATATTACTTTAATATAAAATCTTTGATTTTATATTCAAGTAATATCCATATGTCAAATTTTTGTAACGCTAAATATCTTTCCTAGCCAAATTTATCACTAACTTTTTATTTAAAATTAAATATTTATCTTACTAAACGATTTAAAGATAATTTACGGAACAAAACTGAGACTATAAACCCGTGTATTATCTTTAACAACCAAATAAAAATCAATACGCTTTCATACAATTAGAGCAAAAAGAATACTTGAAGTTCTTTAAGTTTAAATAAAAATTTTAGAAATTCTTAAAGTTTTTATTTCAAACCAACTCTATTACTCTTTTATAAACAATCGTATAAATTATGTAATCAATCGTAAAAATTATGCAGTCATTGCCTGAGAAAAGTAAATTACGAAATCTTTATCGCCGTCAGAAACATTCAATCCTTGTTGTTAATTAAGCGAATCGCTTTTCACATTCAAAACACTTTTAAGATTATATGAAGGTCCTGATGTGTATAAACTTCACATATTTTATGTTTAATGTTTTACTTTTATTTGGAAAAACGAGTGATCTTTATTTGTTTTTAAGGTGGTAGACCACTATTAAAAATCAAAAAAATCGTTTTTTCAGTTTTAAAGTTTTTAAGTAATATAATTATTGTAGATTAGGAATTTCGAATTAGTTTTATATAAAATTAAAGCTAACCCTATTAAAAACCAATTTTTAATAATGCGGTTTAGGATATTTTAAAAATTTTTCCATAGCAACGGATTGTTTATTCCGTTGCTATGCAGCTAAAAAGCAAGTTATCTTTCAAAATACCATTAAAATTCATAAAAAAGCTACATGTGTGGCAACTGCTACTCTAAAACTACTTTTTGTTTAATAATAAATGTTTTTGGTGCTGTATGTTACATGGTTATTAACGGATTTCTTCCTCTAAATTTGTCATACGATAAAAGTCACGTAACCTTAGTGCCTACTTTATGAATAATTTGCATAAATTTGTCCAGTTGTTTTTAATGTCCGTAAACTTCTGATCTTCCTACCATTTTTAGTTTAACTAAGGTTATATCACGGAAAAAATAAAAAATTTAAAACAAAAATTGGTATAGATAAACTTTAAAAACTGTTTTGAAAAATTGGTATAAATAAAGTTTGAAATAAAAACTGTTTTGGAAAAATAGTTTTGGCCATTTTCTGACCTCTTTGAGGCACTGCGATGGCAAGAAAGAGTCTCTCTATAAGAAATTTATATACAGGTATGTAAATATATATGTAATAACAATATGTCAACTTACACAAATGTAAAAATTTCATTTGTATAGAGCTACGTACAAATATCTGTAAGTATAAACGTATATATATGTACAATATAAGAAAACTTTTTTAAATTTTCTAACAGTAGTAAGTATTTTTACTTAAATTGTTATGGTTTGTATTCGAAATAGCGACAAGATTGAAAAAAACGGAAAAATGTATTTTGCTTAGAGGTGGAATTGAACCCACGGAAGTGTTATGTTGACACTGAGGACAGCACTTAATCACTGAGTTTATAAGTATAATTGAAAAAAATGTTATAAGTATAACTGAAAAATAAACCATTTTATGAACTTTTTAACATAATTGCAGTTAATCAACACTTTTCAAACGGAAAATTGTTTCATTTTTACTCTATATAACCGCAACTTTATTGCACAGCATATGGGGAAAAAGTGAGCATATGTATATGTAAAAGTGAGCATATTAACTTTTTTCGTTTTAAGCAATTTATTAATAAGAAAGCAATTTTTAATTAAATCATTTTACAGTTTCCTAAAAAACATTGAAGTAAATAAGGAGTAAGTATAGAAAGGTTGGTCTCGACTTATTTTACAGGTCCAGACAGCTAATATTATATTGTTTATATATCGTCCAGTCCATGTTTAATCCCGTTAGTTTTTAATTTACGATTCTGTAAAAGTTCTAAAAACTTCTTTTTTTCTAAACTGTATACAGTTCATTGAATAAACGTTGATTGAAAGGACATATCATGAGGCCTATAGGCCTCATGATATATCCTTTCAATGAACGTTTAACGTCAATGAATAAATAACGTCAACAAAGTTTACAGCAACCAAGTAAATGCTGTTTTTTGTTAGATCTTTTTAATTTGTTTGTTTTTAGCTTTTCTGTTTGCTTTATTAGCGTTTCTGTATGCTGTATGTTTGTCATTTATAAGTTTTTTTGATTTTCGATTTGTATTTAGGTTTTTTTAAGCAGTTGTTGAAACTTATTGTTGATTTTCTTTATTACTAAAAACGGTGGAAACATCAATAATGACGTAGGTTAGTTTTAAAAGTAGTTAAAAAGTTCATTTGTTTAGAAAATATTTTTGAACTAAAGAGTTTGCATTATTTTTCAAACACAAGACGTGTTTAAGACAAATAAAAAGCGTATTAAAACGTGTTTAAACGTCTAAAACACGTCTTGATTTAATTCTAATTAGAACTTTTTTAATAAAAGTTCTAACTTCCCAGTGTTTTCTAAAAAGTTGAATTAAAAAAAAAAATTGTGTCAATATATTTTTATACTTTATAATATATTTATTTTTATACCTTATATCTATATATTTTTATACTTTTTTAGATAAAAAAATGCCAATACCCAAGCATTTCGTTTTATTGAGACAAGTTTTACAACTAAACGAGATAAAGTGGTACAAGAGAAACTTCATTTAAAAGTTATTTACATAAGCTTTTTGGGTGATATTTGATTATGAACAAAATTGTAGTTGTAATGGATTTTTTATACTCTTTATATGAACTTATCAGGTTTAAATAGAAAAATGAAAAAATTTGAAATTTAAATTTTAGATAAAAAGTCCTTTTTTGGTGGTGACTTAATACAAAAAATGTGAAAGTTGTGGAAAGAGGGCAACCAGTAAAAAAGTAGAATCGTAGAAGAGATCAAAATGTATTTAACTGCTGATGAAATTGTGACTGAGGGGCCATCCATTAAGGACGTCACCATTTTTCAGCCAATTTTTGACCATTCCCCCTCCTTTGTCGTCGGTTGTCCTTTTTCCCTATACCCTCTTGAAAAGGACGTCATAAAATCCTGACCCTCCCCCCCCCATTTTTAATCCCCAAAAAAAAATTTTATCTTGCAATGATGTTTGAATCTGCTGCTACACCTTTGAAAAATAAAATTAAAAATATTCTCATACATTATCTTCTTAAAAACACATGTTCACGTAGTTTTCTATGTTAATTAAACTAAAATAAAAAATCTATAAAGTGACGTCCTTTTTTGACAAAAGGAAGTCACTTTATAGATTTATCTCCCCCTCCCTTTTTCCTTTTTTTTCTTTTTTAACTCGACCCCTTCTCCATTCAATTTGAAAATTGGATGTGTAGCTATGTCACTCAGAAATTTAGATCTCAAAGTTGGGTTATGCAATGGCCCAAAAATGAAAGGTTGTGAAAAAAGTTTTTTCTGGTGATAAACAGGTATTTTTATTATATTTATACAGGTAAATTTCTGGTGATAAACAGGTATTTGTTTTTAAATCTAGTTGGCTGCATCATGTTATAATATACCTTTTGTTCTAAAGCGTCGTCAGTTTCTTTTCAGATTAGCAATGACAATTAGTTTAAGTCAAGGTTAGTTATTTGACAGAGTTAATGTAAAAAAAACTGTGTTTCTCTCATGGTCAACTTTGTATTGCATATTTAAGAACAAAAGCATTTAATAGTTTATTTTTCAAAATTAATAAACATCCCATTCAAGGTAAGGTAGAGAGAAAATATTACACAATTTATGTTATATAATAGTAATGTTATATATATTTTATATATAGAAAAAATCCAGACACCAGAATTTCCTGATTTGGGAAGCGTTAACTTTAAAATACTTCTAATTTAACGCTATATTATTTTTTTGTTGTTGTCTTATGGATTCATTAACATTCTTTTTTTTGTTGTTGTCTTATGGATTCATTAACATTCTTTTTAATTTGTAATACATTCTTTTAATTTTACTCTGCGTGTGTTTGAAATAATTTGATTTGACGTTTAATTTTAGAGTAATATGTTTGTAGTTGATATTAAATATTGTTAAAAATTGATACACGTGGTTTGATTTTAAGATTAATTGAAAATTAAAATTAGTTTAATAAAATTTTTTATTAAAGTAATTTAAATTTTAAGTTATGAGAAGTAATTATAGTCATTGCTTTTTTCAAATAACTAAAAAAATATTTGCCATTTGTTTGAATCGTCTTTTCATTTTTTAATCAGTTCAAACAATAATCTTATGAGTTTACAATTTAGAGAGTGTCTAGATGTAGTCTTTATGACTGTTCATTAATACTGGACCCAAGGGCGGATCCAAAAAGGAGGAAGAGATTGCCCCCATTGCTCCTCTACCCAACTTAGAAAGTTTTAAATTTTTTATTTTTTATTAGATTGTATATTAAACTCAGAAAGTTGTTTTAAAACGGAAACAATAAAGTTAGGCAGTCTAAATAAAAATTAAAAAAGATGTGGTGCAAGTTCAAAATTGTGTTAATACTTGCTTAAAAAATCATTATATCCAAAAATTGTTCTTCCCTTACTCTATACTAGATTGTCTGCATCCCCAAATTGTAAAAAAAAAATTAAAATCGCCCTTTCTCCCCTCCCCCCCTCCTTACGACATGGTCTGGATACGCCCTTGGCTGGACCTTTCATATTTCCAAAAATTTCCAAGCATAAAACTACGCATTTTTGATTGCTAAAGAATAAATAGTCCAGTTTCTCTGAATATATTATTATAAAACAATATTATTCCTGTAAAGTAATTTTTAGTTACACCCTTTTACTGTTCTGCGAAAACTTTACCCGAATCAATAAAATTTGTATCAAAAATTGAACATAAAAACGAAAAAAAATAACTCAGTAGTTTTTGGCAGCAGGTCACGAATTCTTATTATTTATACTAAAAGAAAGTTTTTCTTACTGTAAAATAAAATAAACTCATTAGATTAATTAATTGGAACAATTTGACAGAAACTCTTTGAATCCTTAAATATGAATCCTTTCTTTAGAATCCTTGTTTATGAACTTTATTGATCCACTTATACTGTTTAAATCAGGGGTGTGGAGTTGTAAAAAAAAGTACCTACTCCGACTCTGGTTGTTGAAATTTTTAGAGTACGACTCCGACTCCGACTCCAAAGCAAAATTTTTGAAAAGTTCTCTGAGTTCTTCAAAAAATATTACGCGAAAAACTAAAAAAAATTTTTGTCAAGTTTATGAAAAATTCTTCGAGGTTTAGTATAAATGCAAGGTTAATTGAACATTTTGTACATGCACGTGCAATACCCAGAAGTTTTACTATTGGAGTCGGAGTAGCGATTTTTTTTAGCGACTCGGACTCCAGTAAAAATGTCGCAACTCCGACTCCGATTCCGACTCTAACTCCACAGCCCTGGTCTTTTTTTTTTCAAACTTTTTTATTTTTATGTTTTCTGATTTATGCTCTCTATATTATAGAATAATTTTAAAACAAAAAAATATATACTCAAAAATATTAAACAGTTAAGCGAAACAAAAATGCAATAATTAATGTCCCACGTAACAATCAAATGATTCAGTATGTTATACAATTTTGTTCAACTCTAATCTAGTGTTATTTGTTTATTTCTGTTTTTTCAGTATTAAAATTGATACATTTTTAACTATTATACAAATAAATATCTTATTTAGCTCTACCCTGTTTGGCCTTTTCTAGGACAGACAGGGTAAAACTAAATAATGTCCTCGGCATATATTACAACACATTTGTAGTTTCTACGTAACTTCCGATGTACATACTGAGTAGTTCTTTTTTATAGTTTGAAGTAATTTTTATGTATAGACAGATTAGATGATCTTAATCCTTGCGTTAAATAACACTGTCGCTTATTTAGTAGCACAAATTTAACTTTTATTTATATAAAGATATTATATTAAAGTTTTTACTAATCACATTTTAGGTTTATTTTGGGTTGAAGTATGTAAATGGTAGTGTAAAATTTTAACTAAAAAGACAATGGAAATTTGTGAAGAATTATATACTCAATTTAACAATCAAAAAATCTATACAACTCTAAATCTTTAAATTTTAAATTGTTATATATATATATATATATATATATATATATATATATATATATATATATATATATATATATATATACATATTATATATACATATTATATATATATATACATTTTCTGATGAGTCTTTATTGATGAAACAAAGTGTTAAATGAGAAAAAATTTTGCTAAGTGATTTTCTACTAATTTACATATATATATATATATATATATATATATATATATATATATATATATATATATATATATATATATATATATATATATATATATATATATATATATATATATATATATATATATATATATATATATATATATATATATATATATATATATATATATATATATATATATATATATAGGGCCGTGCCGTGGCATGGAGCAATGAAGTAACCGCTCCAGGCGCCTGAGCCACGAAGACGCCTTTCAAATATTTCACATTTGTTCATTTACGTCTAAGAATATTATTTTTCTGATATGTAAGCAACTCTTTATGTTCTTTCCTTTTTTTTTTTTTTTACTGATAATAAAGTGTAGTCTAATGAATAATGATATTTTCATAACAAAAAGGCACCTATTAGAAATTTATCTTTATTATTGTTTGTGTAATTAGCGAAAAAAGTTTGAACCTGAACGTTGAAATTTGGCGTAAAGTTCGAACGTTCGAACTTGAACATGTTCGAGCTAGCAGCCCTAGTTATAAGAGTATACCTACAATTGTATTTGTAGTTTATATTAGGTTTTAACAAATTTAATTAAATCATAATAATTAAAAACCATGTTTGGAAATAAAAAGAAAAAGTCTGGTTGGGAAAATAAAAAACAAAGAGAAACAAAAGAAAATGAACGTAAGAAGCAAGCAAATTCTATATTGTCATTTGTTCAACAATCGTGCTCATCAAATATAAGTCAAGCTACAAGCAATATTGATGAACCAACAATTAAAAAACTGTGTTTCGATCAAAGTACAATCAACAGCATAAAAGAATGCAATATGGATAAATCGTCAAAATTTGATGAATATTCCAAAGCCTCAACATCTAATTTAGAAGAGAGTCAGGAAGCTGCTATTTCAGATCTTGTCAAAGATCCTACAGAAGTATTTATATCTACTGTAGATGGAAGCGAGCGTACCATTTGTGAAACATCAGAAGATCTCGAAGTTCCACTATTGACAGTGAATGAAGAGGACCGGGCGTATGAAGTGTCATCAGATTCCGGTGAATGGAAGTTTATCACGGACAATATGAGACAATTTTTGGTAAAAAAAAGGTCCAGTGCAAATAGACAATTTTGCCTTTCCTGTAAACAACAAAGCTAGACAATTTTCACCTTTTTTATACAATCGAAAATTGCCAAACGGAGAACATGTTGTGCGATCCTGGTTAATTTATTTACAATCTCAAGATTCGGTATTTTGTTATAGTTGTAAATTATTTTATAAAAATCGCAATAACTGGGCTGAATCATCAGGAATTCATTTCGATAGTATTTTTATATGGTATGAGTTAAGGTTACGCTTAAAAACATTTAACACCATAGATGCTGCTCAACAACGCGCCCTTAATATTGAAAAAAATAAGTGGCAAGAGATTCTTAAAAGAATAATTGTGATATTAAAATATTTAGCTTCGCAATCATTAGCAATACGAGGTACAAGTGATAAAATGTATGATAGAAATAACGGCAATTTTTTAAAATTATTTGAACTACTGGCTACATTTGATCAAACGCCTGCAAATCATATACAAACTATTACACAAAGGCAAACCAAAGTACATTATTTGTAATAATATTCAGAATGAGCTCATACAGTTAATTTCAGAAAATAATAAAGAGTATATTGTTCCACAATTTAAAATTAGTAAATACTATTCAATAATAGTAGACTGCACCCCAGATCAGAGTCATGTTGAACAAATGTCCATTATTATAAGATTTGTATTCCAAGACAAAAATAGGTTCAAAATTCGCGAGCATTTGTTAGGATTCATTCCCGTAGTGGATACTTCTGGTAAAGGCTGAAAAAATTCTTAAAGAACTAGAAGATAATCAAATTCATATTGTAGATATGAGAGGCCAGGGGTACGATAATGGTGCGAACATGAAAGGAAAAAGATTGGGTGTTCAAAGCAGAATATTACAATTAAATCCACGTTCAGTTTTTGTTCCTTGTGCATGTCATTCCCTCAATTTAGTTGTTAACGATGCAGATTCTGCTTCAGGTGAAGTAGCTAGCTTTTCTCTTATCATTTAGCAAATTTATATATTTTTTTCGTCATCTCCTAGTCGGTGGGACATTTTTAAGCAACATGTGAAAGTTACCTTAAAACCAGTTTGTTCTACTAGATGGAAAAGTAGAATTTCTGCTATTATTCCTTTGAGATTTCAACTTGAACATATTTATGATGCTTTATTCAATATCCATTTAGATGAAAATCGGGACAATCAAACGAAACATGAAGCCCAGTCATTAGCAAAAAAAGTTTCTTGTTTTAAATTTATTTGTAGCCTGATTGTGTGATACGACATTTTATCAAAAGTAAATATTGTATCAAAAATAATGCAGTCTCCAAATTTAAATTTATTAAATTGCAATAATGTTTTGAAAGAAGTTTTGGTTTTTTTAAACAATTATTGTCAGGATGAAACCTTTGTAAAAATCGTCGATGAAGCAAAGAAAATAGCCGAAATTCTTATGATTGATAGTAAATTCCCAGATGTTTCAACGATTCGAATTCGTAAAAAGAAAAGCCATTTTGATTACGAATCCAATGACCTGCCTTTTATAGATTCACAACAAAATTATAAAGTCAACTTCTTCTTCTACATTCTGGACACCGCAATTAATTCATTCGATGAAAGATTTGAACAGTTAAAATTACATGTAGAAAACCTCAAATATTATACAATATTTATAAACTAAAATCCGAAAATAGAACAAATATATTAAAAAATTGCATGGACTTACATTTATTATTAGCAGATAATGATAAAAGAGATATTGACGGTTTAGAACTTTGTAAAGAGATTATAAATTTATCTGCAGTGTTACCCTCTCAAATGGAACCTCTAGAAATACTGAACTATTTGTACGAAAATAATGTAACAACAATATTTCCAAATTTGTTTATCTGTCTACGTATTCTGTATCAGTTGTTTCTGGGGAACGCAGTTTCTCGAAATTAAAAATAATAAAAAACTATTTAAGATTGTCAATGAGTCAAGAGAGATTAGTATGTCTAGCTATGATGTCGATTGAAAGCGAAATATGTGATTCGTTAAATTATGAAGGTTTAATTAACAATTTTGCTGAATTAAAAACGAGGCGAGTAAATTTTAAATAAAAATGCTCTTTCAAATAAGAAATTTTTTTTCGCTTTTTGTCCTTAAATCGTTGTTAAAGCTATCAAAATCGATTGAATATGTTACTTGGCTTTCTATTGATCGAATAATTGGAAATGAAATCTCTTCTGATTTTCTGCAAATAATTTATTATTTTTCTCAATTATAATTAGTCAAAATATGGAATATAAAGGATTAAATAAATTATTGGTTTATCTAATCCGCGATTATTATACACATATTATACATATTTTGTTGATTTTGTAAATGTATCCTAATATAAAAATTAAATATAAAAACGATGAATCAAGGGTTTTTATTTTTCTTGTCATTAATGCCAACTCAACGATCTACTCTTGGCGGCCTTTCATTAACGTATGCATTTGCCCAATTTTAGACACTCCGCAGAAAATATTTCAAGAATAGTTGTAGAACTCTCGAAGTTCTACAAATTTTATTAGAAATATTTTTCTGTAAAGTACACTGTTATTCCAAAAATCAAGCAAATACAACCGCGTTAACAGAAGGCTACCTTTATTCTACTTTAAAAAAATTTGAATATGTTGGTCACCTAAAAAATTAATCTACCTATTAAAGGCGCGTTATAAGTATGCCTGCTCCAGGCGCCAAAATACCACCGCACTGCGCTGTATATATATATATATATATATATATATATATATATATATATATATATATTAAAACAAATAAATAAAACTTTCAATTTTTAGATTTTAATTTTGTTTAAGACAAACTTTTATCCTCTGCGGATATCCATCTGAGCTCTCCCAAAAGCTTAAAGATATTCATCTGAGCTTTCAGATAAATTGATCGTCTTCCTACTCTTTACAACTCATTCTTCTCAAAAAAATCTAGTATTGTTTAAAAGCTTAAAGCACTTTAAAATATTTACATTATACTAATATTTTGTAATTGTACTTAATACAAAATTTAAGTCAGATTAATTATATTCAGTTTTATTTATACTTTTTAATTTACGTCAATAGCGTATCAACATAATTTTTTTAAAGTGCTGAGTTTTTCATACTTAAACTGATTTGGAATAATAAATTATGCATATAAAACATATACGACGAAGACTTCAATTGTTATGAAATAAATTTGTTATTTTATGCTATTGATTTTCAAAACACAAGTAAAAAACCTAAGGACACGGTTGGTGTTAATTTATTTTAAAAATAAGTTTAAAAATATCATATTTATGAAGATAATATCAAATGTCGGATTATATTATGAAAGTATATTTAAGGTCTTCATTTAAACTCAAACTTGAATACAATATAAGTACCCACAAGTAAACAACTAGAACTTGGTGTTTTATATTTTTAAAGTGTCAATTTGTTAAATTGACACTTTAAAAATATTTTAAAGTGTCAATTTTACAATATTTAAAAATAATTTTAATAATATATTACCATATTTTAAAAAGACATAAACGGGACAAAAAAAAAAGAATTATCAAAAAAGGTAAAAATAAGGTAAAATCTGTCTAAATTAGTAGGTCGGTGATTCCGAAGGCCCCAAAAATCGGATTAAAAAGGTCAAAAGTATTTTTTTTTTTTCGAAAAAAAGTGAAAACATATTTTCCGAAAAATCGACATGCATACATAAATATTGAACTATCTTCTTGTTGTCAGCCTTTTTTTATAAACTTTTATGATTTGAAGAAATCATTGTTGTAAACGTATTTCACGCTTCAGCATTCAAACTAAGCTATAAATTAAAAACTAATTAAAAAAACTTTTAATTTGATGTTAAAAAACTTAAAAATAGAAGTTTGTAAATGTCGATATTTAATTTAAAAAAAAAAAGAAATACCAGTAACAAAGAATTTTATGTTTATTTTAAAAGCAAAAAAAAAAAAAAAAAAATATATATATATATATATATATATATATATATATATATATATATATATATATATATATATATATATATATATATATATATATATATATATATATATATATATATATAGCCTCTGGTTAATAATTAACAGTTTGAAAATAAATAAAAATGCATAAATAGTATTTTTATCAAATATTTACTACGTTATTGATTTTTCTTTATTGATCTTTATTATTTGTTTGTTTTACTTAGTTTCAATGGAAACTTTGTTTACACTACTCTGGCTAATAAAGTAATTAATGCATCGGTAACAAAAAATTAAAAAATCGTTTTATAATTGCTTTTTTTTTAAAATATAATTTGCTTTAAAACCGAAACAATTTATAGCCTTTATCAACACTTTGTTTCAGTGAAGCCGCTATGCTTGTAGTTAACTATTTTGGTGGGTAAGTCGCAGTAAATATAATGGCTAGTCTTACGACTCTTCAATCCTAAAAGAAGTTCAACGTTTAATTTTAAAATACTCCAACAATTTTCATCTGCTTTGATTCAAAACAATTTTATAAACAAATTACTTAATTTAAAATTTAATAATTTTTTCATATTTTCACAGGATGTTAGAAAGAGAATTCTTAAAAACTGCTTTCTAAAAAAAAAAGAAAGTTCTCAAAACTAAAAGTCTGTGGACTGAATTATATCAAATGCCTACCATATTCCTTATAAAACCGACTGTAAGTTGACAATAGCATTCCTTGGATTGGGCAAGGTGTGTCATACCCCTGTAAAACTACCCCTGGTTAGAAAATTTATAGATTATTGAAGCTCGAACACAAGCTGATATATTTAAATTTGACTCGATAAAACAAAAGCTTTTGATACTGGTGGGTCGAGAAAAAAGCCCAAAATTTTTTAACTCTGGTCCTTACATAAAAGACGTTTTGATTGAACAAAAAAATTTAAATACATATTTAAACTAAAATATTGTAATAATTGTATTAAGAAAAATAGATAGTGTGTGGTTTTAAGGGTGTATACCTAAATGCCGAAAAAATTTAAAAAAACAAAAGCATTATTGACACTACTGTATATGGGTTAATAAATGTAATAGTAATAAAATGACTAAATAGTGTTTCTAGCGGATTTAATTATTTTAAATTGTGATTTGTCTTTAGACAACTGTCTCAACATAAGTAGCACTAAAGAGTTTTATTGCTTATTGAGAGTACATGAACTAACGTAAGCGCTTTATTTGCATTTAAAATTCCTTCAGTTCAAGTATCATTTTTATGAATAAAAAGTTTCCGCATAATTGAAAGCCTATTGAACAAACTTTATCTGCGTTATATATTTGTAAATCAGTTGCTACTGATTTACAAATATAAAACGCAGATATAGTTTGTTGAGAAGGCTTTGAATTATGCGGAATATTTTTGTTAATAAAAACCGAAACTTACAACTAAAGCAATTTTAAAATGCAAATAAATAAAGAACTTACATTTACGTTCGCCCCAATTTTATATCGGATGTTTTAAAAAACGGTAAATAATTTTAAAATAGCGTCACTATTATGTGCATAACTTAAAAGTTGTTACGTTAAGGAGCTCAGGGAATTGATATATTGACGAGATTAAAATATTTTAACCTGATTAAGTGTTGAATATTATCAATACACATGCGTACAATCTAGAATAAGTATTACTGCTAACTTATTTGCCGTACCGACATTTTTTTACTAATCATTTGTGCGAATAATATACGCAAACATGATTTAATGTATTTAATTATTTAAAAGTTAATTTTTGCACAATGGATGACGTCAATTTATTAATGGGAATAAATATAATAAAAGATGCTCTCACCCATATTGTTCTTATAGTATTTCGATCGTTTTGTTTATAAAGTATTATTTATATTTGACTATGACTAAGTATCACTTTTAGACATTTGTTAGACAGATGACCAATATCATTTAAAAGTATACTCAAGTTAAATATGAATGAGGAAAAACTAATTTCGGATTTAAAAATTAAAATGACAGGTAATAAGACGCGGAGATACTCGCAGCCAGATACAAGACGAGTGGTTAGACAGCCTGAAGAGATATTAAGAGATGTTAGAGGTCTAAAACTTCGACAAAGAGTTTCTTTGGTTCTAGGTGACGAATCATTTAAAGAAGAACTCGAAGATTCTATTAGAAAAGCCTCCGCAAACGGAGTATCATCTAGTAGTAACATTCGCTCTTATCAAGATTTTTTACTTCCAGTTTTTCAACCAAGTTTAATAACTATTGGTAGAGGGTATGGGAATGCTGCCACAGTATTACCTATAAATGATATTAGAGGAGAAAATACTGTTAAGTATAGTAAAGTAAATAAATCTCAAAGATGCAAACTTGCTGCAGTGTATCGTCTTATAGATATGTTTGGTTGGTCTGAAGCCATATTTAATCATGTTACAGTATGTTTTTACTCCATAATATATATATATATATATATATATATATATATATATATATATATATATATATATATATATATATATATATATATATATATATATATATAAAAAATAGATTTAATACATAAAAGATGTTTATCTATTGTTTTATTTAGTGTTCTTTCAGAAATTTTAGCTTAAACAAGTTAAACATCCTAATAGTTAGCCATTATTGTATTTTTATTTGCAGTGCTTCTAATTCATGTTTTTAGTTACAAGTGGGTGATAAAAATGAATTTTTAATAAATCCATTTGGTTTGTTGTTCAATGAAATTACTGCATCTTCATTAGTAACGTGTGATCTTAATGGTGATATTATAGACAGTGGAAGTACTGGATTATGTAAGACATTTTACTGTAAAATATTATTTTTTACTATAAAGATTTATATATATATATATATATATATATATATATATATATATATATATATATATATATATATAATATATATATATATATATATATATATATATATATATATATCAGGGATGTGGAGTCCAAAAAGGACTCCAGCTTTATGACTCTACTTTTTCCAAATCTGTAGTGTCCAGAAACTGTAAACATGTTTGTTGACTTATGATCTGCTATAAGTAAAATATTCATGAGTTTTAATGACTTGAAACTTATTGTTTTTAAGCCCATAGTCCTTGCCACCATTATACCTAAGGACTCTGGGTTCAAAAAATGATTGTTCCCCTTACCTAAAAGTCTTAATTTTTTTCTTATTAGTAGTCTATAAACTTATTTATATTTTAGAGCTCCTGGATACCAAAAACTAGGAAGAAGTAATCTTTTTGTGCCTTTCATATCCAGAGTCCATATTGGGACTACACATCCTGATATATATATATATATATATATATATATATATATATATATATATATATATATATATATATATATATATATATATATATATATATATATATATATGTATATATATATATATATATATATATATATATATATATATATATATATATATATATATATATACATATATGATCTTTATGTGTTTGCTGCGTGCATCACTAATATATAGTATTAAATTAGTTGATTAACAATTTAACAAAGTATTTTTTAATAAAATGGTGAATTTCACATATGGGATATTTTAAAAAAAGATTTCAAAGTTGATAAAAGTCCAGTTATTTAAAAAATGAAAAAAAATCTATTTTAAATTTTGTGTTTAATATTTAGCCATGTGTTTAATTAAAAAAAACCTACAACAATTGACTAGAAAAACAGTATTTATAAAAAATCCTAATTAAATCAATACAAATCAAAATTCATTTGTTAATTTATCTTAAACCAATAAATTATTAAGTGTTTTTTTTTTGTTTATTAAGTTTTCAGCAATTTACTATTTAAAATGCATTGTAATCCCAAATAAATATTTCAGAATGATTTAGTCAAGTGGTTGACTTCAGATTTCTGTTGAGAAATAAAACACCAAATTTTAAATAATTTCAAAGCATATTTTTTTTATCAGTGTTCATTCTTGGACAAATATATATTAAAAAACGGAAACAGTTAACATCAGAAAAACAGTCTGTATATTTTAATAAAATATTTTTCAGGTTTTAATCATTTAAAGGTCCTCTTATAAATAAATATATTTTTCAGTTTTTCACATTTTCTGCTTACTAATCAGCACAAATAATTATTTTCTCCCTGGTAGAACAACTGATTTGTTTCTCCATGCAGTAACCTTGTTTATCAGATTTGTGTTTTGTAACTATAGATTTGGGTGTGGGTCGTCACAAGTCTTAGAATTAGGGAGGTAAAAAATAAACAATTACTTAAAACTCAATATTTTTATCTGTGCTTTTCTCCATTGTATCAGCATATCATTGATATAATGGGGAAAAGTTTGATAATTCTTTATAAAATACAAGATAATCTATTCTTCAAACAGCTTAAAACCACATTTAAAATCCAAATTGCTAGTATGATAAAAGAAATATGAACTTCTTTGATTGAGAAATTTTTTTATTATAATTTGTTCTCTTTTTTCTTATTTTTCTGAAAAAAATAAAATTAATTTTGGTGACACTAAATGTTATTTGACATGAGTCAACAGCAATATACATCTCTAGTCTTGAACAATTTCTGATTAAATTTTACCCATTGTAAACTTATTATAAATGGCATATTTTGTGGGGACCTTGTTTTTTAAACTTAATTATTATCTATATTTGCAATTAATAAAATAATATAACATAAAATAATTGTTTGAAAGTCATTTTAATGATTATAATAATCTTTAAATAAATTATTTTTTTAATCTTCAGTGTGTTTATAAATATAAAAACAAACATAAATTTATCAAATAGTTTAAAAAACATTGTGCATAAAATTATAATCTTTTAATTAAATTATAACCATAAAATCAAATTGCATTTGCCAATTGAACTTTTTTAGTTATTAAGTCTAATAATTTGAATAACTCTTTTTAAAAAGTTTATAAAGTTAGGAGATCAGGTCTTAGTACTACTGATGATGATGTTATCAAATTTTTATCCAGTTATTTAATAGAAACAAAACAGGTTTACTACCAGTGGAGTCATGACATGCATTAGAGCAAAAACCAACTAATAATTTCAAATGGCTGCTTTTTAGACACAAGAAATAGTATCAAATGAAATAGTATCAGCATTCATAACCAAAGAAGCAGGCATTGACAAACTTTATGCAATATTTTCTCCAATTTTTTCTCCAAATAGTTAAAAAATGCGATGATAGAAAACCATCAAAATTAATTAGCAGCCATAAAAAAATTATTCATTTGTTAATTTGTGTTTCAATAATTATGTCTCTACTAAAACCAATAATCTGACGATACTATGTAAGCTGGAAGAAAAACATGACTAGATTGATAGGTAAGCTTCTTGTTACCACATCTTTGACATCTTTAAAATTATGAAAGTTGACTAAAGGGCGTTTCCATGTAAAAACATCCAGGGCATGCAATTCTCAGTCTCAGATTTTGCTGATTTTTATACTACTCAAAGATTTTAATAAGTTATGAACATCCCCAAAAATTTATCATCTAGTTCCAACTGATTTCAAAGGTGTAACTATTTTAACTTTACCTTGAACCAACAAAAATTTGCTATTTAAAAAAAGGGTTTAGGCCTTTGTTTTAGTTGTGTGTGTAATAGAAAGCTTACATATTTTGAGGTATGGAATCTAATAAAACAACTTTAAACATTTAAAAATGAACATACTGCATGAAATTTGAACCTTATTACAATTTTATTTGTGTGAGTTAAGTTACAAGAATGATTTTTTTTAGATGTTGTCCTCAATAGTTTAGTTAGCATTGTTACAAAGAATTGGAGATTAATCTTTTCTAAACAGAAAAATAAATTTATTAATTATAAAACTTATAAAAAATCATTAAAAAAAAAAATGTTGGTATTTTCAGAAGTAGGTATTAACTAATTTTTGGAAAAATTTCCCATTTACCCAGAGCTTATTAAAACCTCCTCCCCTTGTTTATATAATTTTACTTATTATGAACAAAGAAACGCGAAACTAAAAAATTTTCAACTATTATTTTTTAAATACCTGAACCAGTGTTAAAAATTATAAAACATAAACTCACTTATAATAAAATAAAATAAAAAATTCCCACCCACATGATTATTAAGACCCCCTCCCCTCACATAATTATTAAGACCCCCTCCCATATTTATTAGATTTGTACAAAAATTCCCACCCATCCTTTTTTCCCACCTGACTCTGTATTAAGCACTTGAGAGAAATGTAACTAAAACAGTTTCGACCAATCATATTATTCTTTTTGTTGTTGTTGACTTGTTGTTTCTGTTTTCTTGGTACTTTTATAAAATCTGATCCTAAATTTCAAAAAATGGTAAAATTTTTCCAGAGGCAATTTGATTTATAAAAAATGAAGATGTATGGCTCAATTTTTTTTCTTTTAGAAGTTGTCTTGAATAATTTAGTTAAAGTTATCACTAAGAATTGGATTGTGATCTTTCCTAAAACAGAAATAAAAAAAATTTACTTATAAAACAAATGTACTTAAATTTATTACTTATAAAACACCTTCATATTTATCAAACTGAGATATATAAACTAGAAGACAAACAAAGAACTATAAAAAAAACACTAATATAGAATATGACCATGGTGCATAAACTTACGAATATCATTTGTAGTAATGTCAGTCTCTGTAGCTATACTTACCCATCAAAGGAATCATACTAGCATGGAAACACTGAAAATAATCATATTGATTTGTAGAGTTTAAATATTTTCGGATTCCATCCCTCAAGATATGCAAGTGTACATATTTTCAGCTTTCCCCTACACAGAAAACAGAAACAAAGGCCAAAACTGTTTTTTAAAATGGCAGATTTTTGGTGGTTCAAGTTAAAATAGTTATCTCTTTGAAACTGTTTGGAAATAGATGATGAGAATTTGGAGATGTTCATAAGTTATTAAAATCTTTGAGTGGTGTAGAAATCAGCAAAATCTGAAACTCAGGGTTGCATTTTATGAAAAAATTGGATGTTTTCACATGGAATTGCCCTAAATTGACAAAGAGCAATTAATATTATCTTTTTATAATGGGAAAAAGCAAGTTTTCTAAAAGATTTTGATAATAAGACAGCGAATCTGTAAAAATAAATTAAATCATGTAGTTTGGTTAATATCTTTTAAATTTTTTATGAGAAAATAATAACTTTCTTTACATTGCATAACATTTGGTCACAAAATTTATAAAAATGTTTGATGTAACATTAACCTGCTTGCTTGTTTAACATTATTTGGTTGCTTGGTAATTTTAATTGTTTTTTTGTTTGTTTGTTAAACTGATTAGGAATATCATATTTTTAAATTTCTATCTAATCTACTACTAAATATTTATCCAACATGGCTAACTTTTTTATGTAAAAATACAAAGTATTTTGTCAATGGGATCAGTTATTAGTAAGCATACAAACTAGATATGTAAAAACTTTAATCTTTTTAGTATTTTTATAATAGTTCACTTCTAAAATGTTTCATGATATTATTACCGTAAAATCTTGATTATAATACACATGCTTGATTTTGCGCGAAATTTCTACGAAAAATTAAAATTCGACTATATTACTTATCAATATTTTATTTAAAAATCGTTAAAATAATTTTAATCCAATAAGTTTCTTAAAATTCCAAATAATTATTTGAAATCAGAAAAATACTCAGCAAACCAAAACTTAACGCAGAAATTAAATATTCTTTGTGAAAATGAGCCTTTTTCTAAAAAAAAAAATTTTTTTTTGAATATTGCATATAATTTACAGTTGAAGTAAATTAAATGCATATTATTTTTTTAAAAATTAATTACTAAAAAATTTTAAATTTCAAAATGCAGCCTATCCCAAGGGCGTGTTTTTTTTTTATGTATCAAATATTATTTTACGTGATACTGTCCCCATTTTATAATTTAAGCTAGTGCTTTTGTGAAAAAATATTGAAATTTATTGCTTTTTTATCCCAGCTTTCAAGTTTATGTAAATATTAACCCTTTAAAAGAATGAGAAAAATGTTTTTGATGCACAACTCTGTCATATTCTCACCTCCATAATAATTGTAAATATTTTCGTTAAAATTTTTCTATTGCGCTTTTTACTCATTTAAGAAGTTTCATAAAAAAAGTTTTGGATGACTGAGTAATTATTTGGATTTTTGGTAAAACTTAAGGTAGTTAAAAAAAACTTTTTAATTTAAAAATTCTTTGGGAAACAAAATATTCTTTTGGAAATCGGAAAAATTCTTAGGTTATAAAATCCGTGACTGTTTAAAATTTGCGCAATTATTTATTAACATTAATAAACTTTTTACAAACAAAAAAAAAAACATTTGAAAAAAAACTTAAATGTTTAATTCAAAGCCAAAAAATACTGTCAAATTACCATTTTTAATCACTTTCACTAGAATACAGCTCATTTAATGTTTTTGCGTCCATGTTATAACTATTAGTGCCGTCGTAATACATATCTTCATCATCACCCTCATCTGATGACACCTGATCATCCTCCCATAATATGTTGTCCTTGCTGCCGTCCAATTTATTTGAAATGCAACATTTGAGAAATCCTTGTTTAATAATAGACGGATCTAATTCATTCCACGTCAAAAGTACCCATTCTGCAACCTCCAAGAGAGTTGCATAATGGGTAAACATGCGGTTGAATCACGCAGTAAAGATGTGAGCAGCTGTGCTATACGTTTGTTCATTGTTTAAAAACAACTATTTTTTTGATCTCGAGTATAATACGCACCCCCATTTTTTCGGAAGAAAATGTGAAAAAAAAGTGGGTTTTATAATCAAGATTTTACGGTAACTATTGAGTATAAAATAAACTGTTGCCGATAAAAGATTTATTTTATGTGGGCTATTTATATGCAACTTAATAAAGAGAATGGCTATAACATGATAATAAATCTACTTTTGCATTAGGCAGTATCACAGTAATAATATGTACTGAGTGTTGTTTAAAGTGTTAGTGACTCCAAACAACTCAGCTTAATCTCTTGTTTTTAATGCTCCCAATTTTTAGGAGAATTTAAAGGACTATAATGTCTCTATTTTAGCAATACTTGTCAATAAAAAATTGTATTTTTTAAAAAGAAAAAAAAACTAATAAAAACAGCCAAAACATTACAAGATGCAGTTAATTTTGTGTTTTTATTATATATTTATATATATATATATATATAAATATATATATATATATAAATATATATATATTTATATATATATATATATATAAATATATATATATATATATATATATATATATATATATATATATATATATATATATATATATATATATATATATATAAATGTGAACTGCCTTGGTCAGTTTGTTTAGAAAAATTACTTCGAATGTGGACAGTTATAGTGTGCAACCGGGTGCGCTTCCTGGAAAAGCTTGATATATATATATATACATATATATATATATATATATATATATATATATATATATATATATATATATATATATATATATATATGTATATGTATATATATATATATATATATATATATATATATATATATATATATATATATATATATATATATATATATATATATATATATATATATATATATATATATATATATATATATATATATATATATATATAGAAAAGTTGTCAAAACGAATAAATGCAAACAAAAAATTTAACAAAGTTTCTCCATAGTTCTAGCGTACACAGAAAATTTGTTTTTTTATTATAAGGACTGATCGTTAATAAATTGCATATCAAAACTTTCAATTATTATAAATGATATGTTTTTTTCATCAACTGGTTTAAAATTTGGTAGCTAAAAAAATAACGACTTTAAAAAGAAGAATACAAAAATTGTGTAAAAATTTTATAAAAATTTTCGTTTTTATTTTGCTTTTTTTAATTATTAAATTTTCTAGTTTATTTATTCTAACTTGATATTTTGTTACAATTTTGTTTCCTTTTTTTAGCAATTAGGATCGTTTTTTTTTTTCTAGTAGCGAATTATTTTTTTTTTTTTGCAGCAAATTATTGAAATGCTTTATAAGTTAAAAAATGTGAACTGCCTTGGTCAGTTTGTTTAGAAAAATTACTTCGAATGTGGACAATTATTGTGTGCAACCGGGCGCGCTTCCTGGAAAAGCTTGATATATATATATATATATACATATATATATATATATATATATATATATATATATATATATATATATATATATATATATATATATATATATATATATATATGTATATATATATATATATATATATATATATACATATATATATATATATATATATATATATATATATATATATATATATATATATATATATATATATATATATATATATATATATATATACATGTTTACAAATAGTAAATATACTAATATAAAGTAAACACTTACTAATGTTAATAATATCTAATTAAAATAAATATAATGCTAATTTTCATAATATATAATAACGATAATTAACTTTATAACATAAAATAACGATGTTATAACAATAATAACAATAACAATAATAACAGCAATATTAGTATTAGTAATAATAAAAGTTAAAAGTAGTTATCAATAGTAAATATTAGTAAAAATAACATAATAACAATAATCAATAAAAAATATAGAATAGAAACTGTAATATATATATATATATATGTATATATATATATATAACGAATATATATATATATATAACGAAGGTGATAACGATTGTTGGCACTTTTGGAAAAGAATTTAATGAAAGTTAAAGGTAGGTTATTGTGTTGGTGGTTCCAGACAAATTGACAGTTTAAAAGTTGAATATAGTCACATAGTTTTAATACTTTAGAAGTTAGGTAGGTAAAAATAGCATGGTATATTTTCAAGAGTGTCTCAAAATTAACATGATGGCGAATTTTGGCCAACATACCATTAGATCTACTTAGTTTTATTGCTAAGTCCTTACAGTGGGATAAAAACGAAAGATTTGAATTTTGAAAAGCAAAGGTAAACAGTAGCAAACTTAATGGATGTATGAAGATCATTAATATAAAGAAGAAAAAGCAGTGGTCCTAATACTGAACCCTGAGAAGCACCATTAGAACATTTTACAAAGGTAGATTTTGAGTCATTAATAGAAATAAATTGTGTTCTATTGTTTAAATATGTAGTGAACCATTTAAGCGGTATTCCTCTGATCCCATAATATTCTAATTTTTTTTAACAAAATTGATTGATCCACTGTGTCAAACGCTTTATGTAAATCGACAAATACACCACATGCAAAAAATTTATCATCAAGTGCTTTTCTAATTATTTCAGTCATTTCAATGAGAGCATGAGTTGTGAAGTGATTGGTACGAAATCCATACTGATGGGTTTTTAAAATTTTAAAGAAAAGAATTTAAAATTTTCAAGAAAAGAATATAGCCTATTATGCATTGCCATCTCAAAGAGTTTACCTATATTAGAAAGCAGAGAGATGGTTCGGTAATTGGTGAAATCTAGAAGAGAGCCTTTTTTAAATATTGGAATAATTTTGCAACTTTAAAAATATCTGGGAAAATACCACTTTTAAATGAGTTATTTATAACAGTACAGAGAGGCTTTGAAATAATGTGTGAGACTAGTTTGAGGAGAAATGTAGGTACGCTATTAGGACCAAGACTTTTTTCTGTTTTAAGCGTGTTTGTAATGAGACCAGATATTTCATTTTACATATATATATGTATATATATATTAGGGTGCATCACCATATTAGGGCAAAAAATTAGTTGTTTATTTTTGAGCTGTCTGTGTTTCCAATGTGTTCCAATGTGAATAATAATAACTTGAGTAAAATATTTTCCAAATCTGAGTAAGTTTAGAGGTCCCCCATGAGAATTTGAAATCCAGGAAACCAGCAGCAAGACACAAAGTCGATCGACTAGTAAGTTTTTTCATAAAATTCAATACTTATTGTCCTTTAATGAGAATAATGACTATAGTAATAAACCTAAATTGTTTTAATTGTATAATGAAGGCAACTGAACAGATAAAACCAAATTGAGATCACTCAAATCATTTTCTATTCAATTTTTTCTACAAAAAGCACAAAATCATTAACCAAAAAATGCAAAAATCATTGACTACTATGACTAATAGTCAGTTCTTTTTTAATAAAATTCAATCCTCATTGCAGTTTAAGGTCTAATTAATGACTAATTAACTATAGTAATGAATCTTTATTTGTTTTAATAGTAGTAGAAAGATGTCAAATGAATCCAAAATTAGATGAACTGTTAATGTTTATTCCTTCTTGCATCGTTTGCGTCGCAAATTTGGTGTCTCTTTCCGATCTTTCTTGACCACTTAAGGAACGTTTTGATAATGCTCATCCGATCGTGCAGTTTCAACAAAGTCCGATGCCAGCTTGACACCCCTCTCGGCACAATCATTCACCATGTTCACTGCTGCACAATTTTCAACACTGGCAATGTAAGCAGGTGTCTTTTCCCATTCATTGACCGAAAGTTCCAGAAAGCTGGTGTCTAATTGTAGACGGTAAACTGTAAACCAGGAGTCAACTCCAACCAGATCACTCAGTTGTGTTCTATGATCAATGGACAATGGAAAATGTGGCTTGCCCCATCTGTTGCCAAATTGATTCATTGGAGCTTGCAGATCACTTCATGGTTTCAATTTGAGCAAGGCATCTGCAAGAGCTCGTTGTTCCGTTGATGGTACAAGCTTACTGAACAGTGCAATTGGCACCATTTCCTCAGTGAGATACCACAGGTGCCGATTCAGAGCTCAAATTGCTGACTGCGAAATCACCTTGTCCACAGTCTCGTACTCTAGTAAATGTTTGTAAAGCTGTAAATCATTGTATGGGGAATCATACATGTGAGCCACCACACACTGTAAACATGAGTAATAAACGTAGTGAATGCTCATATCTTCGGCACTTGGTGACGAGTAGTGATAGTTCCTGCTGGTAGTTCCGCAATATGTTTCTCTAGAAGTGCAATTTTCAGGCTGTTGATTAGCTTTGCCATCCAACGAGCCTTGTGAAGAGCACCTGGCCTTCGGAATTTTACTTCAACCTTGGAAGAAGATAAATAAACAAGTGTGAGCTCTGTGAATTCACGGTAGTCATTATGCAGGCAATCTACATCTTTAATTGCACGAGCGATCACCTCATCCTTCATCTTCATCAGCAGCTGTTGGGCCTCCACGTCATGATCAGTTGGACAAAATGGCAGTATCTGAGATGAGTCGTGTGGCACTAAATTCCAGTTACTTCGTAGCCTTGTGAACACTGTGACTTCTGGTGACTTTGATGCTTCTATCTTGAGGTCAGTAAACACATGAGATAGAAGTACTTCACCAATGTGATGACGACATCCTGACCAGAGGACAGCACGTTCCAGCTTATCTTGAATGGCAATGCAAGCTGCAGTTAGGTGACCTGTATTTGAGCTCGTTGTGTCGAATGTCATATTAACACTTCGATCATTACAATGCCACTCGATCATTAGGTTCATTGTTAGCTTGGCAATGATTTCTCCAACAGATTGATCTGTACCCTTGAAGTAACTAGGCACTCCCAGTAGCTTCAACTGCAATGCATCACCAACAACCACCGTCATACGTTCTTCAGTGACACGATTATTTGTTAGAGTTGGTGTCAGCTTTCCATCCCAATGCAGAGTACAGAGTTTTGGTGGTTCCCAGCTATTGTGAATTTCTATAGAAATTTCGCGTACAACCTTGCGTTGTGCGTGATCTGCAGTTGCATACGAAGAAGCAACCATAGATACATCGCCACCAGACTCAGCTATGACTCCTTGTGTGAATGCAGATTGTTGTGTTGGCGCCATCTTCAGACGTGTTGCTAATGACACAAGGTTTGGTCGGCTTAGCAAATCTGGTGGTATGAATGACAATGTTCCTTTCGGTTTTATACGGTTTGGTTTTTGTAGCTCCATTTCTTTTGATGGAGATCTAAATTCTGATTCCATGTCATCTTCAGAAGCAGACTCGCTTGACTCATCACTACATTCGTCAGTTACAACTTCTGTCAACACAGTCTTGGTTGATGCTTCAATCTCACCACGACCACACTTCAGGCGTCCTAATGCTGCAACATCACGACAATGACGCCGATTTATCTTCTGAGCAAGTGCCTTGTCAAATACCCCAAAACTTGTGGCTCTATCAGTTTTCATTGACTGCAGGAATGCAAGATCTTCATCATTGTTCATAAGACTATCCACGTTGGCCGGCCAGAGTTGGAAAGTTGTTGTCAACATGGACAACAACTTTCCAACTCTGGAAAGTTGTTGTCCATGTTGACAACATCTCAAGAAGCTTGTGCTGAGTTGCAGGTGTTTCGCGGCAACTTTTATTGATCGAACGAAATTTATTGTTATCATCAAGAAGTTTCACTATTTTTCGCATGCTCTACGCTTGGTGACCATTGGGATGTTGGCTTTTTTATACAAAGCTTTAACCTGTTTCAGAGCTATCTTGGCAGATGTGAATCTTGATGTTGCACCGAGTGATCATGGTCGCTTACCATGGGTAGCCTCTTTACTGTGATACATCATGCATCTCAAAACTTGCAAGCAGGTTGGCAATTGGATACCAGTGATTAGTGCATCATCAGCACAGATTGCAGCACCTATACCAAACAACTCTGTAGCTCTACGAGTCTGTGGCTTTCTTTTTGAGTCCAAGACAGGAGTATTTCGGCGACTTGCACTACCAGATGATGACGAATTATCGTCAAATTTGGGCTGCTTAGGTGTTGTTGGCTCAACTTCAGCTTTAACTGCTTTATTCATGTTTTTTAAGGAATTAGGGTTCTAAAAAAAGAGAATAGTGTTGTAACTGTTGTTATTAAGTTGTGAACTTGGTTTATCAAATTAGCAAATTATTTGAATATTTTGTGTAATTTATTATTCATTTTTTGGAATATTATTTGAATTATTATTTATTGGATTGCACAACATTACAGATATTTCACATTGCTTAGGTAATGCCTAACATGTCTCATAGGTTTATTGTATATATACAGTATACATTATACAATTATAGTATCTACATAAACAATGAATTACTGATTTACTGCATGTAATATGTATATACACAAAATAATGCAGAAATTAATATATTTAATGGAATTGTAAATTTACCAATTGTCATTGGACTGGGTTAACTAATATATAATTAAATTTTAATTTGATTTTTTGAGCAGACTTGACTCTGTTTATAAAATTACATTTTCAATCATGGTAGCCAAAGAACATAAATATAAAGACAAAGCTAATAATTATAAAAAAATTATTTAGCACTTAATTTTGGTAAATAAGGTGAAACTTGTTAGGGCATGGGGGACCTCTAAATATTGTCTAATAAAATTTATTTTTTAACACATTGCATCTTTTGGTGATGGGAACAACTTGAGATAATAGACAGATTAATATTAAAATTTTTTTTTTTGTGATGCACCCTAATATATATATATATATATATATATATATATATATATATATATATATATATATATATATATATATATATATATATATATATATATATATATATGTATGTATATATATATATATGTATGTATATATATATATATATATATATATATATATATATATATATATATATATATATATATATATATATATATATATCAGAGATGTACACTAGATTTTTTTTTTTTAGTTTTAACACTTGCAGGCATTGTGCAAAATCCAAACTTTTCTATATTCATGCTTAAGTCTAATGTTTTACAAAGAATTCTTTAACCATTCTTTTATGTATTTTTACTTAATACCTCTTTACTCTATCACCTTTCTCTTTATTCTTTATTGTTCTCCTTTTTACCAAGATGCACTCTTTTAGATGTAATTTCTGATCAAATTAACCATGCCCTCTCTCTTTACCCTTCTGTCAAATTGTTGTTATTGGTGACTTTAATCACACTGAATGGTTTATTCTTACTCAGATAATTAACTTTGTGACTCATTTTTCCTGAAAACCCTATTCATTTACCTTCACTCCTTAATTTATGTCTTGTTTCTGATCCTAGCTTGTGTTCAGTCTCTCCTTTTTTCTCCCTTAGTTGTTTCTGACCATGCAATGATCTCTTTGAATGTTTCATCTTGTGCATCGCTTTCAGACTAACCCTATTATCACACTTCTTACTACTACCCTTAAGCTCTTCGTGATTTTTGTGGTAGCTCTTGGACTGATGTCTTTTCTCTCTCAGATGATAAGTGTGCCTCCTATGTAACCTCTTGAATTCAGGCAGGAATAGAAACTTTTCTCCTTTTTGTTGGTTTCATATCAAGCCTCATTTTACTTCATGGTCTCACCTTCTTTTGCAACTGCTATATCTGATTTTAATCATTTTTTTTAAAAGAACAACTATCTTGAGAACAAATGGCTATTTATTATTGCAAGGCATTATTACGCATTAGATGGGGATGGAAACGCTAAAACTATTGCTCTTGACATATCTAAAGCTTTCAATAAAGTTTGGCATTCTGGTCTTCTTCATAAGCTTGTTTCATATGGTGGATGTATCTGGGAAAATTTTTGAGGTTATCAAATTTTTTCTTTCGAACCGCTTTGTGAAAGTCATTCTTGAAGGCCAACCCTCTCCTTCATTTTCAATAACTTTTGGGGTACCTCAAGATTCTTTGGTCCTCTTTTGTTTCTTATCTACATTTAATGATCTTCCTGACAACCTTACATCTAAAGTAGCCCTTTTTGCTGATGACTCAATTTTATACTCTTGTCTTGATAAAAAGTCTTCTTTTTTTTTGATCACTTAAAATAGGCAGCCGATCTTGAATCTGATCTCACTTTTGTAACAGATTGAGGCTTGGAGTGGCTTGTAAATTTTAACTCCAACTAAATTCAGTTATTTACTACAAACAACTATTGCAATACTCTCAACATTAATGAATGACAACTCTCTTACTGATTTCTCTTCTTTGCGTTTTCTTGGATTATCATTTACTACTGGCCTTTCATGAAAACTGCATATACAATTGATTGCTAATTTAGCATCTGCTAAGGTTGCTTCTCTTTATTGTGCTTGCCATTTTCTCTCTCCTGATTCCACTCTCTACCTCTAGCAATTTTGTATTCGTCCCTGTATTGAATACTGTTGTTATATTTGGGCTGGATCTTCTAATGATGCTCTTTCTCTTCTTGACAAGGTCTAAAAATTGTAAACGTAGTTGGACCCGCTTTATCTGCTAAGCTTGAGTCTCTGTCGAATTGCCGTAAAGTTGTATTTCTCTTTTCTACAAATACTATCATAGCTGCTGCTCAAAAGAGCAATCACCTCTGGTTCCATAAAATAAAACTTATTCTTGTTTGACTCGTTATTTAACAGAGTCTCATTCTTTTGCTATATCTGTCCCTGTATGCTCTAAAAACTTTTATTCATCTAGTTTTTTTCACCGCTTTTCAACCCTTTGGAACTCTTTCCCATCTTCATGTTTTCCTGACTTATACAACTTTAATTTTTCAAGTCTTCTGTCAACCATTTCCTTGCTCTATAACTATTCTTTTTTTTTTTTCTAGTAACTCCCAACTCAAGAGTGGTTGTTTGCAGCCTTATTGGGAGTGAATCAGAATAAAAAATAAATAAAATACATTTTAGATATGTTAAATCTGGTACAGTTAAATATGTTAGATAGGTAGTGGCAAAGTGCTTACTTTGTAAACAAGAAGTTCTGGTCCTTATTTTTATAGTTATAAAGACTGATAAAAATCGTTAATAAATTGCATATCAAAACTTTCAATTATTATAAATGATATGTTTTATATGTTTGTATCATTCTTATCTCGCCTTTATGCAAATTATTTGTCAAAAATAATTGAATTAATTAAATTAAAATGTCAAAAAATATATTTCTTGTATTTTTATTGTATATTTATACTTATATATTATTTTCAATAATTGCTTAATTCTTATGTCAAACCATTTTTTATTACTTAATAAATATATACAAGTTAATAAATATATACAAATTTATTTTTAAGGTATAAATAAAGCTGGATTTCTTCTTCATTCTGCCATTCACGAGGCTAGAACAGATATTAAATGTGTTATACATGTTCATACAGCAGATGTTGTTGCAGTGAGTTTTTTATTTTTGATGAATAATTTAAATTAAATTAATAATTATGATTATATATATATATATATATATATATATATATATATATATATACATATATATATACATATATATATATATATATATATATATATATATATATATATATATATATATATATATATATATATATATATATATATATTATATATATATATATATATATATATATATATATATATATATATAAGGCTCAAAATAATAAAATTTTTGTACCAGACAATTTGTTTGATAAATACTAAAGTTTGGCGGACATGTTTGATAAAACCTGAAGAAATGCAATTAAACGCCATTCCTGACACTAATATTTTAAAATTTCAACTTGACCACAGCAGTTTGTTTTGAAAACTTGAGAAATATAAAAGATAACTTATCTAAAAAAAAAAAATCTTAAAGAAAAAGAAAAAATCTGAGCTCAAAAAACTAAAGTTTGAAAAGGAAAATATATTTACATTTCGTTTTTTAAAAAATACTATACTATGCAAAATGTTTTGTAAATTATTATAAATATATTAAATACATAAATTACTATGTTTTCTTATTAGTTCATTAAATAAAGTAACAAATTAATTCTAATCTGGGTTGAAAAAAACCCAGGATTTTTAAAAAAACCCAACCCAAATGGTTTTTTTTGGGTTTTATGTGTTTTTTTGGGGTTTTTTAAAAACTGATCAAAATACCAAATTTTTATAATTGTATGAGTACAATAATTTTTTTTTTAATTTCATAAATTCACCTCCCTATTGCTCCAATGACCACTTCAGTCAAGGGAGCAACTCATTTTTTAAAATATTTTGTCTCAATCCTTAACATTACCATTTTTACTAACAAACAACATTAACAACTAAAATTTTTAAACAAAGGCGCTGTGTGGAGAAATAGATTGAGGTAATTTGAACTCCAACCTTCTGATTGTGGGCCAATGTTTTACCACTAGTCTACTAGCGCATTTTACCTATAGTGCAAAAGGGGACTCCATCAACTATAAATGATGTTAATTAAATGCACTAAATTAAAAACATGTTCAGAATCTTTTTGACTAAAAAAAAGTTACTATAAAAATTATTATGACAATTGAGTTATTCAAAGTTGGTAAGACAATATAAATGTTGCAAACTAGTTTTTTTTACTAACATGTTCAGCATATCATTTCATAAACTACTTTGCACAAGCTTACAACATGTAATCAACAAGTTTGCAACATGATGTTACAACCTTGTAAGTTATTGTCAATCAGGATGACTATGAACAGTGTTAAAGCATTTTTGCATCATAGTAAAAAACTGTTAGCCTAATCACTACATTTTTTTTTATCAGAACATTATACTATCCAGCTTCCTGGAAAAGTTATCGGCCTGATCAACTGAACTTAGGCAAAAAATGGATTTTTGCCTAAGTTCAGTTGCCTAAAATATCTAAAATGAATTTGTTAAGAACCATTACATTGTCTCCACCACCAGATTCTTTTTTTTTCCCTGAAGATGTTTTACTGGCTCAGTTTTGCAACTGAATCCAAGTAACACATTATATAGCTCTATTGTGTGTGTGTTTCTTCACCTTTTAGCAAATTGATACTGATGTTCATTTTCAACCCGCTGTTTATAGTCACCCCTATTGGTGGTACATGTTGTAAACTTGTAGCTGATGCAAAATATTCAAAACCTGTCAAAAGGCAGATGAGCATAAGTATCATTTTTACCAACAAATCTTGTCATTGTGAAATGCATACAAGTTTTCAACATATTCTCTCATTGAATGAGCAAACATGTTCCAAACTTGCTTGCACATAACTTAATTTTTTTTATCTTTTAAATTTTATGCACTTAATAAGGATAAGTCTCGTAAACTGTAGCATTTTTTTTTTACCTGACAACTTTCCATTTCTAAACTGTAAATAAAGTTTAATAATTTTTATATATCAAGCCTTCCCAGGAAAGGCGTGCGGTTTTTCGTCTCGTATGACCACACGCGATTATAATATTTTAGAAAACGTGAACACAGCCATTTGCAAGTTTTATAATAATGCTGAAAAAGTTTCAAAAACAAAAAAACAAAACTGACAAAATAAAAAGAGATTGAAATAGAAAAAAATAAAATCAAATTAATAATTTAAATAATTTGTGTACTGTTTTTATTTTTGTCTCTTTAGAGTTATATTCAGCAACAAAATTAGATAAGGTGAAGCAAAAAAAAAAAACAGTTTGAAGCCTACAATAAAAAGAATGATTTTCCTTTTCTTAATTTTATTTTAAGAGGATAGCAAAAGTACAAATTGCAATGTGTTTGTAAAATTTATTTGTATAATTTTAATGTAACAACAAGGGATGAATTAAGCGAATGCAAAACGCAAAATCTGGAAAAATATCAAGTATTCAAAATTTTAGTTTATACAAAACCGTGTTCCTTGTTTTTAAGGGGAGAATCAACTTAAATTTGTTAGCGAAAAAATAAAACAATAAACTTACGATTACAAAAGTAATAACACTCTAGTCACTAGCGATTACAAAAGTAATAACACTATAATAGTGTTATTACTTTTATAACGCACTTATAACTTTTAAAATTCATTCTTTGTTCAAGCAACATTAGTATTCCAAAATTTTAATTGAAGTAGAAAAATATCTAGAAGAATAAAGTGAATGTTCAAATAATATTAAAACTAAAGTAACTTATAAAAATGTGACAAACAACTTTATAAAAACGTATCGTGTTAAAAGTTTAGCATTATGAAAAACGTTACTAATGGACCGTAAAAATATTGGTTAAATTATACAATAAAAAATTTTTATTGGTTAATTTTAAAATTAACGCACGTTTTTACGTAACATTTTTCATAATGCTATACTTTTTATAAAGTACTTTTTTATAATGTTGTTTAGGTTATATGTGAAAGTTCCTGAAATTTTTAATAATATTTGAATATCCGCTTTATTTTTTCTAGATGCTTTTCTACTTTAAAAATGTTTGGAATTAATAATGTTGTTTGAACAAAAAATTAACTTTAAAAGTAATAAGCGCTTTATAAATGTCATAACACTATTATAGTTTTATTACTTTTATAATGCAGTTAGTGACTAAAGTGTTATTACTTTTGTAGTCGTAAGTTTATTGTTTTTGTTTTGTTTTTTATAACTTTCTCGCTAGCAAACTTTTAATAATTTACTCCTTATAAACAAAATACACAGCTTTGCATGAACTAAAATTTTAAAGACTTATTATTTTACCAGAGATTGCAAATCGCGATCGTATAATTTAACTCATGATATAAACTTGTTACATTATAATTATACAAATATGTTTTACAAACAGATGACGATACATATTTTCTCTTTCCTCTTTAAAAGAAAAAACATGGTAAAAATATGGGAAAGTTTTAATGCCTAAAACCTTTTTTTTTTTTTTTTTTTTTGTTTTGTTTTGTTTTAATGAATTTTGTTGGCGATAATAATAACCACTAAGAAAAAGCAAAAATAATAACAACACACAAATTATTTAAACTATTATTATTATTTTCTATTTAAGTTTACTTTAATTTCTTATGTAGTTATTAAATTTAAAACAATTTTTCAGTAACGCATATAATATAACTTGCGCAAACGGCCATGATCACGTTCTCTAACTTGGAAAACATTTTCATGGTCGTACGAGACAAAAACCTCACGCCTTTCCTGGGAAGGCTTGTATATAGTATTTTGCTTGTGGCTTTGTACTGAAATTTGCAGTTCACAACATAAGCTTTAAAAAATAAAAAATTAAATACCAATATAAAATGACATATATAAAACGCTTGTTAGGAATTATAGACATTCGAGAGGAGAATAAAGATACTAAATAACCAGTGATGTCTTGAAATTTAGTTAATAGAATGATTTTTATTTCCTTTATAAGTATTTAACTAATTTAATTTTTTAGTACATATTTTAATAACATTTATAATAACTTGCTATATGTTTAAAAAAAATAATAAATAACCAACTTGCTACAAAATTAGATTGATCGGTATTGGATATATTCTAAATACCATTATGTATATAAATACAGTGTTTACAAGAGTAATTACAGTATAAAAGTTGCACTTGCTGATAATAAAGCATTTATAGGTGTTAAAATCAGAGTTATCAGTTGTAAAATAGGTCATTTTAAAAAAAACCCAAGTATATTTTAAGTTTTTTTGGGTTTTTTTAAGGTGGTTTTTTTTGGGTTTGTTTGGATTTTTTTGGGTTGGATTTTTTTGCCAAACTTGATTCTAATGGTTGTTCACAATAAACACATTTCTTTAAATTATCAAAGAATATTATATCTAATTACATTTATAAATGTTTTTGATGAATCTTTACAAACTTTTTTTATGATCCATACTGCAATTTGGATTAGGCATAAGTTGTGAGGTAAAGCATAAGTTGCAATGACATTTGTCTGGCGGGATAAACTAGTTATAAATGCTGATCCTCATTGAAACGCCATTAATAATAGATGGGACTCTAAGGAGATGTTTATTACTTAATCACTACACAAATTATGTTTACACATTAGCATTAATCTTTTTTGTTTCCATTTGGAGACCTTTCATTGTTGTTAGCATACTTTTATTTTGTGATCGGGTTTTAGTTTTATAATTTTTTTGTCTGGTGATGTATTTGTTGTACATCTTCATTCATGTTGGTGTTTATTAAAACAATTTTCTTTATTTTTTTGTTATTGTTGTTGAGTACTGTTTTGGGTGTATAGTTGTCTTATTTATTTTTAAATATTTCTTTATTAATCTTCATTTTTGTCTTGATAACGGTACCCTTTTTAATATTGCATTTAAAAAAATGTTTTATATAAACAAATATATTTTTTTTCTCTGCATTAGTATAAATAAATTAAAAGATGTTAAATATTTTAAAATGATTATTTCTTAAATTTCTAATTGCGGCTTTGCAACTAAAAATGATTTTTATTTTAAAAAAATTAGAGAGTAACAAATAAAAAAATTATATAATTTATTTAATGTATTTATTAAAAGTTTATTTTATTAATAGTGATTTTATTGTGAAAGAAAAGATTTTCCAAACATCATTTATTAAAATTATATTGCTGTATATATCGTTTATTAAAAATATTCTCTGCGCTTTACCTTGCATTTAAAAAAAAGTTTAATTTACTTTTATTGCAAATTTTTGATGCAGCCTTGGAACACGTTTATTTAAAACTCAATTTTGAGTAAAAAAAAATATTAAGGAAGGAAAACCGAAAAAAACAATTGCAATAAAATGAGCAATTTTTTTTAAGAATAAATAAAATGTAAATATTGAACAAAATTTACTAATATTTAATACTTAATATTTATCAAATCAATTTGACAGTTAAATTAAACCCAAGCATTAATGTTAATTTTAATGTACTTTAATTATATAAAATATATTTTTTTTATATAACATATATTTTAATTATATTTTTTTATTTATTATTCTTTAATTATATAAAGTATATTTTTTAAATCAGAATTAAATTATACATTTTTTAAATCAGAATTAGGTTATATAAAATTTTTTTTTCAGAAAAAAAATTGAACTTTTTTATTAAATTAGTTTTAAATTAAATCATGTTTTTTATCAGAATTAAATTTTATAATTATGATCTTTGCTTCAAGCATTAGTATTTTTCAAAGTATTAGTGTTTTTCAAGCGAAAAAATCAATCATTACAATTAAAAAAAAAATTAAAAAAAAATATATCATAAGGGATTGTCCATAAATTATGCAATGCTAAATTTTATTTTAGGTTTTGTTTAATAACTTTGTATGCAAAAAAAAAATTGTTGTTATTTATAAACAATTTTGTTTTCTTTTACAAAATATTTTAATAAAATAGTATTTAATAGTATTGGTGATATAAAATAGTAGTCCCAAGACATGATGTGTTCATATCAAAGAGAATGTTAAAAAAAGATGTCTGAGCAAATTTTTTTTGATTAAAACTAATTAATAAATAAGAATATACTAATAAAATATATAATTTGTAATTAACTTTCAAAATTTTGACAATTTAAAAAATATATATTATAAAACATTTATTTTTGTAAACAAATGATAATAGTTTAAAAGATTTACGGCTTTGCAGAAAGTGGCTCCGAGAATGAACCATAATATTAAAGTAATAGCTCATTTGATAATATATTCTTAAAAAAAATTATGCTAGATATTTCAAAACGCAACAAATTGTAAATAATACAATTCCTAAAACATTTCAACAGAATACTCTAGAACTTTATTTTACTTAGTCAGCGTATTTTGTGAACCAATAGAATTAGTTTGTTAGTAAATTTGGCAGGTTTTTAGTGTTCGCGAATATTCTTTTTATTCTTCCGCAAGATGTTAAAGTTAATAATGTTTCCATGTATGTCCGTAAAAGAAAAATTAATATATATTAATTTTTTAATTTTTAAGCCCTTGCCATAATATATATTGGATGTTATAATAATGGAAATATAAATAATGAAATAAGATCACCTCAATACCAAAAAATACATTTTTAAAAATCAGAAAAAAAATGCGTTAATAATTTTTTTTAATATATACAAAGTAAATTAATAAAAGTGCATTATTATATAGGTTAAAAATTGTTTTTTCTAATATTTTGAAAGAAAAACATATAACAAAAGAAATCAAAATACATGTGGTCTAGACGATTATTTAAAAAAAGTTGCGCAAATAAAATACTATTTTGTTTTTAATTTTTTTACAAACACATTTTAGAACTTTAAAATATAATAAAAATGAATATGATTTGGAAATTGCATGTAAAAAATAATAATCAGTGTATTAAACAAACAAACAAAAAATCTATGACTTAATGTACTAAAACTTCTATGAATTAAACCCACTTGAATAAATTATCAAGTTTGTATAATCCGCCTGGAAAATTGTGTTTATTTTAAGACTCCAAATACCGCAGAAAATGCAGAAAACAAGCTTTGACTAAAACAACAAGATTTGTTTTTCTTGGTATTCATTTATTAATTAGTTTTAATCAAAAAAAATTTGCTCAGACGTTTTTTTTAACATTCTCTTTAATATGAACACAACATGTCTCGGGACTTGGTGGCCCCTTTAATAGAGCTTTAGTTTTCATAGTTTTTATAGCGCTTATATCTAACATAATTGTCATTTAAACTTTTGTTATAAACTTTTTTACATAATCGTTATTCAAAATTTAATGTGGTTTTTTTTAAAATGAAATTAATAATGAAATGAATTACTTCTTTTATCTTACCGCTTATATAATAATTTAAAAGTTAAAAAATGATGAAAAGTCACTGAATGGAAATTGCTCTAGGCGTACCAAAAATTGCTTAACGCGTATGTAAATTGCCTGTAAATGAAAAAACATTTTTGCAGGTTCTTTTGATTATTAGATAAAAAAGAACATTTATAAAATAAAATTGGATTACGTTTTAGTAATAGTTTTTTAAGTTTTACACTGTAATGTTTTGTATCATATCATAAATAAATCAGAAAAACAATTGTTAGCAACAGTTGCTTTTCTGATATTTATTCAATTATTGCAATCTTTTTAGAAAAATTGTTAAAGAGAATGATGCAATTAACAAAATTCAAAGTTCTTTTTTTTTAATCTCCTTCTTTGTGAAACATTTTTTTCTAACTTATAAAGTTTAAAAACCACACTGAAGTAGCTCGAAGTGTGAGATAAAACTTTTCTAATTAACACTTGAATGAATGAGTTCGATACTTTTAAAAGTTTTTTTGTGTTATTCAAATTTAAATAAACAAATTTTTATTACTGTTTATTAAAAAAGATTGTATTTAGATACTAAATAAAAAACACAACAATAAAAATATTGTTTATATTTTATTACTACAAAAACAACTATAAGATTTTATTACTATAAAAATAAGTAACTATAATAATTTTGTGCATATTTTGTTTTTAAAAAGTTTTAAATTAAAAATATAAAATTTTTAAAAACTACTTAAGCTCTTTAGTTCTTTGTTGTTGCTGTTTTTTTACAGTATAACAAATAAGTATTTTTTTGCTTTTTTTTATATTATTGCATATATTACTTATTAAAGTAATATTTTATTTTAAATAAGCTAGATGTTTTTGACTATTTTTGTTTATGTAAGTAAAGTACAACTCAAACTAAAAAACATTAAATTTTGCTGTTTGAAACAAAAAGTTGTATTTTTATATGAGCTTTATTTTGCATGTGTAAACTGACTTACATGCTTTATCTTCTCAAAGTGTTTTTCCTATCAAAGCTTGGTCAATATATTAAATATTTATGCAAAATATCTATGCGACTGACATGAATTTGCCTTTATAATGAGAATGATAGATTTTGCTTTTTTAAGGTAATTTTTTTCAAGTTAAAAAGAAAGAAATTTAAAAATTTTAAAGTTAAAAATATTTTTATTTTATTATTATATATGCTATAATTTATTTATGGGACTTTGTTTTTCAGGTATCTGCTATGAAATGTGGTTTTCTAAGAATAAGTCAAGAGTCAATAATTGTAAGAATGTGTTTACATGCAAATTTATCTTTATTTCTTATATAAAATAAAATTTTGTTGTTGTTTTAAAAGTTAGAAAGCTAAAAAAAATGTAAATCTTTTGAAACAAAAAAAAGTGATATAGTATATTTACAATGAAAATAAGAATTTCTCAGAATATTAGAAGACTTAAGTAAAATTAAGTATTTATTAGTAAATCACCAATACCTGACTTTTATATTAACTTATTAGTTGGTCAGGTTTTTAAATATGCTTTTTATCAATAATCATACTTTTTTTTTTTTTAATGTTTTTTTTTTAAATTACTATTGTAAAAAACAATTTTTGTTGTTGTTCATTTTTTTTTTTTTTTAATGTACTCAGAATGTTTATCAAACTAATTAATATTTTATATTTAAAAGTTACGTTTTCAAGCCTCCTCAGAAGAGGCATGTTGTTGCACACCGTATATAACTACACTTACATTTTTTTTTTTGTAAACTTGGCAATGGTTTTTTGTGTAATTTGAAATGTTGCACATTTCAAAAATGCTCTGAGAAAACTAAACTAATTTAAAGAGAAAATTAAAAATAAACAAACCATAAACTGTAAAAAGAAAGCAAACTTAAGATAAAAGATAAACCAGAGAAAATAATAGCATGAAAATAATATATTTTTCAATTTAGAAGTGTCTCAATTAATAGTTCAAAACTAATAATTTATTTAATTTAAAAGTCTCAATAGTTTAAATTAAATAATTTTTGCTAAATCGCCATGTCAATGTAGCGCTCTTGTTAAATAATTGTTAAATTTATGAGGACCCATATTAAATTTATGGAGGCGTGATAAAATGACGTGATATAGACACAGGCTTTGTGATTAAGCATTACATGTTAGGTTTTTCACATGTTGCGTGAGAAATATAGGGTTCTATCTGCTTTTTTTTTATGTTATAAGAATTTTAATTAACAATTAATAAAAAATCAAATAAAAGTTATATAAATAATGTTATAAGTTTAGTCATGAAATATAAATAACATAAACGTTGTATAGTTTATAATTACTAGCTGAATGGTCCCATAAAAATACGGTTCTTTATAAGTCTATTCTACACCTTTTCTATATTTTTTTTAATGCTATGTTCTATAGCTGTCTGGACCCGTAAAATACGAGTTTTTACCAAAGCAACTATTTCTATACTTATCTATTCCACAATGATTATTTCTATTATTCCTTATTTCAATATTTTTTATTAAAATAGTTCATTCTAAAAAATTGATTTAAAAGCAAAAAAAGCTAACATGCGCACCTTTTCTGCACATGTAGAGCTTATAAAAGATTTATAAAATGTTTTCTTTTTCTCCTAAAGGCATATCTTCGATGGTCAGTGGTTTAGTACGCTATCATCAGTGTTGTTTCAGGAGGGCGGGCAAATCCTCCCCTAAGTGTAATAAATTTTGAAATTTTTTTAATCTTGCTGTATATATTTATAGCAAAAAAATATATAGCAAAAAAAAACTACTTATTGTTAAAATATCAAAGTTTTCTCATTTTACTTTTCACTTATATTATACATAATCGTTCAATATATGCCTGGCAAACTCTACTTATGCTAAAGGTGTTCACACTGACAGATGTTTGTACATAACAATATACGAATGGCAGAACTATAAAGATAGCCTAATTTTAGCAAAGAGAAATTATCAAAAGAAGGGAGAGTTTTGGCAAATCTAAAATCAAGGTATCAAATTTTCCACTTGGATGAAACATTATTTTTTTTACATTTACAAAAATTCAAAACAAAACAGTTTAAGAAATTTGAAATTATTAGAAAAGTTTTCTTATATTACTAGGGTTGAAAATTTCTGGAAATTTTCTGGAAATTTTCCGGAAATTTTCCGGGAAAATTTGCTTAAAATTTTTTTTTTAATTTTTAATTTACTACTATGTATTAAAGAAATTGCAAAGAATTAAGTATCAAATCTCTTAAAAATGAGGTAACTGACATTTTTTTTTTTTTTGCTTAAATACATAAAAACTAAAAACCACAAGACGTTTCGGAGAAAATTTAAATTTTAAGTTTATTTAAAATTTCTAAGTCGTTTAAAATCTAATAAAAAAAGAAATTTATTAAAAACATGCTACCTCTATAGGCACAACATCTTTTTATATATATATACATCTTTCTTTAAGTATTTTTAATAGGGTTGGAATTTTTTTACAAAAGCTTATTAATATCTGTAATATATACACAAAAACTGCATAAAATTGAATGCTGACAAAACCGAGTTCATACTTACCGGAAAAAAGCAAATTAAAAACCGCACAATATCGAACAAATAAAACTTCACGATAAATTAAGTCATCTAGGCTTTATATGGGACACCTTTCCTAAAATCCGGGCAGTAATCCAAACTTTAATTCAATCTGGAATCTGTTTTGTTCACCCAAATTCCTTTGTCCAGTTATATAAAACTTTGGTTGTTGCACTACCTTATGGTCTAAGCTTTGTGAACATAAAAAAATATTAATGCAAAAGCTTGATATAGTTGGAAGAAATGCACTGAAGTCACTCCTTAACGTTTTAAAACATTGATAAATTTTATTCATCCCTTATTTTTTATTGAGTATGTATCAATAATTACACAACAAAACAAGCTAAACTTATTTATTCACCTGAAGAGCAATAAAATGACATTTAATATTGTAAAGTAGCAGCTGAAAAACAAAACAGCTTCAGAACCTTTTTTAGGTAGTGTCAAAGGTTTGTGCAATAGTCATGAACTAAATCTAGAGAAAATAATACAAAGTAAAAAAAAAAATCATTGACTTAATAGATGTAATTCCTGAAACGGATCTTCAAACTCTAAAATGAGCAGTTGAGTTTTGGAACTCAAAGAAACAAAAAAACAATCTTCAAGGACATTCTTGAAAAAAAAAATTCCTAGATGATTATGTTTGAATAAAAATCTTGATAAAAAAAAAAAAAAAAACTTTAAGATTTTTCATTTATCCTGAACTAAACTTTAATTTAGCTTACTTGTATAGTGGGTTTTTAACTAATAAATATATATATAATCATCATCATCATCATTATCGATTGATAAGCAGCTGTGATTTTTTTGGCTTTTTTCATCAATGTTTTTTGTTTTTAAACATGAATGTTTTATCTTTTTAGAATTACGTTTAGCCAATTTATTCTGCATTTTCAAATTATAAGCAATAAATAAAAGCTTTGATGCTCTTGTATCGGTTAGGCGATTTCTTACTTTAGATTTTTGCAATGAAAACTCTTTGTTTGCACGCTCAACAGATGCAATGCTGCAGTTACAAGACAATAATATTAATGCAATTCTATTCAATAGAATTCATTAATAAATAGAATTCAGTTGTTGGTGCATATGCTTTCCACCATGTGACTGGATTACAATCTTCATTAAGCTTCCAAATATAGCTGCGATTATCCTGGCTAAATATTCCACTACGAGCTTTGAAACTCATTAATTCATCCAATATTATATCAGTGGGTAGTGTTTCATTTTCAGCTGTTCTGAATACATGCTGCTCAGCTAAAAGCATTTCTGAATGATTTAACTTTTGACCAACAAATCTTGGATCAAGTAAATTTGCTGCAAAGTGTATCGGTCTTACAACAAAGTCTTCACGCTTTTTAATGCAAGTAATGATATCCTCTTTTTGATGTAAAGTCAAAAGTGTTGAGTTTTGCAACGCATCAGATATCTCAGTTATTACATAAAAAAAGACTTGAGGAACAATAGATACTGACGCTGCATCACTCTCTGATTCCAAAATGGCTTCTGATATAGGTTTCAGAAGTTTGAAAATTAAATCCGTCTTTTTCAAAAAGGTTTCATTCAATACTAATTCCTTTAAGTCAATTCTTTTTATTATTATTATGTTTGTCAAGATACTTTTGTGCTTTTTCATCAGTTACTGCCAGTCGCAATGAATCACAGAGTAGAATATTGCGTTGTAACATATAAAATTGTGATGACCATCTTGTTACTACAGGAAGAATTAAAATAAAACTTTTATTCAAGGAGTGTAGGCTACAACGCTCAACAATACTTTTTAGACTGTGCTTACTTTTAAAAAACTTAACTAGTTGTTTATTTTGCTTCAGTGTTTCTGAAATTATTTTGTTCATATTTGCAAGATCACAAGCTAATAAATTTAGGCCATGAGAAAAACAGCCATATGCTGACATCTAATCATATTTATTTTCTATTAATTTCCAAACTGCTACCATGTTAGCTGCATTGTCAGTGCAAAAAGCTTTTATTTTTCTTTTGTTTGATATAACATTTTTATCTTCAATAATCTCAACAATTTGATTGAATATGTATTGTCCAGTGTGGGAGTTTTCTTTTGGATGAATACTTCTGATGTATATTGGAGTTGGAGTAGCTAACATAATCTGTATATGTGAATCATTACTTATACGAGACCAACCATCTGTCATCAGAACAAAAGTTTCTGACTGGGATATTAAATCTTGTATGAATTTATTTACTTTTATATACTGTGTCTAAAAGATTATGACTCAGGGCATAACGATTGGGAGGTGACCAACCTGGTCGAATCTTTTTAAAAAAATTAGTCCAGAATGGATTTTCCGACGCTGGCTGTTGCATAAATTGCTCTTGCATATTGTATATTTATTTCATCACTCTTGTGTTGAAACTTTATCAAAAAAATATGATATTGATTTTTGATTGCTAGTATATATAGAAGTTGAACAGAAAGCCTTTTTTTCTTCTAAAATATTTGATAAAGAACATTCTTGTAAATCAGAATGTAATTCGTTATTAGCCACATTCATTGTGGAACTGGTTCCTGACTTTCTCTTAAAGATGGCATAATTGTTGTCACAGCAATCAATAAAACAATCATTTTCTATTATTAAATCTGACACACCTGCATTATTTGTTGTATTTGCGTTGAGTTCAATTAAAGATTTAACTAATAATATTCCGTTTTTTGTTTTAGGAGCAAAACTTTGTTTCATAACATCTGTTGCAAACTTTTTTTTACAGCTTTTGGAGATTTAGTACAATCTGTAACTAAATGTTTTTTAGCTCGTGTAGAGTTTTGTGTGCAAAATTTTGCATTGCAATATGCAAATAAATGCAAATAAATGCTGTTTTCCCATATTGACATATTTTTTTTTCAAAGTGACCATTTCAGACTTGATCTAATTCTCTAGGCATAATTGTTGCTAAAAAAATTTTTACAGTACAAAAATAAATGAGAATAATTTAAAATGTATACTTAGTTTAGAAAAGCAGTTCATACCGACTGCAAATCTAATAAATAATTTATATTCAACACTAATTTATTATTATCATTATAGCTATAGTACTAATATACCTATAAAGTATTTTTGTAATGTTTTTATTGTTATTATTTCAAAAAGAGTAAAAAACTTATTTAATTATATAACATATATAATGGCAAGTTATTTGTTGTTTCTCTTGTATCACCTATTCTTTGGTTTAGGTTGACAGCTTTATATAAATCATTAAAAAATGTCAAAAAGGAATGTTTGTGTAGCAATCATTTCAGATACTATAAAGTTATGCATCTATAATATTATAAAGTTTTAATACTACTTAAAATACTATAAAGTTATACACCAAAAAATTAATAATATTGCACTTTTACCAATTCATAATATTGTATAAAATAAATAAGTAAATAAGTTATTTACTTATCTATTTTATTTAAAAAAGCTGTTAGTATTTTAATTTATAATCATATTTTTATAATCATCATCATCATCATCATCATCATCATCATCATCATCATCATCATCATCACCATTGTTATAATAATTGTTGTTGTTGTAATTATTATTTTTACCATTATTACCATTAGATTTACTTTAGAACTACTTACTAATATTATTAGTGAATACCTAGGTATTTATTTCTGAAATTTATTAGTTTATTTATATAAACCTTCTTTATTAAAACAGTAAAATTATGGTAAACATATAAAAATAATCAGAGAAGCCCTGAAATTTTTTTTTTTATCAAGTATTTGAAAATTTCCGCAAATTTTCTGGAAATTTTCCGGAGATTTTCCCGACTTCAAAATTTCCGGGAAATTTTCAACCCTATATATTACATATGATCCACTTATATAACGTTATTTACAACATTATTTAAGTGGATTTTTAACATTTGCATATAACATATTTGTTTATATATATATATATATATATATATATATATATATATATATATATATATATATATATATATATATATATATATATATATATATATATATATATGTATATATATATATATATATATATATATATATATATATATATATATATATATATATATTTTATATATATATATATATATATATATATATATATATATATATATATATATATATATATATATTGTTTACATATAAGCACAACTTTATTGCTATACAATAGCTGCATTTATTTAGAGAATTTGCTTGAAAAGTCTTTATTAATTGCAATCGGTATAAGAGATTTATAAAATGGTTTTTTTTTAATACATTCAAAACTTTGATAGCTCAGTGGTTTAATGCGCTGTCATCAGTGTCTTTTTGTGGCAGTTCAAATATGCCCCTTCACACAATATACTTTCAATTTTTTAAATCTGGGCAGATATATTTATAGCAAAAAAATAAATATAGCAATATTTTTTTTCAGAACATCTCCAGCTTTTTAGGACTAGTTAATGAGCACATTGATAAATACTCTGACATAGGCGCAACAAATTTTTACTGGTGTTTTGATGTTTTTAAAAATTTAAGACTTTTTTAAGAATTGTCATAATTATTTTCATAATATCTATAGAACTTCAAAAACGTTTTAAAATAAAAAAATATAGAAAGTATAACATATTTGGAAAATATAATGAGCCTAAAAAAGCCAAAGTAACAGAAAAATATGTCTACTGATCAAGCTTTAGCACATATTTTAAGTTTGACAAAGTCAAATCCAAAATATGTGCCAAAGGCATCTTATTAACTGATGAAAAACAAAGCTTATTAAATTTGATAAAGGCATCTTATTAACTGATGAAAAACAAAGCTGGCGAAAAGAAATGCAATCTCTAATTAGCATATAACAATGTTAGAGTGACAAAAGATTGATGCTATCCTAAAAAACATTTGTGTAACTGCAAGTGTTCCACTTCAAGATCTGCTGGATCACACTACAACAAGATTTTTTGAGACAAAAACTGGTGTTATAAATGCCAATGAGTATAATAAAGTACCTCTAATATACAAAGCTGTTTTTGATGACTTAAATGGGCAGATTATTTATAACAAACATGTTACTAGGAATCTGAGTTGAGTGAGGGCTCTCTGTTTATTACATGGTTTGTGCCTTAAGAGCTTTCATCTATTGTCAATGATAAAGATTATTCTTTGAAGAAACTCTAAACCATCATCTACTTTGTACTTGTTAGCCTTTGCAATTTAAATTTGTAGAATTTAAATTGCTGAGGCCAACAGAAATTATAAACTACAGATCTTCTTTGTACACATAAAACTATAAATGCCAACAATTTTTCACTAATGAGGAAGAAATATTATTAAATGATTATGTAGTGAAGGCCTCCAGGATACATTATGGACTTACTTACAGTGAGGAATTGATATAAAATATGAGATCAAACAGCTAACTCAAACAAGCTATGTCCTACTTAATGGTAAGTCTGTTGATGTTGACCATGTAATTGAAATTACTATGGTTGATGGCAAAGCTCATACTGCATTATCAGATATAACTAAAGCCATAGTGTTACTCTCTATGTGATGTTAGTCTTATAATGGTAAATAAATGGTATTGACAAGGTATATAGCAAATATTTTGTACACAGATACACCCATATGTGTATATATACATATGTGTGTGTGTGTGTGTGTGTGTGTATATATATATACATATATATATATATATATATATATATATATATATATATATATATATATATATATATATATATATATATATATATTAATTATATATTATATATATTATATATATTATATATATTATATATATTATATATATTATATATATTATATATATTATATATATTATATATATTATATGTATTATATATATTATATATATTATATATTTTGTATATATTATATATATTGTATATATTATATATATTATATATATTATACATATTATATATATTATATATTGTATATATTATATATATTATATATTTTATATATATTATATATATTATATATGTTGTATATATTGTATATATTATATATATTATATATATCAGGCTCGGTGTGCGATTAAATGTTATTGCTGACCACGCAAATTATTTTTATTTTTGACAACTTGACCATGACTGTTTAGATGTTTTGATGGTATAAACTTTCTGAAATGCGCTGAAAAAAGAAACACTAAGAGAAATTTAATTAAGAAGCAAACAAAAAAAAAACGTAAAAATAAAAAAACTAAAGAAAAAACAAAATTAAAAAAAAAAAGTTTAACTCAAACTCAAAACAAAAATTACTTTTGTTACGTTTTTAATTGTGTTTGAAATAAATTAGTTTAAATCTTATCTTTTGAAACGTTTTACAAAAGTTAAACAAAACATTAAGCAAAAAAATACTTTCAATGATTGTTAAATAAATGAACAAATTTTATTTAATTTATTCAAAAATGTCACATAAATATTTTAAATTGTATAAACATTTATTTTTTCAAAAAAGTTGCAAAGAAAAAATTGTTTAAAAAAAATAACGTCTTTAAAATAGGAGTGAACTTAATTAAAAAAATAATTGTAATAGTTTGAACTTATTCATGTCTATTGTAATTGAAAGTAAAAAAAGAATATTAAAAAAAAAATTAAAACTTGAGAATTTTAAAAAATTGTTATAAAAAACATTCTAAAATACTTCAAAACTTTTGTATTATTCAACAAAGTACGAGCTTAAATAAGTAGAAAAAATTACTTTATATTGTATAATTTATATGAAATATCATACATAACATTTTTTGTTAATTCACACAAAATATGTCAATTATAAATAATCATTATAATTATTTTTTTATTTTATTTAAAGTCTACGCATAAAATAAAAACTTTAGGAAAGATCAACAATTAAAAGTTATTCATAACGTAACAATTATTTTATTGCATTTAAATTGTTAAAACATTAAAACAGCTGTGGTCAAATTGTAAAGAATAAAAACCATAAGCATGGTCAGTTACTGCATGCAACCGCATCCCATTCCTTCCCAAGCTTGATTAGGCTTGGACATGAATGGTGTGCGAATGGCGAATTAGAAAAAATGAGGTAATTTATTGACCTCCATCTTTTAGAGGTCGGCATTTGGTGGGCAAAAAGGTTTAATACAAAGGTCTTACCATAAGACAAAGAAATGAGGCAATTTTATATAAATTTATAAGTTTATATAAATTTAATTATATAAAGCTGATGTAACTTTTATAAAATATTATTTTTCTTAGCTACTATTTTTTTTCAAAATAAAACTTATAAATATAAACGAAGACATTGCAAGAATAATATTCTCGGTGTAGTTAAGGCGATTTATAAGTTATTTGAAATCTTTCATTTGTAATTGGCATGATTTTGTCAGCGTATTATGGCCAAACAAGAGTTTAGATGCTATTATTTTTATTGCATCAAGTTTTTATGTTTAAAGAAACATTTCTCTTTTTTATATATTTTTCAAAATTTTTTTATTGCCCGAATTGTGAATTTAAAGAACACGATTTTTGAGTCTTTAGATCAAGATCTTTTGAAAAAGTGCCTTAATCTACCATAGGTCCTAGCTCTAATCGGTTCTAGCACATTAATTTAATATAGTTGCAAAAATTGATAGAAATGTTGTGTCAAAACACAACATTTCTATTGTTCACAACATTTCTATCAATTTACCAAGATTTTTCTATCAAAATACCAAGAAAGCATTTTTAATTAAGAAAAATTCCCAAGAAACGATCAGAGCAGATCATAATATTAAACTACGATGTTTAATATTATGATCTGCTCTATCAGCAAAATATAATACAGATGCTATGATTATTAAAAATGGCAAATCAATCAAAAAAATTAATATCCATAAAAGAAGTTTTTTTTTTAATCATAAAAAAATAAACGCTTTATATAATGTTATTTAAAGATTGTAATAATGTTTATTCATTTTTTTGATAAAACCAATCATTAAAACAAAACAAACGAACAAATAAAAAAACAATAAAATCAATATATCAAAAGTGATACTAACATAAAATAAAATTTAACGTGAGCTATTTTTTAGGTAATAATTTTTTATTTTGTTTTTTAATTTTTTTAAAAAATTTGTTAATTATTTTTGTTATTGTTTGTTTAAGAAATTGTCTATGTAAATATTCTTGCTATTGCAAGAATGATGATAAATAAAAGTTTTTTTTTATGTGTTTTTTTTATGATTTCTTTTTTTAAGCATCGTATAACATCTTTTTTTTTTTTTTTTTTTGCTAAACATTATTGATGGAGAAGTAAGAATAATAAAAATAAAATTTTCTTTTCTTTTTTTTTTAACTAACTACATTAGTAAATAGCACGAATATCAAACATATTTTTTATGCAAACTATTTTACATAGTCGTCATTCAAACTTTTTATAACATTAATTACTTCTTTTATCTTGCTACTTAAAGATGTCTTTGGACTTGTTTAAATATTAAAAAACGATAAAAATGCCTCATGTGAAATGGCTCAGCGCGTACGTAAATAGTGCACCAGTTTACGCTTTAAAACAATATACATATATATATATATATATATATATATATATATATATATATATATATATATAGAGAGAGAGAGAGAGAGAGAGATTGATATATATATACAGGGGCTATTCTAGAAAAATATTTTGGATGGCAGTACCCCCGTGCTGGTGCCTGCTGTAAGGAAATTTGTTGTATATAGGCCTACATTGAAAAAAATATTTTCTGTAAGAAAAAAAAAAGGTCTTGAATTTCTAAATATTGGTAATATGGTCGGCGCTGTCGAAAACGACCTAGAATAGCCCCTGAAATATATATATATATATATTTATGTATGTATATATATATATATATAAATATATATATATATATATATATATATATATATATATATATATATATATATATATATATCAAGGGTTGAATTAAGCATTCGCAATTTGCAATATCTGGAAAAATATCTGGTCTTCAAAATTTTATTTTATGCAAAACCGTGTACTTTATTTTTAATGGTCAAGTTAACTTAAATTTGTAACAGAAATTTATAAAAAACGAAACAAAACTATAAACTTACAACTACAAAAGTAATAACACTCTATTCACTAACTGCATTATAAAATATAAATAAAATAAAATAAAACTATAATAATGTTATTACTTTTATAACTTTTATAATTCATTCTTTATTCAAACAACATAAGTAATTCCAATATTTATTTGAAGTGGAAAGCATTTAGAAAATAATAGTGGATATTCAAATAATATTAAAAAACTTTGGGAACTTAAACTAATAAGTACTTGAATGAAAATGTAAAATATGAAGTAATAAACATTTTATAAAGTTTATAATTTCATATAATAATGTTACTAATGGCCGTAAAAAACGCGTAATTTTTAAAATTGACCAAGAGTTTTTATTAGTTGATTTTATAATTAAAGTTTTTATGGACCATTTGTAATTTTTAGAAATGGTAAACATTTCTTATAATCATTTATATGTTTAATTTCTTATATATATATATATATATATATATATATATATATATATATATATATATATATATATATATATATATATATATATATATATATATATATATATATATATATATATATATATATATATATATATATATGTATATATATATATATATATATATATATATATATATATATATATATATATGTATATGTATACACACATTAACACTTTTTTTATATTTGATTAGTTTAAAATTCAGTTTTTGTTGCAGGTGTTATTGATGAAGCGCACTCAAAATGGGTTAAAATATGGGATTCCAAATCTGCATGCATGGATTGAACATTCCAATGCTTAATCTTCATTGTTTATAAATTGCCAGTCAAGTAATGGTCATCAACCCTAGGAATTAGGAAAAATGAAGTTGGCAATTTATTGCCGACCTCATACTGTTAGAGTTCGGCATCAGTTCGGCAAAAAAATTTAACACAAAGAGATTACCATAAAACATAAAAACAAGGTATTTTGATGACTTCAAACACTTTGAGGTCGGTAGTTAAATCGGCATTTCTGAATGTTGACCCTAATTTCAAGGACTTGGTCATCATATTTACCAGCTGATAAGCAACAAATTGAAATGCAAAGGAAAAAAAATTCAACTTGCTTTTTAAGAGAAAATGGGACTGATTTTTGATATGCCTAAGGTGGCAGCTCAGGAACATCTAAATATATCAACATGTCCAGAAGAACCTTTCAGAATAAACAATTATTTTCTGAAATCACAGAACCTAATTCTGAACTTATAAAAATGTTTCATGTTGTTCTGACTTGTATTTCTTGTGGTTTTGAGCTTGATGCTGACTTATTCAGAAATACTGTACACATACAGCTAGGTTTTACATGGAATGCTATCCATAGTACTATATATCGCAGAGCATTCACAAAATACTGATTCATGGTCCCAGTGTTGTTGATTAGATGACAATTAAGCTCTTAAGTGAAGTAGCTACAGAGTCTACTCTTTAATAAAGATTTTAAAAAGTATCATGAGCATTTTGCACACAAGTGTGACCGTATCAAATGTAATGATGATTTATTTAAGCGATTATTTTGTTCTAATGATTTTGTCATTTCTTCACTAAGAACAGTAGTTAGTACTTAGAAGTTTTGCCAGAAGGTGTTCTGCAAATGTTTAAAAGTCTAGTTCTTTTTATGGATTTTTACAAGCCAAGTATTGGTTTCTTGCTTTAATTATTATTGAAATTCAAATATATGCTATATATATATATATATATATATATATATATATATATATATATATATGCTATATATATATATATATATATATATGCTATATATATATATATATATATATATATATATATATATATATATATATATATATATATATATATATATATATATATATATATATTGTTAATTAAAATTGTCAGTATTTTATAACTAGATAAATCAAAAAGTTCCCACATACATTTATTTGGGACACCAGAGCATTAAAAATCCTATTTTTTAAATAATTTGCAGTAAATAAGTCATGAATTTGTATAAAAACTGACTGTCACTATAAAATACTAATTGCTATGCATAATAAGGTATCTGTAACAACCAACATATATAATATAAAATGTAGATCTCATATTAGTACTTTATAAATAGGTATCCATAGCAATTTAATAAAAAATAACACCTCCATAAAAAGCGCAGACTCGCATTGATGCTCGTGGCAAATTTAGTGTATATATAGCACGCATAGCATTTCTGCAACTACGAAAGTAGGTTGCTGCTTTGCAAAAAATAAGTATCCATAGCAACCAAATAAAAAATAACACCTTAATAAGTGGTGCAGACCTTACACTGGTGCAAAAATGCAAAAAAAATAAGTATCCATAGCAACCAAATAAAAAATAACACCTTAATGAGTGGTGCAGACCTTACACTGGTGCAAAAATGCAAAAAAAATAAGTATCCATAGCAACCAAATAAAAAATAACACCTTGATAAGAAGTGCAGACCTTACACTGGTGCTCATGCCAAATTTAATGTATATAGCACACATAACAAATCTGCAACTACAAAAGTAGGTTGTTTCTATGCAAAAAAAAAAATGGTATCCATAGCAGCTAAATAAAAAATAATGTCTTCATAAAAAGCTCAACCCTTTTATTGGTACTCTTGCCAAATTTAGTAAATGTAGCACTAATATTAAATTAGTTTTAATATACTAGCACTAATGTAGTAAATTAATTTTGTCTAAAAAATTGACCATTCTAGCCCACTGTACAATTGTAGGATTTGAACTATAGCTATTCAGATCAGAAACGCTGTGAGCTAACCACTTTAGCCACTAAGGCGTATTGTTGGATTAAAATTTTAAAACTATTTAACTAACAAAAGGCTTTATAAAACAACAAATAAGCTTTTTTAAAAATTTTCTCCTTTATGTTATTGTATACATTATCTTTATATATGTTATGTAAATAATTTTTATAAAACTTCAAAAGTGTTTTATTTTGTATTTAAAAAAAAAAAAGAAGCCAATGGTGGGATTTGAACCATGGCAATGCACTTTAGAAATGCTGCAAGCTAACCACTTCAGCCTCCAAGGCGTATTGTTTGATAAAAGTTTTAACACTATTTAATAAACTAAAAACTTTTTATAACAGCAAATAAATTCTATAAATCAAAATTATGGAGATGTTGCTGTAGAAACTATGTAAAGAAGGAGTGGGATCTAGTATAAGTTTTTGAAGTTTGTATAATGGCGTTAACATTAGTTGTATTTTATGTTATTTATATATTTGTTCTTATTAAAATTTTTATTTATTAAAATCGCAATGAATGTGAATATTAAATAGTGACCTCAACGTAAAACTCAAAATTAATTGGATATTGTTTGTTGGGAAATTAGTAGTTTTTAAAATCTTAAGTTAAAATCAACAAACAAATGAATATACACGATTGATTGAAAGTTATTTTAAAATGAGTATGAACTTAATTAAATAGAAAAGGATAAGGAGTGGACATTAACAACACTTTTCAAGAATTGGAGAAGAGCTTGCTCACATTAAAAACAAATGCAAAAAGGTTAATTGGATGTTTAGAAAACATAAATTCAAAGTTAAAACTTATACAAGCACTGGATAATGTTATTTTAACCATGATAAACTAGCAGTAAGCAACCCGTAATACGCATTGTTAGTAAATAAAATTAAAAACCGCATATAGAAAAGCCTAGAAACTACTTTAAAATAGAAAAGCCTAGAAAATGACGTAACTCGACTAATATTAAATTAGCGTATTCATATTATCAGAAGAAGGAGAGGCTATTGACACTGAAATTAGCGAAAGTTTACATTTTCTCAACGAGATTCAGTTATTAATTTCTTGTACTCAAAATTTTTTAAAGAAACTAAGTAAAAGTAAAGATTCATCCAGTTCAATGACTAGTTGGTGCAACAGCAATGTAAATTTACCTAAAATCATGTTGGAAAATTTTGATGGTAACATTTTAAGATGTTAAGAAATTTAAAAACATTGCTAAAGGGAAGTGCCTACAATTTAATTTCTGAATTGACTTTGACAACAAGTAATTATGAAAGAGCTATAACAATTAACTCAACAATATGGAAATACTCAAGTAAAAATTTCAACTAATATGGACAACTTACTTAAATTACAAAGGGTTAAATCAATAAATGATATTGTTTTGCTTTATATGGTCTATGATAAACTTGATACCAGTGTTAGCAACTTGAGTAATCTTTTACTTAAATGAGTAGAGACTGCTACATATGGATCAATGTTTATAAATATTTTATTTGATCGAATTCTAACAGAACTAAAAATTATTTTATATAGAAATTTCATACATGAAAATTGGAACTTCTTTGAGCTTATTGAAATTTTTAATGAAGAACTTTGCGCTCGTGAACGTTGCTCAGCAGTTGGCAGAAAGAGACGAAGTTGATTTTCAAAATGAATTCACTGCTCAAACATTTCATGTAGATACAAAGAAATCCTTCATTTGCTATTTTTGTCATAAAAATCATTTTTCTAACAAATGCTTAAATGTTACTGATAGGGAAAGTAGGAAAAATTTGCTAAAAAAACAAGGACGTTGCTTCATTTGTATGGTAAAAGGGCACATTTCCAAAAATTGCATTGTATCATATAAATGTGTAAAATGTGATAGAAAACATAATGTAAGCATTTGTAATAGCTTAAGTAAAGAAAAAAGTAATGAAAAATATCTTATCAATTTCAAGCCAAATGAAACTGTTACAAATCATGTTAATTGTTCAAAAAAGACAATATTGCTACAAACAGCGACTGCTCTAACTAAAAATGGTGATTCAAAAAAAGAAGCGTATTCAAGATTATTATTTTGTTGTAGATTATTATGATCGTCAGCGAACATATTGTACTGAAGCTTTAAGAAAGAAACTAAATTTTAAAGTATTACGACAAGAAACTGTATTAATGAAACAATTTGCTTCAGATGAAGGAGTTCTAAAAACATTAGATGTAGTACATGTTTGTGTGCGTGGAAAAACTAAAGCTGTTAGTATTTATATTGAAACTCTTTGTTTGCCTTTCCTATGTTCCCCATTACAAAATCAAGATTAAAATTGACATTGAAAACTTATCTGTTCTTTAAAAACTTACAATTAGCCGAAAATGATTTAGTAAGAAACAATCTTGAAAATGACATTTTATTTGGAATGGATAATTATTATAAATTTATGACAGGACGTCATAAATTTATAATAATAAACCTTGGATGAACCAGCAGCCTTAAATAGTAATTTGGGATGGGTTATTTGTGGCCCAACAAACATGACTGTTAAAAGAAGCCCTACGCCTTCAAATTATTATTCAACACATGTTGTGCGTATTAATACTTTGCAGATTGGCAATGACAGTTTAAAACTGAATCTAATAAAGTTCTGAGAAGGCTTAGGAGTTAAAGAAGATGAAATTTATTATAAATTCCAAAATAAGGTGTACCATAATGGAAATCGATTTATAGTTACTTTACCTTATAAAACATTTCACTCTTCCTGATAACTATTCAAAGAGTGGAAAAAGACTTGATATATTAAAACAACGACTTAACAGAGATAAACCACTCCTGTTTAAGTATAATAATATTATCTATCAATATGTAAATGATGAAATTATTCAGAAAGTTATAGACTCGGGTTCCAGGAAAAATTCATTACATGCCTCATACAGCTGTTATACAATTTTTTTTTTTTTTTTTAACATCTTCACTTCCAACAAGGCTGCAAGCAACCACTATAAGAGTTGGAAGTTACTGGAAGAGAAAAGACTAAATCTGTAGAGCAAGATAACGATTGACTGATGACTTAAAAGATTGCAAATTATATGAATCAGGAAAGCAAGATGAAGGAAGCGAATTCCAAAGAACTGATGTTCGAGGAAAAAAACTAGAAGAATAAGAGTTTTTGAAGCACTTAGGAACAGTCACAGAAAAAGGATGAGACTTAATTGAATGGCGGGTAACACGAGAATGAATTTTAGTAGATGGCACAAGGGACGCTAGCTCTTTAGAGCAGTGCCCATTATAGTATTTGTAGAAAAGAGAAAGAGAAGCAACATTACGACGATGTGACAAAGGTTGGAGATTGGCTGCCAGAGCAGGTCCAACTATGTTTACAATTCGTTTTTGCACCTTGTCTAAAAGAGAAAGAGCATCATTAGAAGATCCGCCCCAGATGTGGCAACAGTATTCCATACAGGGACGGATTTGAGATTTATAGAGATAGAGAATAGAATCTGGAGTAAGAAAGTGTCGAGCTCGATAAAGAGATGCAACCTTAGCAGATGCTAATTTTGCAATGGATTTGATATACGGTTTAAAAGAAAGATCAGAAGTAAGAGTTAATCCTAGAAGATGAATGGTAGATGACTCATCTAGTACATTACCATTCATAAATATAGGAAGATCTAAATTATTACGATAACGATTGGCCGAATAAAATTGAGTTTTATCTGAATTAAAGTTCACCAGCCACTGTGAGCCCCATGCTGTAGCGGAAGTGAGATCCTTTTCAAGCTCAGATACCCCCTCCAAGCAATCAGAGAGTGTAGGCTTCTTATCATGACAAGAGTAAATGGTAGTGTTGTCAGCGAATAATGCCACCTTAGATGTGAGAATATCTGGAAGATCGTTAATGTAAATTAAAAAGAGTATAGGGCCAAGGATTGAACCTTGAGGAACCCCTGAAGTTACAGGATGTGAAGAAGAGTGTTGTCCATCGAGGACAACTTTTATACTACGATTGGAAAGAAAGGACTCAATAATCTTAAAGACGTTACCAGCTACACCATAAGAAGAAAGCTTATGGAGAAGACCAGCATGCCAAACTTTATCAAAAGCTTTAGAAATGTCAAGTGCAATAGCCTTAACCTCTCCACCTCTATCTAATGCACGGTAAAACCTTTCGGTTATTACTGTTAGCACATCAGCTGTAGAACGAGAAGACCGAAATCCATATTGATGATCAGAAAGTAAGTTATTTGATTCAAGATGAGAGATTAAGTGTTTGTTGATTAAAGATTCATAAACCTTGCTTATGACAGGAAGAAGACTAATGGGACGGTAGTTAGATGAATCAGATCGCTCTCCGGAATTTTTGAAAATAGGGATAACAGATGCTGCTTTCCAGCATGATGGAAAACAAGACTCTGATAAGCACTTGTTAAATAGTTTAGAAAGTATGGATGAAAGCTCCGGAGAACACCTCTGCAAGACTACAACAGGAATGTTGTCAGGACCACAAGCTGTTGAAGAGTCTAAGCAGGAAATTACTTTAGATACAGAAGCTGAAGTGATGCGAATGTCAAGCAAGGGATCAACCTGTTTGACGGCTATGTCAGGTAAAACGCAACTAGTGGAATCAAGAGATGATATTGATGAAAAGTTCTTAGCAAACAATTCAGCTTTGTCTTTAGGTGAGGTGACAAAGTCTGAACCATTCAAGAGAGAAGGAATAACAGATTTGCCCTTATTATTGATACTGTTAAAGATTCTCCAGAAGTCTCGAGAGCCTAATTTTTGTGATGAGATACGAGATTTAATGACCTGGGAATAGCGAGCTTTGGCGTCAGACAAAACCTTTTTACAATGGTTTCTGGCGATAGTGAACAGATGTCTGTTTTCTGGAGAATTGTTTTGCTGATAGATATGGAAGTAACGGTTTCGATTAGAAATTGCTGCAGCGCAATGTGAGGAAAACCAAGGAGAAGAGTGAGGCTTGACCTGGAATCGTCGAGAGGGAATAAAAGATTCCATGCCAGCCTGAATCCACGAAGTTATGTAAGAAGCACATTTGTCAGCAGGAAGACGAAAGATTTCTACCCAAGGGCCATCACGAAGAAAATCACGGAAAGAGTCCCAGTCAGCTTTAAGGTAGTTGTATGTGGTACGATGATAGGGGGATTCTGATGAAGTAGAAGAATTTGATAATAGTTTTAGAGAGATCAAACCGTGATCAGAAGTACCTAAGGGTGAATGTGGAGAAATTGAGCACTGACTAGGATCCAAAACAAGACATAAGTCGAGTAGAGAAGGTAAATGATTAAAACGAGTTACTGGAAAGTTGACTATTTGAGTTAGAGATTGAGAAAGGCAAAAGTTGAGGGCCTTAACGCCAGCAGAGTCACTGACACTAGAGCCAAGCCAATCGGTGTGATGGGCATTAAAGTCACCAACAACGACGATATTGGCCGATGGATAAAGAGAGAGGGCTTGGTCAATTTGATCAGAAATAACATCAAGAATAGTGCAATCTTGGGATGAAGGAGAGCGATATAGAACAAAGAGAAAGGCGATAGAGTGAAGTTGTGCTAAACGAAAGCACATAAATGAATAGTCTGTAGATTCAAACCTAGTTTCACGACAAATGGGTGAGTTCTTACGAATGTAGATGCCCAGGCCAAGCATGTGATTATTGGAGTCTTTACGAATTAAAGGAAGATAACCATCAACACTAAGATCACAAGATGGGACAGCCGAACTCAAATTAGTCTCACAAAGAGCAAGTAGGTCTGGTGAACTTTGCAAGAGATAAGACTCAACAGAAGAAAAGTTACTTCGAAGACCACGAATATTAGTAAATGATAGGTTTAGAGAACTTGGTGATGACGATGGTTTTTTGTGTTTTTTAGTTTTAGGTACTTTAGTCATTTTAAATTTATAAAGAACTTGACTCAAGTATAGATAGTACTCAGTACACTATTTAACAACTAAGCAATAGCCTCATTACTATTAATAAACCCTAAGCCGTAACAAAGGGCTCCAAATGTGGCCTCTGCAATGCACACCAAAAGTACAAACAGGGACACCATCCATGCGCAACATGGCACTGTTAGTACTCTGATATTTTTCGGCTGTTGATGGAATCAGCCTCTCTGAGAGGTGGATAAAGACACAATTGGATAAAGACACAATAAAAGTGAGAATAGTGTTTGATGCATCTTTTAAAATTAATAAACATCCATCACTAAATGACTGTTTGTGTTCTGGTTTCTGTTTATTGACCTTGCTATTTAATATAAATATTCGATTCAGACATCTCAAGGTTGCTTTAATATCAGACATTAAACAAGCATTTTTGAATATTGGTGTTTGTCCCTCTGACCAAGATTATTTGTGTTTTATTTGTTTTCCAAAAAATCCAAAAAAAAGCAATATTTTGCTTTAAAGTTTTTGGATTAACATGCAGTCCATTTTTACTAAATGCAACAATACAAGAACATTTAAAAAATTATGTTAAAGAATTCGAAAATTTTATCTGCAGATGATTCTACAAATGGATATAATAATGTTTCTGATGCCTTTGAATTTTTTAAAAGAGCTCACTAGTTGATGAAAGAAGGTGGCTTTGAACTAGGAAAATGGGCATCTAACTCAGAATAATTAATGAACTTAATAAAGTCTCAGGTTAATATATCTAACACTATTAGACATAAGAGGGTGTTAGGACTTAATTGGGATACAAAGTTGGATAAACTTGTTTTTTGTTTGATAAATTAGTGGATAATGCACTTAAATTGCTACTAAACTAAACAATCATTATTTAAGTTCAAACGTTAAAAAAACTTATTAAAACAGATTTTAACATTTTTTTAAACGTTTTAAAAACAATCTGTGCTTACTGGGTAAAAGATTATGGAAAATGGCTCAAAAATCCTAATGACTTTAATGATTGAAATATTTCTATTCTTAACTGAGTATCAGTTTAGAAATATGTGATCCTCTTGGACTGTTGACTGATAACTATCCATTCAAAGTTTATGTTTCAGAGAATATGTACAGAAAAAATGGACTGGGATGAGCCTTTGCCAGATGATGTCTGGACTCATTGGTATAAATGGTTAATTAGACTTGAAGAACTTAGCAGTTTAAATATTCCAAGATGTGTATTTATTGATGTCACTAAACAAATAAAATCTGGTCAAATTCATGGTTTTTGTGACTGTTCAATAAAAGCATATTCAGAATTTTGTTATTTACAAGTCAAAGCTTATGATATGGTTTAATGTTTGAAAAATTGATAAATTCTGTAAAAAATGCGATAAATGGTGTATACGGTGTATATGGTATACCTTATATTGAAAAGGTTTACTACTAGAGCAATTCAAAAGTTTGTTTATCGTGGACGAAAGAAGTAAATAAAGAATGGAAATAGTGGGTTGAAAATTTGATACAAAGTTTATCTAAAGTTGATGAATAATAATAAATTTTGTTTCTGAAACTGAAAGCCCTGCTGATATTCCAACCAGAGAAAATGATTTAAATATAATGCTTGGAAATAAAAGTTATTGGAATGGACCTAAATTCTTAAGAAAGGATTCTATTGAATGGACTATAAAAACTATATATGAAGATGAATTAACAGATTCTATTAATTCAGAGTTAAAAAAACAAAAAAGTGATATAAATGATCAATCCAAATTTAATTACACAGTTTTTAGTACGCTTGAAGAAACAAGTGTTGTGGAGGGAGTATCAATTGCAGTAATTGTAAACTTACATGAAGTAATTTAATTTGATAACTTTAGTTCAATGCATAAACTTTTATTAGTAACTTTATATGTGATACGAATTATATTTAAAGTATGATAGTGATGGTGTTTTATGATTACATGGACATTTACCTAATGTACTTGAAAAAGTTGATATTAAACATCCAATTTATTTCCAGACCAATCCTACATTCACAGATTAATTGATATTACTAGCACAGGATAAAACATGTCATGCTGGCATAAACAGCACCTTGCATAAAATACAATCGAGGTATTGGTTTTCAAGAGGAAAGAAAAAGGTTTTATCCATAATTAAGAATTGCATTATTTGTAAAAAAGTTAAAACTATGAAACGGCTTGAACCGCCTATTCTTCCTGATTATCGATTAAACAGTGATTTTGCCTTTGCTAATACAGGAGTTGACTTTGCAGGACCATTATACCATACTGCATAAAGGATATTTATTCAGATACCAACATGTTACATAAAGTCTATCTTCTTTTATTTACATGTGCAGTGACAAAAAATTTACACCTGGAATCGACCCCAAGTATGGATGTCCCTTTGGTTATTTGTGCACTTAAAAGATTTTTTGCAAGAAGAGGATATGTTAAAATGTTATTTAGTGACAATTTTTCTACATTTAAGTCAAGTGAACTATCAAAATTTTTATGTGATAAACTGTGGAAGTTTATTCTGCCGCTTTCCCCATGGTGGAGAGGGTTTTAGGAGAGGTTAGTACGTATTATTAATGGCACGTTAAGGAAAATGCTGGGAACAGCAACTTAATGCAGAGTTAGCAAAAGTAGAAATGATCGTATACAGTTGACCTTATTTTTAGGTGTCTGATGGACATGACATGGAACAATTGACTCCCTCTCGTTTGACTAAGAGGAGAAGACTGCTTAGTCAAGAAGGATCAGTTGAAATTGAAGATCCAGACCCTATTGATATTAGTGCGTTTGAACATTTCGAACATCTGAAGACCTCAATTAAATACTTTAAAACAAGATTTTACAAGGAATATTTAAATGAACTATGTGAACACCATGTTTATAATAGTTGAAAATATGATGCTATAAATAACATTCAAATAAATGATATGGTTTTGATTAAAGACACCAATAAATTGCCTTCAAGCCATTGGAAAAAGGATGTGGTAATCAATAGAATAGCAGAAAGCAATTGAAAGGATGGAAGTGCTATAAATTTGAAACATGATGTCAAACATTTGGTTCCTTTAGAACATCAGCCGAACATTGGATCTCCGACCGATTTTCCAAAGAAATGTATGTCAGAAAAACTGCAGAATTAAAGATATAGCTGGCCAACCAGTAAATTAGAGATAGTGATCTCTAAGGTGAGGAGTGTAGAAACTATGTGAAGAAGGACTGGGATCTAGCATGATAGTGCACCTGCACATTTTTATAAAAGAGTTTTTGAAGCTTGTGTAATGGTGTTTTAACATGAGTTAAAATTTTAAAATTTCTACTTATTAAAATCCCAATGATTGTGGATTTTAAAGTTGCTGCAGTTTTTAAGTAAAAGTAAAACTATGAATGTCAATTTACAGTTTTCAAATAGAATAGATTTAGATTAGGAAAAAAGTTAATTTTTATTAAGCTTTAACCTTACTATTCAAAATATTCAGCAAAAGAAGAAGAATACATCTATCCTTTTAATAACAAAAAAATATATATATATTTTTCTTGTGTAATCTCATTCCACATGGATTTTTCTTGTGTAATCTTATTCCACATGGATTTTTATGTGTAATCTCATTCCACATGGCTTTGAATAAATATATCAACCCATAATGCCATTTATTTGATAGATTGGTCCATTAAAACCAGAAATACAATCATAAATCATTGCAGCTTTTCCACCTTTTCCAGCATTCTTTTTGATGTGATAAATAATTTTATTAGTCAGTGAAGAGTCATGTGTGGTCTTCTGCTCTTATGGTCCGCTTTTAAGGAATTCCCTTTATTTAATTGTATGATTATTCAACATAAATTTGAATGTTGTTAATGGAATACTTGGTGACAATTTCTTTTTGTTTTACTTATTTCTAATAATTTTTGATAATACATTCTGGAAAAACAAAGTTTACTTGTTTTCTGCCATTATAAAGGGCCAATACCATAAAAAATTGATTGTGAAATAAAAATCCTTAATATTATCAAGTTATTGATTGTTATAAAAAAAGTTTCACTTTTTTTAAAATGTTTTGCACTTTTTTACATAAAAATACCTATTCATACAAAACTACACATTTATTTTCTGCTAATCTTACTATGTACAAATATTTTCCTTATATTTAATATTAACAATTTGATTCCATTTTTGTTTTTTGTGTTTGTTTGTTTTTTAAAAAAAGGCGTATTCAGGCTTGGTCGGGAAGCGGGAGCAATCGCTCTCGATTGCTGACCACATAAATAATATTTAGTTGCGAAAAGCTGGCCAGATTTTTTAGTCATTTTTAAAATCAAAAAAAAAAAAAAGCGATAAATATTAATTGGACCGATGAGAGACATTACAAAAAAAAAAAAAGCTAAATAAATTACCTTTAGAACAAATATTTTCGAAACATCGCTCTTTTATAATTTTTTTATAAAATTAAGCGATGTTTTTTATATAAAGTAACAACTTACGATTGTTTAAAAAGGAAACAAATATTCTTTATTAACAAAGTTTTATTTAAGCTAAATTATTTTATAAATAAAAAAGTTTATTTTTTTAATACCTATTTTATGTTTCGCGTAGTTTGAAAAATTTAACATATTTGAAGCAATTCTTCTAAGTAAGATAAACAAATGAAATAGTTAAATCATTGAATTACTACAGAAATTAAATTAACAAAATAGAAATCAACTAAAAAGATTAAAAATACTTAATGACGAGGAAGCGAAACTGCTTCACAATATCGCTGATGATGTTTAGTGAGTGGGCTTTTTAATTTTAATTAGTATTCAAAGCAGAAAAAAGTATAACGAGTTTTAAGAATGGCAACTTAAGCGAAAATAATTAGAATCAGTAAACCAATATCTAGAAATTTTTCTTTGTATCTAGTTATTTGCTATAAATATTTGTGTTCTGTCGTACGCGGTGCTTGTTCATCCGCGAGTTACTTCATATGCATTGTTTGTGTTTAGTAACCAGAAACTTCTTATATGTTTGTTACATAATTAATTTTATTAATTTGGACGATTATAACTTCATTGAAAACGCAAATATTTGTGTAAGTCTTTGTTTAAATCATAATAATTGCTTTAAAAGATACATTACGATAAAAAACAGATACACACAATTACATTTACATAAAGAATACATACTTTTTACATAAAAAATAAGAATATACTAATAAAATCTATTATTTATAATAAACTTTTAAAATTTTGACAATTTAATTAATATATATTTAAAACATTTATTTTTATAAACAAATAATATATATTCTTAAAACAATTTATGCTAGAAATCTCAAAACGTCACAAATCGTGAATAATACAATTTCTAAAACATTTCATGAGAATACTTTAAAACTTTATTTCGCTAAGTCAGCGTATTTTTTGAACTAATAAAATTAGTTTGTTCTTTAATTTGGCGGGTTTTTAGTGTTCGCGAATATTCTTTTTATTCTTTCGCACCAAGATATTTTGAGAACATTCAAGTTGTTTATGTTTCCATGTATGTCCGTAAAACAAAAATTTTTTGTTTCATACATAAACTTAAAGGTTCTCAAAACGACTAAAAAACCTGGCCAGTTTTTCGCAACTAAATATAATTTCCGTGGTCAGTATTCAAGAGCGATCGCTCCCGCTTCCCGACCAAGCCTGCGTATTCAGTAATTAAAATTGAAAAAGTTTTTTATGTTGGTCTTTTTCTGATAAAAATGCTATGGTAACTTTCCTTCCTGGACTAGAGAAAATAAAATTAAAAAACTTGTTCACAATTTAAAAATGTCAGTCCAAAAAATTAGTTCTTAAATTTGACGCAGGTCAATCAGCAGTTAGTTATTTAAAAAAATATTAAATACAGAATATATGAAAAGATATTCTATTGAACAACAAGTAAAAACAAAAAAAAAGCATAAAATTTGTTAAACAGCTTTATAATATCAAATTCTGATTACCATTGATAAAAAAATACTTTTGTTTAGAAGATGATAAAATTATATGGGATGTTGCAAATTTGGAAAGTATAGTTGAAAGTATTCCATTTGTTGAAAAAAAGAAGTTTTTAAAAAAATTATTTGGCCAATTTTAGTATATTTATAAAAATTAAAATTGTTAAAAAGGTTATTTCCTGATACAAATTCTTTAACTAGGCATACACTTTGTAACAATGAAATACAATAAGTGTGGTTAACCATAGCTAGATAATTTGAGTTGAGATAAGACACTTGATCAAATGCCTTGAGAAAATCTAAAAGGATCAACAAGGCAACACATTCATCAATGAGTGCTTGGGTAATACTATCCAATACCTCCAGAATATTAGTCATACAGTTTTATACTACATTTTATACTAGGAGATGATCAAACATGTTGCGTACAATTTTCTCTGGTTATTAATTGGATCTGTTCGTGAACCTATAAATATATTTATAAAAATGGATTTAGAATTTGTTTTATACAATTAATATTGTGTTAATTGGTTAAGTTTATATTAAAAAGTTTTTAAATTTACTCTTGCACTAAAAAGTAATAATACAACATAATTGGTTAAAAATTATAATATTCATGATTTTATACAATTAGTATTGTAATTTTTTTATATAATAGTTATTAGTATATATAATAATTATTTACTTAGTATATTTTGTTGTTAAATTTTTTCAACTTTTTTTGTTGTGCTACTACATAATAACTCAAAATAATTGATTTTGAAATTTTGATGAAAAGGTTGGTAATGTTTCATATCACGATTACTATGGTATAATTGTTGATGATATGGAAAAAGAAATTATTAAAAATGATCTAGGACCAAAGAACATGGTAAAATTTTTTATTATTTATCCACAAAAAATTTTTTTTATATAAGTATTATTGCACATGACAAACAAAGTTTTTATTACAAATTCATAAAAACAGAAAAAATTAATACTTAGTACAAAATATTTAGTTCAAACAAGATTTTATGATTAAACAAAATATCTTTCTGCAAAATTGTTTGATATATATATATATATTTTTTTTTGTTATTCACCTCCTCAAGGCTGAGAAAGCCACTACAGACGAGGAGGCTACTTAATAGTGGTTATAACTCTCTCTCAACTCTATAACTCTGAAACACAAACCTTGATAAACAAGGCCGCTGCGCGGACAAACAAGTTGATATATATATATATATGTATATAACATATATATATATATATATATATATATATATATATATATATATATATATATATATATATATATATATATATATATATATATATATATATATATATATATAACATATATATATATAACATATATATATATATATATATAACATATATATATATATATATATATATATATATATATATATATACATATATATATATATATATATATATATATATATATATATATATAACATATATATATATATATATATATATATATATATATATATATATATATGTTTTAACCCTTTAGTGGGAAAATTGCACATTAAAGTATTTAGTTTGAGTTTCTTAGTTCAAATAGAAGTTTAAACGATAAACTTGACTATATTGAAACTTTTCTTTTCTGTTTCTGCTACTTATAAAAATTTCTTTAATTTTTTTATTTTTTTTAAAGGGATCTTTTTATTTATTTAATTTCTTTTACCAAGACTAGTTTTGTTCATATTAAAGAGAATGTTTAAAAAAATGTTTGGGCTTAATTTTTTCAATTAAACCAAAATAATAAACGTATACCAAGTAAAACTAACTTTTTAGTTTTATCAAAGCTCACATCCATTTTAGTCAGAACTTTAAGTCTTTAAAGTATATATGCTTTTTTGACGCATTCTACAGACTTTATAATTTATTCAAACACGTTTAATTCTAAATCGTTTAGTATATGATGTCATTGTAGACTTTTGAAATTTTTTATACTTTTTTTCTTCATAAATTAATAAGCAATTTGTTTTAAATAGGCACATATTTTATTTTCTAATTATTGAAAAAAAAATTTCAGTATTTTTAGCTTGTTTAATGCTATAAAATGATTTTTCTTATAATTAATGTTATTAAATGATTATTATTTTTATCAAGGTTCTGTTAAAATAATTGTTTTGTATTTAACCATATGAAAGTATAATTAACATCATTTATTTTGTAAACCTTTCATCTGGTACTCATTTTCTCAAAATATTTATTTAGTCATGTGAAAATATATTTGATGAAATTTATTTTATAAAGCATATACTAATTTTGTTTTGTTTTAGCAATATCAAAGTTCAAATTTTCATAGCGCATACCATGAGCTATGATATTTTGAATTTGATTTTTTTTTTTTTAATCCTTACTAGGGTTGTTTGCTGTAAACAAAAACTTACAAAAGGTTTTGCATTTTTATCTTCCGTATTTCAAATTGCTATTGAGAAAGTTGTACATGCATAAAAATTCACCTTTTGTAACGTATTATACAAAAAATAATAATAATTCCGTAATAATGCTTTACGAAAAAAAAACTTGCAAAACAAATCATTTCGAAAATAAATACTAGCAAAACAGTTCCTTATGGAAGGAGCGTGCCGGAGTGTGCGCTTACGGAAAAGACTCGAAAGCATTATTTAAACTGTTATACAAAAAAATGTTATTATTTATTATTTAAATAAAATCATGATGTTAAATGGTTTTTCAGTAATTTGTTCATATATATCTGGTATACACACACTCACATATATATATATATATATATATATATATATATATATATATATATATATATATATATATATATATCTGTGTGTGTGTGTGTGTGTGTAGTATACATGTATACATTGTGTATATATGTATATATACACATGTATATGTATATATACAGTGACCTAGAAAGGTTAAGAAAGTTAGGGGGCTGAAACAGTTATTAAGGGGGCCTAACACAGCTAAAATTGAAATTTTGATTGAGTTTTAGGGGAGGGGCAATGCTCCCTCTGCAACCTTTATGTCAGTGTTTATATATATTTATATTTATCAAGTAGTGACTTTGGTTTACTTCTGATTTGTTGTCTTTGGCTTAGCAGAAATGGAACTTTACTTTTTAGTTATATTCTCATATATAAAAACTTAGTAAAATATTTGGTTCCGTTACAATGTTTAATTGAACTTTAAGTGTTGTTTGGCCATTGTCAGTTATCACTGAATCTTGTGATTAATTTATTACTATCTTTTAGACTAGCTAAAGCTTGAAAACTTTCAGCGCTTGTGTAGTCCTTGTGAGCTTTTATGTTAAAATTGTTTCCAAGCTGGGTTTTTTTTTTCAGGAATTGTATAGTCTCAATGGCGTTGGGATGTTGCATTTAAAAAGATTTTCCAGTGCCGATGGCACAAGATGGAGCAAGTGCCCATCCCAAATTCCCACCCTGACTTTTTTTTTTATAAAGGAAAACATTTTTGAAAAAATTTTTGAAAAGGTTTACTTTAAAAACTTTTTAATTTAATTGTTGTTATTGAGGTAGTAAAAGCAAAAGCTATAACAGAGCACCTCGAAAATAAAAAAATTTGAAACTGATTAAACATAAAATCATTCTATTTTCAATTTTTAAGCACATTGGGATTGTCCATAAAGTAAGTATACTCGGATGGGGGAGATCCCCTCATTTGTAGACCCTTCTTGGCAGCGGGTATGGAAATGGCATATATGAGATGGGGGCAAGGGGTCAATTATAAAAGTAAGGAAACACTAAATTAAAAAAATATCATAAAATCTTGTGTAGGTAGGTTAAAAGCGTAGATACTTTTAGGGAAATGGAGGGTACTCAAAGAAGCGTATAGCAAAATGTAAGCAATGAATATAAAAAAAGGAACAAGGGAGAAACTGTCTTTGAGTTGAAACTAGCAACAAGTTTACAATAAAATTTACTTCATTGATGACCTCTTTTTTTTTAACTGACTCATTCAAAAACCTCCACTTTTGCAATAAAAAGCTCTTTCATTTTAAGATTTGGTTATTTAATGTTAACATGTTAGCAAAAGTTTAATTATTACATTATTAAATAGTTATTTGACAAGTTTATTAAAAAGTGTTGCTAAAATCAATGTATAAAAATCGTTTATATTATTAATAGTTAATTGAAAGTTGAAATTAATATTTTTGTATAATATTAAACTTTATAAAATTAGGAATATTAAAAAGCATAGGATGTAATGTTTTTGTTTTTTTTACAATTTCTTTCCGATGCTACTGAAGTTTAACTTAAGCACAAAATCATATTACAAACTAACTTTATAAGTTTATAGGTGGCACCTTCAGTTTGATAAAAAGCCATACACCCATTTTCTTCTATAGCTAATTTTTTTTTTCTTATTAACTACCATTAAATACATACTTTTCGAATTCCAATTCTATTTGATTCATTTGATCCACAAGCAGATTTGTACATGGTTTTATGAAAAATTTATTCGTTAATTGTGTAATGAAAATAATATTTTTATGTTTGGGTGCATTTCCATTACTTGCATTATTTGACAATCGGTTTGATGGAATTGATGGTGTTAGATGAATGGCATCTTGCGATAACAAACAAACTTGTTTCTTCTGTGGTGTTAACTTTTTTTTAATAAAATTTTTCGCTCGAATTATTAAACTAGCACATTGGGTTATATTTTCTACAAATTCAAATTTTTTATATCGAAAATCAAGATAAGTAGCTGCCACAAAAATATCATTAGTTAAAATATAATTTAGGGGACTTTTTAAATAATTTAGTAATTTTAATTCTTTTATTAGATCTGTAGAGAATTCCATATTAATTATTTTACTTTTCAGCAAAATGTAAACACCTGGAAATAATAAAGAAACTGTAGGATAATTTCGACTAAAACTTGTTGTCAAATTTTTTAATAATTCAAACAAATTGCAAAAATAATTTATTATTATAAACTCGTCATCTGAAGCCACACATTGAAAAATGCATTCAGTACTATGTTCATATTTCATAAATAAAATAGCATCTTTATCTGAAAAAATTGAATCATGCATGTCAGACTTGGACAGGAATGGCGTGCGATTGAGCGCTATTGCCGACCACACAAATGATTTTATTTTTTTACAACTTGACCACGATTGTTCATATGTTTAGATGATTTAAGCATTTCAGAAATGCGCTAGATGTAGAAACACTTAGCTTAAACTCAAACTAGGAAAAAAGTTAAAAAAAAAAAAAACTAATGAAAAAAAAAAAAAATCCTTACAAAAAAGAAATTATATAAGCACTAAAATAAAAATAAAAACATAAACTCGAAGCAAAAACTTTCTGTTATGTTTTTAATTAAGGATGAAATAGATGTTATTAAAACTTATCTTTTTAAACGTTTTATTAAAGGCTTTTAAATTAAGTGACAAATTACTACTGATGATTGTTTAATAAATGAATAAATTTTATCAAATTTATTAAAAAGTACATATAATATATAATAAAAGTATATAATATTTTTAAATTGTATAAACATTTATTTTTTCAAAAAAGTTACAAAAAAATAAAATTGTTTAAAAAAATAAGGAAGTCTTTTTAAAAAAGTAATTTTTAATAATTTCATGCTCTTATTAGTAATTCTAGTTAAAAAAAGGTTTTCAAATTTTTTACTCGTAAAAAAAGGAAAAAAATAAATTAGTTAAATGCGCCTGCAATTTAAATAAAATAAACTGCCAACAAGCAATTTAATTTTAATTTGATCAATACAACTTTATAAATGAGCACTTCACATGTTGTAAATTAGAAAGAAAAAAAAAAAATTTTTTTTTCTACAAAAATAAAATGTTTGTAAAAAAAAAATAAAAAAAGATTTTGAAAAATCGTATGTTTAATAAAGTTTAAGTTTCTTTATTCAGTATTTAATTTCGTAAAATTTTAAAAATGTCAAAATGTTTCAATTTTAATTATAAGTAAATTATAGATTATAGTTATTTTCACTTTCTTTAAGGTATAAATGTTGCATTTTGAAGAATAAAATTGTTTGTTTAAGAAATTAATGAAGAAGTGTGATACCAGGCACTTCTATGCTGAGGTTCCGCGGTTTTATCCGTGCTGATTGTTGGATGGTAAGTTGGTTGAGTTGGTCTTTGAATGCAGTTGCATGAACTGTTTCAGGTGGCAGCTTGTTCCAGTCGTTGATGACTCTGTTTGTGAAGAAGTGAAATTGTTCGGAGCAGTTTGTCACTAGCTGTTTATCTAGGCGAAGGTTGTGGCTGTGTAGATTGTAGTGGGAGATTGAGGGTGCAGAAACTTGTGAGGTGAAGAAGTCAATCTTTTCGATTGTGATTTTATATTGTTGAATTAAGTCTCCACGTTTTCCAGCATCATACTGGGTCTAGTTGCTGCATATATGACTTGCTTGTTGACTTTGAGGTCGTCTGATACTGGAAGTGGTGACTTTGAGTTGGTGTCAAGAGATGTCTGCTTTAGCCATGGTGTAATTATGCATTAATTTGTTGCTTTTTTTTTTCCTGCATAAATTACTTTGCATTTGTAAATGTTGAAAAGCATAAACCACTTCTCAGAACATTTAACCGCCTTGTTGACCTTGTTTTGTAGCAGCATCTTTGTTTGTTTTGATAAGGCCCATGATTTTGCTTTTGTCTGCATATATTTTGGTGTGGTGAGCAATGTTGTCAGGGAGGTCATTAATGTAAAAGAGAAATAGTAGAGGACCGAGTACAGAGCCTTGTGGTACACCGCTTGTGATGCTTTTCCAGTCAGATTCGTGGTCTCCATTTACTACACGTTGTTGTCTGTTGGCTAGCCAGGCTTTGATCCAATCGACTAGAGAGCCACTTATGTCGTAAGCTTTGAGCTTGTGGATTAGACAACAATAAGGTACTTTGTTCAAGGCTTTGTTTTAGTGTGCGGCTTCAGTCAAGATGTCTCTCACTTCCAGTAGGTTTGTGACGCATCTTCTTTTGCTCATAAAACCATGTTGTGCCCTGGTTATGTGGCCATGCTGGTTGCAGAAATGTATTATTCGGTTGTGTATAATGCTTTTGAGGATTTTGCAGGGTACTGATGTTAGTGATACCAGGCAATAGTTAGAAGCTTTGCATCTGCTCTTTTTCTTGAAGATCGGCGTGACGTTCAGGCAGCGCCAAAGGCTGGGAACTATGCTGTCTTAATAAGTGGTGAGGCAAAGGCTGTTGCGAAGTTTTTTAGGACCCTTGAATGGAGACTGTCGTTGCCCATCAATTTGGACTCAACTAGGCTTTCGAGTCTGCATTGGACTTCAGTGTGCATGATGTACAACTCGTTTCAATTTTTAAGCACATTGGGATTGTCCATAAAGTAAGTATACTCAGATGGGGGAGATCCCCTGCTTTGACTGCTTTGACTGCTTCTCAGACTTCGGGCGTGGTCCAGGGCTCTTTTTTCTCCGTGTAAGGGATAGTGTAGAGGGAATGATGTGTTTGACCGCCTCGTTGTACTTGTCAACGAGCACCATGTATGCGTCTTCTACCGAGAGCCTGTCAAAGATGGTTTACCAGTCAGATGCCGTGATGTAGCGTGATATGGCTTCATAGTCAGCTTTGTTCCACAGAGGTCTAAGTAAGTTTAGTTGTTGTTTATCAGTGCTGTTTAGACCAAAACTGTCTTTAATGAGACAGTGTTGGCGATCTTGTTCAGTGTAGCCAACCTTGTTCAGTGTAGCCGAAGTCTTCGTCTGGTTTGAGCTTGAGAATTCGGTTGGTTTGTCGAATATGATGAGGTCAAGTGTGTTTGTGGGTGGGTTGATTCTTGTTTTCCTAAATGTTGGAAATGTTACAACTTGGGTTAGATGTGATTCTTAAAGGCAGAAGTGAAATTTCTCATCTGTAGAGTGCTCATTCTTGATGTGAGTGGTGGTTGCAATGCCTCTTCCAATGTCTGTCTCTTTGTATTTAGAATGGCTGAGATTGAAATCTCCATAGATTAGCATAGCAGCGCAGCCAAGTGAAGAAAGGTTTAGCTTTTGTTTGGCCACGAACATGGCTTCCAAAATGATTGATTTGATTGATTTCTCCATCCAAGTCAGGTTTTTTTTATATTATAATATATAATAAATTATAAAAATTATTATATGAACTTCATAAAATGCTTCAAAACTTTTTCATTAATCTTCATAATACATGCTTAAAAAAGATTTTTAGGAAAACACAGAAAAATAGTTTCAAACGTTTAAATTTATCATAAAAAATACGTCTACATAAAAAAAAAAATTTAATATAACATTTTTTTTATTAATTTACAGAGGCATATATGTAAACAATCATTATAATCAACTTTATGGTTTTATTTTACGTCTTTGCATAAATAGAAACTTGCATTTGCAATCTATGGATTAATTGTCTGTAATTTTGTTACTTATTTTCGATATTACATTCTTGTAATATTTCTTGATTTTTGAAGTGATCTATGGAGATTTATGTGGTTCGATCAAGTGATATAAACCCAGAACTCAACTAGAAAGTTTTTTATCAACATAATGAAAAGTAGCACTTAAATAGGCTTCTTGCAAAATTCAAGTCCAAATATCATGTGTGTACGAACCAGAGTTGTTAGCAAGGCCAAGGCCAAGACCACAAGTTAGTAGGCCAAGGACAAAACCAAAGCCGGGAATTTTGAGGTCAAGGCCAAGATTAAGAGTTTCAAGGCCAAGGCGTACGCAAAGATTTTTAAAACTTAAGACTTCAATTTTTGCAATACGTTAAGGCCATTTACAATACTTACCATTTTCGGAATTAAAGTGTATGATATTGTTTGTTGTTGAAGCAGTTTATAATCTTGATTTAAAATCAATAAATGATTGGTGATTGATTTAAAACCAATAAATGATTGGAACAAAATCAATAAATTATTGGTGATTTACTAGGCTATCGGTTTATTTGATTTGAGCAGGAAATCAAGTAATTTTTCAGTTATAACTTCTTGTCTTGTTAATATAAACTTTTAATAATATAGCTGTTTTCATCAACTTCTATTTCTTCATTTTTTTCCAAATCTAAACCGTGAAGGACATCATGTTCTTGTCTTTTGATATTACAATTTGGTCCAAATATTTTATGAACAGATTTTAGATACCAAATTATGTTGCTTGTGAAATCGCCGGACCATTTTATTTTCCATTTACTATTGTCCTCGGGATACTTTGTTTTATAATGTTGACATAATACAAATGTATTATTTGTTTTAGGCAAATCTACATAATCCTAAACAAATGACTTACATGCTCTAAATTTTCTTTTTTTTGCCCCAAAATGGGAAAGTTAATGTTGTTCAAGTTATGTTCATTATTTAACTCTTGTTTATTGAATGACATTGTAAGTATATTTTATGAAATTCTTGGTTTATTAACGTTTACAACTGAAATTTATCAAGATCAATATATTTATAAGAATTAGTATTTTTTAAGTTACCTTGTTAATTTTACATATTTGATTCATCAAACGTAATTAAATATATTTATTATGCCATGTTTTGTATTTTTTTTTCCTTCAAGAACTGTTTCGCAAATTGCGGTGCGAAATAGTTTCGTTTCGAAAGAAATTTTGTTTTTTATCATTATTTCAAAAAATAAATCTTTAAAATGTTAGTATGTTCCAATACCAAAAATAACATTTTAATTTAAACATTTTGGTATATAAGAATTTTATTTTTTTACATTTATACCCTTTTGGCTATCAGACTTTCTTTATAGACTTTAAAATGTTGTTTAGTGAAAGAGCTTGTTTTGCATATGCAACTTCCATTAGCACTACTTTCATATGTAGCAAAATAGTTTTCGTAATTCAACTTGCAAAAGGCTACATTTCGGAAGAAGCATTTGTAAAATGAACATCAAGTGTTTTTTTTTTGTTTCGTAGAATTCAGTACGAAAAAATAAAGTTCCTGATTCCTAATATCTTTCTGAAAGAATTTTATTTTTCCGGGATGGTACAAATTCTTCCAGTTAACAACTCTAATCCATACAGGTTTTTTTATCATACATCTTTTTTTTAAGAGGTTCTAATTGGTATGGAGTTGCCAACATTTTAATAGTTATCAAAATTGAAATACAAAATAGTGAACTTTTATATTTATATGCAAATTATAATTTGAACTTAGTCAACATAAACATCAATATTTTCTAATTTAAAGAATTTGTCAAATATCTTTAATGATTGCTGTCATTTGCCAAAATTAATTATTATTTAAAAATTTAAGAATTTGTAAAATGTCATTTAGATAAGAGAAAAAAAAAATTTGTACCGATAAAATTAGAAAAAAAAGTTTACACTTTACATGAAAATAAAATTTTTTTGATTAAATAAGGTGATTTACATTTTTTTAAATATATTTATTCTATTTAGGAGAGTACAATAAAAATATTCTTTAAAAAACATCCTTATATTCTGCATTCTTTAATACTTTTAGGAAATAAATGATAAGAAATCCATATTTTGAAAACAAAAAATATGTAATGTATATAAATTTTTAAATATATAAAAGATATATAAATACTATGGCATAAATACAATGACATCATTTTTTCAACTCTTAAAAATAAAACACTCTTGAATAAATTATAACATCTAAAACTACAAAGTTATTTTCTGGTATACGTTTATTATTTTGTTGTTCTTGGTATACGTTTATTACTCAAAAAAGTTCACCCTAAACATTTTTTTTTAAACATTCTCTTTAAAATCAAAAATAGAAAGAGTCTAAAAGCGTTATGTTAAATTTTTACTTTTATATATTTTTTGTTTGGCTGTGAACTGTGGTTATATTTTCTTTTGAAAATAAAACTGTGGTCATGTTCTATTTTAAGCCTGATCAAATTTTTTCTCATCAATTGTTTGCTCTATTTAATTCTTATACAGTTTTTTATTTAAATTTTAAACATTTTTGAAATCTTTTGTCATATTTTTTTCTTAATAACAAGTATAGTTTTTTCATATATTTTAAGATATTATTTCTACGTAATCATGGTGTTGCTGTGTGTGGTACTTCTATTGAAGATGCATTCCATAGACTCTTTAATGTTATGGAAGCTTGTGCAGCACAAGTAATATTTTATTAAAAAAAAATTTATTTGATTGTTGTTCTTATTATAATGTTATTTTTGATTTTTTCGAAATTTACTTTTAGGTCAAAGCTTTGTCTGTTGGATTGGAAAACTTAAATATTATTAGCGAAGAAGCTTATGAGAAAGTTCAAAAAATAATGGAGGAAAAAGGAAGAAGTATATTTTATGGAGAGGGAAGATGTCAAATACCTCTCGATGAATGTTTTTTTGAGGCTCATATGCGTTTATTAGACTCCCAAGTAACTTTTTTGTATCATATGTTTAAGTTCCTTTTTTCCTTTTATTTTTTTTCTTTTTTTTTTTCCTTTCTATTTTTGCTTGAAAATTTAGGCTATTTTTATTGTATTAGGGTTATAGAACTGGCTACACTTACCACATGCCAGATGTATTTATTTCTGGTAAATCATCAAAAAAAATGCCTGACTGCTGTCTCCCTCCTCAGGCCACTTCAGACAGAGAAATGCCTTATCATGTTTATTATGATTTTTGTGAAACTAAATCACGTAGTCCTTCACTGGGTATGGGAAACAGTTATCAGAATAAAATGAAGTGGCTTAACAGTCCGGTTTTGGCTACGCAATATGTTAAGGAAAGTCCAGCACCAGTGAGTTAAAATTTATAGTTTTTTTTTTTTTATTTAATATATTTTTTCGAAACTTTTTTTCGTTTTATGTCTTATAAAGGCTACCCTGTTAGACGAAGGCGTTAAAACAAATTCAGTCCAAGATGATGTTTTTATTAATGAAACAGAAATAGTTACTTGTGCAATTCAAAATGGCAATACTGGAAATAAAGAAGTTTGTCTTGATGTCGTACCAACCAAACCTGAACCACGAATAACAGTTGATAACCAAGTTTGTTCCACTGTAGAAACGAATGAAAGTGGGGTTGTTATAACAACAACACCTTTAAAAAATGATAGGGGTAGCACAGACCATTGTGGAAGTGCAACTGTTTTAACATTTACGCCTTTAAAAAGTGACCTAGGGAGCACAGATAATTGTTTGACTCCATCTCTTAACAGCGAATCAGGATCTGTTCAGAGCAATCTTGATGGGAAATCTTCCCAGAAACTTAAAAAACAAAAAAGCTTCAAGGAGAAGCTGATGAAAAAACTTCATTTTAAAGAGGAAAAGACAAAATGAAAAAGTTTAAATATGTTAGGACAATATAATATAACAAATATAAACAACATCAAGGCTTTTGCTTATTTTTTTAAAATTGATCTTAAAGTTTTATCATTAGGCATGTAAAAAGTTTCTGGATGAGCAAACGCGATGTATACTATTTTTTATTTTAATTGATATTTCCAAAGAGTTTTTATTGATGTTATTGATAGCTCATATAATTTGTTGCATCTAGTTTTTATATTTAAATTTTTCTTACTTTAGAGGTTTCTATTATTTTAATTTACAAAAATTATTATACAGTTATTTTTTTAGTGGTCGTGCTTTAACGTTTTTATTTTATATAACATACAGTGTTACGTTATTGGGTGTGATATGGCTTGACATATTTGGTCAAATTGAGCTTTGAAAACAGGTTATATTACATATTTGCCCTAGCCAAAAACTTCTATAGGACCTATAGGATTTTAGAACACTTTTTAACTTATGTGTTTTAATTTAATGGGTTCAAATCTTAAATTTTTTTTTTGTTCCAAATTCTTATAGGACCCTATAGGATTTTTTGACTAGGGTGGTCATATTAGTAAAACTGGTTATTTTACATATTTGGTCATATTGTAAAAACAGGTTATTTTACATATTTGGTCATATTGTGAAAAAAGGTTATTTTAAGAAAAATAGTTTTTAACCTTAATTTTTCGTATTATATTTGTTGTGTGTTTAAGTAGATTTGATTTTTTTCAAAGATATATAGAAAAATATCTTAGAAAAAAATCAAAGATTTCAAAGATATATAGATTTGTGTATGTATATATGTATATATATAAATATATATATATATATATATATATATATATATATATATATATATATATATATATATATATATATATATATATGTGTATATATATATATATATGTATATATATATATGTGTGTGTATATATATATATATATATATATATATATATATATATATATATATATATATATATATATATATATATATATATATATTGTTTTTGCATGAGTAACATTAGCATTTGGGTCATTTGGGATAACGGTAGTAACCAACGTAACCGTCAACAGACCTAGTCCTAGATAATGTTAAATATTCGTCATATTATTTTAATCATAATTTATGTACATGTGTAAATTATGTACATGTATAAAACGTGAATGTGCCAATACTCCTTACTTTAACTTTAGATCTAATCCAATATCACATCGAAAGCAAACTATTTTTAATAGGGGTGGGAGTTAAGGTTAGTTTTAGTGTAACTAAAATTAGTCAACTAGCTTTTTAGTTAACTAAAATTAGCTGACTAACTTTTAAAAGTCAGTCTAACTTAAACTAGTCGACTGACTTTTTAGTTAACTAAAACTGGTCGACTAACTTTTAGTTAACTAAAATTACCCGACTAACTTTTAAGCTAACTAAAATTACCCGACTAACTTTTTAGTGTTACTAAAATTAGTCAACTAACTTTTTAGTTAACTCAAATTAGTAGACTAAATATTTAGTATAACTAAATATAATCGACTAAAGCATTATTTAGTTCTTGAAAAAAGAAAGAATCTTTAGTATAAATATTTTACATATCAGGAAGCTCTATTAAGGCGATAAATATTATTTTATCTTAATTAAACACTTTATTAATTGTGAATCCTAGAGCCCAGTCGAACTAAACTGTTTTTCAAAAAAAATGTTTTAAGCAAAATTCGATTATTTTTATTTTTCCCCAGCTCGAAAACAACTGCCTATGAGGTTGTTGCAACTTTTTATAAACACCCAATCAGCATAGAATATACAAATAATCCCCTTTAGTCAATTAAATCAAATTTGGTACGCTTATTGAGCGTTTAACTTATGTTTTTTATGTTTTGCGTCCTATAGGTAGCGTGCAATAATAATCGCACATCAAAAATAATCTTCCGAGCCAAGGCCGTACCGACGGGGGTGTCAGCACCTTCCCAGGTTCACAATGTTCTGTCGGTAATTTGGGACTCTGTTGGTTAAAACTGAAATTTAAATTTAAAAAAAATTTAAAAAAAGCCTTACTTTGGTGAAATTTTTATGGTAAAAAAGCTCTTTTCATTTGCATTCCCCTCCCCATGTCTTCGTCGTTCTGTACGGCCCTGTCCCCTGCCATATTTTAGGAATGGATTCAATCTCTAATTTTCACAACAAATCTACGACGCCCCACCCCTTCAAATATCAATCTCTCCTGACAATTGATAACCACCCCAAATACAAAAAAAAAAATTAAGAAAAACGACAGAAAAGCCAAACAAAATATAGTAGATTGAAAAATACAGTATAAAAAAAAAAATTAGAAACAATGCAGTAGAAACATTTTGCATTCTAATTCTTCCAAATATAGAAGATATAAAAATATTGTGTTCACTTAAAAATTATAAATGAGCGTTAAATTCCCTCCCTTTATTAACCCTCCCTAAACTTATTGTAATGTTAACGTAACCCCCACCACAAATTCCATACGCAACATACGAACCTTATTGTTGCGTCTTCTCTCCCGACTATTATAGCCCGCAAACACTACAGTTAAGCAAGCGAAAGTATTGACATAAACACAAAAGGTAATTGTTAAATAAGTTATTATGAATATAATTATTGCTTTCTGAGTATAGTTGTTAGTTGGTTGGCGAGATTTGCAAAAATTTTAAGGAAGATTGGTATTTGCATTTTAGAATGCAATTTCCGCAATATAAGTTGTTGAATAGTGTATAAAATGCATTAAATAATGCTTAACTGTTGAATAATGAAAACATTTTATTAAGTAACTGCGGTCGCTTTAAAACCAGGAAATTGTTTATGACATTTTAACTACTTGAAAAATGCAATACGTAATTTTTAACCACTTTAGAATACATGTAAAAACAATTATCAAAACAATTATCAATTAAAATTCAATAACTTCTTTATTATATTTATTTTTATACTTTTTCATTAGATGTTAAAAAAAATACTGAAGAGTATATAAACAAATAATAATAATAAAAAAAATCTAACTATCAAAGTAATAAAGAAAATAAAAAAAGTTTGCAGTTTAAGACAACATTATGATAAAACCGCACACTCGAGAACACTAAAATCACACATTAATTTTTTTAATTTTTAATTTTTTCTTTACCATTTTTTCAACACATTTTAAATTTAAAAAACTATATTAATTTTTTATATTTTTGCAACAAAAAAATAATCAGTTTCACACAAAAGAGTTCGAATACTAAACTTAATTATATTTATTTAAGAACAATAAAATGTATCAAAAATATTTATTTAAAAAACCTCAGTATTAAATTTAATGAATTTAAACTAAATGAAAAAGTTACAAGTTTTCGTACAAAAACATCAACATTTGAAAACATTTAGTTGTCATTCTGTTTCGCTTTTGCATACAAAGTGTTTAATGCGTCAGAGAAAAGGCGTTCACTTGGTGCACTGGTAGCAGGCGTACATAAAATATTGTTGAAATACAATACAATATTGGAAACAAATGTTGATTTTGATGCCAAAAGTATTAAATTTAACGAATTAATTAAATTAAACTAAATTAAAAACAAAAAAACATTTTGTAAAAACATTTTGCTCATTTACTGACAATTTTATATAACCACTAATTTCTTTTTTTAAATCTAAATTTATTATTTTGTCACTATCATTTCCGCAATCATCATCTTCATCGTCAAATGATAACTTAAATTTTTTTGATTGTCACATTTTTAACTGGAGTTATATCACAAACTTTTTTTGTAAAATGAAATTCCGACAAAAATTCTCTAACGCATTTTAATTTTTTTTTTTTTAATACTTTTCAAAGAATTGAAAACTTTTATTATTTGGATCCAAAAAAGTGGCAAATAATAAAAACAAATTATTGTAGTATACTGTAGCTTACAGGGCCGGTACAAGTATTTAACACGTAGAGAGCGCCGGTAAAATTTTAGCTGACTAGAAAAAGGAAAAAAAAATCCTTGTTTTTTTAAATTTTCCAAGTGATTGTTCTGAAAATCTACATTTGCCGACTTACTTATCTAAATTAGTCAAATTGGCTTACTAAACGAGCTAAAATTTCATTGATGGGGTGTCACACACAAAACCAACCGCCCCATCCCCTCACCCTTTTGCGCTGGCCTTGGTAGCTTATTCAATTCTAAAGATATTTGTGTTTTACCATGTTTAGTTTTTGGATTTTTTATGAAATATTTTCTTAAGGTATCTCGTTAAACCTTTGGCACTAAAAATTGAAAGATAATTATTTCGACATTTTTTTGGCGGTATTATGCGGTATAATGATCATGTATTAGCAAACTTATTCAAAAATTTTTATAGAAATGATATCATGAACCCAAATTATTTATATTATATATTTATAAATTTCTTTAGTTGGACTAAAAACAAAGTCGCGTAAATTTAGTTAACTAAAAACTTAATCGATTAGTTTTAGTTAACTAAAATGTTAGTCGGGTGACTAAAAGGTTAGTCGGGTATTTTGAGTTAAGTAAAAACTTAGTCGACTATTTTTAGGTAACTAAAAAATTACTTGACTAATTTTAGTTAGACTAAAAAGTTAGTTTGGTAATTTAAGTTAACTAAAGGTTATTCGGGTAATTTTAGTTAACTAAAAAATTAGTCGACTAATTTTAGTTACGGTTTTTTTAGTTTAGTTAGTTACAATTTCTAGTTTTGGTTACAACACTAATTTTTAATAGAGTCTAGTATAACAAAATAATACATTTGATAATTTGCATAAACAAGGAGTTAGCAATCTTTTAAGATGGAAAAGCCAAAGTTTACAAATTATAAAAACTTTCAGTTTTTAAAGAGCTACTAACATCTTGTTTTCAATATTTTAAAAGTATTTGTGCATGGAGCTGGAGAGCCGCATTTTAACATTTAAATTTAACATCAAGTTTGACTTGGCAGCAGCAAGTAAGATCCCTGGTATAAACATTTAAAGAATATAATGTAGACTATGTACTTAAATAAATCTTTATTTGTATTCACAGAAGATCAACAACACTGTAAAAAAACTCCGTAGTATTTATCAGACTTTTTCCATTGTTATGTTACGGAAAAAATCCTCTTTCAATAAATTACGGTCTTTACCTACACTTTTAAGACTTTTGAAATAATCACACTACTTTATATAAATTTTTACGTATTTATGATAAGGAGAAGTTTCCGTAACTTTAAGTTACGGACTTTAACCGCAGTGGTTCGAGCGCCTGCTTTATAAGCGGTCTGGACATATTTTCGCGTCACGGTAAGGAAGGAGGCGTGAACTTCCTGGTTAAATGCACTTCCGCGGAGCTCTGTGACAAGACCGTTAGGTCTTCTTGGGACACCTAAAAATAATTAAAAAAAAAAACCGTATATTTTAGGTATAGTTTAATATAGCCACTAATTTACAGAGCGCCATTTTTCTTTTTCACGAGGAAAAATTATACACGTATATAATTTCAAGTTTGAGATTTTAATATATTTGTTTTATTGGAACTAAAGTGCTATTGTTTTTAAAGAAACGCATTCACAAAAAATTCTCTTTATTTTAGATTTAAGATGCTGTTATATATATATATATATATATATATATATATATATATATATATATATATATATATATATATATATATATATATATATATATATATATATATATATATATATATATATATATATATATATATATATATATATATATTACCCGCAAGTTCTTCAAAGAGCCTTAAGTTTTTTTCAAGAACTTAAAGGTTCTTCAAAAAAAACCGCGAAAAACCTTTTAGATTAACAGTGTATATATTAAATAAAAATGTTAGATTTTAAGATCTGAAGTCTATTCTTGTGCTGTTCTGAGAAAAAGTATTTAAAGTTTTTGATTCATCACTGCGTTTAATCTTTTAATCAAATCAAACTGTTTTTAAAATAGAGAATGCTATTTTTTTTTTTCATATTATAACTAATGGACTAAGGATAATCTTAAAACTATATAAAATATGACAAAATTCTACAAATTAAAATTGCCGCTGCAAAACAAGACCATTTCACAGTGGTTTATATGGTGGACATGAGTAAAAAATTTAATTTTTTGAAATTAAAACTTAACTTAATTTTTGTATACTTAAATAGCATGCAGATTTAAGCTATAAAAAAAAGTTAAAATTTTTGTCTATTTATAAAGTTACGGCCATGCAAACTTGAACAATTTGGAAGAAAAAACACACTTTAAAACCACTCGGAAAAAAGTGATGAAAAAAAGAAGATAATTGATCTAAAACTTGAAAAGTTATTATTTAACAATAAGGGATAAAGAGCCTACATAAAAAAATATTTTTGAATTTGTGAATTTTTGCACATGATTTTGTTATAGTTTTTGAACATTTCGGTGAATATCTCAAAAACCGCTAATGGCGCCATACTAAGCCTTATATGATTTCCGAAATACAAAATAAAAGCTTTCATTTGCTGCTATGTTAAGTTGGCCTTCAGCGGTTTTTTAAAAAAAATGAGTTTTAAAATTGCCATCCTAAGGTTAAAGTCTAAGAACTTGGTTTTGAAAAATTAACAAATACACATATGTTACAAAATTAATTTATTTACAAACAAAAAGATTGTTTAAAATATCATCAGCTGATGCACTTCTGCGCATACATAAGCGTTTAGAATGCCCTCTATCCAAGCAGTTTTTGCAAAATAACAGCCCTTTTGCTCCGTTCTTCTGCAACTAATGGGTCAGACTCCAGCCAAAGTCTTTTAAAGCAATCTTCTATATTGACCAAGTGATTAATTTTTCTTGATAGTTTTTCCCTGAAGTATCTGAGACGCTTATTATTGCTTCCATTCCTTCTTCACTCCAAGATTTCAAACCGGTGGAATCGTTTATTTCTATCAACTCCCAGCTATGAGCAAGAATTTTGTGCAGCGTTGGAGTTATACTTACTAAATAAAATTCTTTTAGAAGCAAGATTTTTAGCTCCTGACACATTTGTTTGTATAGTTTAATATTAATTTTTTTGTCAGATGACATTGCTCTCAGAATAGTGGAAAGAAGCAAGCCATACATTTCAAATAGCTTGCAGTCAGTTTGACTTGATATGTGATCTGTAATAACCTTTTGCATTACATTAATATGTAAAAGTTTTCTGGCAACATTTCCAGTTATTGTATTGCCCTTTTGTCCGGTTGATTCTGCAATACCCCATTTTATTCCTGTTTTAACTCGGATAATTTCTTGTAGTCTTGTTTTTTCTTCTTTCAGCAATGTTGTGTTGTTGTTTAACTTAGACTCTTTCCAAGTTAAGACACCTGCCGCCATGTGAACAACTACCTTCATAAAATGATCAAAGCTTGCTCCTGAGCAAATCATGTAAAACCTGAATGGATTGAACATTCGAACATGCAATTGGACATGTAGTTTGACCGTGTCGAATTTCGTAATCCTTTTTTTTTTCAAAATGGTCCCTTCCTCATTTACTAAGTCAAGAAATATTTGTTGCATGGATTTAACATCCCTGTTTATGATGAAACCATCTTGAACTGTTTGTATATTTTCACATTGTTCTTTTGAAAGGTCACAAAGATCACAATATGAACCTCCAAGGCCTTGATAAATATTTGAAGCCTTTCTGTCTAAACTATGAGCGACAATATTTACTTTAACATGGTAATCATTTTGATTATGCTTAACAATAATTCCGTCTTCCTTCATACACTGTATGTCTTCATTAAATAAAGAAAGAGATCGGATATTTTCATTTGACTCTTTCCCCATTTGAATCATAAGTGGTCTTTGATTAGACTCTGAGTTAGGGTATTGCTGTTCCCACAATTTAATACTTTCATGATTTAAAATTTTAAGTGGACAAAATATTGCCATAATATTGTTGCTTGTGTTAACATTGTGCAGTTGGTTGTAAATTTTGTGTCCACCACTTCCATCGAAGTCGAATTTTACTTCTAGCGTAAAGCTGTTTTCTCTAGAAAAAACGGAAATACCTTCAAGCCTCAAAATTCTCTCAATAGTAATCTTGGTAGATTCAATAAAACTTGCTTAGACACCAACAAAAGGATCTGGAAGATAACTTGTTGTCAATAGAGTGATAGAATTTCGGAATAATTGAATTTCTTTCCAGGTTGGAAATACATCTATACTGTTTGCTTTTAGCATTTTTCTCTGCTGAGTATAAGTCATTCGACCTAAATTTGACTCATAACAAATAGCAGCCGCTGTCACTGTCGGTATTTTCAACTTTAATGTTTTATTTTTTCCTTCACATCTTGTTAGAAAAATTCACACACACTTTTAGCATCCATTGTTTCATTTTTAGCGAAATCCTATAAATAATAATAAAACATGATATATATATATATATATATATATATATATATATATATATATATATATATATATATATATATATATATATATTATATGCAACTAATTATAATACCTGCACATTTCCCATAGCTTTTGTGATCTTCTTAACTGACGTTTCCTTGATAGGGCTGACCAATGTTTTATCATCCTATACGGACTGATTTCTTCATCATTCTTATCAGCAGGTTCAAAGACTGAGCTACTTTTTTTAGTCTTTGGACTTATTCTTATAATGACATCTTTTGATTCATATTTTAAAAAAGCGTCTTTTTCTAATTTTAACTTTTTCTTTCAAATGTTGAAATTTTTGCAAAATAATTTTTAGTATTCCAACTTCATTTTCTCCTAACCTAGCTTGCGTTTCATTTTCTATTATGGTAGTCAAATCAGATGCATGAGTGACATTGTTGTCAATTATTAAAGTAAATAATTGATGCTCTGTTAAGCAATATTCTTCTAGTGTTGCCATATTTTATTGTTTTTGTTATTATTATTTTTCTTTTTTAAATATTTTACTGTGCTTTTAATTGTTTATAATTAATTTTACTTTCTTATTTCAAAATAATGTTATCATAAAAGTATTTACTCTATTTATATAAGTTTAAAAATCATACAAATAAAAATATGAATTTTGATGGTAGAAACAAATTGTTTTATAATAATTGCCTGGTATCTGATTGTTTCCTAATTGTGATATTGGAATTTCTCCGATGCATTCAACCACCACAATTAGTTTGCTGATGATGGACTTAACTGCTTAACTACTTAAAAGTGCTTTTAATTTAAAAGTTTTTAGTCTTCAAATCTTCGTATTTAAAACCACAACAAGATCATCGAACTTTTAAAATTTGACAAATAATAGAAAAAATGTTTCATTCATTTAAAATTTTTATGGGGCCCTAGATTTATCGCTTTAGATGTATGGCAATTAAAAACACATGTAACATCGTATATTAACTTTATTTTAATAGACAATAACTAATTAAATCAAACATTTTGGTGTCCTACAGTCAAGGCCGGCGCGATAGGGGGGTGTGTGACACCCCCCCCCCCATTAATGATTTTTAGTCGGTAAATTGGACCCTTTTAGACTAGTTAGTCGGCAAATGTCTACCCTTTCGATATAGGTTAGTCGGTAATGTAGACAGTCGGCAAATTTTGGAAGACGAGGACCTTTTTTTTTTTTTTTTAGTCGGCAAAATGTGGTGGCACCCCCCCACGTGACACCTACTCGCGCCGGCCCTGCCTACAGTGATTATATGATTTTTTTAATTCATGAAGCTTAAAAAAATATTTCAAAAACATATGACGACTATATAATTATTTTAGAAAAGTTAATGACTTTCCTTTTTAGTGTCTTTTTTTATGTTTTTCAGTGTGTGTTCTTTGTGTCCTTTATATATTTTATGATTTTGTGAATATTTTTAGCGGAATATTTTTTTATCCAACTGATGTAAAAACATGTATTTAGACTTAATATAAGAACCCTGTATTATATCTTGTAACCCATGCTTTAAAGTGCCCTTTAGGTGTCCTTGAGTCTATAGTGCAATCATTGTGATGAACATAAGAGTATTTTTAATGGATAAAGCTTGAAAGGTTACCCTTAAAACATGATTTTTGACTATGTATACCTATCTGAAAAAATGTTAATACTGACCTTTTTTAGGGTATTTTGCAGTGTGTTATTTTGGTGTCCTAGAGTTATGGTATGCCCTCAGGAGTATTATTTAATGATGGAACTTTAAAAATTAAGCAAAAAACATATATTATGACCATGTTTTGTTTTTCCATGTCGCACAAAGAGATTTTTCCTAAGTATAGTCAAATGTCCACAAAATGTGCAAAATAAACCACTGTAGCGTTTAGGATGAAGTTCTTTATTTTACTTAACCTTATTGTTTTACTTACTTTACCCGTGTTTACACAAAAATGTTTTTGGCATTATATATTTATTAGCGTACATTAGGATTGCCTTAATCCCGTTTTTTTTTTTTTTTTTTTTTTTTTTCCTATTGTAGAAGAACACAATGAAAATTTAGTTCTGCGCTCTCCTACATAAAAACCGGAAATTAGTCACCTATACATAGTATGATTATATTTAAAGTTAATTCAGTTAGCTATAAAGTATTTGACTGCTGTATTCTTTTTATTTATTGTAACTTTTACATTTCAATATATTATTTAGATATGGAAAAATCCATGTTAAATACGCAGCAGCCATATGTTTATTTAACTCGATCAGAATTTGTAAGTTGTTCACATCGCCTGCATAGTTGCCTACTTTCGGAAGAAGAAAATCTTAAAATTTATGGGAAATGTAATAATAAAAATGGCCACGGCCACAATTATAAAATTAAGGTAATCACTTAAAAAGTTCAAACAATACGTTGTTTTATTAAGTGATTATTTCTGCTTCTCTACAAAATATTACTATAAGAGTTGAAAAATTTCATTTGCAATATGTATTTTAAAACTATGTTTACCAATTATTATATAATTAAAAAATTAATATAATTCAAGGTTCAAAGTTGAATAGTTTTTTAAATATTTAAATTCAATATGTTTTCAAAAATTCTTTTAATTTAAAACTTTTATAACGGCTAGAAATTTTTTTTTTCAATTTAATTATGATTTAAAAAAAAATTCCAAAGTTCAAATAGTCATATTTCAAATTATAAGCACCAAATAAAAATATTTTTAGACTTTATAAAACATGAAAATATGTTCTAGAACTTAATGGTTCTAATAAATATAATATCTTCTATAAAGTTATTTTAGCCAACATTTTTTTTTTCAATTTCTACACTTAAATTATTTTCATGTAAATGAGTTAAATTTTTGAAAAAAAGTTTTATATAAATATTGACATCACATACCAAACAGTCATAGGTCAACTCTATATTATGATTATAATTTAAAAAAATGTATATCAAATATCAAAACATGCTTCATTTTTTACAAACGATAATATATATGTTTATTATTTATTAGATGTGACCATTTGTTATATGTAATTATCTCCATGATATCATATTAGTGTGATATATTTGCATTATACAATGATGTGTTGTGTTGGAAATTAGTGAAACTAATGGTCTCACAAAATTTGTCATAAGCAAATTATGTCATTATGTTACTAGTGATCATTTGTATTTTCTCAGCCATTTTTTTATTTGATCATTAGAATTTAAACTTGTCATTGGAGACTTACGTTTGTGCATAGATAATGGTTTTAGTCAATTTTGTGCCTAAAGTTCTCAAAACATACAATTTGTTTTAGGTTACTCTTTATGGACCAATAAAGGAAGAAACAGGAATGGTTATGAATCTAACCACATTAAGGGATTATATGAAAGTATGTGTAGTTGATGCTCTTGATCACAAAAATCTTGATATGGATGTGCCTTGGTTTAAGAATAAAGTATCAACTGCAGAAAATCTTGTTGTGTTTATCTGGAATAGTCTAAAATTGGTTATGGATGAACCGCAACTTCTGTATGAAGTTAAAGTTCAAGAAACAGATAAAAATGTAGCTTTCTACAGAGGTAGAAATTCCTATTTAAATTGAACAAGTTTAGTAACTAGACTTTTTATTGGTAAAAAATTAAGCAAGCCTTGAACTATGCTTGTATTCTTAATAGCTACATGCTTGCAATTTAATATTGCATTGTATTTATTATTCATAAATATACATTTATTTTCACATCAATTTGAAGGTTTTTTTTTTAAGTTTTTAATAAAATAAAAAAAGTTTTTATGAAAATTAAAATTTTTGATTTAAATTTTATTAAAAATAAAGATTTTCAATTTAAATATATATATATATATATATATATATATATTTAAATAGATATATTTAAATATATATATATATATATATATATATATATATATATATATATATATTATATATATATATATATATCACTGGATTTTTAGATGTTTGAGTTTTGACACTGACACACATTTTGCTAACTCCAAACTTTTGTATGTTCATACTTTTGTCAAATGAGAATGTTGTGCAAAAAGTTGTGGTGATTGGAGCTTAGGGAAAAAAAACCCCAATTTTTGGGCCCACCCAGCCCTTAACGCTCCCACGTTAAGGGCTGGGTGGGCCCAAAAATTGGGGTTTTTTTTCCCTAAGCTCCAATCACCACAACTTTATGCACAACATTCTCATTTGACAAAAGTATGAACATACAAAAGTTTGGAGTTAGCAAAATGTGTGTCAGTGTCAAAACTCAAACATCTAAAAATCCAGTGATATATATATATATATATATATATTATATATATATATATATATATATATATATATATATATATATTTATATGTATGTATATATATATGTATATATATGTATATATATATATATATATATATATATATATATATATATATATATATATATATATATATATATATATATATATATATATATATATATATATATATATATATATATATAACAAGTTGATAAAATATTTTTTTTAGTATTTTTATCTAAGTTTATATTAATCAACAAATTTCAAGTTTCATGCAATAACCTCTTAGTTTTTAGTTTTTATGACCCTACAAAGTTTACAGCCACCTCAAATTGAGGGGGGTTAAAACTTTATATGGTCATAATTTTCGAAAAATAAGAAATTATTGGATGAAATTTGAAATTTGTTGATGATTATAAACTTAGATAAAAATTATTTTATCAACTTGTTGCTCCCACATTAATGGCTGGGTGGGCCCAAAAGTTGGGGTTTTTTTTGTTCCCAAGCTCTTATCACCGCAACTCTTTGCAAAATATTTTCATTTGACATAAGCATGAACATACAAAAGTTTGGAGTTTGCACAATACCTGTAAGTGTCAAAACTCAAGCATCTAAAAATCCAGTGTACACCACTGATATATGAGGAATAAATCGACAGCTCTTTTTCGAGATAATGTAGATTTTGTTATAGGTTGGCAATTTTTACAGCTTGTTTACATTAAAAGATTTTATTTTTATTAGTGACTGATATTTATATTGATATTATTATTTTGTTGATAACAAAAATTGTTAAAATCAACTAATTTAAAGTAAAAATTGATAGTCTAATAAATAATCTTAATAAGCTTGGGGTGAAAAATTTTATGAAAATGCACATGATTTATTTTGATCTTTGACAGGCGAGCAAAAGTTTGTGTTTTACTCATTATAATGGCTTTTGCAGGAAACTTTAACACTTTTGCCTATAATTTGTCCCCATGCATAACAAAATGAGACTCTAGGTGCAAACAGCCTCTTGATGCCATGTAAATCAAATGATAATTTCTTATTAACTATAATTCATCATTCTCTTACTTAGCAACAGAATGTTAGTTTTAGTCACTTGTGTGAATATTATTTGACAGTCCGGGAATTTTTAAACTTCTAAAAGTTCCTTGAAACTTTTACATATTTCTGAAAATTTTTAGAAACTTCTGAGCATTTGTAGCAGTTAAAAACTATTTTATAAAACTTTTCAGTATTGAATGTTGAAAATGTCTCAGTATTAAATGAGTTTTCATAAAAACAGATAAAATTTTAAATATTATTTTAATTATTGTACAATTATCATGGTATTGTGGAAAAACAGCTATTCTCTATTTGCTTAAACCTAAATCTTCAGTCAATGTATGAACTGAAACCCCACTCTATGTTTTAATATGACATCATTAGCAAAATTATATGGTAGACTAAATATGCAAAGAAATGTATGTAACATGTCTGACACCACATTGAAATAGCCTTTTGCCAGGGGTTTCAGTACACACATGGATATGAAGTAGCAATCTTTTCTTTCTTTATTCTTTGTTTTTTTCTTCTTTTTTTGAAAATACTGTATGCTATGAAGATTAAAAACTATCTATACAACGCTATAGTAGAAATATATATATATATATATATATATATATATATATATATATATATATATATATATATATATATATATATATATATATATATATATATTGCAAATTTTTATTTTTCTCAAAATATTAAACAAATGTGTGGTATTTAAATATTTAATGGTATTTTACCAATTTTTCATAAATAGAAATATTTATATTTTTATTGTAAAATTTCTTATTTGTCTTGACAATTTTTTAATCATTGCTCTTTTTTGCTTATGAAAAAAAAGAATTAAGAATTAAATCAGCATAGAAGATGCAGGCAGTTAAAGAAGCAATTCTTGATATGATAGAGCAATCGCAGTATTCAGAAGACAGGATCAAGTTATTTGAATCAGCACTTCGATCATCTAAACGACATCTTGAAAATATGCTTAATGAAAAAGAATCTTTGATGAAAAAGCTAGAAAGCAGTGAAATGAAAATTATTAATGTGGACCAACAGCGCTGTGAAGTAGCTGATAAGTTGAAAGCCATTGAAATTCAAATTGATCAAAGTGAATTGCACAGAAGAGTATTAGAAGAGAAAGAATTAGAATCAGATAATAAGATAATGAAGTTGGAGTATAAGTTGTGTACTGCTAAAAATAAATATGAAGAAAATATTTTGCGCTATGAAGAAGCCAAACAAAGACTAGCTGAGCTCAATTCAGAGTATTGCTTACTTATTAAAAAACGAGCTTGTTTGGAACAGACAGGAGCAGATTTAGAACAGGAAGCTGAGAACAAAACTTTAAAATTGATTTCACTTGAAAAATCTAGAGAGCAATCATTTAAAAGAAATCCAAATAATGAGGATCATCTTAGATATTTAGAAAATGATTGTAGAGTGATGAATGAAAAGCAAGAAGCTACAATGTTAACTGTTGCGAGACTACAAAAATTAATCGAGACAACAAAAGGTAAATAATTAAAATCTTTCAAGTTTTTAATTACTTATAAAATTATCAATTCATCGTTTTACTTTTAAAAGCATAATATATAAAATTTATCTATATATGTTGTTCATAATACATATACATGCTAAAATAAAAATATATTAAATTTATTTATAAAATAACTCTGGTTTTTAAAAAAGTTTTAATTCAATTTTTTTAGGGTTTGCACAAACTCCTTGAACATTTAAACTTAATCTTAATAAAATATCTTTTTTTATTAAAAAAGATATTTTTTTTTTTTTTTACTGTATAGTAAAAACACCTGCTGAGACTACCTTAATGTGCTATTAAGGTACTCTCAGCAGGTGTTTTTTTGAAAATATTTTTTTGAAATTTATGTTCTCCAAATAGTAATAATGTAGTATTTTTTTCAAATATGTTTTGAAGATTTATACTTATTAAAAGTTTGAATTAGTTTGCTAAGAAGTATTACTATTTTGGTAAAAAGATTTGTAAGAAAATGGTAAGAAAATAATAAAAAGATTTTGTTTAAAAGCATTCCAATTTTGCATGGATATGTAAATATGACTTTTTTACAAATCAAATTGAATGCTGCTTCAAATTGAGGTTTAATTCTAAACATGTAAAAACTAAAATGGTTCCACCCGCTGAAACAAAATTAATTTTTATTAATTTTTATTAATTTTTAAATAATAGTTTATTTATAAAATATTGAAAGAAGAAGAAATAGTGTAACAGTTTATTAAAAATTGTCATATGAAAATTATATTGGTTCTATCTGATATTTATATAAATTATATAGGTTCTATCTGATATTTTATTATATTTTTTTGTTCTGATTCACTCCCAACAAGACTGCAAGCAACCACTATTAAGTTGGGGGTTACTAGAAAAAAATAATATAGTTATAGAGCAAGGAAGCATGAAGAGGTTCCAAAGGGAATTTTACTATGTTATTGTTCATATTATGTTACTTACATTTCATATTTAAATTTGGTAAAAATGTAATATATAAATATTAACACAGTGTTAACATAATTTTTAAAAATGTTTTTTTTTTTGTTTTTTTTTTTCAACATAAATTGTTAAATTGATGCCTTTAATTATTAAATTCTTATTGCATGAAAGGACAAATAATTCAAAACCTTATAATTCTGATGTAATGATGTGTAAAAAGTTTTCATGCAATTCTTTGTAAATATAAAAAGTTCTTATGTAATGATGTGTAAAAAGTTAAATAGAGGTAAAGACTATTCGGAATGACCCATGCGATTTTTGGAATATTTTGACAATCACTTAATAAATTTTTATTACACTTATTAAGTGGTTATCTTGCAGTGCAGACACCTTACATAAGCTTTTTTTTAACAGTTTTTATAAAAATTTTGTAATGCCACACTCCAAATTCTTCTGTGGAGTTTATTGATCTCTGCTGATATTTTGCTGTTCTTACATGTCTCACTTTTATATACAACTCACTCATATATACTCACATTTCATATACAATTATAATTTTTTTACTACATTTTTTTGGCGTTTACTAAATTGTTATTGGGATCTTGCATTGAACTTCTGCTTTCTGTAAGTTTTGTAGCCGTGTCTCTTTTTGTCTACTTGGATCTTGGATAATTCCACATCAATCACCCAGTCCATTGAACCACGTTTTTTTTATCTTTAGACATGATTCATATTTATAAAAAAACTGTATGCAAAATTTCAGCTAAAAATGTTGAGCAGTTGACGAGATATGGCAATTTTAAAATTGAATTTTAAAGTTTCCTAATATGATCAGATTTTTATGACATAAAAAAAAAATAGCCCCGTTCAATTTTTTAATTTTTTTTTTTTTGTTGCTTTTAATATTTTTAGTTAGTTATAATCTTGCATGTCACCAAAAATCTAACTGGAAAAATAACTGTAACATATAGAGCTATAGTTTTAAAAATATTTTTTTCAAAAAATTTATAAACAGTATTTGCATAAACAATAAAGATAAATTAACTGTAATTCAAAATGTTACTGAAAAATATACAAGTTTTTTAATGTATTTACTGCATAAATTATTTTGACAGCACTTGTTCACAATAATTTTGCTATTTTACTTGTATTTCTTTTATTTTTGCTTTTTCAGACACAGTTTCTACTGGAACTATAACAAGCCTATTGAACAGATTGTTTTTCAATATGTTGTTGAGAATAAAGCAGAAGAAATTAGTTAAAGTTTGGTTGTTTCAAACTTTCTTGTGCTGTCAACCTTTTTACAGTACTGCAGATCACATCTTATGTTGACGTTCCGTGGGACATAAAAAATAGACTTCCCTCCGTCTTTAAGACTTGATTTACTTGTGGGGTCTTAAAGCATGAGCTAGTAATGTTTTATAACAAAAATACCAATAGTTCAAGAAATTTTGAAACATTTGCTGTCAATCTGTAGTTTGCCATTGCTCGTAGTTTATCTTAAAATCATCTTCATGTTCTCCAAAAATCTCATAAAAAGAGGTAGCAGTGCTTTACCAGGACAATCATAACACTGTGCAAGCATGCATTCTTTGTTTTTTACTTTAATTACCCAATCTCAATCACATTAAAACAAAATATGGATCCAGCATAATAATTATTGGCAACTTTGCAGAAAATTAATCTTTTATAGACCAAGATGAAACATGCTATCACCGAAACATCCAAAAATCCAAAAATGCATAGATGAGTTTTTTCCAGGAATTCCCGGAATTCAGGAAATTCACTTAAAACTCCTTTAAATTTCCAAAAGTTTCCGGATGTTTTTTTTTAACTAATTTGTTTTAAAAAAATTATATATTTTTACATAAAATTTTAAAAATGACAACTTTTGCATTTAAACAAATATGTTTTCTATAGTTAAAATTTTCTTTCTTTTTTTTTTTTTTTTGCTTTTCAATTTATTCAAATTAACTTTTTCGAATATTAGAAATTCCTTTTTGTAAAAAGTTAAATAATCTAAATTCCGTTTTAAAAGTTTACAAAAGTTTTTGTTTTCAGTTAATATGATCAATTTTTAATAAAATAATTTTCCGGGATTTTTCATAAAAAAAAATTTCTGGGATTTTCATTAAGTCAAATACTCACCTGTAAAAAATGTTTTTTTACATCTATTATGATATAATATAAAGATAAGAGGATGTACTAATACATATTTTTTATTTTTTATATCAGCCTACATTAAACACTAGGTAATCCATGTGCACAAAATATTTTAACAAATCTTACCCATATTAAGAACAAAATTTCTTATTTTGTTTAAATTGCATTTTTTCAATTATGATTGTGTAGGGCAGTAAAAAAATTTAAAAGCTTTTACAATCTATGCCTTCTAGCATGAATTAAGCTTTAAGACCTCACAAGTAAATTGGGTTTTAAAGCCAAATAAAGTCTATTTTTAATGTCCCACGGAACGTCACAATGAGATGGGATCTGCAGTACTGTAAAAAGGTTGACAGCACAAGAAAGTTTGAAACAACCAAACTTAAACCAATTTCTACTGTTTTATTTTCAACAACATATTGAAAAACAATCTGTTCCATAGGCTTGTTGTAGTTCCAGTAGAAACTGTGTTTGAAAAAGCAAAAACAGAAGAAATACAAGTAAAATAACAAAATTATTATGAACAACAAGTGCTGTCAAAATAACACATTAAATACCTTGTATATTATACAAAAAAACTTGTATATTTTTCAGTAACATTTTAAATCACAGACAATTTATCTATATTTGTATGCAAATATTGTTTATTAATTTTTTTCTTTTTTTGTTACTGATAATTTTTAGTTAAAAGATTAGTAAATTCATAGTATAATATCATTTTATAGCACATCTATTAATTATAATTAGAATAACTCAAATACATTTAACTGTATTATTTTAATGACATGATTGACGTTGGTTATTTAGTTTATAATACATAGGTCATAAAAATATAACAGTCTTTTCTGTTTTAAGAAAGTTTTAGTACGAGGTGTAATTATCTTACTCTTGGATAATACTCTATGAAAGAGAGTATTCATCAAGATAATTTGGCCTTTTAATAGTACATCCTGTTCTTGAGGATATATTAGGTTGTGTGTCAGAAGTAGTAGTTTTTAGATGTTTTTGCTGGTTGTTTAGATGGTTGGTTAGGTATTAATATGGTTGATTGGTCATAAGAGATGCTATCACTGATCTCTATAATAACTGGATAGCGCATCTCTAATATCAAAATTGACGCCAAAATCGCCATATTGGAAAGCCCCAGAAAACTGAACGGAATTTGAAAATACAGAGATTGCGCTTGAAGATTTGTTATTGCTTTACTTACTACTTCTTTTACATTGACTAGATTAAAGTTGCATATTTCAATCATATTGTTATTTTTAAAATGTTTCAAAGTTTGAAAATTGAAAAAGTAAAAAAAAAAAAGCACGAACAAAATTAAGTTAAATGGAAATAAAGAATATAGGAGAACAGACTGTTTAATAATTTGTATTTGTTTTGTATAAACTTGTTACCTTTATTAATCTTCTTATGTTCAATATGAAACTACTTTGCTGAAAGTCAAAATTAATATTTACTCTGGTTACTTTAGAATGTTTATTGTTACAACTTGATGCAATCTTACTTTATAATAGCAGTGAGAAAGTAACTTTATAAGTGTAAAACATAACAAAAAAATATTGTATCAAAGATTTTTTAAATGGTTTTAAATTTTCATAGTTTTTAAAAACTCAGGATATGTTGGTTTCTTTCGCAACTGCAAAAGTAATATCATCGACTTTATTATAGTAGATTGAAATTGATAATCATACACTACCAAGTTTTATTTCTGCTGCGTCACAAACTTTTATCCCACTTATAAAAAGTACGAAAAGCTTTAACTTATATAACTACTAAGTTTATATGTTGTTACTAAGTTCTTTTTCTGCTATTTTGGTGACATACTTTACAAGATATTTAAGCGTTTATTGTTTTTCATCAATCAAAGTATGAAAGATATAGAGACACATGTAGTTTTATGAAAGTAATTATTATTTCAACTTACATTTATCAGTTGTATCCTGATAATTAATGGTTGAATAATAATAAATCTTGTAAAATATTGTACTCAAAAACAAAAGAGAAAATAAAAGAAATACAGGTATAATTATTGTTTAATTTTTTAAATTATGTTAGGTTATTCTAGAGCATTTTGCAAGTACAGAGTGCTCAATGTTATTAAGAACAGCAATAATAAAATAGTTAAAACACTTATCTAACTTTTGTCTTCAACATCAAAAACTCATCTAACCAAGAAAAAAGATTTCTTACTGGTTAGATGAGTTTTTTTACTAATATATATATATATATATATATATATATATATATATATATATATATATATATATATATATATATATATATATATATATATATATATATATATATACATATATATATATATATATATATATATATATATATATATATACTATTATTATTATTATTATTATTACTATTATAAATATATTTCAGACAACAGGCAGATACAATTTAGGTGCCAGGTCCATAGTTTTTACAAGAAAAATATTTTTTTAAACTTTGATTAAGAGAACACATGGAATTATTTACTAAGAAACAAGCCATCAACTTTTTACAAGAAGCATGTCTGTAGTTCGAGATAATTGTATAAAGAGATGGTAATCTGTACTCTAAAAGCATGAGATCATACTTGTTGTAGCCAAAAAACATTTTAGCACATTTGTTGTAGCAATAATGAAGGCGTGCCATTGTTTTATCATTATAATTTTGCTGCAGAGGAGCAGCATATAAACAAATGTAATATGATTTAAACAATTTGACCTTTACTCTGGTAGAGCATAAATGAAAGTGTCTAGTTAAAATATTTGTACATGTGTAAAGACCCTTCATCTCCTTGGTTATATCAAGATCATCAGTTAGGTCATTTTTAATTATATGGCTAAGTTATTTAAAAGATTCAACAAAAACAATTTTACAGCCTGATATGCATAATTCTGGGAAGGAGTTAAGGATATAATTTTTGAGTTGGGTTAAACACCATACATACAGTTTTCTTTGTGTTAAAGAATATGTTAATTAAGGAAGATTCCTTATTTGTAAAGTTAATTAGTTTTTGAAGAGAATACCAAGATGGTGCAATTAAAACCATATCATCAGCATAAGCCACCTATATTACATCCAATACGTAGTTTTGAGATTAATAAAATCATATTCTGTATGTAAAAGTTAAATAGAAGTGGGGACAACTCTAAAACTATTTGATTTTGTTTTTTGCCATCGAACAAACATTTGTTGATTACTATACCAAAATGTAAGCAAACTAACAAGTTTTTTGGGTAACCCATTATCTAGTAATTTCTGAAACAACAGCCAGTAATTGTTTTATTAAAATGTTTTATTAAAGTGTATATATATATATATATATATATATATATATATATATATATATATATATATATATATATATATATATATATATATATATATATACAATTACTATTTACTGTCTAAGAAACCTTCGGGTTGAGTTACACTAACATAGCCCAACTAATGATTCATACAACAATGAATAAGCTGTTTACTTTGCAAATATGTTACAAGCCTCAGGCATTTTGCACCGGGTAATTAAAAATCAAAAGGTGCATACTGATATACATTCGTATCTATCTATTTGTATTATATATATATATATATATATATATATATATATATATATATATATATATATATATATATATATATATATATATATAATCACTATTTACTGCCTAAGGAACCTTTGGGTTGTGTTACACTCACATAGCCCAACTAATGATTCATACAACAATGTGTAAGCTGTTTACTTTGCAAATATGTTACAAGCCTCAGGCATTTTGCAGAGGGTAATTAAGAATCAAAAGGTGCATACTGATTTACATTTGTATCTATCTATTTGTGTGTATACATATATATATATATATATATATATATATATATATATATATATATATATATATATATATATATATATATATATATATATATATATATATATATATATGAATGTTAATTAAGAACTGATATCTATAAAAATAACTATATAAGATTTATTGTAGATAATAATATTATTATTATATTAACTTCCTAAAATATTACTTCTTCAACCCTCAGTTCTTTTCCTTTTTTGCACCCATATGCACAACACTCTGAACCTCAGGGATCTTTTTTTAATCCGCACATTATTGTATATTCAACTTAGCTGAAATCTGATTTTAAAGCGATTAGTCGAAAAACTAGGCCAAACGCTTACTTCAAGGTTTTTTTAAAATGAAAATAATAACTAAATTTTTTAAAAGGCTTACTTATTTTTTAAAAGGCTTACTTATTCAAATATCTGGGGCTTTCCAATATGGCGATTTTGGCGTCAAAAAATTCAAAATTTTGTTCAGAGTTGCGCTATCCAGTTATTATAGAGATCAGTGGATGCTATCCTTTATTGGATTCCCAAACAAATGCTGTGGGTGTGAAGCTAGTTTGTTGGTGTCATTTAATTCATCTTGTTTTCTATTTCCAGAATTGTGGATGTTGTTACTTAAGACAGTTTCATCATTGTTCGAGCCATCAGACTGTTGTTGGACTGGTTCTATTAATGGATTTATATCTTGTAGTGGGATAAGATCTTTTGTTAAACCGTATTATACTTTCCAACTGTGTTCCCTGATCTGTATGCATAGATGATGGTGTACCAAATAATCAAAAAGACTTAGTAGGTGTCGTATCATAGTGTTGGCTGTTATATCCTTACAATGGAATACAAATGTGTGAGTATTTGTCTACTACCACGAGGATGTATTTATTAGCTGTGGTGGATTGTAAAGGTCCGACCAAGTCCATAGAAAAGCGTTTGCAAGGTCTCATTGCCTGAATAAGACCTTGAAATACCAAAATACCAATGCCTTGAAATACCAAAATACCAATAAAACTTTTTACAATATTCATTTCCATAGTTGGGAATAAATATTGTAAAAGGTTTTATTGGTATTTTGAATCAAACAACATCAAGAAAGGACATTGGCTACAATATTTTAGTTTCCTGGTCTGTATGAAATTGTATAATTAATGTCTGCTAATTCTAAATACCATCTGGTTAGTTTTTCGTTTTTAATTTTTTTTTGAAATCTGTTTATTGAAAATAAGGGAAATGGATCTTTAGTTTGTAATTATAATGATATATTGTACTGAATCAACTATTTCCATCTTCTACAGCATTCTACTATGGCACCTGTTTCTTTCTCAACAATTGCTTGTCTTCTTTCAGCGTTTGTTAGTATTCTTAAGAAAAAGGCCACGGGTCTGCCTAGTTAAAGTATCGTTCCTCCCAGTGCTGTGTCAGAGGCATCTGTTTCAATAGTTAGTGGAACTTTGAAGTTTGGAGAGACTGGACAACCTTTTGCAAGTTTAATTTTGAGCTTTTAAATTGCTTTATTTTCTTGTTGGGTCAAGCCCCCTGGTTGGAAAATTGTCTCTTGCCTGAGTAAGTGGTTCTTCATATCTTTTTGGATCAGGTTTTATGTTTCATTTTCAATGATATGGCCTAAGAATTCGATGTGACTTTTTTTACTCTTTTCTTAGTTTATTTTGTTTGTTTGCGATTTTAGCTGCGTATAGAAAGTTGCTAAGATTTTAACTGTGCTCTTGGGCATCTTTTCCACCAATACATATATAGTCGAGATAAACATTTGTGTTTTCCAATTTATTAGCCTGTATAAATTCATTCATAACCCGCTGAAAAATTGGTACAGCATTTGTGTTGGGAACCCATCGTGATGTTGTATTGACTGGTTTAATTTTGTCAATATCAACTCCAGGTGTTAATGGATAAGTAGTACATTTCATGCTTTTTGTCGCCAGACAGAATTTTAAGGGCTCCTTGTTTCCTTTAAAATTGATAGATAAACTAAAAATATTAAATTCGTAAAAAAGAAAAAATTAAACAGTGGTGCTTAGAAATAATCAGCCCTAAAGTCATGTTATACAAACTAGTTGTTTTATTAGTTTTTAATTGTGTTCCCTTCATATTTTAGCATTTAGGACATTTACTGAATTCAGCATCGTAAAATCATAATAAATGTTTATTTAAATATTTATTTTCATGTTTTTACTTTTGTTATTCCTCATTTAATTGAGAAAAATGTTTTTTCAAAATGTTATGAAAACCGGGTCATTTTGGGAAACCAGGTCAGTATTAAAATATCTCGGGAACAGTTTAACATTTTGGGACGAAATTTTTTGTATCCACTTTTCTTTTTAACATACAACAGCCAAAGGAGTTTGAAGAAAATGAATGTGGAATTACCCTCTTTTCAACTTATGAAACAATTTTCAATATCTCAAACTGAGTATTCTGTTTTTGCATCAGTTTCCCTGATCACCTTTTGTTTTAAACTTAACAGACCCCTTTTTCAGTTTCTTGGTTTTCTTTCCTGCAGAAAATACATATAGACATTCATATAAACATACATACATACCATGCCATAACATACATATATGGATCCCATATAACACAGAAATTTGTTTGTATCTTTTTGAAAAATTTCAATGATAACAATAATTTAATATCAGATTTATGTCTGATTCTTGTGGTTGGCAAAACAAAATAAAGTTATGCTTTCATTGATTAGTACTTTTGCAAGTCAATGTGAAATTAATGTTGTATGGATTTCTAAAGTGCATGGACACTTATGTGCTTCCTTATAGAGCGTTTGGAAGAAAGAACAGATTTGGAAAAGTTAAAACAGTAATTTATCATCAAGAGTACTTTGAAATTTTCAAAAGTAAAAACTTGATTTAAAATATTCTTATTTGCTTTGTAGGACATTTTAACATAGTTGAACATTGACTGTCATTTTTATGTAAAAAAATTTTTTAAATAGAATGCTTTGAAAAACATCTTTAAACTGATCATTGCTTGTATCAGCCATTTTCCTTTCCATCCAAATATGTTCTTAATTGAAATTAAATCTGCTGGTAGTACGAACCAAGACAATATTTTTATTTGTTTTGTTCCAAAGTCTCCTCTATTCGTTTAGCTGCTGGAAAAAATTGTTTCTAGATCTACTTTAAAATTTTGATACTGATGGTTTCTTAACCTTTTTTTTATATGGATATTGTACCATTATACACATATTGAACTATATATTATTTGAACCTATACCTTTATGAGGAATGTGCTATCAAATACCTGATGATTCTCTACTGCTTTGTATTCATTGGTGACTTTCAACAATGGTCTTCTTTGAGTCGCATATATATATATATATATTTTATTTTAATTCACCTCCTCAAGGCCGAGAAGGCCACTACAGACGAGGAGGCTACTTATTTGTGGCTATAACCCTCTCTCAACTCTATAACTCCGAAACACGAACCTTGATGAACAAGGCCGCTGCGCGGAAAAACGAGTTGAGCGCGGTACTACCAGGGACGTGGTGAGGATCGAACTCCGAACCACTCGTTTATGAAGCGAGCGCTCTACCACTACACCACTACCGCATATGACACTATTCAATTTTTACCGCATATGACACTATTCAATTTTTACTGCCAAAATTTGCTATGACAACAGAAGATTTTGTTTTGACTTTTATTATTTTCCTTTCGCTTTCTAACGTGCTTTTTATTTTATTTTTTGTTATTCTTTTCTTTACGACTTGTTTTTTACAAAAAAATTTCAAACTATTTCTGGCATTTTAAATAATCCTTATTATCTAAGATTTATAAATTTTTTGTTTCTTTGATACTTTAATAAGAAATTTTATTTTTATTTATATTAAAACTTTTGTGAAGAACTGTACAATACAAATTATTTATAAAATAAAAATAACAATATAATAACTTTGCCACTCTTTGCCTCTCTCCAATTTTAATTCAATATTTCCATCCACTCTCCTCCACTGACTGCTTTTTCTCTACCTCTCTATACTCAATAAATCACAATTATTTTATAAATATCTTTTGTATAAACAAATATAACATGAAAATTGTTCTTAATATTTTTTTTTTTCCTAGATAAAATAGAAACTCTGCAAATGAAGAAAAAGACTAAAGAAATGGAATTAAAAAACGCACTCCATGCAACAAAAAAAGAATAATAAATGTATATATTTAGTAATTATTTTTTATTAGCTTGTAAATATCTCTCATTTGAACGTACAGTAAATTTTAAAATATTTTATTTTTAAATTTTAGAAAGTCAAGTATTTTATAATAACAAAAAAGCAAAAACTTAATAAATTTGTGCATTGTATAATTCGCTTCATTAAATTTGACAAGATATCAAAATTGTTTAAGTTTAAATATTTATGTAAAATTATGTAAAATAACACAATTAAATACGATATTAATTATCATATGAGAAATTAAAATTGTAAAAAGTATAATTGTAAAAAAATGTAATATTTGTGAACTTGTACAAAATTTATTAACTGTCCTCATGCTTTTATTTTAGTTAATTTAAATATTGTTTTTGTTGTTGTTGTTCATTATACTTTGCGTTAATTTAGACCGCATAAGTGAATTAATGTAATCCCCTTTTTTCTCTTTTATTTTATGTAATCTTTCTCTTTTCTCTATTACGTAAAAATATCACAACTTAACAATATGAGAGATCAGAGACCCTCTATCTTTTTATTAAATAGGATCTTAAAATATGAAGCGTGGTTATTTGAGCCAACAAAACCACTTGCCAAAATAGAACGCAATTAACTGTAAACTTAATTTTATTAGAGGGGCTGTCCATTAATTACGTCAACAATTTTTTGGCAATTTTTACCTTGTCAAAATTTTTGACAATATGTCAAATTATATATTTGTATAAAAGTAAAAATTAGGATTTGTATATCTATAGCAAATATTTGTCATTAGAGGCTGTTTAAATAATAAGCAACACGTTTTTGAGCTTTTTTAGACTTTCCCTATGTAAAATTTTGTGACATGTTTACTAACTCCTCCTTTCCCCTGCCTCCCACCTCATCTTGTATATGGCGTGCTATTAGTTTAAAATAAAATCTCCAAGTTTTTTTTTTTTTTTTTGCTAAAATTTTACTATTTCCGTTATAACAAGAATTGAAATTAGAAGTTTTTTTGTCATGTCACACTGTAGCTAACCACCCTCCCCGTGTAATATTTGCTAAAACTTTCGAGACCTCTCCCCATAATACTGTCGCGCATTATTTGAATAATCCCCAAATAGTTTTTTTCTAAATAAAATAAATGTTATGTAATCAATGCACTATATCATTTAAAAAGGGGTTATAAAAGCAACTATTACTTGCATTGTGGTAAATCAGTAAACAATTGCTTTTAATTAGTATTTTTATTGTGATTTTCAACCACTTTAAAAACTTTGTTTTTCAGTGGTTGAAAAGGTAGTCTGATAAAAACATGATTTTTGAATTTTTTAAATTTTCATTTCAAGTGCCCAAGACTGTATTGGCTGTGATAAGATAAGACATTGGTAAAGCTAATAAGATTAGACCTAGCTAAGATAGTCAGGATTTACTGTTTTATCAAAGAGCACCGGGGAAGAGCATTTAACATGAATTTCATTTTTTCATATTCGGTGTTGCAAAACTTGCTCAAAGATGGGTTCGAACCACGGAACCCTTGCATCTGAGGCAAGCGTGCTACCATTGCGCCTTGGCTGCTCGAATTTAATAGTTTTAAAATCTATAAAGTATCAGTTGTTGTCTCTTTTTGAAATAATATATTCCAAAAAAATTTGATCTAAAATATGATGATGGCATCCGAGTCCAAAAAGAGTTTTCATAAATTTTTGTTGCAAGCATTTTCATAGATTGAATGTCAGATTTTTAAACTGAAACTGAATTTTTAAAAATCATTTTTCCTACTTATTTTTTTAGTTACAACCAGAGCCGACGCCACGAGTTTTGAAGTGGGGAGGTGGGCAAAATTGTTAAATTTAAAAAAAAGTCTTCTATATCTAGAATTTTCTTTAAAAAAAAAGGTCCTTTATAAAAAAATTGGGGGGGGGGGCGCACGTGCTCCCTGGTGTCGCTTGTTCTTTTCTCCACTTTTGAGAGGTGACAAAAGGCATCTTATAAAAAAATTATTTGATTGTAAAAAGTCTTTGATTATGACCAAGCATAATATACTTTAACGATTGAACAATACATAAACGTTTATTTCATCAAATCCACGCGTGAACTTGAACATCAGAATTAAATCACCTCTTATTCTTCTTTCTTAAAGTGTCTTCGCTGCTCGGTGATGCAATGCTTAATTTCAGGAATGGTTTTTGTAACACGGCTTTAAACTTTTTCTAGCGCTTCTATGTATAAGTAAAAGTTAAGATATACATAATAAATAGATTAAAATCAATTTGAAAATATTTCCAAGTTTCTTAAACAATGGTTTGACTACGACACACTCTCTAACATTATTAACACTGAAGAAAATTAGTTAAAATAGATACTGTATAGTTACTTCCGAAAGACTTAATGGGTACAAATTTCAAAAATGCACAGCAGTTGAAAACGGGCATTAGTGCAAACTAGCATATGTGCGCCAAAAGAGTATGCAACCATTTGCATAAGTGAGAAAGAAGTTACAAAAACTGGCATAAGTATGAATCTCTATGCTAATGTTTCCAAATTCTTTTAGCACTTGTGCCAGTTTGCACTTTTTTCAGTTATTGTAACTCCTTCTAACTTGAGTCAGTTCGCTCTTCGGTAAATTTGCATTTATGCCAATTCGCATTTTATGAAATTCGCATTTATGAACCCCATAGACGAGACATAATTTCAGAGTATTACACTCTTTTTGAAGTAACCTTTTATATTCTCTTATATATTTTATATTTTTTAATAACTAAATATACTATTTTTTAGGAATTTTTTAAGTTTTAAATATGGTTATTTCAAATTATATTAATAAGTTATAATTCACAACGCATTTTCAAACGTTTTTAATGGGTTGCATAAACAGAAAATAAAATATTTAAAACTAATTTCATAAACTTTAAATAGTTAGGGAGAGTAGATAAAACTTAGTTTTATCTACTCTCCCTAACTATTTATCTAATCTCTTTTTATCTACTCTCCCTAACTATTTTTAATTAAGTAGATAAGAGTAGGTTAACAAATAAGGTTTGTTAAAATGTAAGCATATAATAAGAATAATATGTCTTACTAATATTAAAATGCTAATTTTAGGCACGTCATTCAAATTCTAATTGCATTGGAAATTCATTGGATTGCAAAATAAATTTGTTAAAGTATGGCAAAGTTTCCTATACATTATTTATATTATCACCTTCAGGGCCGTCCCGAGGGGAGTGGGGCGTAAATATTTTTTACCCAGTTACTTTACCAGCCTAAAACCTGCACCAAGCACACTTGGTGCGCAAACAAAATTGATGGCGTGTTTTAATGTCATAGTTTTTAAAAAAGCGAAAAAGAATAGCTGCTACAGTATATTCATCGCGTATAAATTACCAATGTTATGTTTGATTGGTTCGTCATAGTAATTTTGATTGGTTTATCATAGTAATTTTGATTGGTTTATTATTGTAATTTTGATTGGTTTGTCATAATAATTTTGCATTTTCTGTCAAACAACCTGCTCCTTCTAATTTTTTTATGTCGTTTTTTTTAAATTTCTTAAACGTGTGTCAACTAGAGAGTGATACGGAACAAAAAGTATCCCTGTCTCCATCCTATCATAAAGTTTTTTTTAATTTTTTTTTATGCTTCTAAAAGACCTTACATCCTTGTCACAAAGTAAAAAATATTTTCAGAGCTTGTTTCGAACAACGATTCTCTTGCTTCTAAAGCAAGTGCTTTAACCACTGCGGTCGTGGCAAAATGGTTAAAGCACTTGTTTTAACCACTGCGGCCGTGGCGTAGTGGTTGATGCAAGTGCTCTAACCACTTCAAGAAAGAAGGGTTAAACTTCCTGGGTAAATACTCCTTCCCGGTGCTTTGTGATAAGACCAATAGGTCTTCTTGGAGCACTTTAATAACAAAAAAATCTCTATCTCTAATATATGTGGTATACTTTCTACTTGGAAGTCAATACTTTGCTACTTTTAACTTAAACACCATAACAACCCCGTTATTTTGAAGTTAAACCACGGCTTTTTTTCATAAGCTATTAAGGCCACACATAATATCTCTTTTGATCAGGGCCGTCCCGAAGAGATTTTAAAGGAAGGGGGGGGTGATGTGTCTGTTTTTTTAATACTAGTGGACGCTTTGCACCTCTTCTGGTAATTACTTTGAAAATGAACATCTTTATTTATTTACACAATTTTGCCAATAAAAAAAAATTTAAGGTCGTAACTTATAAAAAATAATTACATGACCGGAGCTAGAAGAAGACTGATTCAATTTATCTAAGCGAAGCAGGTGCTTTGTTAAGCAACTGCTCGTACTTTTATAACAATGAACTAAAGGAATTTCTTAAACGAGATCACTTAAATGTTATACATTTTAACATAAGAAGTTTAAAAAAGAATTTTGAAAATTTTAGGAATAATATTGAGGAAACTTTAAATATTTTTAACATTATATGCGTAACTAAAACTTGGTGTAGTTCAGATGAGGCAAAATCTAACTCAAATCTCCATCTTCCTGGTTTTAATCTGGTACCTTTTTGCACGCAAAACTAAAAAACGAGGCGGTGGAGTACTTTTTTATGTAAGCGAAGGAATGCAGTTTATAAATAGGCCTGACATGAGTATTTCTGATGCCGATAAAGAGGTCTTAACAATTGAAATTTTAGCCAAAAAAACTAAAAATGTACTTATAAGTTGCTGCTATCGCCCACCATCTGGTGAAATAAATAGTTTTAAGTCATGTTTAATAACAGATATCATAAAAAAAAACTGGCAACATAAATTTAAACGCATTTAAATATCACTTAAATTGCAAAATTAATGGGTTTTATAATGATCTATTTGAAAACGGTGCATATCCGTTAATTAATAAACCAACAAGGGTAACTTCAATGTCTGCTCCCTTAATAGATAACATTATGACTACGGGCACTTTAAATGAGTCCCTCAAAAAGGGTTTAATTAAAAGCGATGCTTCAGATCATTTCCCAATTTTGTTCTCGATAAATATTGATATTGACTTAGTACCGAAACAAAATCAAGTTTAATTCAAACGATGCTTTAGCCAAGCAAACATAAAGTTGTTTAATGAGCAGCTATCCTTACTACACTGGAAAGATTTAAATTTTTCATCTGAAGCAAATCTAGTTTATAACTCGTTCTTTAAAACATTTTTTGAGGTTTATGACGCAATCTTTCCATTATGCGAAGTAAGTCAAAAAAAAAAAAGCATTAAGTCGCCATGGATTACCAAAGAACTTAGAAAATTGTCCAAAATTAAACAAAAATTGTATATTAAGTATTTAAAAACAAAAAGTGAAAAAATTAGGCGATTTATAAAAATTACGTTAAAAATTTCGAAAGTCAAAGAAAAAACTTAAAAAAAAAATACTACTCAAACCTACTTGAGAAGTTTAAACATAACTCAAAGCGCACGTGGCAAGTTTTAAATGAAATCACTGGTAACCATAAGATTAAAACATGCAACTTACCAAAAGTTATTAGAAACAATGACGATTTCATATGTAATCCAAATGATATAGCTAATCAGATAAATAACTATTTTGTATCTGTTGGTCCTAATCTAGCAAAAAATATTCCAGTTGTAACCAACAAAACAAATTATTTTAGCCTTCCCAAAATTTCTGTACTTAATAATTTTGAAATTTCAATAAAAGAATTTGAATATGCTTATAAAATGCTAAAAACAAATAAAGCGATAGGTCAGGACGAAATAAATAGTAACATTATTATATTATCTTACGAAATCATAAAAACTATACTATTCAAAGTGTTTAGTTACTCAATAAAACAAGGAATATTTCCTGACCAACTAAAGATCGCTAAAGTAACACCAATATATAAAGATGGTGAATTATCAAATATAACTAATTATCGACCAATATCTGTACTCTCTGGCTTTTCAAAGGTTTTTGAAAGGATTCTTTACAATAAAATATATGAACATCTTTCTAAAAATAAAATATTAAATGCCAGTCAATATGGATTCAAAAAAAAAATAACTCCACGGAATACGCCATACTTCATGTAACTAAAATATTGCAAATTCTTTTGAGAAATCACAATTTACTCTTACAGTTTTCATTGACCTATCAAAAGCCTTTGATACGATAGATCATGAGATTCTTATACAAAAACTTAAAAACTATGGAATCAGCGGGAATTTATTAAATTTGCTAAAAAGCTATCTAAACAGTTTGTACAAATTGACGTATCCTCCTCAACAAGTTTACTAGATATAACATGAGGTGTTCCCCAAGGGTCTATACTAGGGCCACTACTTTTTCTCATTTATGTTAATGATCTGCACAATGCCTCAAGTTTGAAGACAGTAATGTTTGCCGATGATACAAATCTTTTTCTATCCGGTAAAAATATCATTACACTATTTAATGAAATTAACATAGAATTAATTAAAATTTCAAATTGGTTTAAGTCAAATAAACTATCCATTAACTTGGAAAAAACTAAATGGACTTTATTTCATTCAAAATCCCCCAAAAAAATTTTTTTTTTGGGGATTTTGAAAGTTTTTTTATTTATGTACAAATGTAAGATAAACCTAACCCCTATATCCTTTCAAAATTTATATGCAATAAAACAAAAAAACAAATATGACTTAAGAAATGATTAATCTTATTTATCAACATTATTCTCATACAAGTTTTGGAAGATCTCTTTTAACATATCGCAGAGCTCTTCTGTGGAACAAAATAGTTTTGAAAAATTTTGATTTTTCCCAAAGTTGGAGTTTTCTTACTTTTAAAATTAAGTTGAAAAAAGTTATCTTGTCAATTGAAAATATTTTTGAGTTCTTTTGAGTTTATACCTTTTAAAAAAGTGTGTGGTTCCTTAATATATTGTTTTATTTTGAAATATTTAGTTTTATATATATTCTTTATTTTGTCAAACGTTATTTTATATTTTGAAATATCTGGTTAAATTTAAATTTTATTTGAAATTTGATTTGAAATTTAAATTTTATTTGAAATTTTATATGAAATATCTGATTAAACTTAAATTTTATTTTTAAACGTCATTTATTGTAATTATTTAATTTTTTATATTTTGCGCTAGAAGTTTTTTTAGCACAAATCGGCGACTATTAGAAGGGGGTAGCGACTACTGGACCGTTTACCCTATCTCTGAATTAATAATATATAAAAGAAAATGTATATCGTTTAGCGTTTAAAATTCATAGTTTTTCAAAGAATAAGATTTAAGAATTGTTTTGTAACTTGAAGAAACAAAGTTTAATAAAAAGTTAAAATGACAAAAATAACATTTAAGAATTGGTTTGAAAGAATAAGAAGATATGATTTAAATATAAAACAAATTTTATTGTTAGTGCAATTTATAGTTGAACTTATTTAATCAAATTTATGATTTTTATGAAAATCATAAATTTAAATTTATGATTAAACTTTTTACTGTTTTTTGGTTTTATAAAAAATTTATAAAACCAAAAAACAGTAAAAAGTAAAAATAAAGGATTAATAAACAACGCAAAAAGAAAAAGAAATTTCTCAAAAAGAAGATTTAAAATAATAAAATATATGTAAATATGTTGATTAATTACGTATTAATAATCTACAGTAATTAATTAACTATTGGTTATTGATTTCTAATTTAAAGAAGCTTTATTAGAAGAAATTTAATTCATTTTCATTTAACGAAAGTTATTGCTTGAGTTTTGTTTTGAATCGGTTTAGAGAATAATTAGTTTTCAGTTCATTATTTGATATTATGTTCAATAACGTTGGTCCTCGGTTTACAATAGAGAATTTAGTAGTGGAATAATAAGTTTTGAATTGAATGTAGTTGTATTTTGAAAATCTAGTAGGGTATATGTGATTTATTTTTCAAAAATTAAATAAGATTGGTAATATACTTTTATCAAGTTTGAACATGAAAATAAGAACATGGTAGAGGTTTAGTTTATATACATTTAGGATATTTAGTTCATTAAAGAGTGTTTGTGAGAAACGATCTACGTTTGAAACTATCCTTATAGCCTATTTTTGTGTACTAAGCAATTTTTTTGGTTTTTCTCGCGTTAGTGCTGCACCAAGCAATGTTCGCATAACTTAAGTAGCAATGAATAAAAGAAAAATAAATGTTTTTTAAATAAGATTGATTTAATAACTGCTTAGCTTTGTAAATTATACCTAAATTTTTCTATATTTTATCTTCAACTACATCTGTATGTTCCATCCAGGTTACATTTCCGTCTAAAAATACGCCTAAAAACTTTATTGATTGCTCTCTCTTAATTAATTTATTACCAATAAAAAGGTCCAGAAGTTTCTACCGCCTTTGTCACCATTAAAACCAGTTTCATCACAAATCCACAAACTTATGGCTTTACTATTTTTAAACCTATTTTTGATAAACTAAAATTTTTTTTCAAAACATACCCTGCTCTCAAAAATTTTTTTTCAAAACATACCCTTTGTACCATTTGCGACTAGGCGCCCCATTTATGTTTTAACTTTACATTTTAATGGTTATACACGCTTGCTATTGAAAACACGTCGGGGTGTAGTGATAAAGCAAATATTGTCTTCTTTTAGCCCCGGTCATGTAGATTTTATTTATATAACACGGCATTGTATTCTTTTTTTTTAATGACAAATAAATAATAAATAAATAAAAATAAATAAATAAAGGTGAACCAAGGTTAACTCGATAAAAGTTAAAAAATTTGTTGTATTGCCACTACCTACTAGTAAAGTCTTATTTGATTTTCGGTCGGATAACGTTGATTTTGAAATGCGTTAGAATTAAGCGGCGGCTCTTAAGCCAAACTCGCCATTTTCAATCTTATCCAAAGCGCTTTTTATTGTCTCCTCAGTATAAGGCTTTTCGCTTGTTTTTTATTTTACCAATTTAAGTTTAGTAAATTCAATTCAGTTACAGATTTGTAGAGATTTTTGAAATTAAAGAAACGAACCTTCAGGTACACAAAGTAACCACTCTTGTGGTTACTTTGTGTACTTTATCACTTTAACTTCAACAGTATAAAAGCAAAAGTTCAAAATTAATCAATGCGAAAAGTATGAAAACTTAAAAAACCAAAATGAAAAAAATTCAGTCAGTGTGAAAAAATAATAAATTCATTTTAACATAATTAAAAAATTCAACTAAAGTTGAAAAATTCAACTAAATTTTTTTTTGTTTGCGCATAATTTGGTGCGAACGGACGTGTTTTTTATTAAGAAATTTACTTCAGCAAAAAAAAAAAAAAAAAAAAAAAAAAAAAAAAGATTTTAATCTCGATGTATTTAAACTTTATGCTATATGGCGCCAAGAGAAATTGGTGAGTTGTTTTTAACAATACAGTCAAGTAACAATATTTTAGAGAACTATATTATAAATGTAGAGGAAATCTGCTCACATCCAAGGGATGTAATCATCTATGGGTTTTCTCAATTTAAGGAGGCGGAAGTTTTCAAATTAAGAGTGGAATTATTTCAAGAAATATTGGAACGTTTTGACATAGAGCAGTTCTCACTGCTAAACATTATTCTAGACGCGGAAGATCCCGTTAAAAAAAATCTGAGAAAACGGTATAAGATATTAACATGTCTTGATGATATTTATCTGATGTCGATTTCTTTAGCGGAAAATCAACTTCATAAAGACTTTATTAAATTGATTTCTAACTCCAAACAAGCTAGTCAACAAATGTATCAACCGCCAGATATAAATATGGCATTGATTTTAAAAGAAGTTATTGATCGGTTAAAAGCATTACAATTAGAAAATAAAAAAATTATGGCAGATTTGCATCTATTACAGGTAAAATACGACGAACTACAAAAAACAAATAACGAAATCGTGAAAAATCAATGTGCGTCACAATTTAACAACACAAGTAATTGTGAACCTCATAAATCGCAAGAAAATATAAAATCTATTGTTTCAAATTCAATAAAATATCATTCCCCAAATCAAAGAAATACGCTGGAAGAAGTTACTGCACACTCCAGCACAGAGATTTCAAGTTTATATATCGATAGAAAAAATAAAATTAGAGATTCCTACGCTACCGTGGTTAAAATGCAAAACCCGGAACAAAATAACCGGAAACCAGAAAAAGAAAAAGACTGTGTAACAGACTATCAAGAATTCAAAGTGGTAGGAAAAAATAATAAAGTTAATAAGAGCCATATGGATAAGCAAAAAAAAGAACCCGTTTTCGGAAACAAAGTCGCTAGCAACAGAAGCTCGATTGCGGGCAAACGTATTATTCGAGAATCATATATATTTGTAGGCGGAGTTTGTAATTCCATATCCGAAGAAGATCTATCAAACTACATGAATAAAGAAATAGGTATTACTCCTTTAGACATAAAGCTTAATAGAGAAAACATGTACAACCGCTCTTTCAAAGTAAAAATTAATAGTACTGAAAAAGGAATGGTACTTAAACCCGATGTTTGGGATAACAACATTATTGTTAAACCGTTTAGAATGCGGCGAGAAGCACTAACAATCGAAAAACCACATCAAAATACCGAAAATCATTTGCCACAATTCTTACACCACTCTTCAGCATTTATGCAACAATAAAAATTGAAATCATAATGGGAGAAAAAGAATTAAATGTAACTAACACAAATATTACGCTATGTGCATATAACTGTCAAAGCTTTAAATCGAATTCATATTATATTTCTAAGTTGTTAAAGTCTTTCGATATTATTTTTATATCAGAACATTGGCTTTTAAATATTGAGAGTTTTTTGTTAAATAACATTGCATTACTAACACACAAAGTTTTTTTTCATGCGGCAGAAAAAATACACACGGTAGACCATATGGAGGAAATGCTTTTATGGTACGAAAAAAATGGTCGTCTTTTTACATAATACATGAAGATGAAAACATTCTTGCTATTAAAGGCACACTTAACAATCGTAACTTAATTTTTATTGGTGTTTACCTTTCATCTTGTCGTAATAATAACGAATCATACGCAAAATACTCTTCTCAGTTACAAACAATCACTTCAATAATGAACAACTATGAGGATGAAGGAGAATGTATTATTTCCGGAGACTTTCAGTCATTTCCATATAAAATATATGATTCAGAGCTTCGTAAAAACAAAACTAGGAACAATTTCTCAAAACATCTCACTAATTTTATTGAATCAAATCAGCTCGCTTTTGTCGATATAATCAACGGTGCTGGGCCTACTTATACCTATCAACATAAAACTCTTTCTAATTCTTCTTACATTGACCATATTGCATCCTATAAACAGACAGAACTATGTTTTACAAACTGTCAAGTTATGCAATCTTCACCGCTTAACCTTAGTGATCACCTTCCGGTGTCTACGAATATTAACTTTGAAGGTACCGGCTTATCACACGAAATAAATAATATAATGCAAAAATATAATTCAATACCAAAACATGCATGGAATAACGAAAGGTTTATTGACTTTTATAATCTCAATCTATCAAAAGCATTTACTAGTTACGCATTTAAGGAAGATAAAATAGAAGAAGAAATTCAAAAAACATGCTTATATATAAAAAATGCAGCTCTCTTGGCAGTTAAACAATGTTTCGGACAAAAAGAATTTTATAAGTACTCGAAACCTTGGTGGACACCTGAGCTTAAAAAAATTAAAGATAATCTCTCCTTTCACTTTAGACAATGGCAAAAATCAGGCTATAATAAGTCAACAGAATGTATATCCTACAAAAGATTTATTTATTCCCGAAAAAACTTTCGTAAAGCTGTAAAAGCGGCACATAACAAAAAAATTCACGAAAAAACTAAAAATATAGAACACTTACGCAATACAAATCCTCAAAGGTTTTGGGGTAATATTCGAAAAATCAAAAAAAATACTAACAATCGACTCTTTACAATTAATAAATTGCAGAACAAAAACGAAATCGTCGAAGAATTTAGTCATCATTTCCAAAAACTACTTAATACACCGCAATATACAAATAACGAGTTCAATCCTCTCCAAATTCCACATTTAAGTAAAGAGCCTAATTCAAAAGTTATCTCGACAGCTGATATTGAAAAATGTATTTTAAAGCTTAAAAATAATAAATCTTACGATTGCTATGAAATCAGTGCCGAACATCTTAAAAACTCTCACAACAAGAATCTTCTTATTTTACTTTCGTCGTTTTATAACAATATGTTAACAAATGGAAAGGTTCCACACGGTTTATCAACCGCCAAAATTATCCCATTAGTCAAGTCTTATAAAACATCACTAGAAAATCCAAATAACTATCGAGGAATCAGCATTATACCAATTTTTACAAAACTTCTCGAATATCTTATCATACACATATGTCCAGATATAACAGAAAGTCATTCCCATCAATTCGGTTTTAAAGAAAACAGCTCTACCCTCCACGCAGAATTTCTTCTGAGTGAAACAATAAAGCACTATAATCATAATAACTCACCGCTATATATATGCAGTCTAGACGCCAACAAAGCTTTTGACAGTTGTAATTGGGAATTACTATTCGAGAAACTCTATTACCAGAAAAAAATCCCATTATCTATAGTTCATACAATATTATCACTATATCAAACAGGAACTTCTAATATATCATATCTTGGATGTACATCAAACAAATTTAGGCTGTCTCAGGGAGTGCGTCAAGGATCCATACTGTCGCCTCATCTCTACAATATCTACACAGAGAACCTTCTAGAGAAAATTGTTTCAGAATCAAAAGTTGGAACTTCAATAAATGGTGTATACACAGGTATCATTGCATATGCTGATGATATAGTTTTACAAAGTTCCACTATATCTGGTCTTCAGAGCCTTATTAACATTGTTCAAAAGTATGGACTATCGAACTTTATTAAACTGAATACAGAAAAAACTGAATTTCTAATATCTGGAATAAGTTCGATTTTAATTAACGTTATTTATATTAACGGTGATCCTATCAAGCCTCAAAACAATCTAAAACATCTTGGTTTCCTTTGGGATAATAAGAACAAAAAAATGACAGCAACACTCCAAAAACAAAATATAACTGAACGTGTAACGCAATTTTTATCTGTTGCAAAAGGTCTTATAAGAAATGGACTTCGCTTTTGCCAGCCTGCTACCATAGTTCATTTATTTAATTCTTTAGCTGTTCCAACGTTGTTATACGGATTAGAACTGTGTGGAAGCAGCAATAAGCTTCTAAATAGCATTGATATAGCTGGACGATCTGTCTTAAAATCCTTCTTTAATATTTCAAAGCAAAGTAGAAATTATATACATTCTTATTTCAAAGTAGACGCTGTGTCAGACATTCTTTTTCGCAACAAGTTAAATCTATTTATCAGGCTTTTAAACAACCCCATATGTTACTCGATTATACGGACTCAGATGCCTTTAATGAATCAACGATCATTTGTGGGTGAGGTAATGATAATGTGTAAGAAAGCTGATATAAACATGCTCCAATTTATGATCGAGGGTAAGAAAATTATAATTGCACGCCCTCAGGAAGCATTGGAGGCCAATGTTGCGGCGATCTTAAAACAATCGTTCCAACACTGGAATTTAAAGGAACAAAGAGAAGTATTTAGAACGCTGATGGAGGAAAACATTCCAAGAACGATGCAAGAAAATACTTAAATGTGCTTTGTTTTTTTTTAATACTTTTACCTATAGTTTATGTAATTATTGGGTGTTTAAAAGAATAAATATATAAAGTGAAAAAATAATAAATAGATTAACCTATTAAAATTTAATTGATTATAGAGGGGATTTATTGTATCCGGTTTAAAGTGGAAACTAAAGAAAATCTTGTTTCCGTCATAGCTTTTTAACGGAGTAAGGTTTCGAAAATCTAAAACTATTTTTGGAATTAGCAGAAGATTTCCAACAAAATAGCTTTCTTTATTTTAAAATTGCCTTTTTAAATCTTTCATGCTAAGAACCTAATTTCCAAAAAAAAGTTTGATATTTAGGGTTTGAACTTAAATACTTTTTTTTAGGTTATTAAGGTCCTCCCTGAAGTCCTAACTGTCTCATCACGGAGCACCGCGGCAGAGCATATAACTAGAAGTTTACGCCTCCTTCCTAACTAGAGCCGGTGTAGTAGGCAGGATTGACTTAACGGTAGCGTTCACTGTACAGTAAGCCGTGCCGGAAGATAGCACACACTTTACAGTGCTTGCTGCCTAGGTGCAAGGTACTGTACAGTAATTCCTATGGCTAGGCACCAAATACTTAACTCAGGTAACATAAAACATTTTTTTAGTTTAAACTTATTTTTTTTTAATAACTTTTAAAATAATTGGATTAAGTTAATTTTATAGTACAATTTAGGTTAAATTTTTCAAACTTCTTTTTTCTAATTAAATAACATTACAGAAGAGTTTTTACGACATGATCTCCTTCTTAAATTTGACCTGTTTTGAAGTATATGACTGGGTATTCTTATTTTCACTAACATTCGTAAGATTATCTTTCAAGATTTACGAGGTTCTACTACCCTTATTGACATACAGATTAAGGGTTTTATTTCAGACTTTTCTTGTGGTTGTAACCACAATGTTGGTAAAAGTTTTACAAATAAAATATATATTTATCAAGGCTGCTTTTAGCCTTTTGTGGACCCTTGTGTAGTAAGTTTTGTTGGCCCTTCACTTCTTTGATTGTTTTCTATGCTTTATTAATTGATTAGAGTAATATTTTTTTCATAAAAATACTATTATAAGGACCCAAATGTGGGTAAAAATTCTAAAAAAATAAATATTTTAAATAATTTTTTTCATTCAGTAAAAATTCCGTTGTGACACGCTAGTTACCCTTTTTTAGTTCCTGGACAACTGTACCTGTCAATGTTAAAAAAATCATTGATTTTAGAAGACTACAAATCTACGTTGAGGTTGGCTGTCTTCTAAAGTTTTATAGTTTTAATTTTTTATAATTAACTCATTGGTATTTTAAAATCTGCGTTGGCATTTAAAAAAAAGTATGCGTGCGATTAAAAAAGAAAAGAGGCCATCTGCAAGACAAGAAACTTCAATTGTATTCCTCAATCAAATAAATTTTGTTGTTTAAAAAGCAAACCTTAACTACTTAAAAATTAAGAAGCTTTCATTAAAAGTTTTTACAGAAAAAAATAAATTTATAATAGTATTTTAAATTAGCATAGTATCAATAAATTCAATTTCTTGTATGCTAAAACTTAAATCAAAACTTAATGAGGGAGAGTTACAAAATAAGTCTTTAATTAGTTTTAAAATGATAATTTGCATAACATTTTGGATTTACAAGAATAGTTAAAGCAATCTTACAATAAAGTCAATAAGAAATATAAGTATATAAAACTTTTTAAAAAGTCAATAAAAACACAACTTAATGTGAACAAAAATCAACTGACAGCTAAAACTCTATCATAATGTGCATCAGTATTTTGCAAATAAACAATTTGGTCATTTTCTTTTATTTCCATCAGTTTAAACCGATTTATATTTTGAAGAAGAGGTTTGTAAAAAAACCACGAAAATACAGAAGCTTTAGGAGGTTTATAGTAAACAGCTATTGGTGTATCCAAGGCAGTAGCTAATGCATATATATCGACATCAGTGCCCCATATTAGATCAGTCTCCATTTTCGAATCACTAATATATTTTAAAACTGGTTTTGATATATAAGCATCAAAAGCATTTCTATATTCCGCTTTTAAAAGAGTATCAATTGCTAGTTGACGCAGTATTTTATAAAACTCTTGACTTAGACAAAATTCCTAACTTAAAGCTCAAAATAAGCAATTTCCATCACATTCAATTTTATCAACACTAATCGGTTTTCCCAACTTTTTTTTTCGTACAGCAAAACCTTTTTTAAAAGGTGTTTTATTAGTTAAAGAAATTTTCAACATTTCTTTGTTCTCCATTTACTATTAGTATGTATAAAAGAGTTTGTTTTGCTAATAACAACTTCAACAATTTCTAAAGATTCAGATTTAATATAAGAAACCTCATCATATGATTTTTGAAGTATTTCAACTTCAGATCTTTTCTTTGAAAGTTTCATGTTCGAACCATGATGAAGTATTTCACCATTTTTTTTGTTTTAGCTGATAAAGTCTTTTATCAATAAATGTTTCTATAACTTCGTACGGTCCATCCCAAACAGATTTTCCAATATCACCTTTTCTATCAGCTCTTCTAAGATTATAAACAAAAACCTCATCGTCTTTATTGAATTGGATTTGGTTTTTGTGATGTTTCTCATAGTCCTTCTTTTGTCGCAATTGAGATTTCTTTATATTTTTTTTTACTTCAACATGAATTATACTTTGAATGTTTTTAATTCCTTTTTAGTTTTCAAGCAAATCAGCCTGTTCCAAAATACCTTAAAAGAATAACTAAATGTATAAAATAAAATTTAATAATTTTTAAATTTAATATTCTATTCGTTTATTAAAATAAATACCTTCTTTTATGTCTAAATCAACAGGTACATTGTGAATTAAGCTTTGATCATTATTTATGCAATGTAATAATAAAACTGGCTTCATTGCACACATAACTTAAAAAGGAGTGACACCGGTTGACTTGTGATGAGTTGTTCGAAATGCAAACAGTATGCCATCTAATGAATGAGGCCATTTTTCTTGCTCCCCGCTCAGCACTTTAAGCATAGAACCCTGTATAGTTCTATTAGCTCTTTCAACCAGACCATTTGCCTGAGGATGGTAAGCCAAAGTAATACGTTGACAGGTTCCAGTAAAATTTAGCAAATTTTCAGAAACTTTATCACAAAAAATTCTCGACCTTCATCATTAATTTGAATTGAGGCACAACCATGTCGACATATAAGTTCATAAAGAAATCTGGATACCTCTTTAGCACTTTTATTATAAACAGGCTTTGCTTCAATCCATTTTGAAAAGTACTTTAGGAAGACTACAGAGATCAACACCAAATTGATGCCATATTTTTGTTGGAACTGGTATTGGATGCAACTCTGGAGAAACTTTTTTCATTTTTAAATTTGCTTTTTGACAAGATTCACAAGTGGCAACATAATTTCGGGCATCTTTATTCATATTTGGCCACCAAAATCCTTAATCAATCAATTTCCACATTGTTTTATCTCTCCCAACATGTCCACCTACAGCCTTTGATTCAGTTGATGTGCCTAACTCGTTGTGTGCTGCTTTTTTGTACTGATTACGAGACATTTGATCTTTGAAAACACATAAAGTCTCTGGGTCTTTAATGATTTTTCTATATTTGTAATGTAGCATACTATTAACAAATCCAAACCTCTCGCTTTGTTTTTTAAAGTTTGTTTTAATACCTATGTTTTCTCTTCCTTGTAAATGTTCAGGAAAAATTCCTGATAATAAATAATTCTCAATATCATAAAAGTTCGGTTCTTTAATTATTTTTTTAGATGATCTTGAGTAGTCTATCTCTGATAAATTTTTGTCTGCCATTTTATACTAAAATATCTAAAATAATAAAAAAAGTGTTTATAGCAGTGCTATAGGCATATATTATGTGCTATAGGTGCATACATCATATGCCCATAGCACCTATAGCATAAAAAATAATTATCATAAATTTATAATAAAATGCACGTAAACAATATTAGTTAAACAATTAATTGAAATGATAATCTATTGAATTATTTCAGAGCGGTTATTATATAACAGAGTTGTTAGTCCTTGATCTTGGCCTAGCCTTAAAATTTCCATTTTCAAGACCAAGGCCCTTAGCCTTGAAACTGTTGGCCTTTGCCTTAAAAATTTTAGCTTATTTAGGCCTTAAAAAAAACACATTTTCTTATTGATTTTGTTGAAATCTGATCATAAACTTGGTCTATTTTTACAAAATGTGGTTTTATTTTCACATCACTTGCTATTTACAGTTTTGGCCTTAACGTACAGCAAATATTGAAGTCTTAAATCTTAAAAATCTTTGCTTCCGTCTTGGCCTTGAAACTCTAATTCTTGGTCTTGATCTTACAACTCTTGGCCTTGTAACTTTTGGCTTTGGTCTTGTAACTTGTGATATTGGCCTTGCTACTTTTGGCCTTGTTAACAACTGTTATATAATAATTTACTATATAATAATCTTGAAAATAATAATAATCTTAATTTGACCTAAAAAAGTTACTACATACAAAAAAGAAGAGATAAATATTAAATTTTAAACGTTTGATTTTGAAATTTTATTTAAACTAATACTATACTGCTATAGCAGTATGTTTACTATAGTGAACAAACGTTTGGCGCTACTCGACTTTCTCCCCCCCCCTGTTTTTATGATTGATTTTTATAGAGTATATTATACTGATTCTAAATCATATAAAAACATAGGTCTGAAAACTTGAGGAAAGTACTCTAAACTGATGTTAAAGTATAAAAATCCACATTAAAAAACGCTAATATTTCACCATCTTTTTAAAAACATTTTAACACTGTTTTTAAAATTTAGGTAATTAATTTTTTAACTAACGACCCGGTTTTTATTGTTGTTTTTATATTTTATGATGTACATACATCAACTGACATATAGGAATAGGCGCAACTAAATGTACATGTATCGACTGACAAATAGGAATTGGCGCGATTAAATATACATACATCGACTGACAAATAGGAATTGGCGTAAATAAATGTACATATCTACTGACAAATAGGAATTGGCGCAATTAAATGTACATGATTTTGGTCAGGGTTTGGTTGGGGCAGGAAATCAATAAAAAATGCGTTTTAAATTGAAGCGTCGATAGAAACCAGGGTTTTTCAAAGTTTTTATTGAAAAAGAATTTTATTATAACCGAGTATGACAAAGATGGCTAATATTAGCGTTTTTAATGTGGATTTTTATACTTTAACATGAAATTAGAGTACTTTCCTCAAGTTTTCAGACCTATGTTTTTATATGATTTAGAATCAGTATAATATACTCTATAAAAATCAATCATAAAAACAGGGGGGGGAGAAAGTCGAGTAGCGCCCAAACGTTTTTTATATTATTTTCCATGCTTCTTACCTCTTTTTAAAACATTTACACGGCAAAATTAAAATGTTAAGTGTTCGGTACCCAAGTACAGTGTTCGGCACCTAGGTAGGAATTACTTGCCAAGTGATCGGTACCGTCAGCATAGTCATAAGAAATATATGATAAATTATTCTTATGACTATGCCGTCAGGTAGGAATTACTGTATAGTGATCTGTACCGGATAAGTACTTCATACCTCCTAAACCTCGGACTTTTGGCTCAGAACCCTTAAGTCCGAGGTTCGGACTTTTTTTTTCCTAAACAAATTTTTTTTTTTTTTTGACTAAGAGAATACGTTTTTTTTTCAGAAACACTTTGTAGGTAAAATATAATTATATGTAAAATAAATTAGTTTAAATAGTAATCATTTTTGTTTAATTTCTTCAGTTTTTGAATGTAATTATCAGTTTACTTAACAAGTCAGGTATATATGAGATCTAGCATTATGCAAGTATTGCAGCTCAATAAAATTACTGCTTTCCTTAAATGTAATCTAAAAATTTTTGTTGCAAAATAAAATTAAAAATTAACTGAATAACTTGTAATATTTCTTTGGACCCTGCGAGGCTTATTCTATCAAAGTATTGTGTTGTAACTTATCCCGGTGCTGGGTAAGTACATTTTTTTTGTTAATTTTTGTTTTGATAGCAAAATAACTAAGTTTTATATTTATCAATGTTGGTTTATACGTCACTAAAATCTATTTTATAACCCTGATAAAAAATGAACAAAAAATCAGAGTTATAGGAGATAAATGTTTTTAATATTTGTTGCAACTAGCCAAGTCTCCCCTATTATTTAATTTTATATAATGAGTTACATGATCTATAGTACCAAAAGCGATAAACCTATGAAAATATCTGTGTATATTGTGATGTTTCAAATGAATCTAGTATAGTAAATTATACTATACTTCCAGTATAGTATATTCTACTATACATTGTATAATAAGAAAATAAAGTGTCATAATATTGTAAATAAACTAAGATGTTTATCTAATTATAAATAAATAAAAAATTTACAACCATTACAAATTACATAAGATTGAACAAATTATAAAAAAATCTACAAATGAGGATAAAAAAAATACACAAAATTCGAAAATTAAAGTGAAATAATTAGTTTGTTGAGTAAATTCCATTTCTGAAATTATATATGAGTTGGTTGAGGAGAAGCTTCATCAGCTGGTGACATGTCTTTGTTTATTTTGCGCAAACTCTGAGCAAGTTTTAATTCGGCTAAAGAACTCCGTAAAGATGATCTAAAAATATTTAAAAATTATTTAACTTTATGTTTTTAGGATTTCTTAGTTATTACACTAGTTATTATTAAAGGCGAGGTCACACTTAAGCAAGGGTTTGGGTTGCGGAACCTGAGTCGTTTTGGGTTGCGGCCCCTGAGTCGTTTTTAAATTACTGTTTCCCTAAATAAATGAACCCTGAGAATTTTTTTAAAAGTTGTTTGGCTCAATAAATAATACAAATAAGTCTAAAAATAAAAATTCTTCTTAAAATATCAGCCTTCTTCTTAAAATGTTTACCCTTTTTCTTAAAATGATCAGCCTTCTTCTTAAAATGTTAACCATTCTTCTTAAAATGCCTCAACCTACTTTTTAAAATAGATAGTGTTTCTATTATTTATTTTGGTGTGCATCACCAAGATCACATAAGAAGCGTTAAGATTTGAGTTTATTAACAGGGATGGGATAATATGCAATAGCCTCATCCCTTTAAGTTATATCCATGTGCAACAGTGCACTGTTTATTGATCTTGCAATACCTTGTTATATCATATATATATTTTAAAGCATATACCATATATATTTTCAAAATATTATTAATTAAGCTGCTCTTACATGCACTTTTATTTTTATATTTACATTAATTTTTAAAAAAATTTGGATATTAAATTTGAATTGTGGACAATAAATTTACAATAATTTCTGTATATTCAATATATTTAGTATACAAATTGGACCATTGAATTTTTGCTTACATTTTTAAAAGTAAAACATTATTTCAAGATGAGTAATTAAATTACCTGAGTTATATTGATTGTTTTTTTTTTTTTTTTTTTACTTTAGACTATTGATCAGACATTATGTAGACTATATGTCAAACAGTAGAAATCAAATTCATTTTCATTATTTATAAGAAAAAACATATTATCCGTATATATAAAACAAGATAAACTGCTAGTTTATAATTTTTTTTCTGAACAACTTGGAACTAAATTTAATTGATTAATTCTCAAAAATTCATCTTCAGATACAATCAACAATGGGGCGCAAGTGCAAAATTCAATGATAAATTTGTACAAAAACATTTAGACTGGCTTTGTAAAGACTTCATTCTTCCAAAATAAAACATTTGTTTATGCAATACAGAAAGTACAATTATGCAATACAGAAAAAAACAATCATCTCTAAGCAAGCCAGTTAAATCATTTAATCATCAGATAAACCTTGCAGAACTTGAATCTTCGAGTGTTATATGCTAGTAGTTTCAAACTTTGTAAAGAAGGAAAAAGAAAATATGCTTAGCTAGTTAGAAATTTGAAAATTCAAACATATGAACATGATCAAAATACTCCCAATCAAGTCTTAGCACTCATATTGTTATAACAATATGAGCAAGTCTGATTGTCAGTGTCCAAGAAACAATACCATAGGTAAAGTCTGCAACTTATATCTATCTTATAATATTTAAGCAAAGCAAAAGAATTGTCTTCCAGATTAGGCATGCAAGCGTTAGTCAACTACATAGTACTACGTATGATAGAATGTCAGGGAGAAGTTATTAAGTCAATAAAAAATTTTTGCAGAATGATACTAGGTGTTAGGTGTAAAGTTGTCTTTGATGGATCAACTGTTCAAACCATTTATACTCAAACAATAACAGCTAAAGAAAACAGAAACGTAGCAGATGAATCTAGCTTATTCCTCACTTGATTTGTGCCATTTTTCTGTGCCTGTATTCTGGATATAGTAATGGTAAAAAAAAGATTTTTTGGTCTACTATTATCTATCACCCACCTTCTTTTGCAGAGCTATAAGATTCTCCAAAAACAAAGAAAAATTAGATATATAAAGATAAAGAAGAATTATAAGATTATAAGAGAAGAATTACAAGCACTAAGGCTTTAGAAAGAATTTTTATTATTTAGAAAATGACTTTATCAATATTGAAAACATTTATTTATTACAATAATTTGTATTTATTATTAGAATTAATATTTATATGACAAATTTGAATTTGCTTAAACTTTATTTGCTGAAACATTCTTACAAAATTAAATTTCAGAAGGATCAAGCATCAAGTGTTAACATTTAAGAATGATAAAACATTTAATTTTTAACCCTTGTAAATTATAAAAAAAGAAATGCTCCTAAAACTCACATGTTCACATTTTTTTTGTTTGAATTTGGTGCTGGAGAATTTGTCATATTTATATCACTGTCCAACGAAATTTCATTAGGATCATCTAAAAGTCCAACAGTACTATACCTAATGAATAATAATATAAAAAAGATAACAAAAGCTATTAATTCATTTGCTCATTTATTAAACCATAAACTATAAATTCAAAGTAAAATAAGTTTACAAAAAGAGACAAATCATTGCAATTTAAAGATCACATAAAACAAAAACAAACAAAAAAAACAAAAAAAAAAACAACAACAAACAAACAAGCAAAAAAACTGAAGAAAAAGGAAACTGCAAAAGAAATATATAATTAATATGGGGAATATAAAATCTCAAAACACAAAATAAAAACAAGATATAAGATAAAAAAAGAAAAATAACCAAATCGAAAGAAAAACTTTTTATCTTAAAACAACATAATAAAATTTTTGAAATAAAAACAAACAAAAAAACAAATAAAAATCACCAAAGGTTAAAAAATGGAACTAAAAAATAGTTATATATATATAAATGTGTAATACAAAATATGACCTTATTAGGAGAAAAAGACAAATAATTTTTTAAATTGAAAGTAAGATTTTAAAATTTTCATTTTATCTTTTTTTTTTTCTTTAGCATTTTAATTCATATGTTTTTTTACTTCAAATTTTAAAGTTTTTTTTTTTCTTTTGTGCCCTTAGTGGACTATTAAGCTGGGTTTCCTTTTTTTTGTGTGTTCTTGGTGGATTATTAAGTAGGATTTCCTTATGTTTTGTGTGCTCTTAGTGGATTATTAAGTTGGATTTCATTTTGTTTTCAAATTTCACAAAAAACCTATTCTAACAATACATACAAAAAAGTTTTTTTATGCCATCTTCATTTCCAACACTTGAACCAATAAGAAAGCTTCCAATAAAAATTTAATAAAATTTTTTTTTTTTATTTATTGTTAGATAAGACTAGTTTTCAAAAAACAAAATTCTGTGAATGACTTGTTAGACTAAATTTGTCCCCACATTTTAATTTGAAAAAATATATGGTGGTGTTATTTATTATCCTGTTATTATTAAAAATGTAACATCATCAACTGACATTAAAAGAATCAATGCCAATCGTAAAATTATATCACTAAGGAAATTTGATACTTCTTCTCCAATGGTTTTGTTAAAACAATAAGTGTGCACTGGCAAGTGTAAATATGTTAAAAAAATTTAGTTTCTTATATAAAAAGGTTGAAAGGAAAAGATAAAAATATTTAAATTGAACTTTATAATTTTATGTATTACGAATTACATAAAGAGAGTTATATAGTAACAAACTCAGTTTGATTCTACAATAGACCTCTATTTTACAACTTGTTATTAGAATAATTATCTCCTTCTTTTTCATATTTAAAAATATTAACTCAAGGTGGAATTGAACCAATCAAAACATTATAATATCAAAAAAAAAAAAAAAAAAAAAAAAAAGGTTAAATTCAGTTATGCTCAATGATCTGTAATGCTTAACATGGTGATAAATTTGTTGGAAAAAAATGAGAACTAAGAATGTTATTTATGTTGTCTTTATTTTGGTTGGTATTAAATATTCCCTTTGTTGTTAAAGTCCTGAAGCAAGTATTTCTGAATATCGGTTGAAGAAACAAGTATTTCCTAAAATTGGTTGACAACCGAAGTTGAAGAATCTTAAACACGTTACTTGTATGCTAATTTTAAAATTCTTGTTATCATCGCAGACAACCAACACACTTGCTTTTCAAAAACTGATGACTAATAAAATGTACAGCTATAGTAAAATCTATTACATTCATTCAGAGATTTAATTTTCAAATGTTCAACTTTGACATATTAGAAGATAAAATTAATGTCAAGGTTGCTGATAACTAACATTTCACTAATGAAAAAGATAAATTATTGCCTATTAATTTAAAAGTCGCATACAAAATTACACCAAGCAAAAACAAAGTGCTAACCTTTGCAAATTTTCCACAAGACAACCTATTCTGCCATTAAAAGTTATTTTCCAAAAGAAAAAAGTGCTGATAATTTCTTGTAATTTATAAATGCAAAACAGACAGTTTAAATTCAAAAAATATGTGATGTAATAAAATAGGAAATGGTGTTCTTTCAAATTTTAAAAAATCATAATTTCTGAATACTCAATATGTAAGAAAATGGTAAAATACAAGTTTACAGCGGTGTCACAAACTTTCAGCTTATTCATACATTAATAATTTGATTAAAAGTGTATCTTTAACTAAAGTTTTATTATCACCAGAATAAAATAAAACTTTAACCAGCATTAAAATAATTGAGTCACCATTAGAAACTAACAAACAATGATCATCCAGGTCATATTTTAAAAAACAGGAAAACATTTTGCAAATAATATTCGGAAAAATCCAGAATTTATTTCCTTTATATTTATTTAATTTTATTTTAAGCTTTTACAATTTTTGAAACTTTTCTTATATTTTGTACAGGTAATGACTAAAAAAGTTTGAAAGCAAATATATTTAAAAAAAGTATATTTAAATTTGCAGTTACAGAGAAATTTTTGGAAATCCAGAAAAACCTAAAGTTGAAAAAATATCTGGATTCCAGATATATCCGGCAAAACCTCTGAACCAAATAAAAACTTCATCTCTAGCTGCACTTTAACTATTCTAAAATAACATTTGTTTTATGTGTCCTGACCATTTATAGGCAGGAAGGCAATATATTCATATAACTTAAAAATATATTTTATAGCAATAAACAATTAATTCAAAATGGCAAGATTAAAAAAGATGAAATAAAATTTTTGAAAAGCCAACATACCAAGAAATAAACTTATTTTGATATATTTATGGTTTGCTGCACTATTTTTTGCTCCTAGATATTTGGTTATGCTTACAAAAGCTGTTAATTTTTCTTAAACTTATTTATGGAAGACTATATTTTGCCATTTTGTTTATTTTTCATAACTAAATACTTTTATATTTCTCTTAGCTTTATACTTTGTTGAAATTTACTTACTTTAATATTTGAATGATATATTTTTATAATTTTTTATAAAATTAATTGCAAAAGCCAAAATTTTGGATTTTTTTCTTTTCATATTTGTAAGCCACAAGCCCCACTATATACTTAAGTAGGTCATGGAGGAGTCCATAAATTTTGAAAGGTAAATGTCCAATAATCTGCAAACCAGATTAATACCTGGAACGGCATCTGGTTGTAAGAAATGCCTTCAATAATGTCATTTATAAATAAATAAATTGCATTATAGAATTATAGATGAGTTATATATACAGATGGAAGACAATTTTTGAGCTGTAAGTGAATTTCGGTAAACCATAAATGGTTATAGTTTAATAAATGGATTTCAGTCAATTCATTTAGTAAACCATAAACCAACAATCTGATACAAGCTACTTAACACTGATTAACTCACATTACATACATTCAACTTACATATATGTAACTTACGTTACATAGAATTGTGTATGTGTCACAATACTTAACTCTATTTATTACATACAATTGTGTATATGTCATACTGTACTTAAAAATGTTGAAAGTCTCAAAAGTGTCAAATGCTTAAACATAAAAACATTCAAAATCAAACAAAAAATGTTTTAAAAAATATTATAAATTTTATAAATATGTAAGTATACTACTTTCTTGATAAGATAGAAAACCATATTTAAACAATAATATATATTAAATGTGACTTTATCATAAAATTTTTTGTTTAAAAAGTTCTTTATCAAAAACTTTTTAAACAAAACTTTGTATAAAAATATGTGCAGGATACTTCATAAATTGCTTCATTAAAACATTAATTGATTAAATAATGAATAAATTGTAACAACATGCAAGGATTATTTTACTCTTGCACAAACCTAGAATTCACCTAGAATTATAGTTTGTTTCCCATTCCTCATCTTCACTTGAGGTATCGATGACTCGCCAAACTTCCATAGTAACATTGCCGCTTAATGCTGACAAAATACTAACAGCTTCCTCATGGGATACATTCTCCAAATTGATATTGTTTACAGCCAAAATAGCATCCCCTGTTTGCAAGTCCTCACAACGTGAAGCTAACATTCCTTCATGAATTTCTGAAATAATTACTGGAATGCCATGCTCTTTTCCACCCTGGAACCATTTTGTACCCAAATTTCATTACTAGGTAAGTAGTTAAACAATGTTATTTGATACAGTAAATTAAAAAAAATTAATTTTACCGTAATTGATATTCCAAGACCTTCACTTTTTTCTCGGTAAAATTTAACCACAATTTTATCGCCTGAATGTTTTGCAATATTAACTCTTTCTTGCTTTTCTTTATTAATATGTGAGGAACTTGAGGATTTTTTTGGGGGATTTTTTTTGCAAGCGCGTATTACAGTTTTGTGACGATGAAGAAAGATTTCTGACTCAATCTGATTCCAAAGCATTTCGTGTTCCTGCAGTTTTAAGTTGCGACCCAATAACTGAATTTGTTGAATTCTAAGGAAAAAATTTAATTATTTTTTGCCTCAAAAATACTTTTTCATCAAGAAGTATATATAGGTATAAAAAATCTTTTCTTTAAAAATATAGGATATATAAATAATTTCTAAATGAGTCTTCAAATATGTCATAGAACCTTTAAACAACAGAATATATTTATTTAAATCATATTTTAATTTAGTTGATTTCCATTACCTTCCGGCAAGTTCTTTTTCTAAATATTTTGCAGCAAGTCTAGCTCCACAAACTTCCCCTTGAATCTGTGTAATATACTTTCGAAGAGCATCATTTTCTTTCTTAATTATTTTTATTTCTTCGGTTACTTGAGATTCTTTTATTGCATTTTGACGAAATTGAGTAAGATCATTCTCCTGAAAAGTTTAAAAAGTTTTAAATAAAAAAAAAAAATTTATTTGTAGTTATATTTAGTTATATTCTGAAAACGAGTTATTTAGAATGTTTACAAGTGTACAACTTATCATGATTATTCAGATGATTTATATGTTATATTGATATAATGATTTATATTTTATATTAATATAATGATTTATATTTTATATTGATATAAAGATTTATTTGTTATATATATTATTTGTTATATATATTGAAATAATGTTGATATCATCATCATCATCATCATCATCATCATCATCATCATCATCATCATCATCATCATCATCATCATCATCATCATCATCATCATCATCATCATCATCATCATCATCATCATCGTCATCATCATGATGATGGTGGTGATGATGATGATCACTATCATCACCACCATCATCATCATCATCATCATCATCATCATCATCATCATCATCATCATCATCATTATCATCATCATCAAGGTTATTACATATATAAGGTGTGCCTATGCACTAATTTGGTTTGGCTTATTAGCCAATGCAGATTAATCAACCAATGTCATCAGCCAATTAATCGGCCAATGGTTAGTAGGCAGAGTCACTGCTGATGTATAGGTACATGTTATATATGTATTTTACATCATATTATTATGATGCCCTTATATAAATTTATTAAAACCTATTAATTGCCGTTTGCCATCATTAATCATTAGCATAATTATCATCCCCTTCTGTTTCTCTTATATAAATATGATATTTTTTAACTCCCCTTCTATGGTGTTTCTCTTATATAAATATTATATTTTTACCTCTCTAGAGAACAAATGTCTTTTTATTATTGCAAGAAGTTAATGTAAAAAGGTGCTGTCTGATGCTAAGCTCAACTATTCTCAGTTAACTTAATCTTGTATCTTATCTCAGATGTTACATTTTGAGACTTTTAGAAAATCTTCACCAGAATCATAACTTAAGTAAATCTAACATTCCATCTTTAATTCATGTGTCTGATCTTATTAGTTCTCCTAAATTAAGACAATTGTTGTTTGCAATGAACATTTCCTCTAATTTGACTCTTAAATCTAAAATCCATACCCTTCCAGCCATTTCAGTTAAACAGATTAACCTATAGTTAGACATCTAAATTACTCTGGATTCGGATGCTAAAGTTAATTCTAAATTTTAATTTTTGATGGCTTTTGGTTCAGACAACATTTCCATCAATGTATTAAGTGCTAAATAAGAGGTTCCAGTATTTGCCAGTATTTAATAAATAGTAAATGTATGCATAAATTTATAATATATAAAGCATTACAATTATTTTCCTTGCTCCAATTATCAACCACTCATAAATCCTATAATTTTGCCATGGTCGGGTTTGCATACAGTCCTATTTTTAGCCAGGACTGGGACCCCAGTCACTTACTAATACATATAAGTTCAAACAAAAAAAAAGCTATTACACACTATTTAAAAATAATTCTTACTAGTTTAGTTTTGATTATCTGTAAATCTGCAGAATTTTCACCTTTTGAATGTAACTGAAGCTGAACAGAATGTAACTGAAGTAGTGAGTTTTTGACTTCCTTTTCTAGTATTGTTACAGTGGCCTTGGCTTCACTTAATTCAGTGCGCAGACCAATTAACTCTGCCTAGATAAAACCTTAAAATTAATTATTAATTCAAAAACTGATTTGAAATTAAAATATATGGAATTTGAAACCAAATTTAACTAAAAATTATATATATATATATATATATATATATATATATATATATATATATATATATATATATATATATATTTCCCTCAGAACCCTTAAATGAATATTTAATGGGTCTCTAATATTTTCAAATAAAATTCTTTTCAAAAATATGTCAACCTGTTACTCAAATGAAGAAAATTATATAAAAATTTCAAAAATAATATTCATTTCGAAAAATTTTTAACTTATTTATCATAAAAAAATATTGTATCACTAATTATTTACTATATTTTGTCCAGAAGGAAATCAGCTTTTTTTAATACTTTTGATTAATTTATTAATTTTCGTGTACAAATAATGAACTTTGTGATGAATAAAACTTGAAGAACATTGTCTCTAAACAGTAACATAGTTATTTCTCTAAATTGAAAAAATGCAGCACTTTTATATAAAGAAACTAAATTAGCATTATTTGGTTGCACTTGCTTTGTCCGATACTGTATATAAATTAGTAAAAACATCTCATTTTTCTTCGACAGGCTGTATCTCCTTCTGTAGGTTCCTTAAGAAATAATGTCTAAATATCAAAAAATTCAAATTATAAAAAAATATATTTGACAGAAAGTTGTAATTGTTATAATTAATTATATAGTTGTATTATATAATATAATATTATATAATTATAATTTTATAATCAATTATATCAAATAGAGAGCACTCTTATTGTAGAATACATAATTTACATATATATCAGGGTGTTAGCCACGAATATGTTTTTCAACACGGCAACATTTCGGTGCCGCCCCAAATCAGAAATTGAGGGTTTTTTTGCCTTGTAGGATATGTCTTTTTAGGCAAAGGCTAAGAGATGCAAACTCCGACATAAAACACCCCCCTGCCTTGGGGCTCTTGGTTGAGTAAAGGCTAGAGACGGTGTCTCGATAAAAATATTCATCTTGCGCAGATGTTGATGCATCCGGCTGCTGTCTTGTAGAAGGCCTCCTAGGCAAAGACTTATAGGGTAAACAGATTCTATCTGTTGACCAGCCTCGCACCCTTCTCCATCTATTAGGCTAGCGCAGATGTATTTTTAATACATTTTTTCCAGTTTAGGATGTTGAACACTGGATCTTCTTGACTCAATTCATGGGTTTTGCTTTTGTCTCTGTTTTTATGACTAGGCAACTCATTCTATTATCTCCAAATGAGGGTACAGCTCTAAAACTCAGTTTTATGGTTCTGAGGCCGGCTGGTAGTCAGGTTTCCCGAACTCTGCGGTAGCTCTCAAAGAGGCTGATTCCATCAACAGCTAAAAAATATTAGAGTACTAACAGTGCCATGTTGCGCATGGATGGTGTCCTTGTTTGTACTTTTGGTGTGCATTGCCAAGGCCAAATTGGAGCCCTTTGTTTCGTTTAGCACCACTTCACTCTGTCACCTTTCTCTTTGTTCTATATTGCTCTTCTTCATCTCAAGACTGCACTCTTCTTGATGTTGTTTCTGATCATATTGACCAAGCCCTCATTATTTATCCATCAGCCAATATTGTTGCTGTCGGTGACTTTAATGTTCATCACACTGAATGGCTTGGCTCTAGTGTCAGTGACTCCGCAGGCATTAAGGCCCACAACTTTTGCCTTTCTCAATCCCTAACTCAAATAGTCAACTTTCCAACTCGCTTTCCAGACAACCCGAATCATTTACCTTCTCTACTTGACTCATGTCTTGTTTCTAATCCTAGTCAGTGCTCAGTTTTTCCACACTCATCTTTAGGTGCTTCTGATCATGGTTTGGTCTCTCTAAAACTATTATCTCATTCTTCTTTACCTTAAAGCTGACTGGGACTCTTTCCGTGATTTTCTTCGTGATGGCCCCTGAGTAGAAATCTTTCGTCTTCCTGTTGACAAATGTGCTTTTTACATAACTTCATGGATTCAGGCTGGCATGGAATCCTTTATTCCCTCTCAACAATTCCAGGTCAAGCCTCACTCTTCTCCATGGTTTTCCTCCCATTGTGCTGCTGCAATTGCCAATCGAAACCATTACTTCCATATCTATCAGCAAAACAATTCTCCAGAAAACAGACATCTGTTTATTACTGCTAGGAACCATTGTAAAAAGATTTTGTCTAACGCCAAAGCCCACTATTCTCAGATCATGAAATCTCGCATTTCATCACAAAAATTAGGCTCTCGTGACTTCTGGAGAATCTTTAATAGTATCAATAATAAGGGCAAGTCTGTAATTCCACCTCTTTTTGTATGGTTCAGACTTTGTCACCTCACCTAAAGACAAAGCTGAATTGTTTGCCAGGAACTTTTCATCAATATCATCTCTTGATTCCGCTAGCTGCGTTCTACCTGATATAGCTGTCAAACAGGTTGATCCATTGCTCAACATCCGTATCACTCCAGCTTCTGTATCTAAAGTGATTTTCTGCTTAGACTCTTCTACAACTTGCGGCCCGGACAACATACCTGTTATAGTCTTGCCGAAGTGTTCTCTGGAGCTGTCGTCTATCCTTTCAAAACTATTTAACAAGTGCTTATCAGAGTCTTGTTTTCCAGCCTGCTGGAAAGCAGCATCTGTTATCCCTATTTTTAAAAATTCTGGAGAGAGATCTGATTCGTCTAACTACCGTCCCATTAGTCTTCTTCCTATCTTAAGCAAGGTTTTTGAATCTTTAATTAACAAACACTTAATCTCTCATCTTGAATCTCATAACCTACTTTCTGATCATCAATATGGATTTCGATCTTCTCGTTCTACGGCTGATTTGCTAACAGTAATAACCGATAGGTTTTATTGTGCATTAGACAAAGGTGGAGAGGTTAAGGCCATTGCTCTTGACATTTCTAAAGCGTTTGATAAAGTTTGGCATGCTGGTCTTCTCCATAAGCTTTCTTCTTACAGTGTATCTGGAAACATCTTTAAGATTATTGAATCCTTCCTTTCTAATCGTAGTATAAAAGTTGTCCTTGATGGACAGCACTCTTCTTCTTATTCTGTAACCTCAGGGGTTCCTCAAGGTTCAATCCTTGGCCCTATACTTATTTTAATTTACATCAACGATCTTTCAGATATTCTCACATCTAAAGTGGCATTGTTCGCTGATGATACTACCATTTATTCTTGTCACGATAAGAAGCCAACTCCCTCTGATTGCTTGCAGGGGGCATCTGAGCTTGAAAAGGATCTCACTTCTGCTACAGCATGGGGCTCACAGTGGCTGGTGAACTTTAATTCAGATAAAACTCAATTTTTTTCAGCCAATCGTTATCGCAATAATTTAGACCTTCCTATATTTATGAACGGTAATGTACTCGATGAGTCTCCTACCCTTCATCTTCTAGGATTAACTCTTACTTCTGATCTTTTTTGGAAACCTTAAATCAAATTTGTTGCAAAATTAGCATCTGCTAAAGTCGCTTCTCTTTATCAAGCTCGCCATTTTCTTACTCTGGATTCTATTCTCTATCTCTATAAATCTCAAATCCGGCCTTGTATGGAATACTGTTGCCATATCTGGGGTAGATCTTCTAATGATGCCCTTTCTATTTTAGACAAGGTGCAAAAACGCATTGTAAACATAGTTGGACCTGCTCTTGCAGCCAACCTTCAACCTCTGTCACATCGTCGTAATGTTGCTTCTCTTTCTCTTTTCTACAAATACTATAATGGGCACTGCTCTAAAGAGCTAGCATCTCTTGTGCCATCTACTAAAATTCATTCTTGTGTTACTCGTCATTCAATAAAGTCTCATCCTTTTTCTGTTACTGTTCCTAAGTGCTCCAAAAACTCTTATTTGTCCAGTTTTTTTCCTCGAACATCAGTTCTTTGAAATTTGCTTCCTTCATCTTGCTTTCCTGATTCATATAACTTGCAATCTTTTAAGTCGTCTGTCAATCGTTATCTTGCTTTACAATCTTCATCTTTTCTCTTCCAGTAACTTCCAACACTAATTAGTGGTTGCTGTTAAATATATATATATATATATATATATATATATATATATATATATATATATATATATATATATATATATATATATATATACATAAATATATATATATATATATATATATGGACATTTTTTCTTTTTTTTAAATGACTTTCATGTGAGTATGTATTGTCTATAATTGTTAAATGTGTTGATTTTAATTAGTTTTATACTTGTTAAAACTATTGCAACCATCAACAAAAAATAAAGTTTTTAAATTAAATTAAAATAAAATTTACTTTGACTAAATCCAATACAGTAATGTATTGGATTTAGTCAAACAACTGATTTATAAATTCAAATGAATTTTGAACAATGCACACTTGTCACAACCTTAAATTCGTCTTAATTTCTAGTGTGGTAGCAAATAAATATCTCTAAGTTCTGAAATACTTATAGGTAACAATGCTTCAAGTAGCCTATTGCTTCAAGTAATCTATTAATTTTTTGCTACTAAAAGAAGTGGATTTCTAATTGATGGTTCATTCAATTCTACAAATATTGGATCAGGTTTTGTTTTACGTTTTGATCTAAGTCTTCTAGTATAAATTAGTTTAATCTCTGAGTTGTCAATAAAATTCAAAAACATTTGCTGTCATTTTTTTTTATCTTCCTTTCTCCTAGTTGTCAGTTCTGTTTGGGTTTTTTTTTCTTATCTCTCTATCATGCAGCTTGTAAATAGTTGTTTTAGCTACAACTAGTTGCTCAGTTGGCTTTTTACCATATTTTATATATTTTATAACAATTTGCACCCATTTGTTGCCAATACTGTCAAAAATTAATGATTGCTAAGATTTACTTAAATCATCTTTTAAACTTTCAACGATTTTCAAATTATTTTTTTTTCCCCTCAAGATATTCTATTTTGTTTGATAGTTCTATGAGATACTTTAAAACTTTTCCACAACGTGTTTGTAACAGTTTAGATGCATGATAACCTGTCCAAAAAGTAGCTAGTTTACTTGGTTTAAAAAATTGCTTTCCAGTTCAATTACAATTTAATCTTTTTCTTTGTTGGAAGGTTACCACCCTTAACAGTGGATTACTTCCTGTTCTGAAATTTTATAGCTTTTTCTTATTAAGCTCTTTTTCAACACAATAAAATTGGAGTTACTGATGTGTTTTTTTTTCACCAATGTATGCACTAAGGTTCTTGCAGATGACTGTTTCAGTAATAAATTTTAAATATTAGTAAAAGTTTCTGTTGTATTTTTTTTTTGGTTCTTTAAAATTAAAGAAGACTATCAAAGAAAAACGTTGAGGAAAACTGACCAAGAGTGTGTTGCTCTTGCTAGACAACTCGCCGGTTCGCAAGTGCAGAGTTCCGATTGCTGTACTGCACATACATCACTTTGAATCAAAAGTGTATCCACCCAACTAAAGTTTCGACGGTTTTCAATACTGGTATTGAAAACCGGTACTAAACTAAATTTTTCTATTACTAAAACTGTTTCCCAATACCACTTTTTTACGGTTTTTGAAATTTGAATAATATGAACTTAATAAAGATAGCAAATTGCATTAATGTACTTTTTGTGTTTGAATTTTATAAATGAAAGACAAAAAATAGAAGTTATTTTGTTATGCTGTTTGTAAACCACAAGTTTGTTAAATTTTTTTAACAATTAATTACTTTTTGGTATTGTAATTATTGCAACACTACAATTCCCCTTGAAAAAATTGTATAATTATTTTTGGAAAATTATTAACGATTGCAAATTACAATGCACATTATATCCGCATGAAGAAGTTCATGAATAAAGGTATATAATAGCTGTAGCGTTAACTTAAGTTTTTATAATAATAGTTTATATATAAGTAACAATAAATTGATTAGCATTATAAAAATTATACATTTAATTATAATACTTAATATATCTACTTATATTAACTAGAAAGTCTGGACATGTAAAACTGGTCATGATAGGTCTGATTCACATCTCACGCTTATTTTTTACCCATTTTCAATATGTTACAGAAAATGGTAGAAATGATCTTTGCTTCATAAGTGATCTAATTTAATATTTTTCTTTTGCGTTGTTTGAGTACTTCGCTATGCTTATAGCATAGCAAAGTTGCTATATATAAAGATTGACTTGAATCTTTTGGCTTATAACATTAAAACCTTTGTTTCCATGTACAGCCTTTGGAAATAGGAAAAATGAGGTTGGCAATTATTTACCCACCTTAATCTGTGGGAGGTTGGCATCAGGTCAGCAGAAAAACTGTAAAACAAAAGTTTTATCATATAACATAGAAACAAATGAATTTTTTTAATGAAATTTTCAACTTCTCAAAACTATTTTTATTAAGTTTTTAAATACATTTTTTCAAACAGAGCAATTGATATGTTCATTTACCACTAGTAACTCGTTTAACATTGGAAATGGGAAACAATTTCAGATAGGCATCAAATGTGGTAAATACATTTATAAAAGAAACCATGCTATTCTTTTATTTAATTTCTTTCATCTTTACAAAATTTATTAACCAAATAATATATTTTACAAATAAATAGCAATTTATTTTCTCATTTTCCTATTATATAAGTATTGAGAAAAAATGTCAAATATAGCAAAAACATTTTAAAAGAGAAAAGATGTGAAAACGAATTAACATAAGATAAATTAACAAAATTTCTCATAGTTCTACATACACAGCAAATTAGTTTCTTAATTATACGAACTGATAAAAATTGTGAATAAATTGCGTATCAAAACTTTAAATTGTTGTTAAATTATTATAAAATATAATGTTTTTTCCTAAACTTTTATTAAATTTGGTAGCTAAAAATAACAACCACCCAAAAATAAAAAGAATACAAAAGTTGTATAAAAATTTTATAAAAATTTTTTTTTAATAAATTTTATTTTTTAATTAAATTTTTCTAGTTCATTTAATGACAATTTGATATTTCATTACAATTTTGTTTCCTTTTTTTTAAGTATTGGATTTTTTTTCTCAGTAGATAAGTTTAGCTTTTTAATGCGAATGATTGAAACGCTTTAAAAGTTAAAAGATGCAAACTGCTGTTGTCAGTGTGTCTAAAAAAATTACTTTTAATGTGTACAAACAAGGTGTGCCACCACACACGCTTCCTGGGAAGGCTTGTATATATATATATATATATATATATATATATATATATATATATATATATATATATATATATATATATATATATATATATATATATATATATATATATATATATATACACACACACACATTAAATAATTTATAAATTATCTTATAATAATATATAATATTAGATTTTGAAAGATGATATATATATATATATATATATATATATATATATATATATATATATATATATATATATTCAGGCCTCGAAAGGAAGCGAGAGCTTTAGCTTTAGCTCTCATCCACACTTCCCTAAAATGATTTAGAGGAGCAATTTAAAGCTCTTGCAAAAGTTTTTTTTCTCTTTCAAAAGTATAATTATCATTGTAACTAAAATGAAAAATCTAAAGTCAAAAAAAATGTAATTAATTGGATGATAAACAGGCATTTTTGCAAAAATAATGTATGTGACAGAACTGGAGTAGAAATATTCGTTTTTTAAGTAGTTATCAGATGGTAAGGATATTATTATAATAACCCTGACAGAGGTGTAAGAGTAATTTGTATATAACAATCAAAATTTTAGAGCATGTATGGTGACAATAGAAGTCAGTAATCGTAATGGTTATGGTTAGCTGAACTGTTAGTATTTGGTCTGACTGATGAATAGCAATGGTAATATTTTAAGTGAAATGATTCGTTTCATAAATATTTTGTGTGGTGTTGTTTTCGTCATAGGAATGATAAATATACATAGTAAAAAGATGCAGTGAATATTGAAAGTATATTAGATGTGGCACCTTTATTGTACTTGACAGTAGTTGTATATTAAATATTATGTATAACTCTAGTAGTATTATATTGAAGCATATATACAAATACATATACAAATACATTGAAGAAAATACAAATACATATATACAAATACAAATACATTGAAGCATATATACAAATACATATACACACACTGATAAACATGTTTATATGTGTACTAATACAAACATATATGAGTATGAATGTACTCACACATGTGTATGCTCACATATATAAACATATATATATATATATATATATATATATATATATATATATATATATATATATATATATATATATATATCCATATGATTATAAATTTATTCCAAAACATCCCTAAATCATTTATATGTATTATATACATTGCAATAGCTATTTCACACAATTTTTGTGTTGAATAGGTGTTAGAGTAATGTTTTTATGACCCAATCTGGATAAAGTATAACCCTATAGGCATAAATCAACAAATATAACTTCTAGAAATACCAGTATAAATATTAGAATGATAGTCATAAGTGCATTAAAAGGTAGATGATTAAAATATAGGTGTTTTAATATCCAATTATCCATGTAGTGTCAAGATGACATTTTCATCAGGACCATTAGTTGTCATCAGGGAGTAAAAAGGACCCCTCCCCATCAAAAGGTAAATAATTTTTAATGCAAAATAAAAACTTGAAACAAAATGAATTATGTCTAGAAATAATATTTTTTTAACTTCGCTTTTTTATGATTTTTTTAAAAATTATGCAACATTTTAAATATAAAGTCAACTTACTATTAATTATTGTTTAATAAAGAAACAAATGTTCTTCTATTTATTATAGAGTATAACATAATTTATTTTATATACTTTTATGTTATTTCAACAAGATTCTAATAAAACTAATGCTAGTTGAATTGTTTAATAAATAAAAAATAATTATTTTTAATGATTATTTCATGCTTTGCATAGTTGAAAAGTTTATTCTTGTAGTGACCAGGACCCTGTCCCCAGCTGAAAATAAGACTTTTTGCAAACCCAGCTCCGGCCCCTCCAAGATTATAAGATTTAGCAGGGGTTGATAGCCGGGGCTCAAAAAAAACTTTATAATACTTTATATATTATAATCTTATGCTTACATTTACTATTTAATAAATACTGGTATATATTTATAAATTTTTAAACTCTTATTTACATCTAACAAGATTGCAAGCAACCACTATTAAATTATGAGTTACTTTAAATAGAGAATAAGTTAAAATACTAGGAAACGGTTAACTGAAGACTTGTAGGTTGTAGGTTGTATAAAAAAGGAAAGCATGAAGATAGGAAAGAGTTATAAGGTTTTTTTGATGTGCAAGGAAAAAAACTGGAATAATAAAAGTTTATATAGTTTGAAGGGACAGATACAGTAAAAGAGTGCAACTTGTTGAATAAGAAGTCAAATAAGAATGAGTTTTGGTTTATCATTATAGAAATAGCTTATTTGAGCATTGACCATGATAGTATTTGTAGAAAAAAGAAAGATATGCAACCTTACAACAATGGGAAAGTAGCTTCAGCTTGGCAGATAAAGCAGGTTTAATTAGAAATACATTAAGTTTTATGTAACTCTCTGTGTAAAAGGGCTTAACATCTACTGCTTCTGTTTTTAAAATATATTTTGCGTTGTGTAATTTAAGGAGGATCCCTATTGTGGTTTATCCTCCACTGGCTAATTGCCATATAGAGGCCACATACCCAGGCCTGCAAGAATGACTTCAGCTCCTTAAGGAGCACCATAACCCGCTTCACAGACCAAGATCAAGTGAATTAAAGAAGAACGAAGGATAATTAAAAGAAAGTTTTTAACTAATGTTTTTTCTCCGCATGTGTTTAACATAACTATACCAAGGCTAAACTTTCCTAATAGACTTTGCTGATCTTAAGTAATAGTTAAAAAACCGTAAACATGTAAATTATATTTTATAACTTAATAAAATAATAATTGCCTTAAAAAAGCGTGAGAACAACAGGTATTTAAAAAGAAATATTTTTTAACTTTGCTACGCTTGAATAAATTTGAAAAAAAAAGAAAAAAAAATAATTGAAAAAAATGAATAAATTTTTGTTTTAATAAAATATGTCAAACTTGAAAAGCAATTAATTACAATTTAAAAATTTTAAATTAATATTTTTATATTGATACTATTTTATAATTTTTTATTCAAAGTATTTCAATTTGTATGCCGAAACTTTAGGATATTCAGGTTGGCAGTTGTATGCCGTCTTAAAGCAAAGATAGGTTGGCATTGCCCAATGCCGACCTAAATTTTGCTGACTGCATATATATACTATAGCATATTTATGTAAGCATTTACTCACTTTTTTTGCTTATCTAAATTGACATGACTTTTTTAGAAAAAAAAGAAAAAACAAAGAATAATGAATGAAAAGATTGCTGCCCCATGCCAAACCCTCAGTCAATGTAGCATGATGTCATGAGTTTAGCAAAAAAAAAAAGTGTTTCTGCATAAAAAGTATAAAAATTCATTAACTTTAAAATAATAGTATTTTTTTTTATAAACTTTTTTATCTTCAAATAAAAAAAATATAAAAGATCTATCTATCCTTGTTAAATAAATATTTACATTTAACGGAATAAAAATCAAAATATTGCTGTTAATTTGGGATCACTTTTTTGTTTTTTGCAATTTTTACGGAAAACCGGTTTTAGACCAACTAAGATTTGATAACATTGCTACATGATAATGAATGTCTGTTCCATCTAGATTTTCACAGACATAATTTGAAATATATTTTTTCAATTTTTATTTTGATAAAAAGTGACAAATAATTCTCAAAATTTAGCCAAGTTCTTCATTTGCCACATTTAATCAAAAATCAAAGAAAGTTTTTATTAATTCATTTAATATCATAAGGTGAAATATTGTATTGGTATTTATATTCTTTTTACAGAAAAAAATTATCTCTAATATTTCAAAAGTTAAGAAAGTTTTAGTAACACTACTTAAGAGATTATTTGAAAAAAACAACAAAAAGCTGTAAAGCTCGCTTTGAAACGGAGTCAGGCTATTTGTCAGTTGTGTACGTACTGAAACTCCCGGCAGCAGGCTATCAGTATGAGGTCACACTGTTCACCTAAATCAGCAGTATAAGATACATATATATACAGACTTGGTCAGAAAGTGGATGCAATCGCACTCAATTACTGACTACAAAAATAATATTTAGTTGCGACAACTTGACCACATATATTATATGTTTTGAGAACATTTAATTTATTTTTAAAATTTTATTTTGCAGACATACATGGAAACATACATTGAGAACATTTAAGTTTATGAATTTGAAAAAACTTTGTTTTACGGACATACATAGAAACATAAAAAATTTAAATGTTCTCAAAACATCTTGGTGCAGAATAAAGAACATTTGCAAACGCTGACTATACAAAATAATGTTCTAGAGTATTCTGTCTTAGAGATTGTATTATTTAAGTTTGCGTTGAAATTTCTAGCGTTAATTGTTATAAGAATATGTTATCAAACCTTTATTTTAATTTAATATATTATTTTAGAATCAGAGAATAGAACCTCTAGTGGGGTGTTAACTCACTCGCAGTTCTAACAAAATAGTGCATTAATTAGGTAATCTAATTAATAGTACTAATTGCACATTCTTACATCAATGTAATATCTGTCTGCTCTCTCTATGCCATAATTTTAACTCGACTTTTTCTGACTTTCACTCTATTATCCTTCTAATTAAACCTCTAATTAAATCTGCCAAGCTGAAGCTACTTTCCCATTGTTGTAAGGTTGCATATCTTTCTTTTTTCTACAAATACTATCATGGTCAATGCTCAAATAAGCTATTTCTATAATGATAAACCAAAACTCATTCTTATTTGGCTTCTTATTCAACAAGTTGCACCCTCTTACTGTATCTGTTCCTTCAAGCTATAAAAACTTTTATTATTCCAGTTTTTTTCCTTGCACATCAAAAAAACCTTATAACTCTTTCCTATCTTCATGCTTTCCTTTTTTATACAACCTACAACCTACAAGTCTTCAGTTAACCGTTTCCTAGTATTTTAACTTATTCTCTATTTAACTCATAACTTAATAATGGTTGCTTGCAATCTTGTTGGATGTAAATGAGTTTAAAAATTTATAAATATATACTAGTATTTAATAAATAGTAAATGTAAACATAAGATTATAATATATAAAGTATTATGAAGTTTTTTAATCTTGCAGGGGCTGGAGCTGGGCTTGCAAAAAGTCTTATTTTCAACTCAATGTAAACTGTCTACTCATTTTGTTAAACAATTTGCCATTTTAAACAATATCTTTGCCTAAAGCAGACAAACTTAATTTGTATTTCTAAACAACATTCTTTATATGAGCAATCTAAAAAACCAATTAAAATGTAATAAATAATGACCTTTTTTTTTTGTAAAAAAACAAAAACTTCAAAACTAAAAAAATCACTAATTCATAAATTTGCTATATACTTAATTTACTACACAAAATTTAATTGCTACATTCTTTAAAATATTATTTAATTGTCTGAAGATATGCTATTATAAAGGAATCCTTTTATAATAAATTAATTATTACCCCTATTGTAACAAAGCAAAAAATCAAACTTTTTTTTGCTGACCTGACGCCGACTAAGCTTGTGCTGACCTGAAATTCTTCAAATTTTGCTGACTGTATATACATGCTATATATATATATATATATATATATATATATATATATATATATATATATATATATATATATATATATATATATATATATATATATATATATGCTATAGTAGATATATTTATGCTATGGTATATATATATATATATATATATATATATATATATATATATAATATATATATATATATATATATATATATATATATATATATATATATATATATATATATATATATATACACACATATTAGCTTTTTCAGAAACACAAGAAGAAAAAAAGATTGCTGCTCCAGCATAAATCCTTAGCTGATGTACTGTTTTTATTATTTTTTTTATTATTTTTATTGCACTATTTTTGATTATTTTTATATGCGCTATTTTTTTACGTGATCCTTTTTAAGCCAGTCGTATATGTATTATATATAATATAATGTAATATAAATCTTTCAATATTCAGAAACACCTGCCCAAACCCTTAGTAAATGTATTATATATAATATAATGTAATAAAAATCTTTCAATATTCAGAAATACCTGCCCAAACCCTTAGTCAATGTATGCACTGAGGTTCTGCTTTAGTAAGTATACTTTTACTTTTATAGTAAACTGCGTTAAAAATAAAACTGCAAACATTGTAAAATCTAATAAATTTAAACAACTATTTTAAACTTACTTTAAGATGACATCTTGAAATAAGTTTAAGATAATTGTAACTTAAAAATAAAAACAATATTAATCATTGTAAAACTAAATTTTTTTTGAAAATAATAAACTTTTCAGAGACAGTAGTAAAAAAAAAAAAAGTTAACACACCTCATATTTTGCGTTGTTTTCAAAAATGGTTTGTGACTTGTGTGACAACTGAGAAAACACAGAAGAAAGAATAGCTAACTTTTTGCGCCCATCATCTATAAAATTTCCATCATCATAATCAATGTATCCTAATATAGAATCTAGCTCAACAAAAGCTTTATCGAATTCTTTCTCCAACATATCTAACCATCGGAACATAGAAACAGCTAAACTCATGACAAAGTAAATACTTCAAGAAATATTTTGTTTAAACATTTTTTTTTCAAAGTCACACATAAACTAAAAAATAAAATAAAACAGGTTCATAATCTGATCAAAATAATAATCAAATAATTTTATAACAATAACTAGTAAAATTAACATATATATATATATATATACATATATATATATATATATATATATATATATATATATATATATATATATATATATATATATATATATATATATATATATATATATATATATATATATATATATTGTATTTGAAAATAAAATATAAAAACTCAATTTTATATCCGCACAATATATAAATATATATATATATATATATATATATATATATATATATATATATATATATATTTAAATTATGTTAGTGTATTCTACAAATAGAGTGCTCAATGTTTTTAAAGAACAGAGCAATAATAATTTAGTAAAAACACTTATCTAATTTTTGTGCTCTTCAACAGCATGTTTCACCATCAGTACGTTCATCAGGAAGCTTCCTGATGAACGTACTGAAGTGTTTTTACTAAAATATATATATATATATATATATATATATATATATATATATATATATATATATATATATACATATATATGTATATATATATATATATATTTATATATATATACATATGTATATATATATATATACATATATGTATATATATATATATATATATATATATATATATATATATATATATCAGAGGCTATTCTAGACTGTTTTCGAAATTGCTGGCTGTATTTGGGCGCCGCCCAAATTCAGAAATTAAGGATTTTTTTTTAAAGCAAATATAAATTTTTTTCGTGAAAAAATGCCTAGGCACAGCAAATTTCCCTGTATATATATATATATATATATATATATATATATATATATATATATATACATATATATATATATATATATATATATATATATATATATATATATATATATATATATATATATATATATATATATATACATGCGGTAGTGGTGTAGTGGTAAAACACTCGCTTCATAAGTGAGAGGTTCCGAGCTCGATCCCCACCACGTCCCTGGTAGTACCGCGCTCAACTTGTTTCTCCGCTCAGCGGCCTTGTTCGTCGTGTTTCGGAGTTATAGAGTTGAGAGAGGGTTATAACCACTATTAAGTAGCCTCCTTGTCTGTAGTGGCCTTCTTGGCCTTGAGGAGGTAAATAACTAAAAAAAAAAAAAAAAAAAATTATATATATATATATATATATATACAACCCTCAGAATTAGAAAAAATGTGGTTCGCAATATAATTTTGCTTGGTTTACTTTAAATTTCCACTTCAATGTTTTTTGGTTTTTTAAAGTAAATATTAAAGACTAGAAAAAGTTATAAAACTTAAGAAAGAATTTTGTTTAAATTGATAAATTGCCTGCCCAAACCAAAACCCCCAGTTAATAGAGCAGGATCCCTTACATAAAATGATAAAATTTAATTATTTCCCCTAATTATTTTAATAGTTTTTGCATAAAGTGCTCTTAATTTTGTCAAAAATAAATAAAGAGCCATTTCATTATTATAAACAGTAAGCCATCAATTGATGTTTAGGTAGAGCATGCAAGCGCACTCACTTGCATATTCTACCTAGATAGTCAGTCAATGTATGTACTCACAAATTTTGTGATTTTTTCCAGCGAATTTTCAGAAATTCGCTGGAAAAAATTGCTAAGATAAATTAAACTAGAATAAAATGTATATATATATATATATATATATATATATATATATATATATATATATATATATATATATATATCTATATATATATATAGATAAACAAACGAAAGTTTTCTTTCTGATAATAAACATATAATAAAATAAAAAGTAAATATACAAGAATAAACATTTTATAATTTTCTACATAGATAACAAAAAAGATTAATTACAAGGTTATAAGAAATAGTCATAAGAAATGATAAAAAAACTAAACTATTATATTATTATTTTAAATTATAAATTTTTGCAGGTATCTTTTTAATTTTACTCTAAGCATTTTAAATTATACTTTAAATTAAAAAATGAAACAAGTAGTACTCATATATATATATATATATATATATATATATATATATATATATATATATATATATATATATATATATATATATATATATATATATATATATATATATATATATATATATATATATATATTTATATATAATACTTATATATTAAAATCTTGTAAAACTAACAAATTTTTTTAAAATACAATAAATTACTTATGCTGCTTGAACTTTCAAAAAAAAATGTTTAAAAGTATGCTTTATATAACAAAGAAATACATTAAACATAAACTTAATCAACAACCAAAAACTTTAAAATGTAAATGTTAATATATGGAATTTTTTAAAAAAATTTAAAACTTTTATAAAATTAAAAGAAATCAATTTTAATGACAACATTTTTTTCTTTGTTCTACATCGCCTGATTCCTCTCGTAAATAAATATGTGGCAATAAACTGGGTAATTTCTTGACACCTTCCCAGTCTGAATTTTGTCTAATAGAACCCTGATGAAAACGTTTATAAATTTCTCGAGCTACCGAACTAAATGCTTCTTCAACATTACATAGAATTTTAGCTGATGTTTCAATAAATAGCATATCATTAGCTAGAGCAAAGGCCTCACCTTCAGAAGTTGGCACTTCACGCAAATAGTCTAAATCTAGTTTATGTCCTACTAAAGAATAAACAACATTTAAATCTTCAGTTGCATATTTTGCTTCTCTAAGCCATTCACTAACGTGATTAAATGATTCACGATTGTTTATATCATAAACAATTAAACATCCTGCACAATTTCGATAATATGACCTCGTTATTGAACGAAATCGTTCTTGACCTGCAGTATCCCATAACTGCAGCTTTACTCTTACTTTATCTAAAATGATTATTAAATTATAGTCACCAAACAGATAAACAAAAAATAATTCAAACTTTGATGGTTTTTTATACTATATCTAGAGCTACATTAGAATTATTATTATATAGCAATCTCAGTGATTATAAGCTAAACATTAGCATTACTACACTGTATAAATTAGAACTACAATACCGCTGATTTGAATAACTCTCACATGAAAATCCACACCAACAGTAGGATCAGATGTACGAATATATTGACCTTCGGTAAACTGGCGTAGCAAAGAAGATTTCCCAACAGTGCTATCTCCTATAAGAATAACTCGAAATTGATAAAATAAGTCTGTTTCTAATGGATTGTAGTTATTATCAGTCATTTCATAGATTTATAGAAGTTTTTTTTTTCAAAAATTTCAGAAATTTCATATAAATTTTGACTTGTTTCTCATATTGTGTATAAATTGTTTTGGAAACGAAATAATTAAAGTCAAACAACTCCCGACGATAAATCGTTGAAAACAAATACGCTTGATTATCGGTCAAAAATCTGAAGCCGATAGTTTTTTATCAAAAATCTTAAACGGAGGGGGGTAGCTTTTTTACTTTTTCTTAGTCGTATGCGCGTATTAAACTTAATTTATTATTCATTATTGTGATTATCTCACCCAGAGGCGTCTCTTCTGGACGGCCCTGATTTCACCTAAAAAGTTTATGTAATTAAACCTCATAATTTTTTTAAATAAATTAAATTGATTTACAAACTTTTAATAAGTTTTGAAATACTTTTATTTTACAAATATCATTTAACTATCAGTTTACATTTAGCATTTACATATTTAGTATTATTAGCATCGAGATTTTTTTCAGGCAAAACAGTTAATTAACAATTCCAAGTCAATGCTCTCAGCAAGCTCACGTTGAATTGGAAATAATGCAAAAATAGATAGACGTTCATTTATCATTGATAATTGCAGAAAAATTTCAATGATCTTTATAACACTTCTCTCATCAGTATTAGATGTAACAGGAAAACTCATGTAGATTTTATAGAGTATAGCCATTTTAAGTTGGAATGTTGAAAAATGGCAAGTTTTCAAAAGCTTCTAAGCATTAGCAGATTTTGTCTTTAATAGTTTTTGGGAAAAGAAGAGTGAAAGGGATATCATTTTTCTAGCAAGGTACCAGGTATGCCTTACAATAGCATTTAAAGCTCTTTCGCTAACCTCTTTGTTATGTTGGTATTTTAAAATTGTAAGATCTTAGAATCAAGTAACTATTGGTGGATTGGCAGCATTTATGCAGGTGAGTCAGTTTTTGGTATAGATCTCAAAAACAAACTGACTAAAAAACAAATAAACTTTGACATAAACTATAAAACATTATTTTAGGTTTGACAAAAAAATCTGTAGTTTAAGTGATGTTTAAATAAAAACAACTTTGCACTGCACAGAAGTATGGCTGAAAATATTCCAGGTATGTAGAAAACAAATCAATCCGGTGGCTTTTCTCGAAGTAAAGTGCAGTTCCTGCAATTGCTAAAAATGCAAAGTTCCAAGTAGTCACTTCTTTGCTCCATTGACTTGTTTAAATGTTTGTCCTGGACAAAATTTCACAAATTATTTTTCTTCATTGACAGCCATTAGTCTTCAACTTTAAATAGAGCAAATTCTCTTCTACTTGTCTTTTCAATTTCATCATACTTGGTTTGCAATTCTTGAACAGTAAAAGATCGGGTGATCTATCTTATCAAATCAACAAATTCAACAGCAGAGAAGTTGAACCAGAGTTTAACCATCGTTTCTTTAAATTCTTCTCATTTTGTTATTTGATTTGAAAACTCACTTTTAAAATGTTCAAATCAAGTAACAAATGAGAAAAAAATTAGAGAAATCTATTCATTGTAGAAAAAAAAAAATTTTTTAAAACCCAATAATTTAATGTAATATTTATTCACAATTCCCAAAATTCGCTGTAATATTTGTAATAAGCATTTTGTCTTTTAATAAGTTTTGTTCATCTACTGTTTAATAAGAAATAGTAAATATAATTTCTGACTGAAAAAAAAATATCCTAAATATTCAATTATTTTAAAGACATTCTTAATGGGATAAAAAAATGTTTTTAGAAAATATCATAGTTTTCTGTACATTTTCTTAATTTGTAAAGCAGCAGTTTTTTAAATTTTCGAGTTGAAAAAAAAAGTTGTCGATTTGTCATTCTTTTTGGTCTAACTGATGTGTAAACTTCACATTCAATATTCTTATATACACCATAAGAACCTTCTAAAACCTTACATACTATATTCTTATAAACACCATAAGAACCTTCTAAAACTTTACATACTATATTCTTATATACACCATAAGAACCTTCTAAAACTTTACATACTATATTCTTATATACACCATAAGAACCTTCTAAAACTTTACATACTATATTCTTATATACACCATAAGAACCTTCTAAAATTTCACATAGTATATTCTTATACACGCCATAAGAACCTTTCTAAAACTTTCCAGATAGGAATCCTCTAAAAGCTTCAACACCATCCTTCTAGGTTAAATAGTTTTTTTTAATTATTTTTCAGACCATTCTAGTACCTTTTCAAAGGTTCCAGAATGTTCTATAATCTTTCACAATGCTCTTGAACAAGCCTAAATATTTTTGACCTTCTTTATAAAATGTGATGAAAGATTCAAGAGTATTTCGGAAATCTTAGTTTAAAACCGTACAGAACATTTTTTGGATCCTTTCTTATTACCTTTTGAAACCAACTGTATAATGAAAACTAGGTTTTTAGTGTTAAAAAGGTAACCACAATACGTAAAATTTCAAATAGTATTAAGTGCCTCGGGTAGAGAGGGAAGGGGGAAAACGTTAGAATTGTGCTAAGAAAACAAAGTTTCACACCTGTCATTACAGGGATAATGTCTACTTGAAAATTTTTGGTCGTCGAGATTCCAAGTAATTTAATATTTTTGAGCATCCCTACTTAAACGTTTTATTTGTACACAATCGTCAATAATGAAGATACTGATGCATCTTTGAAAGAAATGTGATATAAGTAGTAGAGTGGGATGTTTATGCATACTTATTATAATTTATTATAATCTACTACTGCTTTTTTAATGTTTATTTTGTTTGTGTAAATTTTTTTAACTTACAAATAAGTTTACCCAAAAAAATTTTGACGGTATGAGGTAAGTAAAATATTTAACCGTGTTACCAAAATCATAAAAACATTCATATATTTGGTTTATTAGTGTATTCTTTACATTTGAACCAAATTTTTGAATCATTAATCTCTTCACCTTTCTTACCATGTATTTCTTCTTTGTAACTTGCCCATCTTTTAGTTCAGTTTCTACATCTGTTTTGATACATTTATTTTCATAAAAGATTTGACCAACACATTTAGACCTTCAAAAGCTGCGTATAAACAAACTTTTTTCTCATATCAAAAAGCTTTTTTGATGTAACATTAATTAATTTTTAAAATTTCGAAGGAAATTTTAATGAATCTTTAGAAACAAACAAAGTAAAGTATCCTGACATTTCAGAAGTAAGCGATTAATTTAAGTCAATTTGTGACATTTCAGAAGTAAGCGATTAATGAATATTTATTCAATTATTCAAATAGCAATTGATTAATACATTTGGATATTAAACTCTAATTAATGTTTATAATTTCTCAATGTACTGATAACAGTGATAATGGAATGTTTAATTTAGTATGTAATTAAATTTTGTCAGGTTTATTTAAGATATCGTTATACCTTATAATTGACGCAAAAAATTAATTTGTGATGTATATACTAACGTAAAAGCTTTGATGCAATTTACAGATGAAGAACATGTTCTGGTAAATATACTTTCAAGTAACTCATTTTCTATTTGTTGCCCAGGATGCCCGTTTTGTATTTAAGCAAACTTTTAGCGGTATGAAAATATTACGATCAAGAGATTGAAATGCAACTTAATCGCATGCATCGCACGTATCGCATGTAATCGCATGAAATCGCATGTATTGCATGTTTCGCATGTATCGCATGAAAAGATTATGAGATTGCAACATAATCGCTAAGAAAATACGCTTATTAGTATTGCAAAGTATTCTCGTAACGTAAAAATTATTTTTTTGTTGCTTTTTTTGTCATGTAAATAAATAAATGTTTATTTTATGGGTTTGTCCTGTTCCAAAATTCATTCATTCTCAGATAATACATTGGAGCAATAAACTGTCTGATAACCTTCATAACTGTTGTTATGAGACACACCACTGGTTTAAAGAAAAAAAAATTCTAAATAATTTTAACAGGTTTATGTAAATATGCAAGGATCAATTTGTCAGAGTTAAAAATTTAACAGTGTTCAACTTTGTTTTTATTTATATAAACAATAAAGAACTTAAATAAACAGAATACAAAAATTTTTTTTTATAAATTTCTATATGGTCAAAATAAAGATGGGTTGAATTGCTGATAAAATTTTAAATTTAATAACAAAAATGAAAGTCTTCTTGGTGTTCTTTGCAAAAGTTTTTACTGTACTTTCGATAACTTTAATAAATGAGTGACCTGTTATTTTTCTGCATGCTGGAATACAGTTAGCTTAATATCAAATTTCTGCGTTTTATAATTAACGAAATCATTAAAATAAATAAAAAATAATTAGGGTTCAAGAGCTAATTTTTAAAAAATCATATTTAAGATTAATTATCGGATAAAACAGAATCACTTTAACCACCTGCTTTCTTAATAAATTTAAAAATTAGTTCTTAACCATTAAAAAAAAATAATTTAAGAATTTATCTTAAACCAGCATACATTTAAATAACTTTAAAGGGCAAAAAAGTCTTTCGCAAAACAAAACCAATTTAGAATACATGGTATGCAATGCTCAAGTTGTTTGAGGAACGAGTTTATAACAAGAAATTGTTTATTCGTAAATGCTGTCATTGTAATGACTAAAAAAAACAAACTTAAATGATAGAAATATTTAAGCTACTAAACTCAGTTAACGATCAAATGTGGATTAGTTAGAATGTTCAATTAATAGTTCGAATGTTCAATATTCAATGTTTAAAAACAAAGGTTTTTAAAACGTTGAATAACATAAATAATCGAATAAACACCGCGGGGCGCATTTTTGTAAATATTATTAATAACTTTAATATTATAAAATAAATAACAGTAAATATTTAAAAATTTAATATTTAGATAAGTGCTTATTAAGTTTAATCTTCCTAAATAGTCATTTTATAATAGTTTATACAACTTATGTTTTTTGGACAAAAAAACTTTTTTTAACTTTTTTTTTGCTTTTGAAAGGCTTTTTTTTTTTACTTAAGGAAGAAAAGGTCTTATTCAAAAAAAAAAGAAAAAGAAAATTAAAAAGATTCACTGACAATTTACTCATTCCTTTCAGCAGTTTTTTCTATTTAAAAGTTACTGTTTTTAGAGTTTGTGGCCTGTTTGTTCATAAAAATGTGTTAAGCTAAATTTTCACGCGCTTATCGGTTAAAATGTGTTAAGCTAAAGTTTCACGCGCTTATGGTATTTGTATCTTATATTTGTAGGTTTACATAAAAAGCAACGATTGTCGAGAATGCGTTTTACACATAATCGAAAATAGTTTTTTTTTTAAGTAAACAATCTTTCTTTTAAGTAAACATAATCTTTCTTTGTGAAATTCAACATTATTTGTAAACAGCTAAATTCACCAATTTTTTTTTTGCGTGTTCCTTCTCAATATCGGCGTCTTGTTTGTGTTATCTCTCAGCAGCATAATATACAGTTCTTCATCATCTTCTGAAATCTCATCTCAATTGCCATTAACCCTTACGGGTTAATGGCGATTGAGATTTCATTTTCAATTCACTTCTAGCGTTTGTTTCGAGGTGATCCTGTAATTGTTCCAATCTTGTATTGAGAGCTGCATCTGGCATCTGGGGGCTACACACAAATCTTCTCTTTAATTTTGAATTTGTTTGCTAGCTTCGTAAATCAATCATCGCCGCCGCCGTCGATAAATCAATCATCCTTATCGCCGTCGATACTTTTAACTATTACTTTGTATTGATATATTTTATTTGCAGCAGAAGAATTACAACTATCTTTTAGATAGACGTTGTACCATTAAACTGCCTCGAGTATGTTGCGCGGAATTTTCTTCACGCCATAATGTTTTGTAGATTTATAAACATACTCGACTCCTTTTGAAGATAGCGAAGTTCTAATAATTCCACTTGTTGCCATTTTAGAGGGTTTATCAACTATTTTTAACAAATTGTAAGGTACTTGAGTAAGAATATCGGCCAAGTTAAACTCTGAAGCATCAAGATATTTACTCTGAATTGGTCTTCTTCCAATATATTCGCAATAGTAATAATTTTTTTTCTTATCAACATTTTGTTTGAAGCTTTTGTTCTTAATCTAGATTTTCCAGTGAGTGCGTCGGTAATCCAATGAAGAACCGATTTCGAATCAGTGCAGATATGCAAAATTTCCATTTTTTAGTTGAGGCCCATATTTTGTCCTTTGATTACTGCATCAATTTTGGACATGTTTATATATGTTGTGTCATCTTTTCTTAACAAATAAATATCTTTGAGTATTTTGCCACTAACCTCGACAATCATGCCTAGTGCTATTAAACTAGCTTCCACCCAAATTGCTGCCTCGTTACTATAAACACTCCGTTATCCCTTTGCGGGATCGTCATTTTGTGCTTTTTTAACCATATCATTAAGCATTTTTTCAAAATAATTGCATTTTATTTTTTCATCCTATGTTTTGGTTTGCCGTTCTTTTAACAGACGAAGAAGCTACACGCAAACAACCACAATTACAAAAAACAAAAATTACGTGGATAATTCCACGTAATTTTTCCGCACTAAGAAAAAATGTCACGTCATACTAGTGTATTTAGAATCTCACCAAAATTAATATCTATTTTTCAACACAAATGTTTCTAATCTGTTACCCAAGAATCCTTGCCCCTTCAAATCCGCGGACCACCGGCTTACAATGAAGCTCACACTAAATAAAACTGAGAAATTCCAGACCATTATTTTCATATTACTGACATCTTTTGGCATATCAACTCTTAGTCCAAATAAAATAATTAGTTTTTTCCTATAAAACAAATATCACAAGTTGCAGATATTGATACTCCACCAAGAGACACTAATCCATTTATACCCATCATCAAGAATCAATAACCAAGTGGTTTGAAGTCAACTACAAGTGCTTCGACAAAAACTTTATTTTTATTTGGAGTTACAATTCTAGTTTGGCCAACACCTTTGCACTACTGTCGTTTTCCACTAACAGTTACTACGCTAACTTCTTACTTCATTATCGTTGTTGCACATTTTTTGTAAATGATGAGGCAACTAAGCTATGAGTGCAAAGCCTGGAGCAAACATCTACCCCCTTAAGTTGTTGTTTGGACACATTCTTGATATGTGTCCATGCTCTTGACACAAGAAACATATCAGTTTACTTTTGTCACGTCTTCCAGCTGATTTGTTTTGATTATTATTCCTTCGTAGATAACAATCTTTCGTAGAATGATTAGGAACTTTGCACTGATAGCATACTGATTTAGTTTGATCTTCCTGGATTTAGAGTCAATAAGTTTTTTCGTTTTGATAGAATCAATTGCTACAACAGAAAATGTTTCGTTCCTACGTTCCTCATCATGAGTGCTCGTTATTGTCAAATAATTTATATAGTTGTAATTTCTTCGATATGAGAACTTGATCTCAGCATCCGTCAAAAAAAATTGCAACTTTTGAAGCCCTAATTAGAGCCTAAAAAACTTTTAATAATAAATGGAATATTACCATGCTACTCAAATTTAGATTTAAAAACTAGGGAAGCAGCCTGGCCTTCTCTACTTAAGACTAAATGGTTCCGCCAATGTAATAAGATTTTTCTATCTGCATTTTCCTAAAGATATAATCTGTAGTCATATAATTTCACTAACAACTATTTTTCTAAAACTGAAATTCAATTTTTAGTTTTATCAAATATGTGTAAGGTCCGAAATTGTAAAAAAAACCTAAAAGCTTGAATCTTAATTGTTTATAATTTTATTTATAAGTATATTTAAATAGAATATTCTTGAGTCTTTAACAAAGTTGCACACTCTTAAGTCTTTTAAGACTTAATAATATGCAATTTTAAACGCAATTTCATTTAAAGGAGGCGCCGTTAGACCGTTCTAGATGGGCGTGGGGGGCAGCTCGCCCCCCATCCCCCACACGCCCTACACTAAATCCGTCACTGCTCCTATATTATTTTTAATTTTTATGTCAGTCGAAAGCTAGCTACTTTGTTTTTAAAATTAACGTAATATATGGAGGATTTTCTTCAATAAATTTTGATTTAGCTTTGCATCAGCATTTATTAAATCTAAATTGTAAGCATTGTAGAAATTTAGACCTACATGAATTATGCAGGACTTGGATGCTATCGATTATTTGAAGGTCAACTCAATGCTTATAGATATATTTAAATTTTAAATAGTTGCCTTTTTTCCTCAATTGATATATTAATTTAAAAAAAAGAGCAATATCATATATAAACGAGATGGTGCATCGTGCCATACTGTAAAAATATGCAAACATTGGTATGAAGACAACAAAATTTTAATAAATGATCGAAATTTTGTCGACTTTATTGAATAATGTCGCGGCCAGCTAACAGCCCTGACCTGAGCTGTACAAAAAAGTTATGGTCATGGTTAGATAATCATCTTGGAATAATTGAATTTTCAAATGTTCAAAACAATTAAAAATTGAAATCAGGAAATCGCTTTACAATTTTTTTAAAGAAATACCTCAAATTTGTGCAAATTTAATGCCAAAGGAGAACAAATTAATGATTACAAGAAAAAGGTAGTTCTACAAAATATTTAAAACTTTTAAAGGTTCTACAAAATATTTAAAACTTTTTTTTTTTTTGTAGTTATTTTAGGTGCTCCCAGAAGTCCTTACGGTCTTATCACAGAGCACCGCGGGAGAGCATATAACAAGAAGTTCACGCCTCTTTCCGTACCAATGTCGTTTGCGAAGACGTACGATAAATGTGTAAAACAACGAAAATGATCCATTTAATGAAGTTTTCGTCACCGCAAAAAAGATGGTGAATGGCTCTGCAAAAAAGATTGTATCATTTTCAGATTAAAAGCAAAGGGTAGGTCAGGTATACAACTAGGAAACCTCATAGTTCAAAAACTATCCATCATCCAAAAGAAGAAAATGTATTTGAAGCTTACTTCAACAACTCTAACGGCAACATCATGAGGCAAAATACCAAGAGTTTGAAGATTCAGAAGAATAGTCGACATTTACCAGCAAAAACTGCAGCAAAACCAAAACCCTAACCAAATCAGTAACATCTTTAAAGTTATCGACCAGCAAAGCAATCATTTTTCGATATTTGTCTCAAGATAGAGTTGACATTCAGACACCTTCACTGTCTGGTATATTCAAATCAAATATTGAAGAAGCTGTTAAGCTTATAGAAGAAATCAAGAAAACACTACATTTAAAAAGCTGTTCAATGCACTTTGATGGTAAAGGTATCAGTCTCCAAGAATATCAAGTGTTATTGTTGAAGAATAAACGAAGTTCAGTCACAAGCCCTGTAAGTAAGTAAGCCCTGTAGTACTGTAAAAGTACTGTGCCCTAGTTAGTGTTTAACCTCTAAATTAAGCACTAACTTCTGTTATAACAACAGTATCTGCTTAAACAGTATCTAACAGTATCTAACTTAAAAATTAAGCAGACTCAATGGACACAGTACTTTTTAAAACGCTTTTTATTAGGTAATAAAAACGTCTAAAGAACGTTTAAAAAACGTATCGTGCCCACTGGGGATACTGTTGTTAAAGGTATAACAGCTGTTTTCAATGAATACAATTTATGGAAAAATGCAAAATGATTGTAGCAGACACAATGAATGTGTATACACTGGAATAAGGAATGTGATTATCTGTCAGTTAAAAGACGTTTTACTGAACAGAAACTGGAAGAACCACAAGTTCATTGGTTGTTAACATCATGTTCTTGACCGAATTCTTCGCGTAGTAATGGTTGAAGAATGGAGAAAACAACATGGCACCTAGTATCGAATATCCGTTTCTTTCGAAACTTTTAAAGAGCAACGAACAGTTCAGGAAGACTTTCAAGAATGGTAAAAAAGAGGGATGGCATAATGATATGAAATTTATATTTCAAATAATTCCGATATTCCACTTTTTTGAAGAAGCTGGAGTATTTTCTAAAGTGAAGTTTCAGAAAATACTTAAGTTAAATAATGCCAGATTTCCCGAGCAATACTAGCTCTTATGGCTTCTTATTCTTCTACCAGAGAGAAGAGACTCACTACTCGATATTTGTAAAATTGTTATTCAAGTTAATATTTTTATATTTATTTGTATTTTAGAGTGTTATGATGTAACAATAAACTGTAAACAATAAGCTGTAAACAATAAACTGTAAAAATACAATAAACTGATGCAATAAACTGTTAAATGCTTTAAAACTAAATAATAACTCTCCAATTATAAAAATTAGAATTAAAAAAAAACGATCATAAAATAGTTTAAAATTTTATCTGCACGCATATATGTTAAACTCGAACTTTTGGTTTGTGGATGACCTTTTTCAACAAAAAAATCGAGTTAATGTTTTTTTCCATTACTTTTATACAAATATCGATTTATGACCCAGAAAACTTAGAGCCACAAAAAAGTCATAACCCTTATATACACATATATTTATATAATTTAAAGTTTTTATTATATAATCAATTTGTTTTAATTTGAAGTGAAATAAAAATTACAATCTGTTTCATACTGAAAACTGTTTTATAAAATAATAATTTAAAAGTATAATTGTTAGCATATCGCTTACCTAAAGATAAAAATATGTAATTAAAAAAAAAGACGCCGTTAAAACAAAAGCAAACTACTGATTTACTTTAAAACATTTGTTATCTATTACTTTAATAGTTAACAAAAATAAAAACAGTAGAAGCTGTTATAACTAAGTGTAAGTAATGGGTAAGTAAATAAACATTTATCAATAGCTTATTTTATTTTTAACAGTTCCACTTGGTTGGAGTTAAATTATAGATACCTTGTTTATAGCCATAAGAATCTTTGAATTAACAAACCGTAGTTATTATTCATGTTTAGCATCTTAAAAAAAGATTTTATTTTTAAATAGATTTTAAGAAATTCTGATTTTATAAAGACATTACCACTAAAAAAAAGATAAGGTTTTTTTACAGAAGTTATCATTTTGTTTGCGTTTCTTAGTAATAAAAAAAAACTTGGTCACTGTTAACCAACGATAACTTTTCCATACCATAGTTTAAACGTAGTATCATTGCCCTAAAACCTTTTCGGTATACTTGCTAATAAGTAGCATCCTCTAGGTAGATTGATGACGGACGATTTAAAATGAAAATAGCTACTATTATAACATTTTTTTAATGTTTCGGAAACACCAAAAGCAAAAAAAGTTTAGAAAACAATTACTTGTATAATTTTAAAAATAGGTCACGGATGTAATAAATATTTAAAAACATGTACTTTCTAGATTTAAGAAAAATTAACTATTAAATATGATTAATCTTCCAAAAAGTATTTTTAATTCGATTCGTCTTCTTAAAGGCATTTTTAATACGGTTTGACTTCTTAAAGGCATTAAATTCGCGAAAAAAGAAGTCCAAAGCTTAAATAAATAGAATAGTTACTCTATCCGCTTCAGACGTTTTTATAAACGGTTTTTTTAAATGGTTTCCTGTTTTTTCACCACAAAACATTTTAATTCTTAAACTTAAAGTTTTATTATAAAAACTATAAATTTGTGTTTTGAATCTGATAAGCTTGTATTTTATTTAAACATTAAAAATTAAATGACCAGTTTTTCATTAGAAAAAAACAAAAAGGTCTATAAACTCACCTAAAGAAACAACAACTCAATAGATTTACTCTGGAAAATCAACATCTCTATAGATTCACCCTAATGAACGCTGAGAGAAAAACAGTTGGTAAGAGAAAAATTTCTTTGTAGCTTTTAAACAAATTTAATCAACCTCGTTTTTCGAAAACATTGAAGAAACTAATCATTTTGTAGGAGAAACTTGTTGATTATAAGTTCTTAACACTAAGATTTTAAATATGTAAGACATGTTTTTATTTATTATTTTTTGCTTTTTTTTATAAAAAAACAAATAACGAACCTATCACAAAAAACACGGTTTATTTAAGTAGGAAGTTCACATCGCCTTTTTTAACAATATCACTTATAAGGATAAAGTTATTATTTTTTTTTTTATAATGCTATTTATTGTTGTCTAAAATCTTTGTTAAATATTATAAATATATTTAATTTGTATTCATTATATGAGCTAGATTTTTCGTTACAATATTTTAATTTTTGAAAGCTAAAGGAGAAGATTTAGCTAGGGATCGCTAGTATACGGTGTACTAAAAATTTAGTATACAGTTTACCATATAGTATACAGTAAAGTGTTTCGTAAACAATTTTTTTTGGGCGAAACCGTAATACACGTTTGTAAAAAATGTTTACAGCAATATACATTCAACAATATTTCTTTGATTTGAAATAAACAAACGTTTTTATGAAAATAAATATTAAAATTGAATGATGTGTAAATTTATTTTTATGATTCTTAAAAGAATAAAAACAGAAGCTGAAAGCTGAAGGGATTTATGTTTACAAAAACATAAAATAATCTTCACTTTTTCCACTTTATGTCTTTTTGTGATGCAAGTGCATTTATACCATGTAAAATGCACTTGCGTTACAAAAATCGATAGAAATGTGAAAAGTACCTTATACCATTATAAAAAAAAATGCCTTCAATTCACCTTTCAGCTTCTGTTTTTATTTTTTTATGTCTATTGCTAAAAGCAATTGTCAAATACGCACTCTCTAAACCTTCGATAGCAACCTGTTTTTGTAATTTCATTAGATTTGACATTTTGCCAATCGTCATATATTTCAGCAAAGCATTTTCATATATAACAGTTTTTGTTGAGAAATGAATAAATTCAAGAAGAAAAAAAATAAAATTTTGTAACGGTTTTTTTTTTGTGTATCTTTATGTTGACTCGCCATTTTAAAACTGCTTTTTTTTTTTTTTTTTTTTGACATTTTTTTTATACAGTTACATCTATGTTTCATATTTTAATCTAAAAAAATAAAATAAAGAATATTCAAGATTCTAGTTTTTTTTTTTATATCATCGATCTACCTAAACCGTTTTTTAACGAAATCAAGAAGAATATCCATTTACACAGAATGCATTATTAGTTCTGTATAAAAAAGTAAAGTTACATACCTTGAAAAACATCAGTTATTTGCCTGGGCGTAGCTTGTAGTGGTTTTTATGTCATCGTTCAATTCAATTTCATTATTTTTAATGAATAGAACTCTCATGACTAAATGTTTAAACGTAAAAAAAACCGTCACATTAAAAAAACCGTCACATTAAAAAAACCGTCACATTAAAAAAATCTTTTAAAAGGGCGTTATAACTTTTAGAAGGACGTTATGACTAATAGGTTCTGTACCTATAAAGGAAATTGCTACGCGTTCAGATAAGTTGAGACAACGACAACTGCCAATAAACAACTAAATCAAATTTATCATAAATGAAAATTTATCTAAAATAAAAATTAGGCATAAATTCTTTGTATAAAATAGTTTATGCATTTTGAAAAAAGAATGCACTAACAGGGTCCGAATCGGATGACTTTTTTAGTTCTCGGAAACCACCGTGATTTTCAGTAGAAGTTTGTAAACTTCGTTTATATAGACTTTTATTGGAACTAATCACTATTTTAGCTTGCTATCTCGATATATATATATACATATATATCTATCTATATATATATATATATATATATATATATATATATATATATATATATATATATATATATATATATATATATATATATATATATATATATATATATAAATATATATATATATATATATATATATATATATATATATATATATATATATATTTATATATAACAAATATATATATATATTATTTTTTTTTTGTATATATATATATATATATTTATATATAACAAATATATATAAATATATATCATTTATTTTTGTATATATATATATATATATATATATATATATATATATATATATATATATATATATATATATATATATATATATATACGCGGGCAGGCTTCCCCTCTTGAGTCAACCTTACCCTCCTTCAAATTTCTTTTGCCCCCCTTGAAATTTTATTTTCAATTTTTTAACTCAATTTTAATAAGGCTGAATCCATCATTCAGATTCTGAAATAAATTTTCAGATCTTTGTGTACTGAGTCACGTTTCAAAAAAATTTCCGATGTGGCAACTGAATCTACTAAAACGATGGGTTTGGACTCACCAGCTCTGTCCAGGAAGAGGAAAGTACCTACAAGATTTGAAGTCGGCTTTAGGGATATTACCAGCAAAATAACTCAAAGGAGATCTACAAGCAGTTGAACTTTCCAGGTTTAGATAAAGTTTTAGTTGGCCTTACCGGTACATTTGAATCAATTGAAACGACTCGTCATTCAACAAAAATTGAAAAGTTTGCGATTGGATCAAATAAAACTAAATACAGTATCAACTACATAAAATTTTCTACAACGACAATTTTCCTAATTATCAAAGATTTGTGCCATTACAAAGTATTGTACCATTTGATAACCCAATTAGTTTTGCAAGGAGAAGAAATATTTCAAACTCATCATCGTCACAATCTTCTAGTCGTGGTATAGAGAAGTTAAAAAAAAAATACAGAGGAGGAAATGCTCTTACAATTAATTGCTCCGAACATTCCACTTAACTTGTTTCATAAAAGCGGAAAGGTTTATACATTTTTATTCAATGTGGATTAAGAGTGTCAAGCTTGGACTAAGGCATTGCGACCACAAATAAAACAAATGCAAGTTAAAAGCAATAAGTCTATTCATATGAGCAGCCTAAAACTCCAACAAGCACTAGAAACTCTCCTAAAGGTTTAACGTTTTGGTATAGTTTCAAGTACATCATCACAATTTATTGGATCAGTCTAATATAAGATCTTTAAGTGTGGACTTTTCAACATTTGATGATAAAAACTTGCTTACTTGTTATTTGTATTTAAACATTAGCGATGGAAAAAGTCTCAATAGAAATTCACATACATATGTTTTTTTGGAAATAGATAGTTTTTTTTTTTCGGAAATAGATTTTTTGTTACATATGTTTATTAAAAAAAAAACGAAATGCGCCGTAGATTGTTTTATTTGGAAACTAAGTAAAATTCGATCTCTACTGGTATTTTTTTAATTTCTTGATGCTAATTAACCAAAATCAAAAATTGTTATTTTTTATTTTTATATTAAAAATAATAAACACTGGACAGTAGACATATATTGCGCAAAGATTCGGACTTTTAACTTTTTGCCCCCTTGAAAATATTAGTACTCTACGCGCATGTATATATATATATATATATATATATATATATATATATATATATATATTATATATATATATATATATATATATATATATATATATATATATATATATATATATTTATATATAACAAATATATGTTTATATATAACAAATATATATATATATATATATATTTATATATAACAAATTTGTTATATATAAATATATATTATATATATATATATATATATATATATATATATATATATATATATATATATATATATATATATATATATATATATATATATTTATATATAACAAATATATATATATATATATATATATATATATATTTATATATAACAAATATATATGTATATCATTTATTTATATATATATATATATATATATCTATATATATATATATATATATATATATATATATATATATTTATATATAACAAATATATATATATATATATATATATATATATATATATATATATATATATATATTTATATATAACAAATATATATGTATATCATTTATTTTTATATATATATATATATATATATATATATATATATATAATATATATATATATAAAATTTGTTTTTGTGTGTGTGCTAATGTCGCAATAGTTTGAAAAATATGCAATGGTTTTCAAAACGCGATGTTCTAACTAGAAATATTTGATGACTACTATTTATTTGAAACACTCACAAGCAATTCGTTATTATAAAAATGCCTACATGAAATTGACAAATTTGCAACTTCTGTGCGTGACCATACATAAACAGCATTTAAACGATTGCTGTGATTTTAGGACACATAGTGTAATCCCGTAATTTTCCGGAAATTTTTACTAATATTTAAAATATTATTAAGTAAAAAAAAGAATTACTGCTGAAACTTATATTTTCCGTGGAATGAAAGTTTATTTATCTTGTAACTAAAATTTGCATTTTTCTGTTTCGTGCGTGATTCTGCTTCAAACTTAATTTAATCTTTGATAACATTACTAATGTGTACCATTCTTTGTTTACAAAATTTTTACATATGTCTATTATTTGTTAAAATTTTTATATATGTCTATTATTTTCATAAAAATATCACTGGCGCGCCAGTGATATTTTTATGAAAATTTTTTATGAAAATACCCTACTATAGCTTATCTCGACCTTACGGGAAGGAAATATATGGATATGCAAAGAATACTTTTATGAAGCAGTTTTCTGAATATCAAGAAAAAATTTCTAAAATCAATTTGTTTTTAAATAAACTTTCCATAACAACAGCTGACAAAAAAAATCAAAAACAATCACCATGGTGTTACCGGTTTTTGATTCATAACAAATAGATGCAACCCGCATTCTAATGACGTAATGATTAGAAATACTATAATGCACCCTATGAGCAACGATAAAATGTAAATATGAAAATAGTTATTGAAAATAAAAAAGGCTAATGAAAATTTACAAAATTATTCTACTGAAACACCGATTGTTTTAAAAATAAAAAATAATTGGAATTTTAACACGTCCTAATTTATTTTGGTTGTCTGCAATTTATTTTGGTTATCTGCAATTTATTTTGGTTATCTGCAATTTATTTTAGTTATCTGCAATTTATTTTGGTTATCTGCAATTTATTTTGGTTATCTGCAATTTATTTTTGGTTATCTGCAATTTATTTTGGTTATCTGCAATTTATTTTGGTTATCTGTAATTTATTTTGATTATCTGCAAGCCTTTACGATCATTTGATAAGTAAGCTAAATATTACTAAGACTTAATAAAAATTAAATTCCCCAAAATAAAAATAAAAAATCTTAGAATATTTGTAGGACAATTACTATATATTGGATTGGACAATGAAGAATATTAAAAAATAAAGAATATTTAAAAAAAATAATTTCTGAACTTGTCACGCACAAATACAAATAACGATGAGATTAAGCAATACCCAGTTTTGTGACTTTAAGTTGTGTATACATTCAAGGCAATAGCTAGCATAAAACACTTTTGAATTTTCTTTTTTTTTTTTGAAATCATAAAGCTAAATGTTTTTTTCATTGAGTATTTTCTACCGCAAATATCGGATAATGATGTTTATAATCATGAGACGATATTACCCATTAAATGTTTTCAATGTTTTCATCTTTATTTTTAGTGGTGGCAGAAAGTAAAAAGTGACTGCCCATAGTTGGTTAATTGAACCATGAAACACTAAGAGAGTTTTTTGACTTATTTGGCGAAATAGCTTTTATTAAAGAAACTCAGCCAGAAATGATTTATCGCAAAGTTGACTTATAAAAGTTATTGCTTCTGATAAAGAAGTACCTAATAATCTTTTTAAAGTTACAGGGGCGGATCCAGCATTTTTTGGTCTTCGAGCTAACCTCCAGACATGGAACAAACTCTAAACATTTAATGTTTATACTTATGATAAATAATCATACTTTGCAAATAATTGCGTTGATTGGAGCCTGAGAACAAAAAGGAAAAAATTATGCCGCCACTGTCCGAAACGTGAGAGCAATAAGTTGATAAACTATTTTTATAACTATTTTTAACCCGACTTATATTCATCAATAAATATTAGGAACATTATTTTTAAACATTAAATCATAGAAACGCATTATAAAAAGTTTACTTTAGTTAATAAAGCGTTTTATAAAAAGTTTAACAAATCAATCTTTTAGAGAATTTTTATTTAAAAAGTTTTATCAAACTTTTCGAGCATAAAGTTTTAACTTATTTATCTTTAATTGATGTTTCTTTTAAAAGTTAACAATGTTTTGATAATCGATTTACTATTAGTACATAAGTCTTAAAATATCATTGTAATGACTCATTACTTGCTGTTTTTAAAAGGAATTATCTGAGCGAAATTTTTTGCTCTACTTTACTAAATAAGGAGTAAATTAGTTTCGTTTTGCTTCCAATTTAAGAATAATTTTTTTTTTTTTTAAAGCGTACCAACGATATTTTATAACGAGAAATAAGTTCACTTATATTTTATTAATGCATTCTATTGACTAAGTATAGGATTACAACGAGAATAATATGGCATTTAATATTACAGTAGCGTTCATTTCTAAAGATTAATTATAAATTTTGATTATCACGAAAATTTGAACAATGAATTTCTTCACTTCTCACAAAATTAGAATAAAAGCAATCTTTAAAAACCATTTTATTTAGTTAATCAGTAGTTCTTATTTGTCACTGAAGAAAATTTTTCTTATTTTTAGTTTTATTTCAGGCTAGAATATGTCCGTCGTAACAATTGACTATGATGTTGACCACGATGAAGATTCTTTACTGAATGAGCACGTTCCATTATGTACAAATAAATTTCCACTAAAAACAAGTACAAAAATGGGCTTGATCCACACCGAGAGTTTTAGTAAGTATCTTGCTAACATATCTAGTTAAAAAATTTATAACGTTTTGTATATTACAATAAACTTTTCTAATTCATTAATTTAATTTTTTTATATAATTTGTTTTTAAGTATATTTCTAACATTTTTTGGCAACAAATTATTTTGCACATTAAAATTAAAGGTGCCGATAGAAAACAAATATATAAATATATACATATATATATTATATATATATATATATATATATATATATATATATATATATATATATATATATATATATATATATATATATATATATATATATATATATATATATATAATGTATATAAACAAAAAATTAACCTAATTCCTGATATTATTACCACTGTGCGTTTAAATCTGTTTCAAACACAACTATATATATATATATATATATATATATATATATATATATATATATATATATATATATATATATATATATATATATATATATATATATATATATATATATATATATATATATATATATATATATATATTTATATATATGTTACATTTTAAATATTCATTTTGTTAGAATATTTAAAATACAAATATATAATAATAAAAATTGTTTATATAATGATCGTTATTAAAAAATAAAAGAACACGGATATATATATATATATATATATATATATATATATATATATATATATATATATATATATATATATATATATATATATACATATATATATATATATATATATATATATATATATATATATATATATATATATATATATATATATATATATATATATATATATATATATATATATATATATATATATATATAAATTTTGATTCGAGTTTACAAAAACTAAAAACTAATTGAACTATGTTTTGGATTTATCTTAATATGCTGATATAGGATTAAGTATTTTTTCGGATAACGTAAGTTCTAGGGTTTATTAGTATCATTATTGGTTGTAAAAATATTTTTGTCGGTATGTGTTTAAATACATTGTTGAGTTTGCGATCGGGTGTTAAATTTTAAGGTTGCATGGGAAGCGTTTTTTTTTGTGTAAACTAAATGTGATTGGATATGTCGGATTTGTTTTGACTTTGTGCTTTGTTAGTTACAACAGAGAGTGAATATTGATGCATTTTTCTTTTATTTTGAATTTCATTATTATGAATTATTCTACCGATGATTGTATATTTTTATATGCGTATAATAATATCTCGTTGTGATAAATTGTGTTTAAATTGTAAAAAGGGTAAAAAAAACTTTTCTTTAGTTCAATTGCAAAAAAAACCGGAATTTTTCTAACTAAACGGGACATTATAAGACCACTTCATAAAAGAATGTTGGACTTGACAGCTGTAATTTAAAAAATACGTTAAAAGATACGTTTGAGAGTTCTGAGGTATACAATATTAAAATGTTCATCAATTGGAAAGGTACTCTAGAACGATGTATCATGAGTATCAATACCAGCTACTTTAAGTTAGTTATCACCTTTGTATTTCTTGCACGTAGTTAATTTTCACTTTTTCATTAATCACTTTTTATTTTAGGATAATTACCGAGTTGGGGGATTGCTCTCAATTTGAGTTAATAAAAGGTGATAAATCGGCTTTTAATGTCTAGCAAAATTATATCTGAGAAATGCGCACTTATTTTCTTAACTCTAAAGTCAGTTACCTTTTATCGTGAACGAATTAAAAAATATCAGTAATTACAATTACTGATATCTAAAAATTCAAATTACCAAGTTTGAAGTTGGTAGTTGGCGTGTATTTAAACAGTTATAGTAATCTGGAAGGCTGAAAATGAACCAAGTGAGTTTTAGTAAAAGCTAGCAAAACTAGTATGCACTTTAAGCTGTTGTATGGCACCAATTGTGTAATCTTACCGGATTTTACTATTGTGTTTGGATGGATTTGGTTGTGTTTTTTGTTTTTATTTTGCTTTTTTACCTTTTTTTTTATTGTTAGGGTGGGGGTGGCGTGATGGAGGAATGAAAATATTGTAATCACTGATATTTTTTAATTCGTTTACGATAAAAGGTAAATGACTTTAGAGTTTAGAAAATGGGCCAAGAAGACAATAGACCAAGTGGTTTTAAGGTTTCTGCAATACAATACTTGTTGCATTTGTTAGAATGACAAGACGGTTTAGATGTCAGGTCGGATCATGTTTTATTTGCCATAAATGTTATTTATTTCATAGCGGATTGATATCACATTCATTGAAGCCACCAGCTTTGTAAATAAGTTGTGGGTTGTTACTAAAACATTTGATTGCTAATCTTCAAGGGCGTACAAGAGCTGTGAGATATGAACTGTGAGACTAGTTTTTCTGACTATTTTTTCTGATCCCGTTGGCGTATATAAACGGCAGTCATTAAAACACATGAGTATCCGCCTAATAGTCTATGAAGGTGGCAATGATTATCTCATAGTTTACGTGTTTTTAAAGTCATTTAGTTATATCCCAGGATTCGCAGGCAACAGGCGTAGAAGATAATTCTTGAATGGTATTTGTGTAGTTATGTTACCCTAATATTACCACTCTATTCCTTTTTCAGACAAAAGTTCGAAAGACAAAACAGACAGTTTAAAATAATTTATTGGGTAATAGTTACATTCTTGAATACAATTGGTTAGAGTTTTACGGACTGTGGAAAAATTCGAGATATGCATTTGCTCTATCATATACTTGAACATAGTGTTCTAACAAATGATTGATGAAACGTGTGTTGGTAGGGAGTATAATTAGCAATTTCATTTAATTGAATAGACTATTATTAGATTGAAAGGTGATAGAGGATTTAAAGTATTGTTATAATATATTTGTTAAATATTCACTGAATTAGAAGAAAATGCTGATGGTTGATGATTTTTAAGTTGTTAATAAATGTCATTATTTAGGTGTTTTTTAAATATAGTTCTTAAGGTGCTCTAAGAAGTTCTTAAAATCTATTCATAGTGCATTGAATTCGATTTTTAAGTAAGAACTCTAACCACTGCATCTTAGCTGCTTAAAGTTCTATTTTCAAGGGCAAAAACACCTTTGACAAATTGTGTTTTATGGTAACTGCAGTTTTTAGTACATTATGGTTTATTTGTTTTCACTTGTAGACTTGACAACGTTTGATTCAGAAACATTTTTTATTTATGATATGATCCTGTGATCTTCTAGAAGTCCTGCCGGTAATATATTCAATGTAAATTTACCTTGTACATATTCTGGCAAATAAAAATAATAATAATTAAATATATATATATATATATATATATATATATATATATATATATATATATATATATATATATATATATATATATATATATATATATATATATATATATATAAATTTGTGCTTTTTTAAACCCTTACAAAATATTTATAATGTTTCAAAAAATTATAACTTTTAAAATTTTTTACCAAAGCACTCAGTGAACTATTTTAGTAAACAAATTAAGTACAACCAGAAGCTGAAATAAAGTTTTGTTTTTGTTAAAGTTTTGTCTTAAAAAATATAACAGTCTAACACAAATATATTTTTATCAAAAAACAAAGCCTAATAAAATAATAACTAAAAAAATATTTAAAAACGAGATTTTTCAAAAAAATTCGAGAACGATAAACTTTTGTTTTTTATTTATAGTTATCTTTATTATAGTTTCTATAAAATATTTACGAATATAAAAATCTTAAGAAAACAAGATAATTTGTTAAAAGACTTTTCTCGTGGAGATCAAACTTCCACTATTTCGTGTAGTTATTAAGCTGTTCCCAGAAATCCTAACGGTCTTTTCATAAAGAACCGCGGAAGAGCATTTATTAGAAAGTTCACGCCTAGAACTCAAAAAAACAAAAAAAACAACAGAGCACTCGAAAAAACATGTTTTTTATGATTTGTTTTTAGTATTCTTTAAATTTTAAATATTATTGAACCCTGAAACAGTTCCTCTCTGACAAACCTTCAAATATACATGTTTTTTTTTAATTTAATATAATGTATATTACCCTATATATTAGCTATAATCATTTACCCATCAATGTTAAAAAAAACACTGCGAAATACAGGCATAATTATGTTTTGTAAAAAATAAATAATTATGTCCATAGTATGTCAACAAAATAAGAAGTCTGGAAAACGTTGACAAATGTTGACAAGAGGGAGGGGGAAGTCAAAAAGGTGACGTCAACAATGTTACAATTTATAATAACTTAACATAAAAAATGAAAAAAAAGGTTTGTTTTCTTCAATTTAATTTTCGTGATTGGGGAGGGGGTGGTGGGAAGAGTCTCTGGAAGTTGATGAAAAGTTGTTTGTAGGAAGAGGGGGTGGGGAAGTAAAAATTGTCAAAAAATAGTTGAGATAATTAATTTTGTTATGATTCAATTTTGTTAGCCTGTAATAGGTATTTTCAAACTGGTTGTAGTATTATTCATATTGTTATGTTGTTTATATGCTCCAATACTGTCCAATAATTAAGTTTTATCACTTCCCCCAACAAATCAAAAAATCATTTAGTAGACAATCTTTAATCAACAATTGAAAGCGAAATAAATTTTGATTTTAATTACAGGCCCGGATTCAGACACAAGCAGGGGGTGCCATGGCATAGGGGTCCCTCAAAATTAGGGGGCCCCAAAAAGCTAAAGAAAAAAAAAGACATGTTTTTTTATATTGATAACTTAATTATAGTAGACATTTTGATCAAGAACAAAAAAAAAATCCAAACAAAAAAGTTTTGTGAAAGATGAACTTTTTACGGTTAATTCAGAAATTTTTTTTATAAAAGTTTCTATCAAAAATGTGATTTAGAAATATCTACGAATCAAAACAAAGACAAGAATTAAATCCGAGCAATGTTACTGGAGTTACTGAACCGTTACTAAACATTCAGAACCTGTTGTTTAAAAAACAATTTACTTGTAACTAAAAACTTTTTTTTTTTAAATCTGTGTTTTCTTTTGCAAAAAAAAAAAAAAAAAAAAAAAATGTTTTTACTTGTATGTTGTTTTTTGTTTGTTTTCTAACGTGTTTTTTTTGAATTTTGAATTTTTTAAAATTAAAAAAACTTATTACATGTTATATTTAAATTTATTATAATGTCAACAATTAATAAAAAATTTAAAATAATTATCTAAAACCTTTAGACAATTATTTAAAGCTATAAAAAAAAAAAAAAAAAAACAGATAAAAATAGGGAACTTTTTCACAACCCTAACTCGTAAGCTTCCTTGCTTACGAATGTCGCTTATTGAGCTAGAGAGGTGGCGTCGAACCTCAACCTCTGGGTTCTTAGCCAGAACTCTAAATACTGCGCCACGGTTACTTAAAAGTATAAATGTATAAAACAAATATTGGCTAGCGAGTAGCTGCTAACGACATTTTGCTACATGTCAAAAGTTTGCGAAAGCTAGGCTAGTCGTAACGGTAGGCTTTCTTGTCAAACCCTTATTCCGACGCTGTCCTTAAGGTCCGAAAATGTGAAAAAACGACTTTATTTAAAAGAGAACCTGCCTACCCCAAACCCTCAGTCGTTGTTTACGCACTCCGCTGCATGTTCTCTCTAAAAATCAGGCGGTGAATGTGCACACCGCTGCGCAAATCCCTATATACCTATTTCCTAGAAATACAAGTTCGCAGACGCAAAAGACGCTCAACGTCAGAATAGGGGTTTGACAAGAGTGCGTTCCAATTGTAACAACACATACAAAATGTTGTTGAAATATCGAAAACTTTTAAGTTTTGATATGAAGCTATCGACATTTATTTTCATGTATAAATGTATAAATAGAAAACAATAACAAATAATACAAGTAAGAATAAATAAATAAAGATTAGAGCAATTTTATCAGCAAGAGAATAAATAAAGTAAGAATAAAAAAATAAATAAAGATAAAAGCAGTTTTATCTGCGAGAGATAAAAAAAATAATAATAATAACATTTTTTTAAAATTACTTTATAATTGTTACGAGGGTAATTATGTGGTTTCTAGTCACCAGATTTCTAGCCACCAAGTTCCAAGTCATTGCACAGTAGGAAAAAAAAAAAAGTTTTTTTTTCCATCTTTAATTTATTCTTTTATTAGACTTTACAAAAGTATTTTCACCTCGCAAAAAAATCATAAACTTGTTAAAAAGAAGTTGGAGCGAAAAATCTACAGATATATACTCACATTGTGACAGCGACTGTTTTTCTATAAACGGAGAAATAAAAACTTCGATTACAAGTACTCAAGAAGCTTTTGAATCATTTAATCTCAGGTTGTTAAATAAGCAAATGTCTCTTTTACTGGCCGTTAAATATATTTTTGATATTTTGTGATATACACATTTAAATGTCAATATATAACGTAATTTATTATAATTTATAACAAAATATAAACAAATTTATTATTTTGTTCTAGGAATATTTCTGATAATGAAAAAGACACAAAGTTCAGAACTCGCTCAAAAAGTTTAAGCTTCATTGTACGCGCAAGGAAAAAAGTCGATCATCTGCGACGAATTCCACGACAAACTTCATATAAATCGCATCATTTAAGTTTTCGGAATAACAATAACAATCGTTTATACGACGTTTGCGAAAACCGAAAGCTGATTTGCACAGAGGACATTGATTCATTCGAAGAAGAAAAAGTCATAAGAGAGATAAATAAAACAACGAAGAAGAAACTATATTGTCTCTTTAATGAAAAAAATAAACTTAAAAACAACTTAACTTTAATTAACAACCAAAAAGAAAACGAAGAAGAAGAATGCTTACTAAGTTTCTAATTTTTCACAAAAATCTTAAAAAACTCTTTTTACTTCATGATACTACATGAAGTAATATTTTTTTTTATATATATAAATAATAAAATTTATATATATTTTATGCAAACATTATACAGTTACAGTACAACAAATTTATAACATTTAGAAATAATATGTATTAAACTATCCATTTATAAATATAAAAATGAATTTTTTTTTTTTTTAAACTTCGAATGTTAAAAACAGAACATCAAAAATAAACTAATGATTTGTAGAATTCATCAAAAATTGTATGCGTGTGTTTTTGCGTGTGTTTGTCTGTGCTAAGTTCCATACTAGAATCTTTCAACTTTTTAAAATAAAGCCTTGAATTTAGGGATTTCACAAAAAAAATGTTTTTCATCTCTGACATAAAGCTAAAAATTTCAAAATAGAAGCAGAGTGATAGCAAACTCATATTACTGTTAATGATAAAACTAATCTTATCGTTAATGATAAAACTAATCGCAGTTTTGTTTCAAATCGCAAAACATTCAACGCTTGCATGGTTAAGAGCAATAGATCTGTTCCCAGTGGAACCGCATGCTTTTTGCCGCAATGCAATCTGGACCTTCCTCAGGGGTAATTTAAAAAAGTACTTTTATAGCAAATGCTGAGATAAAAGCAACTTTTTTTACTTGTTATAAAAATTTAAATACCAAACTCAAATGTTAGCTTTTTGTAAAAAAAAGAATAATGGAGATTATTGTGCTGTTTTTGGATGCCGTAACTATCTGAGAAATGATAAAGAAAAGTTAACTTAAATTAAAATAAAAAACTTATGAATAAGTCTTAATTAAAGTTATATAAAATGTTTTGTTTTTAAAACACTGTAGCAATGTATAGGTTTCATGAATAAATACACTATAAATTTTATAAAGTTTATTTAAATGACAATGTTCATTATTTGCGACGTTTGTCAGTCGTGATGAAATATATACAATTATCAATTTTATAACTATTATACAACGATATAAACTTACAGTAAATTTTGTTGTGTTAAATAAATGGGATTTTGTATCACTAACATAATTAAGCAGAAAGTCGTAAAAGTGTTTTTCAAAGCTCATTTTTTTTAGACATGTTATCAAAAGTCATGTAGGCATACTGCGATGGCATTCTCCCAAAAATCTTGAAAATGCAAAATCATGGACCAAATCCATAAATAGAACTATTGCGGATAGAAATGGCAAAAAAAAAACAATTACTCGTGTAGGATCTAATAAAGTCTGTTCTAACCATTTTGCTGCAGGTTATTACAATACAGAATGCAACTTCCCAACTTTATACATGCAGGGATACAACATAAGAAATTATAGAGTTAAACGCAAACCACCGACTATAAGAGAACCACCATAAAAAAATTAAAAAAAACTCGATACATCATCCCATTATGTCAGCACTATTCATTTTGATACAGTTGAACAAGAAATTTGTACAGGGACTCTAGAGACTAATGATTTTCATAATAATTGTGTTACAAATGCGGAAAGCAGTTCTCTTTGCAGGATGTTTCAAGAATATATTCGTTTACTTTTACGTGAAAAGCAAGATGATTGTTTTAATTTATTTCACCAACTAGACTCGGCAAATAAAACAATAAAAAATCTTAATAAAGAAATCATTGATTTAAAAAAAAAATTATCCTATTCTGAAATAAGTAAAAATGATGCATTAGGGGTTGTCCATTAATTACGTCAAAAAAATAGAGGCAGGGGGGGGGGGGGTCTGAACTTTTTGACAAGGGGAAGGGGGGGGAGGAGGTCTATCAAAGTTGATGTCAACAATTTTTTTTTTTGCTTAAATAACAGAAAATTTGTAGCGTAGCTTCTTTGTAGGGGGGAAGGGGCGTTTATCAAAAATTGACGTAATTTTATAGGGGGCCTCTGGAAATTTGACAAACTGTTGACAAGGGAAGGGGGAGGGGGTAAAAATTTCAAAAAATTTGTTGACTTAATTAATGGATAGCTCCTTACTGAAAAGTATGACGGGTATACTGCCGCCCTAAGTAAAAACGCAGTAAACAACAAAAATGACATTCTGAGAAAAAGCCACTTTTAAATTTTGTGTGAACCTTACTTGAATATAATAATTAGACTTTCATGCCACATAGATTATGAATACAAAATACTTCCTTTATTCAATGAAAATTTATATTTAACCAAAACATCAATATATAGGCTGAAAAATCACACACTGCTAATTTACACAATATTTCACAGCCGTCATCCTAGATAAAAACGCAGTATAATCAATACAAAAATGCATGCATACTCCAATATATATTTTTTCATAAATATCAATGTGTTTTTATAAAAGGCATTGTTAATCACAATCTAGCTTGATAATCAATGGTTTCCAAACAAACCTTAATTAATAGTGGAGTTATAACATAGAGCTAGACTGCGTCTAATTAATAGGAAGAATTTTGAGTAAAGAATACTTACAACCAACAAATATGATATTTATAACAACCAGTCCAACCCAGCAACATATTTTTTCCACGAATATCAAATAATACCATTCTCTTACCATTAGTTAGGAGTGCACTAGGGGCTCAAAAACCACAATTTACCCATTATCAAATTAATAATCAGTCTTTCCATCTCTTATTTTGTCAACTTCATTCAAAGTGTGTATAAGGTAGATAAAGTAAATTAGATTTTTTAAAACGTTTTATTAGAATAAAAAAATACATATATAATTGAAAAAATATATAATATAAATGAAATTATATATTTTTTAAATTGTTCCAGAAAATTTTCCTGCTGGCTGGCATTAAACTCGATAAATTCGACAAAATATCATCGATTTTGTCTTGAGCCACCCCACGAGGCTTGTCCAACTGTGGAGGTTTTGATATTTTCTTTGTTGATGATTTCTTACAGAGGAAGTCTAATTGTTTTGTAAACTCCTCCGTATGAGAAGTTTTGTATTCCATTGTAAATTTACCTCTGCGTGTTCTCACTGCTACAATGTTCTTCAGATATATTTTTTCAGAAGATTTCTTTAACTTCTGTTGGGATTTGTTATCTTTCCACATGTATATATCTGAAAATGTCATTTCTTTCACATCCACCTTCCCTTTATTAGCATTCTGTACAGCTTTGGAAAAATCAGGAAAATCGTAAACTTTTTGTTTCTTCATGGAGAGCTCCACCTGATGATAAAAACTGTCGGCACTCATATATGTATGTCCTGGCTCAAAGTATTTTAGTTGTATTTCATCCATATCTACTTCATCACTATTTACAATATATACTAAAAAAGACAGAAGGTACCAATTTTTATTTTGGCTCGAACAATTGTCGAGCCAAAGTGTAATCTTTTTCGAGTCCCTCTGCCTCAAAAAAAAAGCATAAAATGTACTAACAATGTCCTCCTTGTTCCTCCCAGTTACACCTTCATGCCATATACATGCCATGGGAACACCATGTGCTTTCTTCCCAAGAGGAACGAAACTCTCGTGGTAAGCCACTATCCTCTTTGTAAATATAACTTTTTTAAATGCATCCAAACGTGGCAGCATGATGACTTTCTGTAAATCTACAGAGAAAATGCTGCCATCATTGAGCTCCGCATCCTTTTTGTATAATTCTCTTGCTTCTTCATATCTTATCTTGTGATTAATATATTGTTGGCAATCATCACAATCATTATTTAAATTATCTGCATCGTGACCGTGTAAACAAAATTTTTCACAAAATTCACACTCTTCATGGCCCAAAGTTGCAAATGAAATATTTTTTTTCTTTATAGCTAACCTATAATATTCGTATGATATTTGTTGTTCTGGGTATTTGTGTGTAAAATCATTGTGCATCATGGTGATGGTCACATCACTTGGCAAATATCTTCTAATAGGAGCATGTTCCCTCCTGTAATGAGATACAGTTGGTTCAAATGATTCGATGTGCGCATCTATTAAATCGTCATGTTTATACTTCCTATCCGAAACATGTTTGCCACGTCCATCAGCTAATGGGGCTATTGCGGCAGTTGGAGTTTTGTTAAGGACCTCAAATACTGCACGGTCATTATTTGGTTTGTATCCTAGTGTTGTTAGGAAAAACTTCTTGCACACGGACTGCTTGATTGAGTCTTTATTACTGAAGAAGTATTTCCAGGTGTTTTTTCGTGCACCATCTTCAACACTTTTCCTCTTTACAGGCATGCGATCACATGTATTGAGGATAAATGTCTTCCTCTCCTTCCAGCCTAATTTTAAATATTGGGCGTTAATTTCAATACGTCGTCCCTCATTTATTTTGCTAATGCATTTTTTTTTGCAACAATCAACAATTGGCTTTAGTGCATACTTTGCTTTATATAGTTGCATCTTACGTTCTTTTCTTTCTTTGACACTTAAAGAATTACTTCTGCGAATTCGTATAGTTCCCTTTTTAGTAAATTGGACCGATGGAGATGCAGCTTCGTCCAATGGTTTATCCACAGATTCCTTTAACACTGAAACAAGATAAAATTTAATTATTACTTCGTTTAAGTACAGAACACGGTACAACCTATGTTATACATATAATTTATATGTTATATAAAATATACATAATAGATATACCAATTTCTTCTCCATTTTCCACCACATCCACTCTACTCTTTAAGACATCTTCGTCCATTGAAGGTTGAAGTGTTGTGACAGACTCATCTAAAACTGATAATTTAATGCATTGTATATCTGCATAAAAAATGTCACACAAGTTATCATATAATAAAAAAAACACGTAATATTCTTACCAATATCTCCTCTATCCTCCATAATTTCTGCCTCATACACTACGACTTCCATTTTATCAACAGTTACTTCAGATACAACTGTTCTAGAATCCTGTAAAAGAAAGGGTAAAACATAACCAAGAAGAACCATACATTAGGTATTTACACAGTTATTTGTAGATTTTTTATAGTGAAACCTTGAGAAATTTGTAGAATATTTATTATTATGATCAATAAACACAATACACATAACCTTAGATACATAAAATAGATTGAGACTACGGAAATATATAAATAAAACACTTACATCTAACAATGAAGATTTACATTTGTCTGAAGCACGATGTAGCATATATTGAGTCCTTGACATCCAAGTGTTGCAAATATCACACAACATTTTATGATTTTTATAACACTCTACGATAAATTGAATAGTCCTAAATATAATTCACTATAAAAATAATCTTTACCGAAAAAAAAGAAACACCAAATACGAAAACACGAACGAACAACCAACGCACACACTAATCAGATGACGCTTGCAGTTGCAATGACGCCGTATTCGTCATAGATAACCCACGTTTTTGTCTGTGTTGCCAAGTTAAAAAGCAGTAAAGCAATGATACTATGAAAAAATGCAGTACGTACGTTGCAAATACTGCATTTTTAATTTGTATTGCGATAATGCTGCGTTTTTACTAAGTATTACACTATATTTTTTTAACTTACGGCAAAATGAACTATGGGTTTGATGACTTCGGAATATACCACAATATTTTTATATAGAGCGTTATTACACAGAAAACGATGTTAAAACGTTTGGTGCAATAATCTCGATTTTTCAATTTTTGCGATTACTGCGTTTTTTCTTAGGACGGCAGTATACAAACAAGTTTAATGTATGATTGGTTATACAAGCGCTATGAACATAAAGTTCCATTTCTCCATTTACTACGCTGCACAGAAGGTCAATGTGAGCGACCAAGTATTGCCAAAGCACAAGCTCAAACATATTCAAGTTATAAAAATCGAAATACTTGGAAAAAAGCTATTAGCATAGCACCTTCCGGAGTGATTAATTTTATATCTCAAACATACGGTGTTTCATCTTCGGATCGTTATATTGTCGAAATATCAGGTTACCTCGACACATTAAATGAAGGAGATGTTGTAATGGTGGATAAAGGATTCAATATCAGTGATTTTTTAATTGCAAGGAAAGTTAAATTAGTAATACCACCATTTCTTAAAAACAAAGGGAAGTTTACCAGTAAGTTAATTTCTAAAACTGCCCTGATAGCCGAGCAAGAATTCACATAGAGCGTGCAATTGCTCACGTAAAAGACTTCCGATTGCTGCAAACACCTTTACCGCTGAGTATAATTAATTTGCTTGATAAAATCTTTATTAGAATTGCAGCTATTACTAATTTAGCACCTCCTTTAGTTGATTACAAAAATCATAACAATATTTAAATTACAAGACATTTTAAAACATTAAAATATTTCATGTCTAACTAATTAAAATAAGTGTAATAAAAAAAAAAAATTTTTAGTTTACAGACCTTATTTTATTAATAAATGTTATGAAATTAAAAAAAAAAATTCATCGTCAATTTTATAATTGTCACAAACTTTAAGTAAAGTTTCATTCAAAACAGACTCTACAGTATTGGAGATTACTTCATTTATCATATAAGGCAAGATAATAGTTTTGTAAAAATTTTCAATTTTTTTAACACAACTTTGCCAAAAACCAATTGAAAAATAAACGTGATAACTATATAAGTCTTTTGAAGTTCCAACAACAAAATCACAATATAAAAAACCTGTTGAAGCCATTTGACACTGCACTTGACTATAATAAGAATGATGAGGATCAAGTACAATTGTATTTTTTCCAAATATAAAACATGCGCCTTTGATAGCGGTAAGTTCTGGAATTGTTAATCCTCTATGAGTCCAAGGTCATTTAACCTCTACACATCCAGTGCCACAACAATCACAATGAAAAAGGGAATAAGGTGATGCACTAACTATTGGTAAATCTTTATTTAAAAATAAACCACGCTCAGTCACTTTCATTAATCTATGATTTTTTTAATTTTCTTTTGAGTATGCTTCGTGTACATCTTTTTCATGACGTAAACTCCAGACAGTAGCTTTTGTTTTAAAAACTTTTGACTTACATAATACGCCAATAATAATGGATGTTGTTTTTTTTGGACATAAAATTTCTAGGTCATTATTTACTTTACGAACAACACTATAAACTTTTTATGCAGTGACTCTGCCTTTGCGGTGTTTATACCAATCATTTTTACATGACTGCTTTCTTGTTAAGTGTTCTAGTTCAGAAATTTCGTCAAAATTTGTAGTTAACTGCATCGATAAAACTTTATATATAATCTTACAATCTAAATAAGTAACAACTTTATGAGGTGTTTTAGGGGGAGATGAATGCAAGGAAGTATTAACTTCGATTTCTTGAGCAACATTGCAAATATTAGGTATAGGAACAACGTTTTTTGATTGCATAAGCACGAAACATCCACAATTATAATTTGTTATTTGTGCCAAAGAATCTACCTCTTCCTTTGTCATGGAAACTTCTCGTTGATTTGTGGCTCGCGGATCAAAATTTAAAAATTCTTCAAGTTTATCAAAATTTTGCTGCATGCTTCTAATGTTTATGTGTAATATAGAAAATGAACCATCATCTGTTTTTACTTTGAAATCCAAAGAATCAATATACGGTGTGTTAATTAAGTTGATTTGAGTTTCTTAAAAAATATTTATGTTTTCTTCAGATTATTTATAAAGTTGTCCTCAAAAAGATCTAAACTTAAATTATGAAAATCTAATTTCTCTGAAAAAAGCGACGCCATCTTTTTTTTTTTTAAAAAGTAATCAATTTAAAAATATTCAATATAATAAAAAAAAAAACTCAAAACGCTTACTCGTTGACGCATGTCGGATTAACATCTGTGTTGCGGGTGTTTTCTCGAAATTCGTGAACAATAAATAAGTTTGTTGTAAACAACTTTCGCAAAATATCCATTTTGACGATGTATCTTCGCCTGATCAAAAAGTTCTTTTCGAATTTTTCGAGTTGTGAAACTAAAATCTTCGTTTAAAAAAATATTGGCTCCTTTTAATTTAACTGCTCTCTCCATAATTGTTTTTTTATCTTCGTAATCACGGAGTTTCAAGACAATTGTTCGCTCTCGTTTATCATTAGTTGCTCCCACTCGATGAGCCCGTTCAATTATAATGTCTTTTTCAATATCAAGGTTTTCTTTAAATAGTTGTTTCACCCCTTTTTTTTGTGATTTCCCAATCTTTTTCTTCACTATTAAGATAAAAAAAAATTTTTAAATTATTTTACTGTTAGAAAATCGCGTCTGTTCGCCACGATGTTCACAACGCACATTGTCTCCTTCGGAGAATTACGTGAAAAATAGTTCCTCGTGAGAAAATTTATGCTGAGGACCAGTGGCGTAGCTAAGCTACTTAAGCTTTTTTTTGTGCACTGCAGGGCAGGTAATAAAAATATTAAACAGTAACAACATAAATTACTAATTAATATATGGTGTAGGTTTGGCTAATAAAACGAAATAGAGAAGATTCAAGGGTTTATAATATAAAGGTTGGGCCTACCATTATTTTAAAGCAATTGATGCAATTTTCTTACACAGATTTCTGGTAAGGATTCGAGGACCTCCTGAGCTTGAGGGCCCCGTGGCACTGCCCCACGTAGCCCCTAGGTAGCTACGCCACTGCTGAGGACTCTTGTTTACTCAAAAACTTTTCGACTCTTCTCTCATTAAAAAACAAAAGCAAAAATTTAGAAGGTTTTCAATAATTTTCAGTAATCTCGGTTTTTATATTTTCACATTTATTTTCTCGGTATTCCGAGGCCGAGACCCCGAGACGAGCGAGATCTGAAAGTATAAGTAAACATGTGACATAAAAATTTTAAATTGATTATTTGCTAAATTGTTATATATCAATAGAAAGGGCTAAAATACAGTATTTTAAAGGTTAAAAAATTGTCAAAATCCAACATACCTACCAAAAGTCATGGCGTTTTAAGTACCGATTTTTCAATATATGGATTTGTTGAAGAAACTTTGGTCAAGTTTTAATTTTCCTTTATTAAAATTGTTATAACTTTGTCACTACTTATCTAAAAAACTATATCTTGGTATCAAAAGATAGGTGTATGAAAAGGCTATGTGTTTACGTTGGTCACTAGTCAACAGACGTTTCCAGGGAGTTAGAGGGGGGAATAAACCACCACTTTTACCATTTAATAAATGCAAATTTCATACACAAAAGTGTAAAATGAAGTAGTAGTTTTTTTATACAAAAAGTTGTTATCATTTTATTTTACATCGCAAACAAACATTAGGAGTTTATCTTTTAGTTAGGGTAGATGTGATGGTGATGGTTCAATCCACTCTAGTATAAAAAAAAAAATTATTCTTATAAAGATTTTATTATCAAAACTATTATAACAATTATAACAAATTAAATTTATGATCTACTTGATTACAACATATACCAGAGGTGCATAGGTTGACATATAGTGGGAAGGGCATATGGTTCTCCCCCACCGTCTTTGATCAACCCCTGCTTTTACTGTATGCTAAAGTTACTAAAACAAAAATTAAATGCTACTATGATACCTCATGTGGCTTGGTATAACCAGAGTGGGAGCTGCTCTACCATCTTAACTTTCCGAAAATACATATTTTTTAAACTAAAATAAAATAATGATGCAATTTTATAATTACTTGCATCGTTGTGAAATGTGAAAAAGTTATTATTAAAAACATGCCAAAAATTACCAATTCATCGGTGTTGTGTTCATTTCCTTTTGGAAAAGGGTGTTTGTCCCCTCCCAACCAAGTTTTAAAAAAATTTATGAAATCAAAATTTTAAAAATTTGCATTACCAAAATAATATCAAACATTACAACATTATAAAATAATACAACACAACCTTATAAAGTAATATTATGCAACTGCTATTCATGGAATACTATGACTGTTTTAAAATTAAAATGTAATAAAAATCTTCTTAACAAGAAATAATTTTTAATTACACAGAGGATGTAAATAGTTTTCTCTTGGCTTTTAGTAAATGAATAAAAATTAAAGTTCTAATTATGAAACTATATAATAATAATTTTTAACAATAGACACCACGTGAGGGTAAGCCAGAGCCGTCTATCAAAACTTTTATGCAAGTTTCATCACTTGCGATACCTTTTTGCAAGTCACAACACCTGCGGTATCTATTTTGGCATTATTAAACATAAAAATTATGAAAATAGTATACATACAAGACTATCAACAAATAACACAAATTAACATTAAGAAAATATTCATTATCCTGAAACAACATCAGCAGATTTTGCTAAAACAATTTTCAGAAGATGCAAAATTTACACAAATGATTGAATAAAAATATGATATTCATACCTTAATGTAATATGTAATGTTGATATCCAAATCTAACTTTTATTAATTGTTCAATATCAATGAAATTTAAAAAATTTTTAGAACTAAAAATTAGGGTCGGAACAATTTTAAACTAAACTTAGTTTCAAATAATGATTTACTTCTAAATATATATTTAAATATATTATTATTAATAATGATAGTTAAATAATTACTAATACGTTATTACAAATAATAGATATTTATTAGATTTTTTTATTATTTTTATTTTTATTTTAATTCACCTCCTCAAGGCCGAGAAGGCCACTACAGACGAGGAGGCTACTTATTTATGGCTATAACCCTCTCTCAACTCAATAACTCCGAAACACGACACTTTTTATGGTATCTGCGACTAAATATTTTTTCTGAAATTTGGCATATGCTTAGATAATGTGTGCAAAAAATCATCCTGGTAGTTTTGAAAAATATCCCAACATTCCTTCAAAATTAATTTTACACGAGTTCAGCAACTAAATTTTCAACATCAATAAAGTCAAATCAAAATGTGTCAACTATACATAAATACCACATTAAAATCAAGCTCCACCTTTCTATTTTTCCAAAATGATTTAAGTTAATATACATTTCGAAGAAGAAATGTCACAAAAAAACGTTTCTCTAGCGCTACTTAAAAAAAAGTTCAAAAAATGTCGCACAGAATTTTAGCACTTTTTTCGGCTCCGTAAAACGCGATATTCGCGTACCTAATCATAGTACTTTAGTTATTCTTTATTACAAATGATACATACTTTTACTTTTATTACAGATGATACATACTTTTGCTATTATTACAGATGATACGTACATTTGATAATATTACAGATGATACATACTTTTGATATTATTACAGATGATACATGCTTTTGCTATTATTACAGATGATACATACTTTTGATAACATTACAGATGATACATACTTTTGATAACATTACAGATGATACATACTTTTGATATTATTACAGATGATACATACTTTTGCTATTATTACAGATGATACATACTTTTGATAATATTACAGATGATACATACTTTTGATATTATTACAGATAATACATACTTTTTTTATTATTACAGATGATACATACTTTTGATAATATTAGAGATGATACATACTTTTGATAATATTACAGATAATACATACTTTTTTTATTATTACAGATGATACATACTTTTGATATTATTACAGATAATACATACTTTTTTTATTATTACAGATGATACATACTTTTGATAATATTAGAGATGATACATACTTTTTTTATTATTACAGATGATACATACTTTTGATAATATTACAGATGATACATACTTTTGATATTATTACAGATAATACATACTTTTTTTATTATTACAGATGATACATACTTTTGATAATATTAGAGATGATACATACTTTTGATAATATTACAGATAATACATACTTTTTTTATTATTACAGATGATACATACTTTTGATAATATTACAGATAATACATACTTTTTTTATTATTACAGATGATACATACTTTTGATATTATTACAGATAATACATACTTTTTTTATTATTACAGATGATACATACTTTTGATAATATTAGAGATGATACATACTTTTTTTATTATTACAGATGATACATACTTTTGATAATATTACAGATAATACATACTTTTTTTATTATTACAGATGATACATACTTTTTTTATTATTACAGATGATACATACTTTTGATAATATTACAGATAATACATACTTTTTTTATTATTACAGATGATACATACTTTTGATAATATTACAGATGATACATGCTTTTGCTATTATTACAGATGATACATACTTTTGATAATATTACAGATGATACATACTTTTGATATTATTACAGATAATACATACTTTTTTTATTATTACAGATGATACATACTTTTGATAATATTACAGATGATACATACTTTTGATAATATTACAGATAATACATACTTTTTTTATTATTACAGATGATACATACTTTTGATAATATTACAGATGATACATGCTTTTGCTATTATTACAGATGATACATACTTTTGATAATATTACAGATGATACATACTTTTGATATTATTACAGATAATACATACTTTTTTTATTATTACAGATGATACATACTTTTGATAATATTACAAATGATACATACTTTTGATAATATTACAGATAATACATACTTTTTTTATTATTACAGATGATACATACTTTTGATATTATTACAGATAATACATACTTTTTTTATTATTACAGATGATACATACTTTTGATAATATTACAGATGATACATGCTTTTGCTATTATTACAGATGATACATACTTTTGATAATATTACAGATGATACATACTTTTGATATTATTACAGATAATACATACTTTTTTTATTATTACAGATGATACATACTTTTGATAATATTACAGATAATACATACTTTTTTTATTATTACAGATGATACATACTTTTGATAATATTACAGATGATACATGCTTTTGCTATTATTACAGATGATACATACTTTTGATAATATTACAGATGATACATACTTTTGATATTATTACAGATAATACATACTTTTTTTATTATTACAGATGATACATACTTTTGATAATATTACAGATGATACATACTTTTGATAATATTACAGATAATACATACTTTTTTTATTATTACAGATGATACATACTTTTGATAATATTACAGATGATACATGCTTTTGCTATTATTACAGATGATACATACTTTTGCTATTATTACAGATGATACATACTTTTTTTATTATTACAGATGATACATACTTTTTTTATTATTACAGATGATACATACTTTTGATAATATTACAGATGATACATACTTTTGATATTATTACAGATAATACATACTTTTTTTATTATTACAGATGATACATACTTTTGATAATATTAGAGATGATACATACTTTTGATAATATTACAGATAATACATACTTTTTTTATTATTACAGATGATACATACTTTTGATAATATTACAGATGATACATACTTTTTTTATTATTACAGATGATACATACTTTTGATAATATTACAGATGATACATACTTTTGATAATATTACAGATAATACATACTTTTTTTATTATTACAGATGATACATACTTTTGATATTATTACAGATAATACATACTTTTTTTATTATTACAGATGATACATACTTTTGATAATATTACAGATGATACATGCTTTTGCTATTATTACAGATGATACATACTTTTGATAATATTACAGATGATACATACTTTTGATATTATTACAGATAATACATACTTTTTTTATTATTACAGATGATACATACTTTTGATAATATTACAGATAATACATACTTTTTTTATTATTACAGATGATACATACTTTTGATAATATTACAGATGATACATGCTTTTGCTATTATTACAGATGATACATACTTTTGATAATATTACAGATGATACATACTTTTGATATTATTACAGATAATACATACTTTTTTTATTATTACAGATGATACATACTTTTGATAATATTACAGATGATACATACTTTTGATAATATTACAGATAATACATACTTTTTTTATTATTACAGATGATACATACTTTTGATAATATTACAGATGATACATGCTTTTGCTATTATTACAGATGATACATACTTTTGCTATTATTACAGATGATACATACTTTTTTTATTATTACAGATGATACATACTTTTTTTATTATTACAGATGATACATACTTTTGATATTATTACAGATAATACATACTTTTTTTATTATTACAGATGATACATACTTTTGATAATATTAGAGATGATACATACTTTTGATAATATTACAGATAATACATACTTTTTTTATTATTACAGATGATACATACTTTTGATATTATTACAGATAATACATACTTTTTTTATTATTACAGATGATACATACTTTTGATAATATTAGAGATGATACATACTTTTTTTATTATTACAGATGATACATACTTTTGATAATATTACAGATAATACATACTTTTTTTATTATTACAGATGATACATACTTTTTTTATTATTACAGATGATACATACTTTTGATAATATTACAGATAATACATACTTTTTTTATTATTACAGATGATACATACTTTTGATAATATTACAGATGATACATACTTTTGATAATATTACAGATGATACATACTTTTGATATTATTACAGATAATACATACTTTTTTTATTATTACAGATGATACATACTTTTGATAATATTACAGATGATACATACTTTTGATAATATTACAGATAATACATACTTTTTTTATTATTACAGATGATACATACTTTTGATAATATTACAGATGATACATGCTTTTGCTATTATTACAGATGATACATACTTTTGATAATATTACAGATGATACATACTTTTGATATTATTACAGATAATACATACTTTTTTTATTATTACAGATGATACATACTTTTGATAATATTACAGATGATACATACTTTTTTTATTATTACAGATGATACATACTTTTGATAATATTACAGATGATACATACTTTTGATAATATTACAGATAATACATACTTTTTTTATTATTACAGATGATACATACTTTTTTTATTATTACAGATGATACATACTTTTGATAATATTACAGATAATACATACTTTTTTTATTATTACAGATGATACATACTTTTGATAATATTACAGATGATACATGCTTTTGCTATTATTACAGATGATACATACTTTTGATAATATTACAGATGATACATACTTTTGATATTATTACAGATAATACATACTTTTTTTATTATTACAGATGATACATACTTTTGATAATATTACAGATGATACATACTTTTGATAATATTACAGATGATACATACTTTTGATAATAAATTAAAAGACTTCAATTGTTTGTTTTTTTTCAACTGATAACAATCTTTCACTTTTTCTTTATAAATCAAAAAGTTTATTAGTCTCTATTAAAGCTAAAGTATTGTTCTGTTGTGAACAATTTTGATGCTCGTCTTTGCTTTATTCAATTTTTTTTTTCAAATTCCTTTCTAAAATAATTTTATTTGAAAATTTCTGGTAACAAGAACAGTGATACCAAAAACTGTTCTGAACTGAATCTAAATCAACAAGAATTTGTTCTTGTTCTTGCTCTTCATCTGTTGTTGTTGAAGCTGTACTTCATCTTCTTCGCTAAAATAAGGATAACTTTTAACAGACACTTCTTTATGGCTACCATTTATATTTCTCCAAGCTTTTCAAAAATATGAATCTTTTAAAAGAAGTTTGAAGAAATTTTACAAGGTCGTTGCTATTAACAACATCGTTAAAATGAATCAAACATGTTTTAGAGTCCGCCATTTGTTTATGTTTTTTTAAAGAATGTTTGTCGGTTTTTTTTAATGTAACATTTTGCATTATACCATTTTTTTTTTTTTTTAGTTATTCACCTCCTCAAGGCCGAGAAGGCCACTACAGACAAGAAGGCTACTAAATAGTGGTTATAACCCTCTCTTAACTCTATAACTCCGAAACACGAACCTTGACGAACAAGGCCGCTGCGCGGAGAAACAAGTTGAGCGCGGTACTACCAGGGATCGAACTCGGAACCTCTCGCTTATGAAGCGAGTGTTTTACCACTACACCACTACCGCATTTTAAGATTAACCATACCATTAAGACTTTGCATTATACCATTAGACTCTTGCTTTTGCTAAAACGGTATTGAAAAATTCATTCCATAATTTACACGTAAAATTAAAAAATAATAGTTCTATCGATAAATCTTAAACACAACACGCGTGAACGAAATGTAAGAACAGAAAAATACTTATTATAAGAAAATATGGTCTTTCATATTGTAAACATTTATGTTTTGATTTCACTAAATTTTAACACGCAAGTGTACATCCATAGAACATAGACCCCGACTTTGAGCAACGAAATGAAAGAAACAGGTTGACCTGTGTATGGCCTTATTATGTGATTTTGAATAAATTATGTTGTTTTACATAATGTTCTAGTTTCATAATGTTTGAATAAATTATGTTGTTTTACATAATGTTCTAGTTTCATAATGTTTGAATAAATTATGTTGTTTTACATAATGTTCTAGTTTCATAATGTTTGAATAAATTATGTTGTTTTACATAATGTTCTAATAGTTTCTAAACTAGAGTTTCTAATAGAAACTCTAGTTTTCAGTTTTTAGGCCAACATTTAACTCAAGATTTTCATTGGGTGCAAAAAATAATGTTCAAAAGGCTGTGAAGACAGCAACTGTGAGGATATTTTTTCAAACTTTTATGATATAAAAAGCAAAGATGAGCAAGATTTGTATAACCAAGCACTAATAGACGCCACTAAAGTTCAAAGAAGAATGACTCACTAAAAGAATGTCAAACAACCAAAGCAGTCAAACAGCTTCTTCTACCATGTAATGTACATGTATAGGTATGTTGTAATGCATTTTTATTCTAAGTATTAGTGAAAAACAATTACGGAGAAAAAGATTAATAAGGTTATTACATTGTAAGTAACCGCATACAATCATTTTAACTCAAGGAACCGCAATATTCAGGAACAAAAATGTATTACCTCAATGTCAATATAAAGACAAAGTGGCAACTCTTCTGTCAAAAAAATCTTGATTTCAGTATGAGCAGCTTTTTTTTATTGAATCTTTGTAAACTTACTTTTTATATACATACAGCAATACAGCGAGTTTCAACTTTTTGGCCGCCAGTGACCAAAAGGTCATAGTTTTCTACTCTGTGATTGGGTTTTTGGTATAATTCAAGAGTTTTAAAAACACACAACCGTCTATACCATATCCATCAACTCAGAGAGCTTAATCTTATTTGCCCCAGCTAACTTAATGTGAAAGAAATAGTAGATGCAATTGAAGTCTTAAATTTTGAAACTTAGAGCACCAAACATTACAAAAAGTCTTGCATTTAACAAAAAAAATTTTAACAAAAACCAAAGGCATTTTTTGTCCGTCTGAGGAAATTACAGCAAAACCATTACTTGACTACGATGTTTTGTCTTAAACCTGTGTCGGTAAAAGTGACTACGATGTTTTGTCTTAAACCTGTGTCGGTAAAAGTGACTACGATGTTTTGTCTTAAACAGGAGTCAGGAAGTTTATCAGCATCTCCTCTGACTAAACTCTATCATTTCAACGGTTTGAGGTTTTGTTTACTGTAAAAAGTTTTTTTTTTGTTTAAATCTAAAAACAATATAATCTTTTTTAAGAAAAGCAAGAACATGGTTGCATCTGTTCAACCTTTTTTTATGTTAGGTGCAGTGAGTAATGGTTTGGCAGTTCAAGCCAACAACCTATCTCCAACATCAGCTTTTAAATGTGTTTTTATTATTGTATTTCCCATGTTCATTTCCTTGGACACCATCCTGATTGATCTCACGAGGTTTCTAACAAGCCTAGCCTTTACAGCTCTAATTTCTGCTGGTATTCGTTTAGATCTTGGTCTTCTACTGCCTTTTTTTTTCTTTCTACATGTCCACAAATCTGAAAACGAGCTTGAACACGAAAATCTGTTACTCTATGTACACCCAGAGCTTGGAAACTTGATTGGATGGAATTCCAACAATAAGGATTTAATAAATTGTTTGTTTCTTGACTTCATTTACACGTTTCTTTTTAAATAACTTTTCCTTTAAAGATGTCTAATTGGTACTTTATCCTGGATCCGCATTTTTTCCGGCTCACGCAGTATTAAAAAACTTTGCACCGCTTTTAAAAGTTCAACTTAATTTGTGACCGATTAGACGTAATAATTTTGACGCTCTGCTGGCGTTGACCCAACGTAGTGTGCTGCTTTGGGACTTTTGATTTATTAATAAACCAAACAATAAAAATGTACGCTTTCTGCTTGAACAACGCAGATAAGCAAATAGTACATTTTACATAATGTTTCCAAGTTTTACTATGAATACCAACTTTACAACCAAAATAATGCTTGTGGATGGGGAAAAAAAAACAAACGACGGTTTTACATGAGAATAAATAAACAAAATACTTACAAATAAAAAACATAAAACCTAAGTTAAAATATTTTTCTTTAAGATATAAAATGATTTTAAAAAATATTGAAAAATTTCTTCAATCAGATTAAAAGAAAAGGGAGACACGTAGAAGACTAAAATGTCTTACCACCCAAAACCAATGCAAATAAACCTCAAAAAATTGAACAGCGAATTCAAAATGCTGCATTTTTTTGCAGTAATTTTTGAAAGTTTTTCTTCACTTTAAGTAAGTGAAATATTTTTGACGTAGAAGTTAAGATATCTTAAATGAACTGACAAAAAACAACAACTTTAGTTTATGAATTATTAAAAAAAAAAAAAAAAAAAAAAAAATGAAATTTTAACTTCTGCACTAATTTAATGAAAATTTATTGCAAATGACGTCTTTCAAATCTGTATAGCGGTCCTGTTAAACATAAATAACAAACCTATATATATTTGATAATATAAGCAATATAATTCATTTAAAAGAAATAAAAAAATTAATTATATGTTTTGAAAAATTTTGAATTATGGTAAATTTTTTGAGGTTTTGCACCACTGTGCATTGCAGCAATTTTAACTTTAAAGGCGGTTAAATTTTGCGTTTGAGGCTAAACACCGGAATCATTAAGTTTATAAAAACTTTCTAGAACTTTTCATTGCGATTCATATTTAAATAGGTATTTCTTTTAAAAAATGTTACAAAACCTTTATGCTTAAAATATCTAAATAGATTTACGAAAACGTGTTTTTTTTTTTTAATTTAAGCAGTTTTTACTAAAGTTAGTTTATCCTTTTTTTTTTTTTAAAAAAAAAATTTGCAAAAAACACAAGATAATTTTTTATATTTTAAAAAATTACATCGACACTCACAAAAAGCGTAGAATATAACGTATTTACATAACCATATACAAATTTACAAAAGTAAAAAATAATAATAATAACAATAGTACATTTGCTCTTTAATGATAATCATCGTCTGAAATAATATAAAAAATTTATATATTAATTTTTTGTAAAAACATTATCTATAAAATATACAATAGTTTGATATAATATTTATAATTTACAAATATATGACCTTTTTAAGTAATTAAAATCAATGGCTAAGAAAAAAAAAAATTCTATTATACCTGTTGAAAAAAAGACATTTTTTTTAAAAAAAATTATTTTATGTAATTATGTAATTAGATAATGATTTTATGTTATATTAATGGTAAAAAACAGATTATTATTGAATGAAATATTGAAATGATATAACGAAAGAAAAATTATATAATGAAAGAAAAAAAACAACTATTTATATAAAAATTGATAACTAAATACAAGAAATAAAATTTTTTTTTTCCGGAATGTTGTACTTAAACTAAAAACTTTTTCATTGCAATTTCGAAAACATTCTCGTCACCATGCCATTCCTCATGACGTACGTTTGGTATGGTAAATAAATAAACTTTGCCTCTTTCATACAATGTACGAAGACCAAACCAATCTTCAATAAACATCTAAAAAAATCTAATTTACAGTAAAAATAATTAAACACGTCAATGTATTTTAAACTATATCACTTTATATCACATCACTAAAAAAGTCATGTAAGCATACCCAAATACAATTTTGTAAACATAACCCAAATACAATTATGACTCTTTTAGTTTTAAAAGTAAAAAAATTTTAAAATATCCAACAAGCACTGAATAGGAACTTTCGTTTAAGAAGACTTTTAAAGCCATTGTCACAAAACCAAGTGTTTGCTTTCACACACAAAAGTTTGAATTAATTTTAATTTTTATATTAGAAAAGCCATGTTTTAAAAAACAGTCCTATTCGCAAAAAATTCCCACGAAACACCCTGAGATTAAGTATCAAATATTTATTATTTTTACCAGGACTTTGAAGTCTTAGAGCTCCATGATATTAATATTTAAGAATCATTTAATAAATATCTATAAAAATAAATTTTTATAAAATGATACCATAATATTTGAAAAGATTTCATAAAAAATTATTGACTTGCCTAATGCATTACGCATTGTTAGAAATGAGTTAACAACGAATAAAATGACAATATATTAAAAACAGTTTTAAAAATTTAATCAATCGTTTTCAATTATTTCTTATAAACAATAAGTTCTTACAGTTTGATTTGCCATGTCAACCACCTTTAGATCGCTATCAAAAAAACCAAACAAACTAAAGATAAAAAATAGTTACTTTTAGGTATGACAAAATTGTCAACTTTTAATACAATAATTCCAAAAATGTTGAATATGCATTCAATTTCTGATGAATTCTACATCATTACCGATAAGGAATCATCCATAAAGTACGTCCGCTGGGAGGGGAAGAGGGGGTCTGCAAATGGCGTATATGAGACGGGAGGGCTGTTGGATCGTCGCGTCCATGAATTGAATAAACAAAACGTATTATTTTATAGCTTTCTTCTAACCTCACTAACTCTACACAAAAATTGTCTCTATATATACAAAATTAAAAAAAGTCTCATGAGAATACTTTTAATTACAATTGAAATAACGCGTGACTTTCAACACGTATCTACGTGATTTCTAACACACGTATAATTCATCAAGTTAAAATTAGAACACGCCCTCTTGGTGAATTAACTCATAAGTCCAATCTTTGTGGGGGCCTTAATGTTCGTCCGGAGTGTGTTACTTGCAGCACGTTATGTTCTTGAGAGTCATTTTGAACTTGAGTGATATCATCGTGATATCTTCTTTAGCGTTATCGGTTTTATCTTTTAGTCTGTACAAAACATCGTTGGCTGGTTCATTTGAACTCTGTAGGTCTGTACGCCGTAGGTCGACGTCAAACGATAAATTATTTTGCTTTCGCACTACACTTGGTATCCACGGTTGGTCACATTTTGTTCCTTGAGTTGGCTTTACCCACACCTTGTCTCCCTCTTCGAATTTCGTATTTACACCTTCTTGTCTGTTTTTGTCCGAGTATCGATACCTGGGATGAAACAAGTTGGTTTTTTCTTGAATTGCTCGGATGGACTTTCAGTACAATTGGATATTGTCTCGTTGTACAGCAAGACTGCCAGAGCGATTGAACAATGTGAGCGAGTAACTGTTCCTTTTATCGTTCTGTGTATGCGTTCAACTATACCATTACCTTGAGCTCGATGTGCTGCTCGATATTCAAAATTAACATTCCATTCTTCAGGAAAGCTTGTTAACGTGTTGGATCAAAATTCGTTGTCCATTAGAAGACATACTGGCGGTCCAAATAAAGAAAATATTTCTTCAAGTTTACCAACAACTTCAGTAGCTGTTTTAGTTACTAGTTTACGCCATATTGTATATCGTGATGGACTACAATCAATCATCAATAAGTACAGTTCACCACCTACATGGGTCACGTCAATGGCAACCCGATTCCAATTTTTTTCTACGCTTAGTTGACCATGCTTCCTTGTACGGAGTAAGGATCGATGGAGTTGCACTGATTACAATTTGCTATTACTGCTGAAACCTCCTTTACGTGATACATACTGGTTATTTTGCAAGCAAAGTTGTAATGCTCGAGCGACACCAAAGTGACCAATCAAATGAATTTTCCATATGTCTTTTTGTTCAGGTAATCCAGCGCACACACTGTTCTGCACCATTTTTGAGGGATTCATGAGAGTCGATCAGCCAAATTTATTTTGAATGGAATCCATTGTACTACAATCTGGATACTTTTTGCCACTTCCTTAGTAGTATTTAATCGTCTCTGTACTAACAATTGTGAAATTCCCCGAGTTTTTACGCAATATTCTTCCTTCAAAACTGCGTTTGACCATCCTACGGTGCTCTTGCTATCACTGTATACTTTTAACTCTTTTATATCCCACTTACTAGCTAAGTTTAGTCCTCGAAGTATCGAATCCAGTTCACTTATATTGATATGGTGTGTGTCACTTGCTGGCCGTAGCCATGCTGCGCCTTCAACAACTACTCCACCAATGAGCAGAACTACCCCAAGTCAAATGGATGATGCATCACAATAAAGCTCAGCTTTTCCATTCACTGGTACCAACCATTTTCCACCAACCAGATCCTCTTTTTTCACATGGTGAAGCAAATCTTTCAATTTTTTTTTTACAACCTTCAGAAATAAAATCACACTAAGGTATATTTCCAGCTAAACATTTGATGTATGAAGCTTGTAAACGCAAACTTCCTGTCACTGGGTAATGTTCAATGAGTTTACCTAACTTGCTGAAAAGCTGTGATCGTGTGACTGCATTTAAAAGTTCAAATCGTACCACATTGTCTCGTTTCCATATCAATTCCCCATTTTTATTTCTTTCGACTCTCAATCCTAAGACACGTCCTTGTTCAAGATTTTGTGGAGGTTTATATTGTAACCCGAATTTATGCAGGTCCTTCACTACATTTTCTGCGGTTTCCACACTTTCACAAATATATTATCAATGTAGTTATCACATGCTTTCTTTACAGTTGGATTTATATTGAGCACATGCCGAAGAACTGTGGTCATTATTTTTGGAGCCACATTAATGCCAAAACACATTCTGGTAAAACAATATCGTTTCCCATTTATAATCACCGTATGATATGGCCAAAGTCTTTTATCAATATGAATTTAGAGGTAGGCTTTTTTAAGATCAAGTATTTTTGCATTTTTAATTTTTCTCCAACAACGCAATTTTTCTTGACAAACGTATTCCCTGTGTGACAATTATCAAATTCGCTGTGTGACAATTTACAAATTCGTTGAGAGCTCGGAAATCTCCCACTGGACGTACCTTTTTGTCCTTATTTTCTTGCACTACGCACATAAGCGGTATCAATACTTTAGGTAATCCCAATGTTAGTTCGTTATATGGTACAAGAATGTTAGAATTAATCCATTCATTTCTTTGCGGTAACTACGTTTGTACTCGTGGTTCATCTTGTATTCACTAATGGTATTATCAATTACAGGGTCTTTATTCCAATTCCATAATGCCCTCCACTTTTTCCCGTCAAAATTTGCTGCGAAGTCCTGATGTTTTATTTCGTTTCTTTTGTTGTCTTCATTTGTTTTTTTGACCTTTCGTTTATTTAGTTTTTTATCGTTGTAGTAACGACACATTTTATTTCGTTTCTTTTGTTTCCTTCATTTGTATTTTTGACATCACATTTTGTTACGTTTATTTCGTTTTCGTTTTTTATCGTAGTAGTAACGGTACCACATTCGCTGTGTCACATGCTAACATTCGGACAATACGGTTTTTATTACCATAAATGATGACTCCTCCAAATTTTTCAATCGCATTCATTCCCAAAATCAAATCAAACCCCAATGGTTTTTCTTTTACAACCAGAGAATTAACAATCCGGTGTATTCCATCAATTTCTAATTTGATTACCATTTCACCCAGCACTTGCACAGCTCCTCCCAAAGTTGTAATAAATTTAGCTTGATGATTGTGTGAACAAGTCCTGCATTTTGCTTCGCAGTCCCGTGCAAAATGTCCAAGCTTTCCAAAACTGAAACATGTAACTTTGTTTGTGTCGGACACACTAGATGTCTTTGGAAGTAACGATGTTGCCGCAATCATTAAATTATCGGAACCATCTAATTGTCGAGCTTCCTGGGTTACTCTTTCAAGGGTAACAGCAATTTTCACAGCCTTTGCAAACGTTAGTTCTTCAGATTCCAGTTTGATTGTAACACCATCGTTAAATTCCATAATGAATTGGTCGCGCATTCGATCATCTCTATCCATGAATTTGCATCCTTCAGCAGCTCTTGCAATCTGTCGTAAAAATTCCATCACACTTTCGTTACTTGCTTTTTTTATAGTTGCAAATTCAAAGGGTAGTATTAACGATGACTTTTTTTTTTTTATTTGCATTCACTCCCAACAAGGCTGCAAGCAACCACTATTAAGTTGGGAGTTACTAGAAAAAAAAGAACAGAGTTAAAGAGCAAGGAAACGGTTGACAGAAGACTTAAAAAGTTGAAGGTTGTATGAGTCAGGAAAACATGAAGATGGGAGAGAGTTCCAAAGGATTGAAGTGCGGGAAAAAAAACTAGATGAATAAAAGTTTTTAGAGCATGCAGGGACAGATACAGAAAACGAATGAGACTTAGCTGAATGACGAGTAAAACGAGAATGAATTTTAGTTGATGGAACTAGAGATGATAACTCCTTTGAGCAGTGACCATGATAGTATCTGTAGAAAAGAGAAAGAGATGCAACTTTACGACGATGGGAAAGAGGTTCAAGCTTAGCAGATAGTCCAGGTCCAACAACATTTACAATGCGTTTTTGGACCTTGTCAAGAAGAGAAAGTGAATCGTTAGAAGAACCAGCCCAAATATGACAACAGTATTCCATACAGGGACGAATAAGAGATTTGTAGAGGTAGAGAATGGAATCAGAAGTAAGGAAATGGCAAGCACGATAAAGGGAAGCAACCTTAGCAGAAGCTAATTTAGCAATCGATTATATATATGGTTTCCATGAAAGGTCAGTAGTAAGCGATAATCCAAGAAGACGTAAAGAGGACGACTCAGTAAGAGGATTGCCATTCATTAATATAGGAATGTTGACCATATTACGGTAGTTGTTTGCAGTAAGCAATTGGGTTTTTTTAGAGTTGAAATTCACAAGCCACTGTGAACCCCAATCTATTACTGAAGTGAGATCAGATTCAAGATCAGCTGCTTGTTCTAGGCGATCGAAAAGAGAAGACTTTTTGTCAAGACAGGAGTATAAAGTTGAGTCATCAGCAAAAAGAGCTACTTTAGATGAAAGGTTGTCAGGAAGATCGTTTATGTAGATAAGAAACAAAACAGGGCCCAGGATGGAACCTTGGGGAACCCCAGAAGTTACTGGAAAAAAAGAAGAGTGTTGGCCTTTAAGGATGACTTTAATAAACCGGTCAGAAAGAAATGATTTGATAATCTCAAAAACTTTCCCAGAAACACCATATGAAGCAAGCTTATGGAGAAGACCAGCATGCCAAACTTTGTCGAAAGCTTTAGATATGTCGAGAGCAATAGCCCTAGCCTCACCGCCTTCATCTAATGCACGATAAAATCTTTCAGTTACAGCAGTTAGCAAGTCGGCCGTAGAGCGAGAGGATCGAAAACCGTATTGATTGTCTGACAGCAGTTTATTTGACTCAAGATGAGATGTGAGGAATTTGTTGATTAAAGACTCAAAGACCTTGCTAATAACAGAAAGAAGACTGATCGGACGATAATTGGAGGGGTCAGAATTTTCTCCAGAGTTTTTGAATATTGGAACCACAGATGCCATTTTCCAACAAGCAGGAAAACAAGACTCAGTCAAACACTTGTTAAATAGTTTAGAGAGAATTGAAGAAAGTTCTGGAGAACAATTCTGCAAGACTGTGACAGGAATGTTGTCTGGACCACAAGCTGTAGACGAGTTTAATTGAGATATGACTTTAGCAACAGAAGCCGGAGTGATATGAATGTCTAACAATGGGTCAACCTGTTTGACTGGAATGGAAGGAAGAGAATGTCCATAAGATTCAAGAGTGGAATTAGAAGAAAAGTTCTTTGCAAACAGTTCTGCCTTATCCCTGGGAGAGGTAACAAGATCAGTCACATGAATGAGAGATGGAATGTTAGATCTACCCTTGTTAACAATGCTGTTGAAGATTTTCCAAAAGTCTTTAGAGCCTAACTTCTGCGATAAGATGCGAGATTTAGTGAACTGAAAATAATGGAGTTTAGCATAAGAAAGCACCTTTTTACATCGATTTCTTGCAGTAATAAATAGCCGTTTGTTCTCAAGAGAGTTGTTCTTTTGAAAAAGATGAAAAAAATGGTTACGATTGGATATAGCAGCCGCACAAGAAGGAGAAAACCATGGAGTAGAATGAGGCTCGACCTGAAACCGACGAGAAGGAATAAAAGCTTCCATTCCAGCCTGAATCCAGGAGGTTACGTAGGAGGCACATTTGTCAGCTGAGAGAGAAAAAACATCAGCCCAAGGACCATCACGAAGAAAATCACGAAAGGAATCCCAGTCAGCTTTAGGGTAGTAGTAGGTGGTGCGATGATAAGGTGAGCCCAAAAAAGAAGTACGAGAAGAAAGATTTATAGAGATCATTGCATGGTCAGAACCACCTAAGGGAGAAAAGGGAGAAACTGAACATAAGCTAGGGTCAGAGACAAGACATAAGTCAAGGAGTGAAGGTAAATGATTAGGGTTGTCAGGAAAACGAGTCACAAAGTTAACTATCTGAGTAAGAGATTGAGAAACGCAGAAGTTAAAGGCTTTAGTGCCAGCAGGATCAGTGGTGTTAGAGCCAAGCCATTCAGTGTGATGGGCATTAAAATCACCAACAACAACAATATTGGCAGAGGGGTAAAGAGAGAGGGCATGGTCAATTTGATCAGAGATAACATCTAAAAGAGTGCAATCATGGGAAGAAGGAGAACAATAAAGAACAAAGAGAAAGGTGATAGAGTGAAGAGGTGCTAGGCGAAAGCGCATAAAAGAATGGTCAAAGGATTCGAACCTGATTTCACGACAAATAGGGGAATTAATGCGTATGTATACCCCTAAACCTAGCATGTGACTATTGGAGTCTTTACGAATCAAAGGATAGTACCCATCAACACTGACATCTGAAGAAGGAATTGCAGAACTTAAATTTGTTTCACTGAGTGCAAGGAAGTCTGGTGAATTTTGCAGGAGGTAAGACTCAACTGATGGAAAGTTGCTTCGTAGACCGCGAATATTTGTAAAAGATATATTAAAATATTTAGGTGGTGGGGATGGTTTTTTAGGTTTTAAATTTTTGGTTACTTTGGTCATGATTTGGGTTTAATGAGAACTTGACTCATTCATAGATAGAGCACAGCCTCCTAATCAATGAGCTATGCAGTTGTCTCAGTCCTGTTAATTAACCCTAAGCCGTGACATAGGGCTCCTTATGTGGCCTTGACAATGCACACCAAAAGCATTAACAGGGACACCATCCATGCGCAACATGGCACTGTTAATACTCTGATATTTTGCAGCTGTTGATGGAATCAGCCTCTCTGAGAGCTACCACAGAGTTCGGGAAACCTTACTACCAGCCGGCCTCAGAACCATTAAACTGAGTTTTAGAGCTGTACCCTCATATGGAGATAACAGAAAGAGTTGCATAGCCATTATCAAGGAGGCATAAGCAAAATTCTATGAGTAGAGTCAAGGAGATCCAGCATTCATCATCCTAGGCAGGAAACAATGTAACACAGGTTACATCTACGCCAGCCTAATAGATGAAGAAGGGGTTCGAGGCTGGTTAGCAGAATTTTTCTGCTTACCCCTAAAGTCTTTGCCTAGGAGGCCTTCTACAAGACAGTAGCAGGATGCAGTTAACATCTGCCCAAGATGAGTATTTTTATCGAGACACCATCTCTAGCCTTTACTCAACCAAGAGCCCCAAGGCAGGGGAAACCTTTTTAAACCAAAGCCCCAAGGGAAAAGAATAAGGAAAAGAATAAGGAAAGAAAAATTATTATATAATAAAAAAGGAAAAGAATAAGGAAATTTTAAAAAAAAAATAAGGAAATTTTTAAATAAGGAAAAAAATATAAGGAATATAAAAAATATAATTTTATATAAAAAATATAATTTTTAAATAAGGAAAAAAATATAATTAAAATATAATTTTTAAATAAGGAAAAAAAAATAAGGAAATTTTTAAAAAAAAATAAGGAAATTTTTTAAAAAAAAAGGAAAAGAATAAGGAAAGAAAAATTATTATATAATAAAAATATAATTTTTATTATATAAATAAAAAAAACCAAAGCCCCAAGGGGAAACCTTTTTAAACCAAAGCCCCAAGGGCTTTGGTTTAAAAAGCTTTATGATGTTTTCCTCGTAGGTAACTGAGTCATCTTCTGGGTATGCAGGCAAGCATAAACCTTCCAGTGCAGAATAAATCTGTGGTGGCAAACATGTTAATATTATTGTTTTCCTTTTGTATTGGGTTACGCCCATTGCTGTTATATATGTTCGTAGTTGGCGGACAAACCGCTGATGGTTGCCATCGAATACCGGTGGCATAATTGCCAAATAGCTTGTTGGATCGTCGCGTCCATGAATTGAATAAACAAAACGTATTAATTTACAGCTTTCTTCTAACCTCACTAACTCTACACAAAAATCGTCTCTATATATACAAAATAAAAAAAAGTCTCATGAGAATACTTTTAATTACAATTGAAATAACGCATGACTTTCAACACGTATCTATGTGATTTCTAACATGTATAATTTACCGACTTAAATAAGGACAAGGGCAGTGGGTCAATTATAAAAGAAAGGAGAAATTTGAAAAAATATCATAAAATGTTAGATAAATAGGTTAAAAGTGTAGGTACTTTTAGGAAGGTGGAGGATATTCAAAAAATTGTATTGTAAAATGCGGGGATTGGTGGAGGGGGGTTGGATGAAAAAAAAGCGTACATACTTTATGGACGAGCCCTAACAATTTTGCGAATCCAACGTCATATACTAACTAATTAGAGGCAACGTACTTATTAAAACATAAATTTAAAAGTATACAATTAACAAATAAATTAAGAAACCTAATTTTCTTAAAATATATTTAGTTATTGAATTTCGGTTTTAAAAGTAGCAATGCTGAAATCTTATTGGATTCTGAGATATGTAATAAACTTTACTAATTAAAAAAAATTTGAAATAAAATTCATTTTTACAACCTAGATTGCCAGGGTTTGATAACTTCATCTTGAGGTCCACCAATTAAGACAAGATTTTCTAGTTTCAAAAAATTTTTTTTTCGTTCAATGGCTTCTGAAAAAAAAAAAACCCTTAGTGAGCAACACTTAAATACTAGCTTACAAAGATGTGCTTTTTGTTTAAAAAAATAGTGCTTTTTGTTGTAAACTGTGTGCTTATGGTAACTCTTAAAAAAACAAACACTTTATAATAAATAATTTGCGCATGAATAAATCTTGATGTTTTTTGTAACATTTTAAATGGTTATAAGATTCATTCTTCGAACCTAATCATTTCTAATCGTATCAACCTATCGTTTTATTGATTTCTAATTTTTTAATTTACTAGAATACAAAAATGATCATTCAATGAAAACTATATCTGAAATATTTTTTTGTTAAAAATTTTTTTTTTTATCTTACATATCTTATTTTTATTGATCGTCAATGAACCAAAAACTGATACTTGCATTTTTTTTCATGTATTTAATATTTTTTATGGTTTATGACAGAGGAAAGACTGTCATTATGAATTTTGCTTCTTTTGTTTAAAAAAGTATGATACTTTTAAAACTTTTTGTTACTTCACTACAAAACCTTTATCCCATCTTCGTGTAATTGAACCATTTAGCTAGATAAACTTAATTATATTTATATTTGTAAAGTCTTTACAAATATAAATATTTTCTTGGAAATACAAAAAATGGACATACGGCCTCTTGGTTCTTGGCTGACGATATGTTGTTTAATTATTTTAAATAATATCATACCAAAATCAACACCATAATAATACCATACCAAAAAAATTCCATAACAGTATCAAATAACACTATACCAAATAAAGTTATTTCTTTTTTCTTGTTTCAAATTAAACACATTCAAGTTACTTAACGTTATATAACTTTTAATTTATTATAACTTTTAATTTATTATATCCTAATTTTAAAATTGACAATAAGCTAACCTATATAAACTATATATAGTGAAAATATAGGGCTTGCAATGTCTTAATTTATTTTTTTTTATTTTTTTTTTTTGCTTACTTAAACCTACGACATTCACTTGTTTTCAATTCATTTTGCGAGGAAATGAAATTCCTTATGCACATATTTTAACACCGTGCACAAAATGTTAAACAAGTTAATGTAACCAACACAAGTGATAGCGCATATCAAACAATTTGTAAAATTTTACGGAAAACGTTTACAGGGATTTTAATCTTGCATTATGTAAAGATTTTTATTTCGCTACTCACTCCAAGCTTAAGTAAAAAATTTGTGACCATGTATTTGTCTGAAATCTAGCCTGGCAAATTTTATCATTAAGAATATTGTTGAATATTGTTTATAAAGAATTTTGTTAATATCAAGGATAATTAAAAAAGTTTTATGTATATAATTTTCTAAGTAAAAGTGTAAAAAATTCCTTCACAGTTACCTTGTTCTTTTGACATCATTTTTAATAATTCATTTTCAGAATTATTTTTTTGTTTAGGTTAATTTTTAATTTAAATCTGTTAAAGTTGAGTCAATTTTTTTGTAGCACAAAAATAAAAAAATAAATATAACAATAAAAATAAATAGAAAAAATAAAATAGTACAGACAAATTTAATTTACTTCAATTAACAAACAATTTATCATTCTTTGCATACTGATAACTCATTATGTTTTTTAAATTATTTTGTGTATTATTCATCAGCAAGATTTTCTTTGGTCAGCAACTGGATGAAATGACACCTTACAGAGCTAGTATAAATACTGATATTATGATGCTCTTTTAAACCTTGAAGATGCTTTTTTTGCATTTATATTTTTATCATTACTTCAAAAAAAAAATTCATTTTGTACAAGCTGTTATTGAAGATCCAACCAGAGTTTGAGCATTTTACAGACAACATCAGACATTCAAAACTTTTCAAAATTTTTTGTGACAGAATGAGCTGCTTTTGAATGAGCTAACAGGACTGGATTTTAGCAGGACTTTAAACATTCATTCTTTTTTTTGGACTTGGATCAGTGGCTATTACTTACAATGCTATTTAAATCAGAGAATAAAATTAACAATTCAAAAAATTCAGGTGAAACACTAGAAAGTAAATTGTTAATAAAATATACTGTCTCATAGTCATAAAAACTTGAAAAGCAATTATAAAATACGTTATAATAGACATTTTAAAACTGTCTGCAAATTTTCATAAAGTTACTTAACAATTTACGCAAAAATTGCATAGGCTTTGATAAAGTGTTTAAAGATTATAAAGCATAGGCTTTGATAAAGTCATTAAAATCTCATTTTTATTTTAAATCTCATTTTATCTTTATTTTACTTCCTGAAAGTAAAAAAAAAAAAAAAAAAAAAAAAAAAATAAAAAAAAAAAAAAAAACAACCCTTTTATCATTAACTAAATTAAAAGTTAAAAAAACTTAACTGAGTTAAAAAAAAAAAAAAAAAAAGTTAAAACTTATCTGAGTAAATCACAAAAATTTCGAATTGATTTTAATATCTTTTACACTACTGTGTGTGCGAAAGAATGTAATTTTTACATGCGCATATAGACAAAAAAAGTTGTCTATACAGGTTCTCTTGTTTAAATAATTTGATAATAATTATTTTTATCTTTTTGTAACAAAAAGATCATCCAAAACTGAAACTTATTTTCCATAGATTTAAATCCAAACAATTATATAACATTTAATCATTTAACATGTATATTTTTATATTTTTCTGAATGGAAAAGATTTTTTACCTTCATGAATAACTTTCTTACAGCGAGGATTGTTTTCAATAAGAGGAAGATAGCTTGCATATGATTCATAAAAGTGTAAATATTCTTCTCTAGGATCTAAATATAATTATATTGCTGTTTTTACTTAAAAATAATTGCACTGCTGTTTTTGTTTAAAAATAACTATACTGCTGTTTTTACTTAAAAATAATTGCACGGCTGTTTTTACTTAAATTATTGGCTAAGAGAGTGCATTTTCACTTCCTTAAAACATATTTAAAATAAAAAAACAATGACTGGATTAAAATTAGCATTTAAAAAATTAGGGAGTGCAAATTATGCTAGGACAGTACCAAAATAAGTCCACTAAGATATGTATGTATATATTAGGAAACAAATTGTAAGTATTGTTTATGTCAAATAAACAACAAACAAATTTATCTGAAAAAGCCAGCGAGACACACACACATATAAACAGGCCTCGGCGGGAGAAAATGAGTGCAATAAAAGATTCCACAACAAAAGTGCTAAAATTACAATTTTTTTAAGCAGAGCATTTAATTACACAATATGTTTTTTTATTTTGCTCAAATTGAGACAAATTTATATAAATTATTTAAAAATTATAATAAGTATATAAAATATAAAATTCATTATATAATATAAAAATTATTACACAGTAACTTAGTGCATAACTTCATATTATATATATGAGTTTGAGAAAAACAAAAAAAAAGTAGTTAACAGTGTGTTTGCATTAAAATTTTAATTTTATTAATAGAGAAAAAAAGTACATGTTTATGAAAAAAAATAGTTTTGCAAGAGTCATAAATACATATATATATATATATATATATATATATATATATATATATATATATATATATATATATATATATATATATATATATATATAGGCCTCGGCAGAAGTAAATAAGTGCGAGAGCAGAGAAAAGCTCTACTAAAACAAACATAGAAAGCTCTGCGAGCTGCTCTTCTAAACAGCTTCTTATGAGAGAGGTTTTTGGCACAAGCTGTTTATTCATTAAAAAAATTGCTTAATAAATACAAAATTTTGTTTAATATTTGTTACACGCATATATTTATAATGTTAATGTTACAAGAATATATACACAACATGCGGCATTTATTGTGCCATAAAAATGACTTTACGTTTTTTATTTTAGTTTCAATAACAACTTTACTTTTGAGAAAAAATATTATACTGTTATAAGAGCCGTAAATTGCTCCCCGAAATCATTTTAGGGGAGTGTGGGCCAGGGCTAAAGCTCTCGCTACCTGCTGAGGGCTATATATATATATATATATATATATATATATATATATATATATATATATATATATATATATATATATATATATATATATATATATATATATATATATATATATATATATATATATATATATATATATATATATATATATACTGCCCCAACCTAAACTCTTGTGACCTATATTTAATCAATACTTCATATTTATCTAAACTTGTTAACAAAACTTTAATTTACAAAAGTTCATAAAGTATAATAGCTTAACATTAATTTACCTTTCCAATAATTACTAATAGCAAAAGTATCTTGTGCAATTACTGTATACATATATCTAAACACAAAAACACCCTGTGTAACTAGTATGTACATCTCAAAGAAAAAAAAAACAAATAAATATTGAATTCATTTCAAAGCAAATTTAGTGTAATTTGATACCTTCAATAAAACTTACTTAGATAAAGCCTCACGTGTACCATTTAGCCAGGGTATAAATTGTACCATTTCAGCCGGTACTAAATAATGTTAAATAGCAAAAAAAAAAAAAAAAAAAAAATCCCTTTTATTATGCAATTATTCCAAACACAAAATGTAGCCTTATTTAAAGTAATACTTTACAAACAAATAATTTGTTAACAACCTCCAAATTGTCCAGAGAGCGGAGAACTAAGAGTAATTAATGTATGCACATTATGATCTTTAAATTGCTCAATAATACCAAGGCATATGAGACCCCCTAAAATTTATCAACTGCATTTATTTAAAATATTTAGAAAATTCCCTAAAACTTAAAATACTTATTTATTTTTAGCATTAAATCAAATAAGAAAATATATATATGTATATATATATATATATATATATATATATATATATATATATATATATATATATATATACATACATACATACATACATATATATATATATATATATATATATATATATATATATATATATATATATATATATATATATATATATATATATATATACATATATATATATACATATATATATATATATATATATATATATATATATATATATATATATATATATATATATATATATATATATATACATATATGAAGGTAAAGAAGTCTAATAATGCAACCCTTTAATACTTTGGTTATTATTATTATGTAAATACAACACTTTAAAAAAAAATCTTATTTAGATAATTAGTATTACTTTTTAGCTTTAGAAACATCATAAGTTTGTTTCTCTCAAATAAAATAATTTCAAAATTTGCATTTTTTTGTTTTATTTAATAAATGTTCACATTAAATTACAATAGCTAACAGTAAATTACAGACTTTGAGCGCAATCGCAACACATATATACATAACTTCAATATTGCAAATTATTTTTCAATATTGAAGTCTGGTTTTGCAAATTATTTCAATATTGAAAATTATTTTTCAATATTGAAGTCTGGAATTGCGGTCTGGTTTTTTTTTTGGCAGTAGTACCATTGTTTATGTAAAATGGGTTTTTTAATTAATAATTGTGACCATTGCTTTTTTTAATAATTGAATATGGTATTACACATATGAACAAAGAAAAAAAGCAAAAAAATGATTAGATCAAATATAAATAAAGTTGATACTTACTTGATCAAGGATAAAAAAATATTGGTCCAAAATCATTCTCTTTACACTGTATAAAATAAATATGAATGACTCAAAATGACAACAAAATAGATGACAGTTCACAAAAAATGCAATTTATTAACTCCAAAATGATTGATTTAAGGAGTCCTGAGACAATGGGTGTTATAAGCAGGGTTGGTAAAAACCCGGGTTTTTGACCAAAAACCCAACCCAACTAGGTTTTTTGGTGGGTAATTGGGTTTTTGGGTTTTTACTAAAGTTGCGTTCAAATCTTTAGTAATAAAGTTTGATAAATTTATAGTAATTTAAAAGCTATTTATCACTTTTTAAAGTTATATTTTCTAATACAAAAGCTTAATTTATAATCATATTGCATTTTTTTCTAATATAAATTTATTGTTTACCTGAGTTATCTTTTTAGTCAAATTTAAAATAGAATTGAACTATGCCTTTATGTGACATTAACACGTCGAAGCATCAATTTGAGTGAAGAAATTAGGCTAGTGGGTAGGATGAGTGACCATATTAAGTGATCAACCAAGTAAATTAATATGTAATCATTGCAAAGAGAGCATAATTATAAAAGTAGTGAGAGTTAAGATCATTTTGATAAATTCAGAAGTAAGAAAAAAGGAATTGCTAAGAATTCCGCAGAAGTATTTAACGATACATCAGTTTAAGAGTCAAGACCATCTACATCTGCAGCAACGAACAAGTCTAACCAGTAAGAAGATAATGATCAAGATTACTTTAGTTTTATTAGTAAATCTTTGTCAATTGTTCATTTAACTGCAATGACGATGCAACAGTAAACATCCGTTTCTAAGTTTGTTACTTCAACAACAAGTAATCAGAAAAATGAACTGGATTCGCAGGTTAAAAGGTTGTTTTTTTTCAATAAATATACCATTTAACATAGTAGAAAAACTTGACTTGATTACCTATAGAATAGAAAACAGATATCTTCAGAATTCTTAGTATAGGTAAACGAAGAAATAATTAATATAATGAAATGTGATCTTGATGATGATTGTGCTGTTATCCTAATTCAAGATGATTGGAGTACATTTAGTAATGATTTTATATTTGCTCATAGTATCCAAGACGATACAAAGATGATATTTTAGAGGTTTAAGAAAACAATTGTTCTATATCATTTTTTGGCCAATTTAACAGATCTAAAATGTAAAGGTGACTATAAAATTGTAAAAAAATTAAAAACTTGCATTTGATCAAATTAAAATAAATGCTGATAAAAAACTTTCTATTTATCTAAAAAGAACCTTGGATAGAAGTCAAGAAGAAGTAGCTGAGGAATGGCTGAAGAATGAAAGAACCTTGGATAGAAGTCAAGAAAAAGAAGCCGAGAAATGGTTAAATGAAGCCTGATTTGGGAATCAGGATATTTAGGAAAATTAGGAATCTTTTAGAAAGAGGAAAAGCAACAATGCTTGTACAAATTTACATACATCAAGGTCAAGATGAACAATTGCTGATGACTAAGTTGTTAGATAACTTTGTTTTGAACCTTTAAGTTTGAATATTTCTACTCCAAATAGAATAAAGTCTCATTTATGATTCTAAACTTCTTATTTTTATAACAATTTTTGAGCAGCATCAAATCTTGAGTGTGAATGGAAATTAATTTATGAATAAAAATATTATAAATACAAAATCCATAAAGTTGGGTTCCCAAAAACCAAAAACCCATTAAGTTGGGTTTTTGCTCTTGGGATTTTAGGTGGGTTTTTGGGTGCCAACCCTGGTTATAAGCGACCAGCATTATTAGACTACTTTGCCCCATATAAATAAATAAATAAATATATATATATATATATATATATATATATATATATATATATATATATATATATATATATATATACATATATATTTTAACTATCATTATTATTATTATTATTAGTGCAGTAATAACCACCTTGTGAATGGCAAATTAGATGAATTCCATCAGGATTGTTCAGCATGATTGGTTTTAGTTTTTCACTCCAAAATCGCAATTGTCTTGGAAGAGGAACAAAGCTTTCAATTTCAGGATATAGTTTTAACAAAATTATATTTGTTCCAGGATGGTGCTTCTCAATTATACCTTTCATATCAATCATATGGGATGCATCACTAAGGACACCATGAATAAGAACAACAGTTTTGTAACAAGCAACAGCATTAATAGCACTCAACAAAAGTATGAATGTTTTCATTTTACTAAAAATATTTTGAATATCTTATTTTATTTACATTTTTTTTTAATAATCTAGTAACTTTTTAATAACCTTTAAATAACAATTATAAATAATTGTAAATAAATAATAATAACAATGAACAACAATTGTCTAATATATACGAAACCAGGTCACTGATTCTCTTGTTCCATAGCGCTGTAATTTATTACCCTTTATTATAATAATAAAAGTTAATTATTTTCACACACATAATTTCACACACATTTAATCAATTAGTTTAGATATCATCATGCAGTGAAACATTTTAACGCCAATTTAGAAATTATTTTTGAAAAATCAAAAAAAATTACTAAATAATTACTTATTCAAGTATAAATATATTCTAAAGTATTTGTATGATTTTGTATAAATATAATTAATTTTAATACTAAATTATTTTTTAAAGAGTTATAATACTATGATTTCAAAGTGGTTACTAAAAACATTTGCCATGGGCGTCCCTAAATTTAATATTTATAAAATATGCAAAAAATATATTATGTCAACATGCCACATTTGTAATGATTGAAACTTTTTTTTAAATTGTCTATAATATCTGGTAAAACACAAGCACTGTAAAACAATTATTTGAAATTCCTTTGTTTCATTAAAACATAATTTTTTTTTGTTTGAACAAGGTTTATGTTTCGAAGCTAAGGGTTGAGATAGTTGTAAAAAAACTTTTTTTCCAAAAGTTATTTACTATATATCATTTTAATTTTATTTTATGTTATATTTTATATATTATATTTTGTAGCTAAAACAATATTCTCTTTTTCCGAGGGCTGTATATATATATATATATATATATATATATATATATATATATATATATATATATATATATATATATATATATATATAATATTAAATATCCATTAACTTAATTTAAAATAAAACAAAAATTTTTTTTTTTAAATCTTGACCATATTTAAATACTTTCCTACCCCAAACTTTTTAAAACCACCAAACATTTACTGCAAAAATGTCATTGATGATGTCTTATTAAAACAAGAACAACATTGACAGTGGATTCAGTTGATATATTTTAACTGATGGTTAGTGTTAGTGCACCAAGCCCTATTGCTCAATTAAGGTCAAGGTGTGATGTCCACTTATCATTTGCAAAAACATAAGCCTTTCTACATAAATTAATATTATATTGCTTAGTCTAAAATAAAAATTAATTAAATACATAAAAAAAAAAAAAATAAATACATGTAAAAAAGAAATGAAAAATTAAAAACATGTAATAATAAATAAAAAATAAATGCTTGTAGAAAGCAAAGAGCAAGTAACAAAAATACAATTTAAATATATTTTTTCCTTATTACTTGTCAAAAGGTCAAAAAATTAAAAAAAACAAAAATATTTTTGAATTGAACATATTTGAATTATTTGTAAATTTTTTCTAAACAATACAGTATATTCATTTACATATTAAATATTAACTTAAAACATTAACTACATACAAAAAAAGTTAACTTTAATGCATATTTACAATAAATAAAAAAGATTCCTTAAAATAATTGTTTTTTTTAAGCTGATTTAATTAATTTTAAAAAATTTGATGGTACCCAACCGGATATATTATCAACTTTGGCATACCACCAACCTCCATCATCCTTTTCTAAAACATGTACTTGTTGTCCTTTCTTAAGACTTAGTATACCTTCATCTTTATCATCATAATTTCCAACTGATATGTAGATTTCTTCTGCTGGTGAAAATGAAAGCGGTTTTTGGTCTTCTATTGACTCATCAACATTTGGTGTAGATTGTAGTTTGGGGATTAAAGGTTTTGAAGAATTTTGAATTTGAATTTCTGCTGCTGGAGACAATGGGAGCTGCATTTGGGTTTCATTAGCATTTAAGGGTACAACATCAGATAAGACATTTAAAGTTGCAAAATATGTTGCTAATGAAGAAGCATCAGATACTCTTCTTGGTTGTTTAATAGGTTTTGTAAATTTTATAAGTCTAGCTTTCTTTTTTCCTTCATCTTTTGAAACTCTTCTTTTATTATTTAATCCATCATTGACTTTATCGTTCTCAACAGGTGGATTCTTTTTCTGAATTAAAAACAAAATAATATATATATATATATATATATATATATATATATATATATATATATATATATATATATATATATATATATATATATATATATTACAAAACAAAAAAACAACAGGAGCATATTTGTGTACTCAATGTTTTTTTTCTGTAGGTATACATTTTTTGTAAGAAAAAGCTTCTTGTTTACATGTTTAAGATAATTGGAAGCTAAAAAATTATTGTTAACACTGCATTTTAATTTTAGATTGTTGTTTCTAAGACCTTGGAAAAAGTAAACTCAATTTTTTTTTTGGTAATAATGAGTTCAGCTGAAAAAAAAGAGATTCTACTAGACTCCATGGTAATTTTAACATTTTCTCATTGATAGGTGTAGCGTAGAGCAGGGCTAGTTGAGCATAGGGACAAGTTGGGCAATTAAATATCTCAAAAACTACACATCACATGACAAAACATCTAATGGATGAAAGCTAGAAAATTAGAATGTTAACACAATGCGCAACAAATGATTGCTGAAAAACAGTTAAGTAAGATACACTGGTACTTTTTCTATTATTTTATATTGGACATCACTTAAGTGTTAATATTTTAACAATTTACCCACCACTGGGGCAAGTTTAACAGCTCCGCAAACTTTAGACAATATCTTTTTAAAAAAACCAAAAATATACTTTTTTCATAACTAATTTTTAGCAGGTTAAATTATCTTTCAAATAGTGAAAAAATTATATAAATCTGACGCACCGTTCATGAGATCTGTTAGATTTAGTAAATAAAAACTAGCCCCGCTCTACCCTATATGAAAGTAGAAAGAAAAACAAATTTTTTACCCAAACTTGCACTAATTTAATATAGGACCTTTTTAAATTTTTCCCCCTTCTTTATTACTGTATAAAATAACAAACAATAGTTTACACAGTTGCAAGTGTTAAAATGCATTCAATTGTTAAAATTTTTATCATGATAATTTATTTAATTTACTTTTACATGAGTTTTGTAGACAAGAGGGATATCATGAGATATCATGAAAGTATTAATCTGAAATGATAAATCTTAAGAAAATATTATTTGAAAGGTAATTTTCAATATAAATTGAGGAAACATTGAAAAACCTTCTCAAGACTTCTGGAACATGAGCTAACTTGGTTTGACAAAGATATAACAGTAGACAGAAAAGATGTTGCAGCAAGTCTAGGTAAAAAAAAAAGAAGTAAAGCTTGTTCTCCATTCAGAACTATTTGCGCTTAGGAGGAACGAAAGAGTTCTTTGAGCATGCGCAAAAAATTCTGATTGGAGAACGGGTTTAAAAAAACTGTTTGCGCATGCTCAAAGAACTTTTCCGCTTCTCCAAAGCGCAAAAAGTTCTGAATGGAGAACGGGCTTAATGGGAAAATAAAATGCCAAATTGCTACTAAATTTATTTATATCGATAATTACTGGTACTTAATAATAATTTTTTACATTTCTGATCATTTTATTAGTTTGTCTCCCCTGAAAATAGCCAGTTACAAATTTTTAAGTAAAAATTTTAAATATTTTTAAAGTTATGTCACTTGAAATCATTAAAAACCTCTATTAATTTAATAATATGTATTAATTTAAAATTAATACATATTATTATAAAATTTTATTAGTAAAAATTTAGCAAATGACATACTTCTCCAGCATTATCAAAACACATCTGAGTTCATCCCGGTATATACATAATACAAGACTGCATTTTAAAGCAGACTTCTAATTATAAGAAGACCTAGATTTTAAATTTTTGAAGTGATAAAAGTAATAGAAATCTACTAAACAATTTGATAAACTAGCATTAGTTTACAGCTTTCTGTATTTATAAATCTTGTGCTATTTACAATTCTTTAACTCTTTGTAGCATTTTACAGTTTAGAATTTAGATTTGAGCACTTTATTGTGGAAAAAAATAAAAAAATAAAAACTTTTACTAAAACATTAAATACCTTAAGAGATGTCCTTCTTGGTGGAGCAACAACACCTATAAGTATGATAAAAAAGGTTAAATTTTTTTAATACTACTTAATATTCTATGTTGATAAGGGTGCAAACCCTTATCAACATAGAATTAACCACTATCTCATTATCACATTTTACCTCGGGATAAAACAGTTTTAGAACGCCTCATGATGCCGTTTTCTGCTTCTTTTGGAACTTTCTCCAGGTGAACAGCAGGTACAAAACCATCATAATTTTTTTCTAGATCACTTTTTAACCTGCAAAAATTAATAATGAATTTAATAATAATTTAAAATGAATTAATAATTTTTTTTTTAATTTTTTTTTTCCTTATTTTTACATTACTTTGTTATTAATTTTATAGAAAACAATACATAGTTAATCCATTTACATATTTAGCTATTTAATTTATGAATATTTTCAAAAGAAAGTTGCTTAAGAAAGATGAGACAATTTAGCAATACAATCGGATCATACAACAAAAGATTTTTTTTTTAACTATCCACTTCCCGAAAGCGGAAAAGACCACTACAGTCAATGAGGCTACTTCTTTTTGTGGTTAAAACCTTCTCTCAACTCTCTATAACTTTAAACATGAAGCTCAACAAACAAAGCGGCTGCGCGGAGAAACAAGTTGAGCACGACACTAACAGGGACGTGGTGGGGATCGATCTCAAAACTTCTCGCTTATGAGTGCTCTACCGCTACACGACTATCGCATTTTTACTGCATAATTAAAAATTTCATTTAGCATCATGACTACTTAGTGAGAATATTAAAAAAAAAAAACTTGAAAATTTAAAAAAATAAATTCAAAAAAATGTTAGGTAGCAAACTACTTACTTACACACCAATAATATCTGAAATGAAGATAGCTGACCTAGAACATTCCTATTATTAATGCTATTTACTTATAACACCGAAATGAAGATACTTAATCTAAAGCATTCCTTTTAAAAGGAATACTTTAGGAATATAATTTGTGCAACGGTACTTCTATACCAACGCCAAATTCACAGGTTAAGGATTTCCAAAAAATCCTCAACTTACAAATTTGAGTATTTTTTTACAAACTTTTTAGCTTTGTTTTCCAATAATTTTCCACCATTGTTTAGGGATAGATAATGGGAGATCAATGGCAACATTCTTCAGTAGTGCAAGACAGAAAACCATAAGACATTTGTATTTGAAAACAGATTTCTAAACAGCACAACAAGTTCCTAAGTTTCAAAATTTTGCTTTATAACAATTTTTTTTTTGTATAACAACATCCCAATTTTTTTTCATTTATCAGGATTTATCATTAACTATTTTATAAAAATAAAAAATTAAAAAAATAAATATAATAAAAGGAAAAATAATAATAAAGATTGATTATTATGTATTGATTATATTATGCTTATTCTCAATTCTGACCTGACCTAAATCAGGAAGGTTGGGACTGGATGATAACTATTAGATGAAAACATCAAAAAAAAAGTTCACCTAACATTCCACCAGCCATCTGAACACTTTCCCAAAACAAATACAACATCTCCCAAAGCCAGTGATAATTCATCAGGTTGCAATGCTTTATATGGCTTTGTGCAAATAAACTTTTCCTCTAATTTGAAAAATAAAATATCATTTTTTTTTTTAATAGGCATCTGATTTTTAATATAATTCATATTTGGTATAAATACCAATACCTTGAATTAAAAACTTTACGACAAGAGATCTACTTAAAAGATTATATTAAGAATAACGCAAATAAAATTTTACCATATTTAAAGAAATTTATTTTGCAATGACTTTTTAATGCAATGAATTTTTTATTAAAAAAAAAAAAAAAAATGCTGAGTAAGACTAAATATTATGCTTATTATATACTTACTTTTTAACAAATTGTTAAAACTACCTAATTAGGCTAAATAGGCTAAATAGTTAAGGAGTGCGATACAATAATAAAAATTTATATATTTGGTTGATATACTTTTGGGAAAAAGTGGAGATACATTCGAGATTGATTGCACAGATTGGTCATTAGTTTTAGGGTGAGGAGGAGGTTGTGAATTTATATTTATATTTTTAAAAATTTAATTCTTACACATTTATAAGCACACTTTTATATGTTTAAACTAGAGAACTATAATACAAATTCTTCTATTGTGTTTACATTTTATTTTTTACTGTACTGTATTTTGTTAATCTGCTGTTTTTTGTAAAACAATAGTTGTTACTATATACTTAAAAAAGAGTAAAGTGAGTGCTGCTTTTAAGTATATAGTATATAAATGGAGACAGTATGGGGTGATACGCCATCCTGCCACCTTTTTATAAAGTATAAACCATGTAGCAATCATTAGACAGGATGGTATTTTGGAAAATACTGAAAACCATCCCATCGCGTTTTTTTAAGATAAAGCTTTGTCTTAAAAAACACAGAAAAATTGTAATAAGGAGCAATTATTTGCTTATTTAGTACAATACAAAAATAACTTCTTTTATAACCCTCTTCTATATGATAAAATAGCTTGAATTACAAGACAGTTGTTTTATTGAAAAAAGTAAATGCTTATAACAAACATTTGCTATAGATATAAGAATCCTAATCTTTTACTTTCCTACAAAATTTTTTGAGTACAATCACGGAACTTGTAAAACTGCGAGAGCATATCTAGGAGACTGTTCCACGTGGTTTTAGAATCTGAAACTAATAATATTTCTTTTCTATGTTTTTGTAAAACAGAATCATTTTTAGTGGGAGATTTTTTGAAAGTTTTAATGATTTTTTCTATCAGTGTTTTTAATATGAATTTCAAATTCAGATAATACATCAATTGTAAAATTTAATCTTAAATCGTAATATTTATTTACATAATATATAATTGTAATATTTATTTTAAAAGTATAACAACACTTACCCTTGCCATAAACTGATTCTTCCATTGAATCTTTACTACCACTAACTGGTTCTAAATAAGAACCTGGTGCCCATCCTTGCTCGTCTTCAAGGCTGACAAACCACCAACCATTCTCATGCTTTTCAATAACATCCACCACATCGCCTATTGCCAATCCAATCTAAAAATTGTTATTTATACAGACTTTTTGAAAGCATTTGACAAGATACCACATGAAAGATTTTTATACAAACAGAAGGTCTATGGCATTTATGGTCAATTACATAATTGGATAAAAAGTTGGTTGACCAATAGAAAACAATGAGTTAAAATTGATAATCTCCTATTGGAGAAAATAAGAGCACCTCAAGATTTGGTTTTAGGACAGATACTTTTTTTTTGACTTAATTTCAAGAAAAATAAAGATGTATGCAGACGACAGCAAGTTCATTATTACCAGCAAGTTGCAGACGACAGCAAGTTCATTATTAAGTCATAAAAAGACGCACTTTCTTCAAAAAGATCTTGATACAGCTGTTAACTGGTTTAAAAAATGGCTTATGTTATTTAGCATTGAAAAATGCAAGGTTATGGACATAGGCTTAAAAAAAAAAATTAGCAAATTTATGTATATTCAATGGAATCTCAAAATAGCGATTGCAAAGAATACAGCAGTAGAGTCAGATACAGGGGTACCCAATGGGGTTATAATACCCAATAACCTTAAAGTGAAGTTACAAGCTGAGGATGAGGAATGTTTAACATGGCTTAAATTACCTACCCTTAAAACTTGAAATTTTTTTATGAATAGAGTAGTTAAAAACTGGAATTCTTCATTAATTTCCACAGTACACATATCATTGCTCATAAATTTTAAAAGAGGACTTACTACAATTAATTTTTGCAACTTAGTTATAGCAGCTATAATTGTGAATATTGTCAGAAAAGAAGGGTCCTCTCCATAAGCCTCTCTCCATCAATAATTAAGATCTGCATTTTTCAAACAAATTCTTTGCTGAGATTTTATTTTCATTTGTTTTAATAAATTTCTAAATGTTACTTATTGATAACTGAATAAAAAGCAAATTTGAAATTTACAAATCTTTTAAAAAAATAACTTGTTTGATTTAATTATATTTCTTATTTATTTATTATACTGAACTTTAAAAATAAAAACTTTCTAAATATTTATGTTTGAAAATAAATGGAGCTACTTTTACCTGATTTCGCTCTGATTTCTTAAATGCTTCTACAACAGTGTATTGTTCGAGGCGAAATGGATCAGATATATTATTTGCTGTCTTTTCTTTTTTTTTTATAGTTGCCTTTCTGCAAAAAAACAAGTTATAAAATAATAAAAAAAAACTTGATAGCTCGTGATCACTTGATCACTCATTAAAATTGTTCAAAGAACTGGTCAAAGAAAATACTATTAAAACAAAAAAAAATTCATCATTATTTTAACAAAAGTTAGTTTAAGCATATTTCACTATTTAAATTTAATTATGTTAAAAAAAATGCTCTAAAGATTAAGCAAGTATTTTTTTTCCATATTGAAATAATTTAAATTACAAAAAATATAACTTGTTACTACTATATTTATAATTTACCAACCAAATCAATTAAAAACTAAAAAAATCATTTCTTTTGGTCAAAAATAATTGAACTGTAAGAATGTTTACTTGCAATTGGATGTTTGTTAATCTATTTAAAAGCACAAGTTCTTAGTTAAACGCATTGCCATTATAACATCAAGGTATTTTTATTAAACAAAGAAAAATTTCTAGATTTATTTACAACATAAAAGCTACATGAAGTAACTCACAGTATCAAACTTTATTTCAAGACACCCTGATAACATAAACAATAAAATACTTTTTAAAGTTATTCACCTCCCTAAAACTAAGTGGGTTCAAGGAGCTCTTGCTTTCTTTTTTATTTATTAAAATATTAGTTGTTATAAAAAATAAACTACTAAATAAATCTTTAAAACATTGTTTGAAGTTTATAAGAACATCATCTATTGTCTTAAATTTCAAACGATGATCTTGACTAAATATTTTTAATGAAGTCTTAAAACCAAGCTTAAAAGTTCTAACATCACAATCATTGACAGTAATTCTTTTTTCTTTTTCTTTTTTCTGTCCTAAAATACATTGCTTAGCCATAAAAAAAATTTAAGGTTTACAGAACTGCTTAGAAGCATTAGTTAATTTCTACATTTAAAGCATCCAAGCTCAATTATATTCAACTATACCAATTATATTCAACTAACTTTTTGCTATGCAATATCCAGATATTTTGTTTCAAATAACCAGTGATTTAGAAAAGTAAAGTTTTGACGACTATTTTTATAAAACATATTCCAACTTAATATTTTTAATTTAATAAAAGTATGAAAAAAATAATATTTGAAAGATCAAGATGATATTTATTAGTGGTATATTTACAATAAACTTATATAAATTATTGTGTTTAAAATTAATTAAATTGTGTTGTTTGTGTTACTTCATCTGTAAACATTCAAATATATATATATACTTTTTTTCTACACACTTTCGAATATTTTTATTTTAGTGAAGTCATTTGTTTTATGCAATTTAATTTAATCTTTTGAGTTTTGGAAATTATTCTGAACAACCTTTGTGCATTTAAGTGCATTTAACACAAAGTATTATTGGTAGGTTTAGCTAAATATATTTTATTAATAAAGAAGTGATTCATTATTCTAATTTTTCTTTAACTAAATTATGTATAAATTTTTTTTAACCATGTTAAAAATGACAAGATCTGGTAATTGGGAGTAAGTGATGTTGGAAATATGTGTTGAAAAACAAGAGAGTGACGCCAAATACATATTAAGTTATGACAAAATGGAAAAAGAATCTTTAAAAAAGATTTTGTCAAAAGTAGTCGTAGTAGATGGCATGGAAATAACATTTTAAATCAGGCTTGGTCAGGAAGGGGGTGCGATCACACTCGATAACTGACCACGGAAATAATATTTAGTTGCAAAAAACCGGCCAGATTTTTTAGTCGTTTTGAGAACATTTAAGTTTATGTATGTTTCCTTGTTTGTCCGCAAAATAATAATTAAGTTATCGTAAATTTTAGAATATTTTGTTTTACGGACTTACATGGAAATATACATAATCTCGAATGTTCTTAAACATCTTTGTGCAGAAAAATAAAAAAAAAGAATATTCGCGAACACAAAAAACCCGCCAAACCTGCGAACAACTAACTCTATTGGTTCAAAAAATACTAGCCCAAATTTCTAGAGTATTCAAAAAATACTAACCGAATGTTCTAGAGTATTCTGTTGAAGTATTTTTTTTAAATGTATTATTTGGGTTATGTTTTTGTTGAGATTTCTAGCAGAAATTGCTTAAGGAATATAATATCAAACGAACTATAATTTTAATACTATGGCTCATTCTGGGAGCCACATCTACCAAGCTATAAATATTTTAAACTAACATTTGTTTACAAAAATGAATATTTTAAATTTATATTATTTAACTTGTCAACGTTTTGTAAAAATATTATAGATTTTATTAGTATATTCTTTTTTTTATATGTAAGGGATGTATTTTTATGTATGTAATGTATTTTTATGTATGTATTTTTTATGTATATAATTTTATGTATGTAATTTTATGTATGCGTATTTTATTCAAATGTAATCTTTTAAAACAATTTGTGCAATTGATTTTGTAAACAAAAATACTTTCAATAATAACTGCGTTTTCAATGAAATGATTAATAATCATGAAAGATAATACAAATAATTTTAACCACTAATCCATTTTCCTCAGTGTACCCGAAAACCGATTCTTTAACCCAAGAAAGAAAAGTTTTTAAGTTCTTAGAAATTGGTTTACTAACTTAAATTATTTTTGCTTCAGTCATTCTTACAAACTCGTTATACTTAAACTTAAAGTTACTCTTTTCTGAAATAATTCTATCTTGAAAGAACTCTATCTTGAAAAAAACATTATACCTCTTTTTCAAACAATCAAGCCAACCATCAGACACTTACAATCCATTTATATTAATTTTTTCAGCAAGTTCTCTGGTTTTTGTTTAAAGAATTGTTGCTGATACTGACACGTTTCTACTCCTTACATTTAAATGCCAGTTAAAATGTAAGGAATAGAAACAGGGTTTTTATTAAAAAAAACAAGGTTATCTAAATTTGAAAATGTTCCTTCTTTAATTCTTATACGTATTTGAGTTTTTCTCTTGCGTCTTCATAAATTTTTTATTTATTTTTGATTCATAATGACAGAGTATTCTTTGGAATGCCATATTTCTTATTAACCTGAGACTTTGACAACCTTTTTCCAATTTTCCTTAAAGCAGCATACTTTTCTTTAATTGATTTTGTGTTTGTTTTTCTCTTTTCAGCGACAGTAGCCATAATAAAATGTAAACACAACAAACTTTATTATAATATTACAACGCACATTAGTATAACTTATACTATAAACTAAACTATCAAACTATTATTATCGTTTATTATTGTTATTATTATTATTATTTATTGTTGTTTACATTGCAATACAAGGGCTTCATTGCAGTTTTTTTTATATTTTTGTTCTAAAGTTCGAGTTATCAGAAAAATATGAGCCATGGGAACCGATAAAATGGTTTAAAGCCATTGTTTGAGCTAACAGGTGTTTGAGTTATCGAGTTGTTTTTATGTGAAAGTATTAGTAAGGGTTCAAGGGAAACTCAAAAGTTGTTTGAGTTACTGGAAGTTCCAGTTATCCAGGGTTCAAGATATCAAGATTTCACTGTATATATAATAAAAACTTTTATTTATCACCTTGTGCGAGCACAAGAATATTTATGCAACTTTTGATTGCATTAAAAAAATTTACTTAAATTTCTATATAATAATAAATGATTAATAATTAATTTCTTTTTTAATTGTAATGATCGATTTTTTCGCTTGAAAAATGCTAATACTTTAAGCTTGAAGCAAAGATCATAATAATATAATTTAATTCTGATTGAAAAAAAATGATTTAATTTAAAACTAATTTAATAAAATAATATAATTTTATTCTGATAAAATAATATATAATTTAATTTTGATTGAAAAAAAAATATATATATGTTAAGTCTGATTTAAAAAAATATTTAAGTTTATTAAAATTAAAGTTAATGCTTGCGTTTAACTTAACTGTCAAATTTATTAAAAAATAGTACTAAATATTGTTCAATATTTAAACTTTATTTATTCTTAAAAAAAAATTAGCACATTTTTATTGCAATTCTTTTTTCAGTTTTCTTTGCTAAACAATTTTTTTTTACTCAAAATTAAATTTTAAATAAGTGTGTTTTGAGGCTGTATCAAAAATTTGCACAAAACGTAACTTTTTTTTATAACGCAAGTTGAGTGCAGCAATTATTTATTAATAAATAATTTATACAACGATATATATACCTCCATCATTCTGATTCAGACGGCGGTCTGAATCAGAATGTTAAGAATCATATAACTGTTAAAAATAAAAGAAAAACATATACATATATACATATATATATACACATATATATATATATATATATATATTATATATATATATATATATATATATATATTTATATATATAACTATTAAAAACAAAACAAAAACAAAAAGAAATCAATGCAATAGTTTCTATTGATTCAAATATCGAAACAACGATATATATACCTCTATCATCCTGATTCAGACGGCGGTCTGAATCAGGAAGATGGAGGTTACGTCGCAACTTCCTTTTGGAAACCTATGTTTCGATATTTGAATCAAAAGAAACTATTGCATTGATTTGTTTTTGCTTTTGTTTTGTTTTTAACAGTTTTTCCTAGCCCTTTAGCGATTGCATTTTCTATCGAGAGTATTGTAAATCCTGAAAGTCTTTCCTGTGACATTGTAGAACGCAGATAATTTCCAATTAATTTTGAATTAGTTTGAATTAGTTTAAAAATGTTAACAAAACTATTTAAAAAATAAAATAAAAACTAACAACTTGAAACAATAAAACAACAGAAGTATAAGGTATATTTGAAATATATTTGAAAAATATTATTTTTCAAATAAAGTTGCTATCAAATTAATCAAATTTTTTATATTTTCATTTGATTGATTTTTAGATAAAAAGTTTTTTAAAGGGAAATTTTGAGCGGAATTCCATTTTCATTTGAATGGAGCTTCATTCGATTGTGCATGCAAAATTAGGAAATATTCCTTGAACTTAACAAAATAGCTTAATAAAATAAGTTTCTGATCAAAAAGTAATTTAGTAATAAAGATTCTTAAGATTTGGCTTCTAGTGGTAGTTTCTTATAAAAAAGTTTCATATTTAAAAACATATTTTTTCATATTTGGGGTCCCTTACATATCGAGGGCACAGTGTGGTTGCTCTTTTTGCACATATAGCTCTGTATATATATGTATATATATATATATATATATATATATATATATATATATATACATAGTTCTATAAATTGTTGGCTTTGAGAGTACAGAAAGTAAAAAACGATTTATTTGATAACAAATTACGTCACTTTTAATTACTTAAAAAATTATAGTTTGTTAATTTTTTTTTTATGTGTCATTGTCAAACATTGTCAGAAAGTTTTTCCATATTATGTCAACAAAATATGGAAAAACTTTCTGACAATGTTGCAAGAGTCTATATATATATATATATATATATATATATATATATATATATATATATATATATATATATATATATATATATATATATATATATATATATATATATATATATATATATATATATATATATATATATATATATATATATATATACAGTACTGTGAATATGTTTTAGACCACTTACATTTTCTCAAAAAATCCAAGAGAATTCTTCCTTAATATTTAAGTTTTGAATTCTATATTATAAAATTATTAAAATACATATATTTCACACAAAATATGGAACAATAACAAACTTTTTAATGTCACACTTCATAAAAAAACCCTTAATATTTACTATGTCCTCCTTTTGCCTTAATCACAGCCGATATTCGCCGGGAAATAGATTCATACAAATTTGTTATAAAATCCTGCGGTATGTTGTGCCATTCTCTTTGAAGTAGTTGAAAACATTCTTCAGCATTTCGGGGAGCATGTTCGACCTTTTTCCTGGCCAAGTAATCCCAAATATGCTCGATTATATTCAAATCTGGACTCTGGGGAGGCCAGGTCATCATTTCCAGTATTCCTTCTTCTGCCATTTCATTTAAATAATTTTTTGCCACTCGGGAACAATGTTTTGGGTCATTGTCCTGCTGCAGAATAAAACTATGGCCCATTAGTCTCATTCCGGATGGTATAGCATGCTGTCTTAGAATATCCACATAACGTTCCCCGGTGAGTAGTCCCTCTATTTTGATCAGATTACCTACCCCAGATGAAGATAAACAGCCCCAAACTTGTAAAGAGCCTCCTCCGTGTTTAATAGTAGGGTTTAAACACTCAGGCTGATAGGCTTCTCCTATTCTTCTTCGAACATATTGACGTCTTTTCGTTCCAAAAATTTCAAATTTGGACTCATCAGTGTACAGAACCCGATTAAACATTTCCTGGGTCCAATCTTTGTGTTGTTTTGCATATTTAAGTCGTTTTTCTCTATTGCCACGCCGTAATAAAGGTTTTCGAATAGCAACGCAGCCTCGTAATCCTGATTTGAGTAGGCGTCGTCGAATACAAGAAGAGCTAACATTTTTCCCTGTTGCTGTATTAATGTCCTTTGCCAATTCGGTGGATGTTTTTTTCCTGTTTCTTAAAGAAAGGGTTTTTAAATATTTATTGTCATCTTTTGTTAGCTTAGGAGGTCTGCCACTTTTCTTTCTATTTCGAAGGGAGCCAGTTTCTCTAAACTTTTTAATGATTTCTCTAATAGCAGTCTTCGAATATCCTGTTTTGGAAGAAATTTGGCGCTGCGAATAACCTTCTTCGTGAAGCACAATAACTTTCTGTCTCTCTATTAAAGATATTTTACCCATAGCAACACTTAATTAATCTAAAAATGTAAACTAATAACTTTATTTAATTATTTTTAACTATTTGTTTAAATGTATTCATAAAAAATAACAACTTTTTAAAAAATGTACCAAAACCGATTATTATTGTATTAAATTCACTCTATGACTACATTTTATACTGTTAAAAACTTAAATGAACGAATATGAACCTGAACCAGTAAGAAAAAAATCGAAAATTTTATTTTTATGTATTATTTAGATGAACGCTTGGTCTGCAGTTATTATGACAATTATCGTTTTAATAAATAAACAAACATATCCCTCATGTTCCTCATAAATTTTTGTTTATTTATTCAAGATAATATATTCTTTCAACCTTTCTCAAATATTACTCAACTTCAGTATGCTTAAAAAAAAACATATTCACAGTACTGTATATATATATATATATATATATGTGAAGAGTACAGGGGAGAAAACGGCATAGTCACATTTAAAAAGTTTTAAGAATGTATATAATGATCATTTATAAAAGTCTTTGTATAAAGATAGGTGATACAAATTTTTAAGAAAAATTACAAAAATCTTATTAAAAATGTTAACTTAAGAAAAATTAATGTATATATATATATATATATATATGTATGTATATATATATATGTATATATATATATATATATATATATATATATATATATATATATATATATATATATATATATATATATATATATATATACATATATATATATATATATATATATATATATATATATATATATATATATATATATATATATATATATATATATATATATATATATATATATATATATATATATATATATATATATATATATATATATGAAGAGTCCAGGGGAGAAAACGACATAGTCACATTTAAAAAGTTTTAAGAATGTATATAATGATCATTTATAAAAGTCTTTGTATAAAGATAGGTGATACAAATTTTTAAGAAAAATTACAAAAATCTTATTAAAAATGTTAACTTAAGAAAAATTAATCAAGAAATGTATATATATATATATATATATATATATATATATATATATATATATATATATATATATATATATATATATATATATATACATATATATATATATATATATATATATATATATACATATATATATATATATATATATATATACATATATATATATATATATATATATATATATATATATATATATATATATATATATATATATATGTATATATATAAATATACATATATATATATATATATATATATATATATATATATATATATATATATATATATGTATATATATATATATATATATATATATATATATATATATATATATATATATATATATATATATATATATATATATATATATATATATAAGGTGGGCCAAAAGAAATCACCCTATTGTAATTTACAGCAAATGTGAAATCTGTTTCGACATTTGTGAAGTAGACAGATGTAAATTTCAAGTGAATAAGCCATGGAGCTATACACTCGCTCATTTCAACTTCAGCGGGTACGTGAACAAGCAAAACTATCGCTTCTGGGGCACCAAAAATCCACAAGTGATGCACAAGGACCCATTACACCTGCTGAAAGGGACTGCATGGTGCTCTGTTCACGCTGGAGGAATCATCAGGCGATTTTTTTTCAAGGACCCTGCTGGTCAAATGACAACAGTGGACAGTGCGCGCTATAGGGCCAAGTTAACTGGGTTTTTTTCTGCCAAAATTGAACAAATTAGGACTGGAAGACATGTGGTTCCAACAGGACAGAGAAACAGCACACAGTGCGCAAACCACAACTGATATTCTGAAGGTGGCATTCCCGAGTCGCCTCATTTCTCTTTTCGGCGATTTGCACTGGCCCGCAAGATTGCCAGATCTCACCGTTCCAGACTTTTTTTTGTGGGGTTTTTTAAAGTCCCGTGTGCATGTGAACAAGCCTGAGACCCTAGAAGCTTTTAAGGACAACATTCGACACAAGTGCGAGAATCTGTCGCCTGAAGTTCTCGTCGAAGTGATGAAAAATGCCATAAAACGAGCCCGTATAGCAATCAATTGTGGCGGCGCCCATTTGGCCAATATCATCTCGACTGGAACAATAAAATTGTAAAGGTTCAAATAAATATATTAAAAAAACAGAATCGAGGTTTTTTATTTCGAAAAAAATTTAGAGCCAAACAACATCGGATGACTTCATTTGGCCCACCCGGTATATATATATATATATATATATATATATATATATATATATATATATATATATATATATATATATATATATATATATATATATATGTATATATATATATATATATGTATATATATATATATATATATGTATATATATATATATATATATATATATATATATATATATACATATATATGTATATATATATATATATGTATATATATATATATATATATATGTATATATGTATATATGTATATATATATATATATATATATATATATATATATATATATATATATATATATATATATATATATATATATATATATATATATATATATATATATATGTATATATATATAATACTTGGTAACGAGGGTATCTATACTCTCTTGAAATATTGTATAAAAATTAATTCACAAAAATAAAAAAATAAGAGTTACACCCATAATAGAAGTTTTTATTTAATTCTAAATATTAAATTTAGTTATTTAATATGAAAAAAATGAAAGAAAATAAACATTTCCAAACAGTAATAATAAAAAATGATTTAAATAATATTTAACTCATTTTGTGGTAATTATTACTATTGCAGTAATTTAAAATAGTTAATGTCTTTAAAAAGTAGAAAAATAAAGAGAAATTTATGACGTCAAATTCACATTAGGCTAATGCATTAAGCATTTTTTATTTAAAACAAAGCCTTATCTTTACCAAATAAAAATAAATAAAAAATAAAAATTTGTAAAACATTTTAAAAAATCAAGTACTTTGTCAAATTTTTTATATCATCAGCAGTAACTTCAAAGAAATCAATCACAAAGCTACTACGTGAGATCTTCTCTGGTAAAGAAACAATATCCTAAAAATAGTAGACAATAAAATCTGTTAAAACATTAATCAACACAACTTATCATTATTTTAATAATGACATATAAACAAGGACAGACTTAAAACAAAAAAAAATTATTTTGCTGATGATAATTTAGCATGATTTACCTATAATAAATTTATTTTTTTATTATAACTATAATTATAAATACATTCACTAATTATAATTATGAATAAACTTCAAATAATTTTTTTAACACAAAATAAATCGGTTTAGTATAAATTAATAAATTAGTGTTAAACCTGAAAAATTTTAAAAAAGTTAAAACAGTTTTAAAATTCTTTTAGCTTTTGGTTAAGCACTTGAAATAAGACATATTCGTTAAAAAATTCGGATTACAGAGTTTACTGAAAGACAAGTTGACTTTGGCTTCAACTTCAGTGCTAAATTTTAAATAGAAATTCGGCTTTCAGTTAAATTCAGTTAAAATTGAAAAATTTCATCACTCAAAAGTTATTAATTTTATTTCAAAATTTTTTGACACAAATTATTGTTATTACAGTCTCAAGATCACACAAATTTTATTACTACAGATCTTACTTGAAGGTATTCTGTTAGTAGATCTTTCCTTTTGTTTGCAACATTTTTCACTTCACTTCTTCCAAACAAAATTTTTCCTAAAATAAATTTTAAAATTAATAACTATTGCTGCCATCTTATCATATTAATATAAAAATTCAAAAGCGTAATAAAGATAAATTTTACTTTTTTTATACTTCTTGCTACCTTTCTATAAATTGCTTTGTTTTTAATGAAGTTGAATTATGGTAATATGTGCACCCAATAAAAAAAACTTTTTATTTAACAGGGTTAATGAGGTTATTTAGCTACATTAAAACAGAGGCTTTCTGTGTCTTTAATTTTTAGACTCTTTGGAAAATATTTCCAAAGCAATTTCATTATTTATTGAAGGTATATTGCTAATATATTACTTGCTAGAAACAAATATACCTTCAACAAATAATGAAATTAAAGACAGAGATTTTAATGTAGCTAAACAACTTTGAATGCATTAAAAAACTCCACACACTCACACACACACTTACACACACACATGTACCTCTTTACTTATTTTTAGTACTTATGCTAATTTTAGTGTGCAGAACTTAAATGTAACTAAAAATCAACTAAAAATTCTAGCTAATATAAAGCTCATCAAATCCATGCAAATATAAAGGAGTATATTTAAAAAAAAGCTTAAGCTAACACCCCAAACATAGAGTTAATAAACTGAGATTTATTACAACCCCAAATATAGAGTTAGGTCTATTAATTCAAAACTATTAACAAGAAGAAATTAAGACTAAATTTGGTTTTTTAAATGCATATGAAACTGTCTTTTTTATTACTGTACCAAAACCCCCACCCATCCCTAATGATGAATGCAACAATTAAGATGGCAACTTGATTTCTTATTAATTGTTGTAAATTGCATAGATGAATGTTTAAAAAAAAAATTACTGGAATATAATAACCAATGAAACCAACATCTTGTATATTAATAAAATAATAACCAATAAAATCATATTGATAATGGTTTGTTTATAAAAACCATGTTTCATAAAAATTGAGAACACTTTTAAAAAGAAGTTCCAATTACTTTTTGAATATTAGATAGTTCTTGATTTTTCAAACCAATAATAAGACTTCATTGATGAAAAGATAAAAGTTGTTTCTTTGAGACTATTTAGATGAAAAAATTTTATTTTTAGGATAACTTTGTAAAACTATCATACGATATTTATTAATAATTTAATTTTTTCCTAGAAACAATTAGTTAATAAAACTAAACATTTTAAAATAATGTTACAAGTCTCATTCAACCCCAAAACAAACACTTAAAACATACCTGGCAAAAGTGGTATTATAATAACATACCTGGCAAAAGTGGTATTATAATAACATACCTGGCAAAAGTGGTAATATAATAACATACCTGGCAAAAGAGGTATTATTCTTTGAGATGGATGAACTTCTCCAGACTCTACTGGAAAGGCTTCAGATAAACAAGCCTAAATTTTAACAAAATTAGAAAATATTAATAGAGCATTAAACAAAGAAAGTTTTAAGATAAGAGATAAATATATCTCAGCTGGTGAGAGATATTAAAAAGGTTTAGAGCATAAGTACAAACTAAAACTAGGCGCAAGTGAATAATATATAAAAACATATTAACTTTATTTGAAAAAATATCAAAAAGTATGCTTTCATCAAAAAATATCAAAAAGCATGCTTTCATCAAAAAAAATTAAAGAATAACAATAATAATAACAATAAAATAATAAAAGATTAATAATAATAAATATAGATAATGAGTAAAGTGGTGCTAATAAAAAATCAAAATTAAAATTCAAAGATTTGAATGTTAAAATTTATTTTATTTATTTGTCAGTAGTTACAAGACTGACTATAACTAATTAATATAGAGAAATAATTTCAGATGTTTAAATACTAAATTGAATCTTGCAATACTGTACTACAAAAATAGGTCATGTTTATCTACTTGATTTCCATATATGGACAATTAAGGAAATAGGCGAGAATTAAAAGAGAGAAAGAAAGCACAGATAAAAAAATAGAGTTAAGAAATAAGAAATCAAATTCAAGATACAAACATTAGCTTTTATCTACATCAATATGTTTATATTATTAGTTTATATCTACATCAATATGTTAAACCAAAAAAAGGTGTAAAGCTGAATAGACATTTTCAAGTTTTAGCATAGGAAACTTTTTGAAAAACAATAGCACAAGGAAACTTAGCTTTTTCTAAATAGTTTGACAGATTAAACATTTAATACATACCTGAAGATCAAAAAACTTGCAATAAGGTCTACAAATGACTTGTTGTTTCCCATCAGACCAAAGAACATTAATAACATAAACCTAATTAAAAATGTATAAATTATTTTAGACACCACTATAATGATAATAACTATAGGCAATTTATTTACTAAATTATAAAATATTTACATAATGCTTGCTTGGTTTTTTTCGCTTAACCACTTCTGCAACACTGACTTTAGTAACATAAATCTGGCTTTCGTCGGACATTGAGTAAGCTAAAAATCAAATAATTTTTCAAATTTAAATTTTACTATCCAGTTATTAAGTAGTAGAGGAAATATTAAGTTATAAAAAATGAAACAGGTATTTTTAAAAAACAATTAGAATCAAAAAAAAATTTATACATTTTTTTTAAAGTTAAACAATTTAAAACATTAACACAACAATAAAAATAGTTAAGCAAAAATAACACCTACACTATGCAACTGTTTTCAGATATTTAAAAACACGATTGTTTTTAATAGTTGAAATTAGTTTTACTAGAATAAATTTAGTTTCAAAATGAAGTTGAAAAACTTACTTTGGGTAGAATAATAGGTGATAAGTTAAAAAAAAAACTTGTTAAACTAACAGTCAATCATCAGACTAAAATTATAACCTGTATTTTAATACAGATTGTAATTTATAGGTTTTTGATTATTAGATAACAATGTGCAATAATTAAATAAAATAATGAAGAATCTTGAATCTATAGGCGTAATTGAATTTGTTAATTTATTTTTCTTTTATCTAATTAAACAAAATATAATACCATGTGATTGAGCTTTTGCAGTAAGTTGACACTAAGAATCACTATCATAAAGCACCACCCAGCTATCAAGTCACCACCCAAATTCATAAAACTATTAAGATATATGATGGTTATGACAAAAGATCAATATATATGTTGTATTTAAATAAACTTCAATTAAATTGTAGTGATATATAAAACCTAAGAATCATTGTTGATTTCACACCATTCTTGATACATATACAGAAAAAGTTTCCATCAGATTTTTCAATATATATACATTTTAATATATATATATATATATATATATATATATATATATATATATATATATATATATATATATATATATATATATATATATATATATATATATATATATATATATATATATATATATATATATATATATATATATATTGATATGATTTTATTAATTAAAAAAATTTGTCTTGTTTCTTAATATATATATATATATATATATATATATATATAAATATATATATATATATATATATATATATATATATATATATATTTATATATATATATATATATTTATATATATATATTTATAAATATATATATATATATATATTTATATATATATTTATATATATATATATATATATTTATATATATATATTTATAAATATATATATATATATATATATATATATATATATATATATATATATATATATATATATAAATATACATATATATATAAGTATATATATATTTAAAAAAATCATTTTATCATACCGTAGCATGGTTTTAAAGTTGTAAGCGTTGTATCAATGTGTTTTGATGCTTATTTACAGTCTTATTGTGTAGCATTAAAAATCGTATTGTATATCCATAATTGAGAACTTTGATAATGCTATAGTGCATTTTTTTAACATAATATACATGTTTTTTAATAATCATTTATACTTTTTTCCTTACATATTGATTGTATCCTTTTATTTGTTGATTCTAAGCATTAGATTTTTTGTTACGATTGTTACGACAAAAAAAAACAAAAAAAAACATAAAAATTCGAACAAAACTCCAAGTAAAAACTATGAAACTCAGCATATAATAACATCATGTTAATAACTCAGTAAAAAATATTAGTTAATAACTCACTAACATCATAATAATAACTCAGCATATAATAACATGTTAATAATAACTCTACTAAGTTTTTTTGTTCATAAGTGGTAAAAAGTAAGCTTTACAACCATTACGCTATAGAGTTAATTTTTGAAAAAAGACATTAAGGCTGTAACTTTGACATACTAAATAATATGAAGTCATTTCTGTTTTCGGTTCATTTTTAATAGGCTAATGGGATCCTAAACTCTTGAGACATGTTGTGTTCATATTAAAGAAAATGATTAAAAAAAAATGTTTGGGTTGAATTTTTTTGATTAAAACAAAAGAATAAATGAATACCAAGAAAAACTAACTTTTTTATTTTAGTCAAAGCTTGCCTTCTCTGTTTTATTGTGGGCCTAAAAGTCAGCAAAATATAAGCCGCAATCTACAGACTTGATAATTTATTCAAGCGCATTTTATTCCTATAAGTTTCAGTACATGACATAATTGATTTTTTTTTGTTTGTGTAAGAGTATTATGTAAACAAACAAAAGAGTATTATTTTTTTGTTTGTGTAAGAGTATTATGTAAACAAACAAAAAAGTCAATGATGTCATGTACTGAAACTCTTAGAAATAAAACATGCTTGAATAAATTATCAAGTCTGTAGATTGTGGCATATATTATGCTAACTTTTAGGGCTACAATAAAACAGAGAAGGCCAGCTTCAAATAAAATAAAAAAGTTAGTTTTTCTTTGTATTTATTTACTTTTTTGTTTTAATCAAAAAAATTCAGCCCAAACCATTTTTTTTTATCATTCTCTCTAATACAAACACAACATGTCTTGGAGGTTGGGGATCCCTTTAAAGAGTGTCAAATATTACAACTGACAATCTCGCAGAATTGCTCTATGAAGATATATACCCATATATATCTTCTTAGAGCAATCAATATCTATAGATATATATTTTTGTTGGATTCAATAAAACAACAGTTTTTTGTAAATTATTTTTTTTTATATAAAATTTATAAATAAATGAGAAGTCGGATAAAACAATACAGAAATAAAAAAAACAACACATTATATTCATGTTATGCTATCCACATTATGTTAATGTTGTTGCTTTTTTAAAGCACAGAGATATATAAAGCTAGACAGAATATGTAAAGTATAAAAGTAAGTGATCCCAGATGACATTTGATCAAACCAAATTCAACTAATAATAATAATAAATATTATTAATAACAACTTCCTGATATCTACAAACTTTCACTTTTATGTTGAAAGTTTCATTAATTCAAAATAATGATGGTTACCATAGGAATGCATTAGTAAAGTAAAACTTTGTGATTATCAACATAACATTAAGAAAAGATGTTTTTTTTAGTTGTGGTGTAAATAAATCAAATGCATTTTTAGTATCAGCTAGGGTAAACAAATTTGCACCCTTATCTTTACATCATTTTTACCATATATGCTCAAGGATTTATTTTGAGACAACTCTATTGCTGGTACGGTTTGTAAGAAATGGGCTAACAAGAAAAGTAATGGTATATAAGGTGCTCTTAATATTGTTTTTTTTTAGTGTAGAAAATGTATTTTTGGTGAATACAGAGAAGCAAGAAAAAGATGAAATAAATAAAAAAAGATGAAATAAATAGAAAAAAGATGAAATATCTTGGAGATACAACTGGATCAGCTGGTAGATCAAAAGAAGCATTAAAAGCAAGGGTAAAGTGTATCTGAACTAAATTTAGAGAACTATCTTCATTTAAGCACAGGCTATGTTTGTTTAACTTTGCAAAATCATTTTAAACGAAATTGAATACCAAATAATTTGCCCTCATAAAACTTCTTTCAATAAATATATAATTTGTTATTCATTCCAATATTTGTTCAAAAATTTATTTGCTTTTTTATTTTTAATGTTACTTTTTATTATTACTATTATTTGTTATTTATTTATAGTTATCATTTATTTATTTTTTTAGCATCACCTTTTAATATTTTGTTATACTTAATTGTACATAGTATTTGTACATAGAAGGCGAATTATAGCGATAAAAACAACTATTGTTGCAATAAAAGATACCGTTTAAATGGTCTTTGAATTTTTATTGCCGCTTGCTCAATGCATAGAAAATTGGAAAAAGAGAGGTTTGTTTGACACTGATTGTTTCATATGAATGAGTACTTGGAATTAGTAATTTATAAACTGAAACAAAGGAACAACATTCTGCTTTCAAAAAAATAACAAAAGTTGCTCATGGAATTCATACTTGACCAATCAAATCTGAAAAAATCTGAAAATATAAATGCATTTTGTGTAATTAAGAATATCTCATCTGTTTAAAAATGCTTTAATTGATATGTAAGTTTTGATATCAAAAATATTTTTTAAATTGCAATGTGATATATTAAAATGAGTAATGTAAAGTGAAAAGAACTTTTTAAAAGATGTAGATCATATCATAGATTATTTATAAATTGAACAAGAGATTGCTTGCAATCCTTACTCCCTGCAATTAGATTTTACTAATATCTTAAGGATTTAAATTAGAAGATATTTCTCATATTTGAAAAAAATCAAAACTTTTGTCGCCTTGCAACTTTTGATATTTTTAGGCAACAAACTTTTTTTTACAAGTACAGTTCTTGATGCATTTATTGATTAAAAAATTTAAAAAACTTTTTCTTATAAAGTTATACAGAAGTTATACAGGGTTTATGGAATATAAAGAATATTATTAAGTAAATAGTAAAACACATTAATTATAATATTTTATATTATGTATATACATAATCACTTTTTTAAATTGGATAATTTAGACAGTTGTTATTTCGATGTATAATCAGATAAAAGTATTCCAACTTGATGCAGCTGTTATTTGCTTTTAAACATTGTCTTAAAGGTCTTTTTAAACAATACAGGCTTGGTCAGGAAGGGGGTGTGATCGCACTCGATAACTGATCACGGAAATAATATTTAGTTGCGAAAAACTGGCCAGATTTTTTAGTCGTTTTGAGAACATTTAAGTTTATGTATGTTTCCTTGTTTGTCCACAAAATAATATCATAAACTTTAAAATATTTTGCTTAACGGACTTACATGGAAACATACATAAACATAAATGTTCTCAAACATCTTAGTGCAGAAAAATAAAAAAAGAATATTCTCGAGCAAAAAAACCCACCAAATCTACGAACAACTAATTCTATTGGTTCAAAAAATACCAACCGAAATTTCTAGTATTAAAAAAATAGTAACCGAATGTTTTAGTGAAATTTTTTAAAAAACTGTATTATTTGAACTTTGTTACATTTTCGTGAGATTTCTAGCATAAATTATTTTAAGAACATACTATCAAACGAACTATTATTTTAATTCTTAGAGCCACATCTACAAAGCTATAAATGTTTTAAACTAACTTTATTTGTTTACAATAATAAATGTTTTAAATTTATATTTTTTAACTTGCCAATGTTTTGTAAATATACTATAGATTTTATCAGTATATTCTTATATGCGACCCTCTCTCTCTTTTGTTGTACATTTTTGTCGCCAAAGCTTTGGCTTTGGTGATAAGAGCGGACAGCAGAATAAAGGGTTTTCCTATACCGGGAGCACCGAAACCTCTAAAACTACAGCAGTACGCAGACGATTCGAACTTTTTTGCCAAGGACATAAAATGTGTCCGCTATTTTTTTGAAAACGTAAAAATCTTTGAAAAAGCAAGTGGTTCAGTGATGAATGCCTCAAAAACCAAGGGTTTTGCTCTTGGGGGTTTTGATCCCGAAATTTACATAGAATTGGATAACATAGAGTGGAACGACGATACCGGTTTTAAAATTTTAGGTGTTACCTTTTATACCAGATTGAGCAATACTACCAAGTAGCTCTTAAGAAAATAGAGAAAAAGCTCAAGTTTCTGGGACTGCGTACTTTGTCACTTAGAGGAAAGGCTAATTTGATAAATACGCTAGCAATGTCAAAAGTGTAGTTTCTAGCAAACGTGTTGCCCACCCCTGATTGAGTAATAGAGCGTTTGCATGGAACCATTTTCAAAAATCTGTGGCAAAAGACCAATTTTAACCTGGTCAAACGAGAGACACTTTTCCTACCCGTTAAAAGCGGGGGTCTCGGATTATTATCACTGAAGGAGCAAAGTCTTGCGCTCAGCCTCAAATCGCTCTTTCAAATAAAAGAGTGTGAAGAGGGCAAAACTCACGATTTTTACTACTTTTCAAAGTATTGGATGGCAAGTTCACAAAAAGAAAGTCGTTCCAGCTGAACTATTCTGGAACAGTTCAACAAAAACAACAATGCCGTGGACCCAGATTTGGAAAAAAAACTTTACCTCCCACGCATACGGACCAACAAAAAACATCCTCTTTTGATTTTCTTCACAACAGCTTACCTTACCAAAAGCACAAGGCAACAGATCGTTAAAAACAACAAATGTAAAACTTGCGGAAAAATTGAGGACAATCTGCACATCTTTGCCTACTGTCCTCCTTTTGCTACATTATGGGAATACTTTAAACATGTATATAACTCCTTGACATCCCAAAACAACTTTTCTCCAATAAACTCAATATTTTCGATTGAAACTGCGAACTTATCGGAGAAAAACCCTACCTTGCAGCTACTGTTGACAATCACTCAAACTATTATGAGTGAAATATGGAACAGCAGATGCCACCATTTGTTTAACAATTCAAAAATTGACCCAATGGAAGTGATCAGGATAATTATCAGAAATATCAGAAATATTATTACTTTAAAATATAATTACCATGTCCATAGAAACATTAAGGACATTTTCTGTAACACGTTTTGTATTAATAACGTTTTTTGCCAAATAGAAAATGGGAACCTGAAACTAAACATATGAGCTGAACAAATATACCCGCTCAAAACAAGAACTAAATGTTTAGTTAAGTGTTTCCTGTTTACTACAAATATAATTTCCTTAATTACTACAAAAATATTGTTATTTTAGATTAAACAACCACTGCCTGCCCTTATATAAAATATTATTTGCATGTTTCTTTGTAGCTTTTAGTAATGTGGTATTTGTGTTAAAGTCCTGTACCTTATTATTATTTTACTGAATAAATTTTTTTCTTCACTTAAAATAATTAATTAAACTTAATCAACTTCTTCTAAAACCTTTTTCTTATTCTCCTTTTCTCTTCGGACAAAGGCATTAAAATAAAAAAACAAAAAAACACAAAAAAATATAAAATCTAAAAATACAAAAAAACATAAAATCAAAAAAACACAAAAAAATAAAAAATTTATAAAACAAAAAATATATACATATATAAAGTCAGAAAGTTATTTTAATGGAAAAATATTATAAAATATATTCAAAAAAATAAATGTTAAAACTTATGTGAAAAACCCTTTTTATTATTATAAACGATTATTATGAAAAAATATAAAAACGGAAATATTTCTTCAATTGTAAAGAGGATATATTTATTTATTATGCAGAAATAGTTTATAAAAATTGTAAATATTTATTATTTTGTAATAATAATAATAAAAAAAAAATATTCTTATTTTATATATATAAGGGATGTATAATTTATGTATGTAATGTATTTTTATGTATGTAATGTATTTTTATCTATGTAATTTTATGTAAGTCTATTTTATTCAAATGTAATCTTTTAAAGCAATTTGTGCGATTGATTTTGTAAACAAAAATACTTTTAATAATAACTGCGTTTTCAATGAAATTATTAATAATCATCAAAGTTAATACAAATAATTTTAACCACTAACCCATTTTCCTCAGTGTACCCGATAACTGATTCTTTCCCCCAAGGAAGAAAAGTTTTTAAGTTCTTAGAAATTGGTTTACTAACCTCAATTATTTTTGCTTCAGCCATTCTTACAAACTCGTTATACTTAAAGTTACTTTTTTCTGTTTTAAAAACTAATTAAAATTATAAAGCCCACTCACTAAACATCATCAGCATTATTGTGAAGCAGTTCCGCTTCCTCCTCACAAAGTAATTTAACGTTTTTAGTTAATTTCTATCTAGCTAATTAAATTATATACAGTATAGTGTATATATAATGACTAAGTTAAATAGAAATGGTAAGCAACTGGAGTTGAAATTCGACTGTGGTTGAGTTTGATAAAACAGCTGGGGCTGGGGTCGATCAGGCTTTGTTTTAAATAAAAAATGCTTAATGCTTTGACTTAACGTCATAAAATTCTCTTAATCTTTTTTTTTTTAAAAGACTTATTTAAACTAACGCAACACAGGCTTTGTTATAAGATTTTTGAATAATGGAAAAGCATAATGCAAATAAATGTAAAAGTATAACAGCATATATAGCATATTTTACATACAGTAAATACAGCATACTTTACATACAGTATTTACAGCAGGCCTCAGCGAGAATAAATGAGTAGGTGAGCAGAGAAAAACTCTCCTAAAACGAACTTGGGGAGCTGTGTACAAGGTGCTCCTCATTTAAATTGGTGCTCTTTTTTAATTCTAATTTTTTTTGCAACAACTTTTGAAAAGCATTTCAGTATTTTATGCAATTAATTTTATTTAAATGACAGTGTGTTTTTTTATTATATTTAAAATGATAATTATACTTTTATCAGAAAAGATATACTTTTGTGAGAGCCGTAAATAACTCTTGTAAACCATTTCAGGGAAGTGTGGGCGAGAACGAGAGCTAAAGCTTTCGCTTCCCGCCAAGGCCTAATACAGCATATTTAATCCTGTCACCGCTGAGTTGGCGGTGACAGGATTTGAATCCATATCATACAACAGTCTGGGTTTTAACTTTTCATTTGACGCTCTAACCAACTGAGCTATCCAGCCACAAACCAACTGAGCTATCCAGCCACCAACCAACTGAGCTATCAAGTCACATTTACATACAGTATATACAGCGTATTTTAAATAAAGTATAAATAAAGCATAATTTGAATAAAGTATAAATAAAGCATAATTTGAATAAAGTATAAATAAAGCATAATTTGAATAAAGTATATATAAGTACAGCATATTTTAAAGTACTGGATTGTAATTAAATTAAATTTGATGATGTTAAATCATTTAGAATCTTTATCTATAAAAATATTTATAAAATTTCTTTAAATTAAACAATATTGTTATAAAAACAATTATCACTTAAATTTAAATGTTGTTTGAAAAAAAAAAATTAAAGATATTAAATTTATCAAAGAATATCTATGAGATGTATCATTTGTAAAGTATTTTTTTGATAATTGTACGAAATGTATCATTTGTAAAGCATTTTATTGGTGGGACTTTTAAAAGAGTAATTTGTTAAGAAAGTCTAAAACAAGTAACTAATGGACAGATTTTAGATGTTAACTTAATGTACTCTATTTGTAAAGTCAAAATAACTGGCATTTGTTTTAAATTATTTTTGAAGGAGGATATTGATCATACTTAAGCAACTTTAGAAAAAAGATAATTAGATGGTAGAACAGTTCTTGGCACAAGGATGTATCATCATTTTATTCCTATAAGTTTAATAAAAAAAAAAACAAGTGTGAATACACATACTGAAGTATTTCAAAAAGCAAAAATAATTAAGAGATTTTATCAAGTATTTAAAAAATGGATTATATTGATGATATGGATTTATAATGAAATTTGGTGGATAGAGATTCCTGAAAATGTTAATGAACTTGATATCAAACACAGATTTATGAAACCACATGAACCAGTTCAAAATTTCTTTTAGCCAATGAGAAATGATGAGTGCTGAGTGCTTAACTCTGAAGTTATATGCATAATTTTTACACCCACAAAAATATCAGGTCATTCACTCAACCAGTATGATTTAGATTTAAAAAATATAAGGAGTTGATTACAACAAAATAAATAAAAATATAAACATTTAAAATAATGTAGTTATAATTTATTTACAAGTTATTAGTAACTTAGTATATGTTTTTCCTTTTTTCTTTATTTCAAATCTAGTAGGAAGTAGGGGAGTGGGTTGACGAGAAGTTGCACCTCTCTTTGCCCCATTTGTATGTCCAAGACTAAATATGTGCTAAACTTGTTAATAAATGACACTATATTGAAGTTTTATTTAAAAAAAATTGTTTTAAAAAACATTTTATTTCTATTGCTACAAAATTCAAGTTTTCCAAAAATATGAAAAAACATTATTTTTGAGTGCTTATTTGATCAAATATTTGAAAAAAAAATGCATAATTTTATTTTTTTCAGTACACTTAAGATAAATTAATGATATACAATCAATATTTTTGCAAGCAATTTTGGGCAACAGCCTTCATTTTTAGCTCTAAAAGTCAATACATTTTAAGTCAATAATTTTGAAAAAATTATTCATTGGATAAATGAGGTATTTCTTGAGACTATCAAGTCCTAAAAGTAGTTTTTTTGATTTCCTCAAGCAAAAAACACTTTGGATTCCAAATTTTAGGAAAAGCCTCAGAACCATTATCACAAAATTATATGTCAAAGATGTTTTATTGTCTCTTCAGATAACCACAAAAACGAAGAAGCATTATTTTAACTGAATGTATCTCAACAACCCATGAATATTTTTAGCTATAATTTTTGCAGTTATCATTTATTTAATATAAACTGCAAATAATGCAAAAATAAAGCAATTCTGAAACATTTCAGTGACAAATTTTATTTTTTGGGTGATTTCATATGGAATGACTCTAAAGACACCTAAACACCCCATACCCACATACATCCTCTGTAGAATTGGCTCTGATGATAATGATGATAATGATGATGATGATGATGATGATGATGATGATGATGATGATGATGATGATGATGATGACAATGATGATGATAATGACAATGATGATGATGATCATGATCATGATGATCATGATGATCATGATAATGATGATGACGGTGGTGGTGGTAATAACTTTTTGATCATTTTTGATGCACAATAAAACCTTTTTTTTATTCAACTCATATTCATTAACTAAAATGAGATCAAAAAAATCTAAATTATGTTGCCAAAACTTTTTAAAAAGACTTGAAAAACATATATGCAAATTTTTAGAACTTTTACAAACAATTAAAAATTATTGTGTTATTAAATTAAAATTAAAACAAAAACAAAAAAACAAGCAACAAAAATTTTAAATAAAAACACTAGATAAAATTATACTTTTTATTTATCAATGAAGTTTTAATTCAATATCTAAAATAGAATATTTTATATATATATTAAAAAAAGAATTAATAAACTCTTATAATCTGTTTCTTGAAAAAGCTCACACCCAAAAATTGTTATAAAAACATTGCAGCCAAATGCTTGTTAACAAACTTATGATATAGCATAACACCACTATTAAAAAATTATGCTATATTCATAAAGACCATATATCTTGGTTCGCAGTTTTTGTGATTTTTAGCATATATGTACTTATTTGGTAGAATAAATCTATTGAAAAAGGAGCGTAATTGTTTTAAAATTGCTTTTTTTAGTAACTTGTAGTAAAAAAATTTTAATTCAACTAAGTTGGAATTTAGCGTTTATTTTTGTGTTTATAACAATAAAATAAATATAATAAACTAACTTGCACATATAATTTGTAAACAAGTTGTCTTATTATGATTAAAACTCTATCATAAAAAGAATAAAATTATGAATATGAAATATATATAATGTAAATTTTTACCAGAAACTGTTTCATTCAGTAAAAAAAAAGGTACTTTTTCCAAGTATTTTAGTTTGATGGATATACATTTGTGAACTCGATAGCTAATATAACATGCTTTCAAAAAGATATCTGACGAGATATAGGATAAGTTTAATCCCCATAACTTTTTGTTATTTTGAATGACTCTTTAAAATTGGTCTTTTTCATAAGCTTTTTGATAAATATTTTTTTAACACAGTTTGCGGCGAAAAAATATTATCTATTCATACAGTTTTACATTTAAATGGAACGCACTCTTGTCAAACCCCTATTCCGACGTTGAGCTCTTTTGCGTCCGCGAACTCGTATTTCTAGGAAATATGGAAAAACGGGTATATAGGGACTTGCGCAGCGGTGCGCACATACACCGACTGATTTTTAGAGAGAACTTGCAGCGGAGTGTGTAAACAACGACTTAGGGTTTGGGGTAGGCAGGCTCTCTTAAATAAAGAAGTCGTTTTTTTACATTTTCGGACCTTAAGGACAGCGTCGGAATAATGGTTTGACAAGAGAGCCTCTCATTTAAATTCATAAACATATCGTCACATTAGAATTATAGGGTTCTATCTGCTTTTTTTTATGTTGTGAGAACTTAACTTTCAATATTTATTTAATACATGTTTTACAGCTGTTATTCGTTATAATTATAAATTATAAGTTGTTTATGTTAACTGTTAAAAATGTTAAAAATTATGTATAATATTTAATTTTTTTAATGTTTATTTTTATTATTAATTGTTAATTAAAACTTTGATTGTTAAATTCTTTCAACATAAAACAAGGCAGATAGAACCCTATAATTCTCATGCAACGATATGTGACCAATACCGTGATTCATAAACATATACGATAATACCGTGACACAACAATGCGCTTTAGGGCAGGATTGAAAAGTTTTTTTCTCAAATGAATGACCTTTATAAACTAAATTGAAAATTTTAAAAAAAAAAAAACGTTTTCATGGGGCAATAATACCTAACATGCTACCAAGAAAGACCTATTTAGTTCCAGGTAAAGATGTTGCATGAGGAATAATAACCTTTTTGTTATAGCCATTGAAACTTGTGTCACGGAAGGAACCTATCGTTCCTCCTGTGACACAAGTTTTTAAAGCTGCTTTCTAAAATAAAATTAAAAAAATTCTGTAAACTAAAAATCACCCGACTCAAATGTGTCGAATACCCAAGTACCCGTCAAAAAACCGACTATAATTTGAAAATCGCCGTCTTTCGGAGGAGGGAATATGACAAACCCGTAGAATTGCTTCTAAATATAATTAATTTATAATTTTTTTGAAAACACGGAAAACATGAAAAACATGGAAAAACTTAAAAACATGGTTTATTAAATTTTTTTAAATTTTTACAAAACTTTTGCAATTTTTCAATCTATTAATAACCCCACTAAAATTGTTAAAAAAAATATTTGGATTCCACAAATCTAAATATGTAAATAGATATATATTTCACGCTTCATAGTTTTTGTAGTAACTACAAAACCTTTAACTCCTCCCATTCTCCAAACCATGCTACAAATCCTTAAAGTATGGCAACTTTCAGAATAGTTAATTATATTAATATTTGAACGACAGTTAAATAATAAAATAATTAAATGATCTTATTATTTAATAACTTGTAAATTCAGAAGTGCACAGTGGCACAGAGTGCACCAAAAATCATTGTCAACATTACATCTCGGTGTAGTTAAGGCTATTTACAAGTTATTCGAATTCTTTTATTTGAAATTAGCATGATTTTATTAGCGTCCAGACAAGAGCTTTAGATGTTATAATTTTTTTTGCTCCAATTATTTTTAATATTATAAAGAACTTTTCTTTTTTATATATATTTTTCAAACTTGTTTACTACCCCTAATAGTGAGTCTAAAGAACACCATTTTGGTGTTTTTAGATCAATTTCGCTCATCGGCGTTAACATGAACTTAGTTAAAATCTTTTGAAAAAGTGCTTTAATCCTCTATAGATCCTAGTTCTAATCGGTTCTGACGTATATTAACTACATATAGTTGTCAAAATACAATATTTCTACTAATTTTCACAAAAATTACTAGAATTCCGACCAACAAAGAGCTTATAATAAAAAAAATTGCCAATAAACGATCAGAACAGATCATATTATTAAACTATAATGTTCCTTTTCCCTAAAAAATGTATTTATTTTAAGTCTTATTCAAATTTGGACAAGCGATTGTGATTTTAAGAAGAATATTTTTACAAAAAAAAAGAATCCTCGGTCTGGATTTTTTCGCTGCAAACATTTATATTTTATGATACCGCAAATTTAATCATTTTAACTTTTTTTTGACTTTTTATAATTCACAGACCTGATCATTTAACGGAAATATATCGTAGTCAACAAAATATCATAAAGACGCTATAATATTTTAAAATTACCTTAACTACACCGAGATGCTGAAAGTTTATCATAATGATGAAGACATGTTCATTAGAAGAAATATTTATTCAAACTAACATTAAATATCAATTAAAACATTCTTTTATGGGGTTAGTGACGCATCAATTTGACAAGTGTTTAATACAAAATTATGTATTTTTTAATTAACACTAATATTGCACAGTGGTTCGTTTTGGCAGTTTTGTGGACAAATTTATAAAGCTATTTGAGACGTGTCATAATTGCCTCAGAATAATATTATGGAGTTGTGGCAACTCTGTAAACAATGATGTAGCAAGAGAGAAAAAGGAGGTGGCCGTCTGCTCAGGGAAGCACATTTTTATAAACCTTTTTATTTAAAAGTTCTAGCGATAACATAGCCCTCAAAAAATAACATAAAAAACCATATAAATACATAAACAATAATTAATAATTAAAAACTGCTTATCCACGCTATCGATACCAAATGGCTTATAGATTTCTGAAATATAATTATGTATTTCAGAATAAGAACAAACATTGAACACAAAAGACGTTTAAAAAAATATTTCTGAACATTTCACTCTTCAAAATGGTTCTCCACGCAAAACAAGAACTTTTCAAAATAATATTGGATAACAATATTAATTCAGTACAAACATTTACTATGGTTTTTAAAAGATTGGAAGATATTAATGACCTCGATAAACATTCTAAATTAATTTTAACAAATATATTTAGGTAGTTCAACAATCTAAAAAAGTCGAAGTTTGCTGCAAAACGTATCAAGACAAACAAAGAATATGAATAATAATCAAGACAAACAAAGAATATGAATAATAATCAAGACTAAAAAAGAAGCTCTCATAAAGCTTGGAAAAGTAGAGTAAACACAAATTTTAAATATATGAATAAATAAAATAATAAAATAACATAATTACAGAACATTTTTCAGTTAATTCAGATACTTCTGCATTTATGAACAAAACTTAATTTTGAATGTAATGAATTTCTAGAATATAAATCACAAAATTTAATACATTGTTAACGTTTTCTAAATAGGTTTTGCTGTCATTTAATAAAGATAAGTTAAATCAAGATGATGACTACAGTTCAGAAAATAATGCACAAAAAAATAGAAAAAAAATGGGATAACATCTCTCAAAAAAATTTAAAAATTCGAAAAACAGAAAAACTCTGAAAAAATGTAAACTTGCTAAAATTGAGAGTATTAGTTTGAAAAAGGTTTGGTATTTCTAATTATCTAAATGTTCATTCTCTAGCTGTGTCAAAATTACTCAAATAACAATTGTGATAGCTGTTGCAATCTGCTGTGATTCCTAAACCATATATTAGAGTTTACTCTACCTTTACAGAGTCTGCCACAGTCAATCCCAAACTCTTGCGCTTGAAAATATCCATATCACAGCTAAAGTAAAAAATTCAGTTCTTGAAATCAAATTTAGTTATGATGGCAGAGGAGAACATAAAATGTTCAATCAGCCTAAACTCAGATTTTTTACGTAGACCTTTCATGATCCAGATAAGATAAGAATCCCATGAGAATGCACACTAATTAAGTTTTTTTAAATGGAGGTATAAAAACAATCAAAGAGGAAAGTTTCAACATTATTTTCCAGGGACAATATTTGAATACCAAAGTGAACATGGTTGCTAACAGTTTGGAAAGAAAAGCTTCAAATATATATCAGGACCTTAGAGCTGCCTACTGTGATCTTTGTAATTTTTCTAAGAAACAATGTGAAAATATATACACATTTGAACAGGGATTTATTATAAATAGAGAAATTGAAACCATGGAGCAGGTATTTTTGGACTCAAGTTCAAGAAGATGGTTCTTTTAAAAGAAAGTCAAAGGATTTTGATGTTCATTATGGGTAAACAGCAAGTCCAATAGCTAGATCTAGTTTAAGGTTTGTATAAGTACTCCATGCATTACTCTGTTGATTTTACCACTTCATAAAAGTGGTGCATATGGCTGCAGGAGTCCAAGCATTAACAGAGTCTAAGACAGCCAGTAGTGCCCACTTCCTTGAAGTAGAAAAGTAAAAATACAGGAGTTAATTAGCTAAATAACAGGAATCAAGTGAGATTTTTCAGGTTCATCAGGTCAATGGGGTAGTACTACAACTTGCAGTGCAGCTAAAAGTCTTCTTTACAATGAAAAAAACACTGTTTAATGACTGCATTTCAAATAAACATGACCAAATATTATCTGTCATTTGTTGTCTACTTTTATTCGTGCTATGTCATCTACTCAGAAAATTACGATAAAGAAATACAGAGACATATGTAAGAAGACATATATTCCTTATCTACAAGAAATGCTCTGGGTTAGTTTGAGACTGACTGTTAAAAACTAATTGGAGTTAATCATATTTGGGAACTTACTTAGTTAAACAACAACGCAGGTCTTAAATAACAAGGTAAGAACGGAATGGAAATAAACAACTAAGAATATTCAGAGAAAAATTATCAAGAAAAATAAGTCAATTGCAGAACTTGGAAATTTTTTTTATAAGACTCTGGGTCGGTTCTGACCATTTAGTTACCGAGCAACGGAACAAAGGTCGAATGCAATCCAAATCGTGAGGTGAGATAGGACATAGTAAAATTTCAGAGTTTCAAAGTTTCATAGCTCATAAAAATGACATTGTTAATACTTTTTGATACAAAGTATGGAGAACTTTATAAGAAATTTGAATAAAATTTCTTGTGCATTACGCCTAAAGGATCGTCCATAAACTATGTAACGCAAACTTTCAAAATGAACAAAACGAAAAAGATCAAAAGTTCTTCCTCGCATAATTAATTTAAATACAAAATCAGAAGAGCCCATTAAGTTTAATGAAAATTGCCGCGTAAAAGAGCTTAATATCTCTTACTTCTGTTTTTTAAATATATTTTGTGTTGCGTATTTTATGGATGATTCCTAAAGAATAAATAAAACATCCTGTAATGTTTTAATACTGAATTAAATGCTACCGTTACCCATTTGTGAGTGTTTAACACGGAAGTCATGGCAGCGGTTACACCCGAGTAAATGTCATTAAAAAGTCGCAGCACTTTTTGTATCAGAAAATGTGAACAAAAGTATATGCAAATCTTTAACTAATGTAATTTCATATTATGTAATGTTAAAACATAATATGAAGTTTACATGTCAATTTTTACAGTTTTATTTTAACTTTAAAATTGAATTACGACAACATTTCCTTAATTTTGATTTATAGCATTTATTTGTCGTTTTAAAAAGTGTTTTGTTTGTTAAATATTTTCGAAACTTTCATTGAACAGCTTCGTCAAGTAAAATACCAAGGTTCTAAACGCTTGCTCTTTCACATTTTTTTTTGAAGTCTTTTAGATTTTTAGATTATTTTTGAAGTTTTATAGATATTTTTACTTTTATAAAGTTTTACTTTCATTTACTTATTGCGAAAAAATTTTCTTGATTTCGATTTAAGCATATATTTGCCGTTTTAAAAAATTATATTCCGTCTTTTGTTTTTTAAATAATGTTAAAAATTGACAGTTTAGTGTGTTTTAGTGGCCAAAGTGGTTAGCTTGCTGCACTTCCAAAGTACAAAGTGAGTGTTCAAATCCCGTTGCTTGCATATTAATTTTTTTAAAATCTATTCCATCTTTCTAAAATACAAATGAAATATTTTTCATATCATCATGGGTAGACATAGTAAGCGGTGTACCACAAGGTTCTGTGCTTGGTCCAATTTTATTTTTAATATACATCAATGATCTTCCAAGTCAACTTACAAACCAACTGCTGTTGTATGCAGGTGATTGTAAAGTAATAGCTGAAATTAATAATGAAACGAATGCACATGCTTTACAAAATGAAATTTCTATGTTAGAAAAATGGATAATAAACTGGAAAATGCAATTCAATTTTGAAAAATGTAAAATCATGGATATTGGTAACAAAAATAAAAGTTATAAATATTTCATGACTAACAATAATATAAAGCAAGAATTAACTACAACTAAATTGGAAAATGATCTAGGCGTATTAATTTTGAATGACTTAAAATGGGAACCACAAATCAAAATTGCATCATCTATTGCAAACTATAAATTTGGTATAATATGCAAATCATTTCAGTATAAAAATAGTGAACTAATAAAATTATTGTATTGTAGTTATATACAGCCGCATTTAGAATTTGCAATACAGGTATGGAGTCCTAATCTTGAAAAAGATATAAATATATTAGAAAAAATTCAAAAACGAGTAACGAAATCTGTACCTGAGCTACGTCATCTATCATACAGTGAAAGACTAGAAAAAATGAAATTAACATCTTTAAAACAACGAAGAATTCGTGTAAATCTCATACAAATGTACAAATGGTATTATGATATAGAGAAAATAAATTGGAAAATACCCCCTCAACATTCGTACTCTTTAAATTCTGGTTCGTGTTCAAACATTCGAGGTAATAAACATCATTTATTCACCGATAAGAAATACTTAAATCAAAATCGTGAAGGTTTTTTTACAAATCGCAAAGTCAAGTTCTGGAACAATTTACCAATTGAAAAAAAATCTTAACTTATTTAAAGCTAAACTAGATTTAATTGACTATCTTTAACTTTCTTGTTATGTCTGTAAAAGATTTAACATGGCGTTGAATCTCAACAGCATTTTATATTATATATTATTTTTAAAGTTCTATTGTTGGTATATAAAGATATAATATACAAACAAAATGGAATTTTTAAAAGCTTAAAGTTTCATTAAACATCAAAACAGCGCACAGTGGGTCAGAAGCTGGTAAAACCTAAAATATAAAGTTTAAGAAATCTAAATTTTTTTTTTTTTTTAATATTAGTTAAAAATTTCTAATATACAAAAATGATATTTTTTATGACAATACATTATGAACTGACCGCAAATCATAAGAGTTCCGTATGCAAGATAACGTAAAAATTTATTCATTACTTTTTTTAATATTGCATTGATATTTTTGCATTCATTCTATTTTATAAGGTAAGAAAAGCTTATGCTACATATTTTGTATATACACGTTTATACACGTATGATCATCAAAATATCATTGTAAAAAATATATCTGTTTTTTTATGCTTAACTGTAGACTATTTTTTAAATTATATAAATTATCTGTTTTGTTGTTTGTGCATAAATAGTAGGATAAAAAGCAATGTTATAATATATATAAAGATATGTTAACGATGTTTTCAAAAGTATACTACTATCATCAAGCAAAATTATTTGTCAGTTTTTGCCAGTCTGAACGGAGCAATGATTTTATTATGTGATAATTGTCATTTTTAGTAACCGGCCGTAATTGTTATGTCATTAATAACATTTTTAAAGCCCCGGTCATATTATAAATAGGCCAATATTGAAGACTAAAAACATTATTAGAATTCTTAAACAAGTAAGAGTTTAAATTTTATATTTGATGATTTCCTATTGTATATATCTATTCTTTTGGCCACATAATAATAGAGTTGATTGCCTATTTTGCCACAGGTTCATTTTATACCCAGATAATTTTAAAGTCTATAATTACTCAGCAGAAGTTCCATTGCAGTCATTACTTCAGCACACAACACAGTGGCTTTGTGAATCTCAGATGGAAGTGCTGACTGCTGATTCAGAGTCACTTAAAATATGTAAAAAAACTAACACTAAAATTAAAAATAGGGTTTGATGGTGCAACTGCTCAGTCAGTGTATAAGCAGGCAGGTAAAGATGAAGCTGACAGGAGTTTATCAAATGAAGTACTTTTATAAATTTCAACAGAATTTGAGTCAATTAAAATTGATATCAAATCACTCCCATTTTCTAAAGTGACAATTGTTGGATAGAATGTAGAAATATATCATATTATAGATATCAGTATGATTGATGGGAAAGTGCAGACCATCATTTCCTCTGCTACAATACTACTCAATGTTACAGTAGTTGTGGCATCTCATCAAAATTCAGGAACGATCTACTAATAATTAAAAAAAAAAAGAAGTGAAAAATGAGAATCTGTAGAATAGAATCTCAACAAATTTCAAGATTAGGTTGTTTGAGAGTTTACTACACATTGCATGCAAGATTCCAATTCAGAAAGTAAGAGTTGTAGTTAATAAAGCTAAAGTTACCACCAGAAAAAAGGAAATACAAGTTATATTCCGAAATGAGATGGGTTTTGTTGTAGACCAGCCACACTTTGGAGGTGCTGTTACACCAAATGATGGGAACACTGTGCGTTCTGTATTTCAGCAAACTGAAAAATTTGCTGAAATAATGGGTAGTAGTCTAGTTCTTATCAAAGACTGCATGCAATATTGCCAGTGATGTCATCTGGATTTGATATTGAATCTGAAAACTTTTTTAAATATTGTTTTTTGACTGCAGAGTTGTTTACACAGTTATATATATAGTATCATATATTACATACTTTACATAAAAACTCTGATTCATAGACATCTAATGGTAGAATATTTTAGCTTGCCTCTTGGCGTGATATACAAGGAAGCCCAAGAAGTCTCAAATAAGTACTTTTAAAAATACATGGAGTGCTTCATAAGAAAATGTGTTAAAAAAAGACAACTAATTTGGACATGTTTTATCGCCATTCCGGCTCAAAAAAAGGTATTTTGCCTGTAGATGCAAATGCTTTATTGAAAGAGCCAAGCATCTTGTGCTCTTTGTGACTTTTTAGTGACATCTTAGTAATATTGCACGTGTGAATAGATAGAATAGCGAATAGACTATATTTTATTATAGTCTATTCGCACGTTTAAAAAAAATTTCAAGTTAGATTTTAATATGAAATTTCTCACAAACAAAAAATATTTACAACTTAAGTCATATATTTTGAAATCAATTAAATTTTTTTAATCAATTTTCATAAAAATAAATAAAATTACTCAAACATTATTAAATTTTTATTCAATAAACAAACAAAAAGGTGCCAATAGATAAAATAAACATTACAAAATACTTCTAAGCCAAAACCCTCGTCATTGTATTTATAATTATCCCTAGATAAGAAGTCAATATGTATATACACTACGGTGCGCATATCCTTCAAAAATCATTCAACGTAAGTACTGCGTTGGTACTCCACTGCGCTAGTTTAATTTTAAAGTTTAAAACCAATAATAATAAATCTAATTTTTTAAAATTCCCTTTAAATTTGATGATCTTTACCTTTTTTTAATTAAACGTGCGAATAGACTATAATTAAATACAGTCTACTCGCGCGTGAAAAACGTACGAATAGACACTCCGACAATTAAATTCATTCGAAATCAAACAAATATACAAATTTTATACATTTGTAATAAAATGAGTAATTGTTTACTTATTTAGTTACAAATATAGTTATTATTTAATTTTTTTTAATTGTGTTAAAACTGATATAAAATGTTTCACCGGATGATGACATCTAAACTCATTGATTAATTAATCAATTAATTAATTAGCTTAGAAATCTAAACTAATTGATTAAGATTAATCAGTTAGTTACCCAGGCGACCGCTTTTCTGATTTTATAACGCGTTAGCGGTTAATTATAATAATAATTAAATTAATAATTTTCACGCGCCTAAAGTAATTATTACTTAAAGTGCGTGAAAGTTATTTATTTATATTATTATAATTAATCGCTAATGCGTTATAAAATTAGGGATTTAGTGACCTGGGTAATTATATATTAGAAAATTGGCTAGATATATTAATAAAATTATTTAAATAATATCATAAAATTAATAAAAAAAGTTGCGGCTAAAATTATAGAGCGCATCAGTCTGAATGATCAAAACTCAATTTTGACATCAGAAATGAATTCCTTGACTTTAAAAATCTGTTTTGATGTATTATTATATATTATATATGACTATATTTAGAGGTTATTGATTTTCACAAACTTTTAGGGTATTCTGGCCCACTGTGAATTGAGTTTTCATTGAATAAAATTAAGGAACTATTTGAAATTTTTTCTTATTAAGACTTTTATATATTAAAAAAAACGGTTTGAAACACATAAAAACGCCCAATAATGTTTTGGCGACAAACTACAAATACCAGTAAATACATGTTTTAATTTTTTGTGGCTAAGTAACTTACTGTTGCTATGTAACTCAATGTTGCTATGTAACTTACTGTAAAAAAACGATAGACAAATTGCTAGAGCTCAAACAAAATCTGTTACTTTATAAAGATGTCAAAAGCCATTTCATCTTGAACTGTTTCTACAAAATCAACGGTAAGCATTATTTTGTACGCTTTGACAAATTTGCTGTAAGCTACTATATTATATCCTATTACAAAGTATAAAGTTAAATCCTATAACAGTATGTTGTTGTTTTTTTGGTATCGCTTTTTTTTTTTTTTTTTGTCAACTTTATTACGAATAAATTTAACAAATAAATTAATTATACTGCGAAAGCTAAATAATATCTAAAATTCTAAGAAAAATAATATGTAAGAAAAATTATAACTAAAGAAACATGTAATAATGATAAAAAGAAGATTGTAAATTAATACAGATTTTAATTATACAAATATGAATGTGATTGTTTAAAATGTATAACATATATAAAATATAAAAAATAAATACATTATCAAGAAAAGAAAAGAAAAATATATTTCTTTAAATTATCACTTCTTCACGCGTGGATTAGAACTTTTAAATGTATTCATCACATTTCATATTGTTTAGAAATCAAAACATGGCAAGCAAAAGGAAATGAAAATAAAGAAAAGTTGGAAAGAAAAAAAAAAGAAAACCAGGATAAGCTTAGAAGTGAATTGGGTCTTTTATTTGATGTGTCCAAGCAGCATACTGGTAAAACAAATGATAGAAGCTATGGTCGTAAATTCTTCAGGAATGCTGCGAAGTCGTTTGAGATAACAAGAATGCACTTGGAATTATTTAAGTGGTCTGGACTTATTCTAAAATGCATAAACACATATCATAAAATCAATTTGGATAAGTTTGCAAGTCTACGCAAGAGCCTCAAGACCTATACATTTAACAATATAGATAGGGGAGAGTGGGGTAATTGCGAACAGCTAAGCGGGAATGCGAATTAAAGACAATTAATACAATATATTAATGGTATTTATTACTTATTATTTAGTCTAACCATCCAGTTATGAACACTCAAAAGCAATTTTCATATATCTTATTAAAAAATAAAAAAATCGATCAAAAGCAAAACTTTCGGTGTTCGGAATTACTTACATATGTGTGTGTGTGTAAATTATGTAATTACAACATAATTTACACACACATATATGTAAGTATTATATATATATATATATATATATATATATATATATATATATATATATATATATATATATATATATATATATATATATATATATATATATATATATATATATACATTATGTTGATTTAGGTGCCCCAAGAAGTCCTTACGGTCTTATCACAGAGCACCGCGGAAGAGCTTTTAATAGGAAGTTCACGCCTCCTTCCCAACCGATGTCGCAAAACTTGTCTAGAGGCGGGGTTTGAACCACGGATCTTAAGTTTCTGAGGCAAGTGTATATGCAAATATATATGTATATATATATATATATATATATATATATATATATGTATATATATATATATATATATATATATATATATATATATATATATATATATATATATATATATATTACAATAATAAACTAAATAAATAATGTATAACAACTTTATTTAAGAAATGTCCGTGTGTTATTAGATACGCTAGAATACTTTGAGGGAACAATAAGCGTTCGCAATTACCCCACTAAGATCGTTCGTTATTTCCTCGCGATCCAACCAAATAAAATTAAACGAATATATTAAGGTAGTATTATCATGCCCTAAATGTAATACGTGTTACAAACTCTATGATTATGATACTTTGCAACAATATAAATAAATAAGTGGTTTTATATACATAGTATAGCCAATGCATAAATGTTTTGCAAATAAAAATTACATGAAACTAAGCGAAAAACATAGAATCAATCTATGGTGAACAACCTGCTCATCTATACTACACTACTGCACGTCTGGAACTGAGCATGGAACCCACTCTCGTCAGAAAAAAAAGATTGTCAACTATCCTTTTCTATTATAACGTAATGACCTTGTTCGGAGTTACCCCGCGTTCGCCATTACCCGACTCTCCCCTAGAATCCTATTACAATTGCCTTTTACCATTCAATCCTTTGATGCCTGTTGCACTTCATAATGTTTTGTTTCGTGGCATCATGGAAACTTGGATTCTTCTGATCGGATAATATTTGGAAGAGGCCCAAAAGCCTCGAAATAAAAACGAATATACACAAATACGGATTTATTAAACAGACTTCTAATTATTTCATATCCGGCTATAGCAAGTTTGAGAGCATGCCCGAAAACTAGGAATATTAAAATGAATCCTGAATCGTTTAATTTACTAGAAAGCAAGCAAAGTGAGACAATTTAAAAAAAAAAAGGTTCTAAGGACATATATGACAACTCATATGAAGAATATGTCATTACCAGTGATATCGACTAATTGGGTAATTAATTTTTTTTTATTAGAGTTGTATTTTTTGATTTAAATGTAAAAAAGAATTTTTTTTTTTTAACGATGATGATTAAAACAAACTTTAAAAGATAATTAATTAGTAAACCTTAGTAAATAAATAACAACAAAAATAAATAACATTAAAAACAAAAACAAAAACTCTCAGAGTTGTAATTAAAGTAAAAGCACAAAAAGTAATTTAAAAGAAATTAATAATTAATAATCATTAATAAGATTTGTATACTACTCTTAATATGCTTTTTCATTAATTTTTGAAAGCAATTTATATTTTGTATACGTGTTATATTATTATCTTTCGCTAAAATTTTATTCCATTTATGACGAGCAAGATATGTAATTTTAAATTGTTCCTGCTTAGTTTTGCATAAAGGTTCAATTAAGGTGCCTGTTGTGCGCAAAGTATATTTAAAGTTAGGTTTTGTTTCATAGAGATCGTGAAAAATTGAAGCACATTGTTGAAATTTAATTTTGTACATAAGATATAAAATTTTAAATGTGTTTAGCTAATATATTGTATAAAAATTCATACTTTCAAAATGTAGTTTCGCATGTTCGTTTTTATTTTTAAAATTCATTGTTCATAAAGCATATTTCTGTTCGTGTGTGTGTGTGTGTGTGTGTGTGTGTGTGTGTGTGTGTGTGTGTGTGTGTGTGTGTGTGTGTGTGTGTGTGTGTGTGTGTGTAGTGTAAATAAATGCGCTTACGCCAAACAATTTAAATATCTCACTCCAGAAAATTAAAGCTTTTAATGTCTATAAGTTATACTTCTTTCAAAACTTACCATCATGATAAATATCAAAATTGGCCAACTTCCAAAATTTTTCCATAATAGATTTACCAACGGTAATCATTTAAGATTAATTTAAACTTAGTAATTCGCTGCCTTTAATTTTGGGGTTAAGGGGATATAGGTTTGCGTGTGTTTTTGTTTCCAGGCTATGATTATTGCATTTTTCAAGTCGTCTTTATTTGTTATAGACAAGGACATACCAAGTTTGAAGTTTGAATCATGTCTAAAATTTACTTATTTCAAACACCAAAATAAGCTGGCGCGATTCTTTCAAATTTCAATGACGAACATGGGGGTTGATTAACGCTCATTTGAATGAACACTGAGTTTTACGTAAATTTTTATTAATGTAAATTGATAATTAAAATCGTTATCTTTTGCTAAAGATAAATACTTACGCATTTAAGTATGAACATCACTAATTTAAGTGACGTGTTTTAAAAAATTTGCAGGGGATGGGGTGGGTGTAAGATAAGTAAAATCATAAACAACAGCATAACTTGATATTTTCTACTGCTTTAAATACAATAAAACAGAAAAAAAATTCATATAATAAAAATAAAAAAAACCAATATTTATATAATTGTTATTTGACATCATTTTATAAAATTCTAAAACAATAGGGTAACGTTGCGGTTCTTAACATAGATTTAATAAACTTTTCGCAAAGTTCACTGGGATCGAAATGCGGACAAAATGAAAAAAAACTTAATACCAATTCAGAAAAAATGTGTATGAAAGTAAATAAAACAATATTATTAGGGTTTATTCTCATCAGATTCTTGTTACCTTGAATGTTTGCCAGCTGGTGTTATTTTAAAAAAATAAGAAGAACTAAAGATTTGATAAAAAAAAAAAAAATTTGGAAAGGAAGATAAAAGAAAAAAAAAGCTTTCGCAAAATAAAAAGTGTACATCTTATAGATTTTCTTGTCAAATAGAATGAAAATAATATTAACATAGATACAAATCATATGTATATTGATTATAACAAAGAGATTTATAAATTCTGTATTAGTTTTGATATAAGTACTGCATTGTTGATTTTAATAGTGGAAATATCCATGGTTTTATTGTTGACTTTCTCTATCATTGTTGTATGGACATGAAAAACATAATTTAGTTGTTTTGATGATTCTCAATTTTCTACTTTTATGACTTTTTTGGACCAGCAAATTATAAACTTTTATATTTCAGCTCAAGGAGTGTGATAGTTAAAACAAAGTATTTAAAGTTACAAATTAAAAAGCATAAGCGTGTATCAAACTTTATATCATTGTAGAATTAGTGATGTGGGTATAATTAAGAAGTGTAGATACGACTATTTATACAGCACTATTTTTAAGTGGGTAAATGGTTTACAAAAAAAGAGGTTATGCAATCAAAAAGAATTGTAAAAAGCACGAGTTTATTTTGAACGATTCGATTAACATAAGTATTCAGAAGGTTATCCAGCAGTTAAGCAGCATAAAATAACTTTAATTTTTTGCTTATTTTATTTGTGCTATCTCGTCCGTGGAGGATATGTAAACATGTAAGAATACTTTTTGACTTCAGTTTATACATCAAGTATCTAATAACCTGCTGCGACAAGGGAGTGCTGCTAAATCAACTGAGGGTTTGGCATGGGCCAGCAATCTTTTTTTTTCATTATTGAAAGAATGAAAGAAAAGATTGCTGCCCCATACCAACCCCTCAGTCGATATTGCGACACTCCCTTGTGGCAGCAGGCTATTAGAACCCTTACTTTATTGTGGCAAGCAGGTATAAGTAGTCAATAATAGTATTTTTTTATTGTTCGATGTATTTTTCATTATTTGAATGATGAAAGAAAAGATTGCTGCCCCATACTAAAGCATTAATCGATGCAGCGGCATTCCCTTGTGGCAACAGGCTATAACGGTGTAAGTATTGAAAGCCAATAAATATTCCTTTATCTTTAAATAGTCTCTATTGATGAGAGCGCAATAAGTGAATAAATTTAGATTTAAATAAAAGTAAACGATTCAATCAAAAGTTTGGGAGTAATACTTTATGTATTGGCACATCTTAATTAGTTTATGTTACTTCAAAATTGGTAAACTTTTAACAATGCTTGTGTGCTTGAATATTTTTGTAAAACTGAAGTTTCGTTTTTACAAAAGCTGTTTATTTATTTTGCTATTATTTTCGCAAAATGCAATTTTTTCACTTTTTTTTTTCTATGTGTATATAAAGACTCCTTTGTGTTAATATTTTTCTGACCTCGTCAAATTCTTTTTGTTTTAGCGTTTACCATCATGTGTTTGATACAAAGGAAGGGAAGAGCTCGGAAAATCCATTCCTTACCTATTAAGAATCATTAAATTCATTCGTTTATTTAATTTCACTTATTGTCAAAGAAAACTAAAGAAAACTAATAAAAACTTCAAAAAGTAATCAGGCTTTAAAAAGCCTTGAAAATATTTGATTTAAAAATACGATTGACAAGAACTTCGTATTGCTTTACTCGTACACATTATTTATAATCATATTTAAATATTTACCATAATATTATTTCAAAACTTCGCATAAGTAATACTTGTGTTGTGCATCAGCGCATACTCAATTCAATATACATGCAATTTATGTTGCACATGCTTAATACTCATGCTGTCATGGATTAAGTATACTTATTAAGTATGTTGAAGGTAATTATTTTTTAATAAAGACATTTGTAATCTGGCAAGTTCAAACCAAAAAATTCATAGCATAGATTCTTTTTTTAAACTTACGTGGGTGAGTTGTGGAGTATGTTATTAAAATAGTTTTTAGCCGTTTTTAACAGCATTAAATCATTTTATAAAAATATCACGCCTACGTTATGTCGATAATCTTACGTTATGTCGATAATCTCTTATTTAAAATTATCTTACTGTAGTTTTATGCTGCTAATTAAACTTCTGAGTGTCTTTTCAAACATCTAGATATAAAAAACTCAATTCAAATTACATTTTCAAACTTTGTTTTCAAACTGCAATGTTGACATTTTTATTACTAACGCCAAATATAAACTTCAAATCTGAATCTGAAAGACAGACCAGAATATGAAGACATTTTTATAATCTTTGTGTTACGACTTTGCATCTCCTACCATTTTAATTAGTAAATAAAATACTGACACTGTTGAAATATACAAATGATAAATAAAAGCTATTAAGTCAAATACGTCTAGCTCACGTCCACTAAGCTAACATTAGCATTGCGTATGTTGTACACGCTGTAATCTAGCATTGCGTTGGCAATATGTTGCGTCATTTATAGTATTAATTCATATGCGGTACCTAGTCAAAGAAAAAAATATCGTTGGTATATGAGTGTCTGCCTATAGAACTATAGTTTTTCTGTAGTAACTTGCAGTAGATTTTATAGTCAATTTTCCTATAAAACAGATTGACTGTTTTAAATAAAAAATTAAAAAAAATTAAAAGGACGAAAAAATTTAACACGGATAGTAACAAAAAAAAAAATTAAAAAAAATTACCTTTGATAGTTTAATTCTAATTTTGTGTGTAAGAATGTGAAGAATTATTCGCGAATATTGCTGACAAATATTGCTGATAAATATTGCTGACAGTTTGAAACTTTAACCTTTCAGTAAACTTTCTTAACTATAAACAAGTTATAAACTTTTATTAGAAATTGTAACTGGTTATCTTATTAAAAATAATCCTTTTGTATATGTCTCATAAGGAAATATTCGTTAACCTAGGCTATTAGTTGTTAAGCCTTTGAAAAGTTTAAATCTATTTATAAAAAGAGTAAGAAAAGGAAGCACGGCATGAAAAGATCTCTATGAATCAATTTTTCTTATATATAACGATTTAAAAAAGGAGAGATTAACAAATGCGTTCGATAAACAACATTGGATCTTAAAGACTTTAATTAAAATATGCATTTCTTCATTATTTTAATAGAAATATTTTGCAATTTTAACATTTTTATAAGTTTATCTGGACAATGCCCAGAATGTTTCCATGTTGTTTAACTTTTAATAAAAATAACTCAACCTTATATATTAGTTATAATAACATTAATAATAACAATTATATTAATAACAAAAATTATAATGAAAGAAAATATCTACGATAACCAAATCAATATTTGTCAACTAATTTAGGTTTTGTAAAAAGATGTCTTTTTTACAAAAACTAAATAAGTTTTTGGACCGCACCAATATTTGCATCCCAGATAGTAAGCAAACGTTGAAACGACATCAACCCAACGCATTTTAATTTACGAGCCAAAATGACGCTCGCTCAACGTAAAAAATATGAAATGTCTTTTAAAAATTTCTGGTAGAAAAAATTCTGGTAGAAAAATTTGTAAATTTTTCCACCAAAAATTTTAAGGCAATTGCCTGAATTTTAGCAGTTAATCCGTTTTGTAAAAAAATCTGCATGACCAAATCTTTTTAAAAAAATTTATATAAATTTTAGTATCTATTTATTAGTATATATTTATTAAGTAAAAAAACATGCAAAAAATAATACTAAATAGATAATCAAAATATTTCACTATAACGTTAGTTGAAACCTAGTTTTAACAGTTAAAAGAAAACGGTCATCATTTTTAATCACAAACATTTATTATAACAGTGGTTTGAATTTGAGTAAAAAAAAAATAAGAAAATAAAATCTTTGATTAAAGATATGAATAAAGGCTTCTTGTTTTAAAATAGTACCAGGGCTATTTTGAAACAGGAAGCCCCTGTTTAATAGAATGTTTAAATAAAACGAGCTAACTTTGATTTTACATGCCTTGTTTCGTGGCGCCAGATCTTTTATTATTACTATTTTTTTTTTTTTTTATTACAATATTTAAAATAAAGATACAAATAGATAAAATTAGAAAATTACAAGAGAAGGTATCGATAAATGATATATAATAATAAAAATACTGATAAAAAAAAAAAAAATTTTAAATAATAAAGAATAAAGAACGTGGATATTCCAAGAACTCAATCAGATATTGTTACAGAGAACCGGAGTTAGAAACTTTTTCAACAAAAGTTTTTAAGTTTATTAATTTTTTTTTTCTCCTTGTTATTTTGCGTAGGTTTGCATCAGTCAAACTACTAAACATTCCGAACCACTGACTTATGCGAAAATAATTTCCATAATTCTCAAAATAATATCGCGCCTCGCGCCCACTCAATCTCATTTGTCGGATATAATTATTGGAACCTTATTTGTCAAATATGATCACTGAAATCTTATTTGTTGAAAAGAATTAAAAAAATATTTGTAACGGTTTACTTTCAAATACACTTCCATATTATCCAAATGATTGTGCAGAAGAAACTTCTCGGTTATGAAAACTTGTGAAAATAGATATTTGCAAATAAATAAACTTTAAAAATTCACGGAAAAGGTATGGCCATGTTCATCCCAAATATCCCAAAATGTTTGCTCCAGAGCAAACATTTTGGTATATTTTTGTCTCCAGGCTTCAATAGCCGCATCTTTTTTGAAATGTTTGAAAATCATATCTGAAGCATGAAAAAAATCTAGTCACTGTACAAAATTGAAGATGTTTTTTATATCGCAAATGAAACTTTTGTTAACAAAAAAATTTGTTAATTAACAAATTTTTTTGTTAACAAAAGTTTCATTTGCGATATAAAAACATCTTCAATTTTGTACATCATAAAGACATCATAAATACTTATATCATAAAGATGTAAAACATCTTACATCATAAAGATGTGAAATTTCAATTTTTTTATTAAATGACCATAGAACCATAAAACATAGTTTTATTTGTTATGAATTTTAAAATAAAAATAGCTTAGTCCACTTTTTGAAATTAAATTAAAAGTTGAACTAATAAAATAGAACTTTTGAAATACTTGACCCACAGAGATGATTTTTATGTTTTTAGAAAATTCAAGGTTAGAAGTATAAGTTTATTTAAAAAATATTGTTTTATTTTGAAACTTCAAAATTTTCTCACATCCCTATAATATAAAAAAATAGTTTTTCAATTAATTTATCTAGTGTAACTTAATTACAACACTTAAATATATAACTTATATATTTAAGTGTCAAAAAAAGCTTGTTGTACCTAGGGGCACTAATTTTTAAACCCTTCTACTTGATAGACTTTTATAGTTTAAGTCAATATACCTATATTAATACCAGACTATTAGTATACAGATGTGATCATATCACTTTCACCATTTTTAGACAAGTCTGGGGCCTTGAATTTTGACATTGAAAAAATCTGGCTATAGATAAATAAACTTCTCCCAGACCTTGTTGGACCTCTTGCCTTAACATGAAAATATATAAAACTTGAAATTTTTAAAAAGTGGACAATTTTTATTCCAAAATTTTATGGCCGAACGTTCAGATTCGGTCTTCGACCAAAAAACGGGTTCGGCGCATACCTAGTAACAACTCACTCTCAACTCTACAACTCTCAAACACAAACCATGACAAACACGGCCGCTGCGCGTCTAAACAAGTAGAAGGCGGTACTACAGGGACGTGGTGGTGATTGAACTCGGAACTTCTCGATTAAGGCAAGCGCTCTACCAATATACCACTTCTGCACTTCCGTTAAATAACAACATAGACGGGTGTTGTTTGACGGTTTTAGCAGAGTTATCTATATAGCACAATAATAATAAAAGGTGACCTAAACTTAGTTTAGTATTTCTTACTATAAGAATGTTTTAAATAAAATGTGTTTTGTAAATGTTTTTTTTTTTCAACAACTTCTTACTTTGTTGATTTCCGTGTTTTTAATCCTGAATCCTTTATGAAATATGATAAAATCCTTTATGAAATATGACAAAATTCTTTATGAAATATGAAATATAAAATTGTGAAACGATGGAAAAATAAAATGTCACTAATTTCAGTTTTTTTTCCATTTAGGTTATTTAGGTGCTCCCAGAAGCAGGGGTGTGGAGTCGTGAAAAAAAAGTAACGACTCCGACTCCAGTTGTTTAAATTTTTTGAGTACAACTCCGACTCCAACTCCAGTTGTTGAAATTTTTTAGGCACAACTCCGACTCCGACTCCGACTCTAACTCCGACTCCGGCTCCAACTCCGAACCAAAATTTTTTAAAAATTTTTTGACTTATTAAAAAAATATTACACGATAAGTTAAAAATTTCTTTTTTGACAAATTTAAGAAACGTTCTTTAAGGTTTAGTATGAAAATAAGCTTAATTGAATGTTTTGTACATGTACGTGTAATACCGGGAAATTTTACTATTGGATTCGGAGTCGCGATTTTGTTTAGCAACTCCGTTTCCGACTCCGCTAAAAATGTGGCAACTCCGCAACTCCGACTCCGACTCCACAGCCCTGCCCAGAATTCCTTACGATCTTATCACGGAGCATCAAATGGTATTGGTTCATCTTATTTTGGAAAGAAGCTCAATATTCTAAACTTTTATAACTTCATAAAGTCTTGGAACAGATTTCTCTAGCAGTTGAAGCCTTAGTACGACGTTGTTAAAGCCTTAGCACGACGAGAAGCAGTTGAAGCCTTAGCACGACGAGAAGCAGTTGAAGCCTTAGCACGACGAGAAGCAGTTGAAGCCTTAGCACGACGAGAAGCAGTTGAAGCCTTAGCACGATGAGAAGCAGTTGAAGCCTTAGCACGACGAGAAACCAACTTATTAACAAGTAAAGTTATGTTTGAATTTTTGTTAAAAACACTAAAAAGTTTGAACTCTAAAAAAATTTTGAAACTATTAAAGACTTTAGAATAATTTGTTCGAGAAAGAAGATAAACATAGCAACTCTTTTACTGTGAATGGATAAATTTCAGTCAATCCAGGTTCTACAAAAAAATCTAGTGTACTACCTTTAGCTTCAAAATATTAATCGATTTTTGTATGAACCCTGCTATAAGTTATTCAATTTTGTTTATTATTTAATTATACTAAATTTAATTTAAACAAAGGATTTTATATTTCATTTTATAATCTTTTAACTTTCAAAAGTTATGACCGCGTAAAATTTTTACTCATTTTTTGGTTTTGATTTTAAAAAAACCCCGAAGCCTAGGTTTGCTTTTTACAACGAGCGAATCCAGGCTTTGGATTTTTTTTAAATCAAGACCAAATTTATTTAAAATAAACATCAATTGTTTCTAAGTAACCGAAAGCGAAAGCAGAGGAACTTTATTGTAGTGCCGAAAACATTTTTGTTGTTCGACAAAAAAATTAGTTGATGAAAACTCTAATCGTGGTTTTTTTAGAGGATGGTTCGTATTAGTAAAGGTGTTCTTTAGACTCTACCAGAAAAACTTTGTTACTTTTAATATAATTATTAGTTTATAAATGCGTTAAACGCTATAAATACGTTAATACACTTAATAAGACGCTACAAATGTATATAAAAATAATCATTGACGACATACACGGATTCCTGAAAACTGCAACGCTAAGAGATGTACAATCGACCTTATTTAAGTAATTCAGGCAATTCTTGATACGTGTACGAAAATTGAAATTAAATATTTTAGAACAGCTTCTGGATTCATAACTTTGTAGTAATTTTGAACAAATTTACTACAAAGTTATGGCGTTGAACAAATTGGGTTTAATAAGTTTGTTAGGCGTTCGAGCCGTTTAAACTCATTAAACCTAATTTGTTTAAAATAGGATAAGATATCTTAAAAATATAGTTATGTTACTAGCAAAAAAAGACCATCGAAACGTGTTGCGGAGATTCCAGCTAGTCCACCACGTTAGTCTAACAAAATGTGGTAGCGGAACAACGGTTCCAACGTTGGAACCGTTGTTCCGCTAAAAAAAGCCCAACGCATTTTGCTAGCTGAAAAGGTTTGCATGTTAACTCAATCTACTATACTGTTAGTTTTTTTTGCAACGAATCTCTGTTTACAGTAATAAAGAAAACAACGATTATATATATAAAACAAAATTTGTATAAAATTCTCAAAGAAATAAACTCAAACAAAATTTACCTATAGCCGGCAGTGATTTATGTATTAATTTATTTATTACTAACGTAGTTAAACAACTAAATTATAGCATACTGCACATCAAACAATTAAAATGATAAAGTTTATTACCAATCATAACAAAAATTTATTTTAAGTAATGCAAAAGTTAAGTAATGCAAATGCAAATGCAACCAATCAACTTGTTACTTGCAGATTCTGTTGATAAATCCCAGTTTACTCGTGGAGTTTTCATTGATCTATCAAAAGTCTTTGATACGGTAGATCATGAGATTCTTATACAAAAACTTAAAAACTATGGAATCAGCGGAAATTTATTAAATTTACTATAAAGCTATCTAAGCAATCGTAAACAGTTTGCGCAAATTGACGTATCCTCCTCAACAAGTTTACTAGATATAACATGTGGTGTTCCCCAAGTGTCTATACTAGGGCCACTATTTTTTTCTCATTTATGTTAATGATGTGCACAATGCCTCAAACTTGAAGACAGTAATGTTTGCTGATGATACAAATCTTTTTCTATCCGGTAAAAATATCATTACACTATTTAATGAAATCAACATAGAACTAATTAAAATTTCAAATTGGTTTAAGTCAAATAAACTATCAATTAACTTGGAAAAAAATAAATGGACTTTATTTCATTCAAAATCCCAAAAATTTTATTAAATGATATGCCTCAAATATATATTGTGAATGTTCAAATAAAAAAATTAAAAGTTATACATTTCCTTGGTGTTTTCATTGGTGAAAATCTAACTTGGAAAAACCATATCGAAATTTTGCGCAATAAAGTTTCAAAAAATATTGGAGTAATGTTTAAAACGAGAAACTTAGTAAATAGACATTGAGTAATTCAACTTTATCTCTCGCTATTTCAATGCCATATAAGCTATGCAAATATTGCATGGGGTGGCACTAAAAAAAATCAATTAGATCCTCTATATCGGCAACAGAAGCATATAGCACGTTTAATAAACTTTAAAGATCGTTATACTCATGCCAGACCTCTTTTACTGGAAATGAAAGTTTTTAATATATACCAGCAAAATGTTTTTAATGTTCTTTTATTTATGTACAAATGTAAGATAAACCTAACCCCTATATCCTTTCAAAATTTATATGCAAAAAAACAAATATGACTTAGGAAATGACAGTCTTATTCATCAACATTTTTTTCAAACAAGTTTTGGAAGATCTCTTTTAACATGTCGCGGAGCTCTTCTGTGGAACAAAATAGTTTTGAAAATTTTGATTTTTCCCAAAGTTGGAGTTTTCTAACTTTTAAAATTAAGCTGAAAAAAGTTATCTTGTCAATTGATAATATCTTTGAGTTCTTTTGAGTTTATACTTTTAAAAAAGTGTGTGATTCCTGAATATATTGTTTTATTTTGAAATATTTAGTTTTATATATATTCTTTATGTTGTTAAACGTTATTTCATGTTTTGAAATATCTGGTAAGATTTAAATTTTATTTGTAAACGTCATTTATTGTAATTATTTAACTGGTTATAATAATTACAATAAATGACAAAATATATTTTCTTTTTTCTTCATGATTTTTTACAACTTTATAAATTATTGTTACAATTCCTTCTCTTGACATAATATATAGTCATAAAGAAAACAAAGATAAATGTATACATATATAAATTGTTAAAAAAATATTGTCAAACACACTGTGTTAAATACAAAGTGTATGTTTTATGTACTTTTTATGATAATAAATTTATGATAATAATTTGGTGAAATAATTGTGATGTTGTAAGGAAACTCCCAGAAGACTTAAAGAAGTCTTGTCATCGAGAACCTTTGAGACATAAAATAAGTAAAAAATTAAAAAGCAAACTTGTTAAGTGACATTACTAGAGTAATATACATAAAAATATTGAGATATTAAAATTAGTTGGTGTTGTATAAGAATTTCGGATTTTGTTATTTTTTCTTTTTCACTTTCTTGTCAAATATCTTTAAAACATATCGATAAAGTTTGTTGGGTTAATTATGAGATGTTTAAGGTTTTTCTTCAAAGTATAAAGATTACCAGAATTACTAAGTTCTATATTTTGGAGTATGACTTTGTTATATAGGAAAGGGCTACGGTATACAATTGCATATTGTGAATTTTTTTTTTTTTTTTTTATAGGCAACGTGAATTTTCCCATTCTTCTTGTAGTATACTTATTAGCGTTAATCTGAAAAAAGTTATTAGAAAAATAATTTGGAACTAGTCCAAGCTTGTTTTTCAACATAAATAAAATATTTTGGTATATATTAATTTTATACGTATTTAGTGCGTTTAAAGGTTTTAGTAAAGGATCGGTATGAGTAAATTTATTTTTATTATAGACCAGTCTGGATGCATGTTTTTGATGCACGTATAGAAAATTTAATTTAGATTTATGTGTGCTTTCCCATGCAATGTTAGCGTAATTTAAATAACTTTGAATATAAGAAAAGTAGAGAATTTTAGGATTTGATTATGAGAGCATTGGCTTAGTTTTATAAAAAACACCTATGCTTTTTGATATTTTGTTATTTATTGTACTTGTATGGGCCTTCCAGGAAATCTTCTGATCAATAATTATTCCAAGAAAGTTAGTTTTTTCAGTTCTTTTAATGCATATGTTATCTATTTTTAATGATGGTAGGATTGGTGGTATATTATTTTTTTACTGGTTAGAATGAAACAAGATATATTTGGTTTTTTCCGTATTTAAAGATAATTTATTTGCCTTGAACCAGATGTTGAGATTTTTAAGATCAGCGTTCATTGATTCATAAAGTTCTTTGATGGATGACGATGATAAAATATATACTTATATATATATATATATATATATATATATATATATATATATATATATATATATATATATATATATATATATATATATATATATATATATATATATATATATATATATATATATATATATATATATATATATATATATAAGTGATTTAAAGTCTTTTAAGTAAAATTTCCAGTAAAATGAATTCTATAAGATTTTGAAACAGAAAAAATGGACTACAAGATCTGATTTGTTAGTGATTATTCCATTACAAGATCTGGTAAATCATACTTGTAAAAGTAGAATTACAGAGAGAAGTTATTTTGTCTTGTGAGTTTGATAAAGCAAATTCTATATTACAAAGCTGTTCTCGTAATTTATCTAATGAAAATTCTTTATTTTTGACTTCCCAGACAGCAAGCTTACATTGGCCCAACGTAAGTTTTAACATTGACAAGTTTATTTTGTTGGGCCAACATTTAGCCAATATTTTTTTTTCGGCGTAATATTGCAATTCTACAAATCGGTGTTTTGCAATTATCGTTCCAACATTTGGCTAATGTAGGCTTAATATTTTGCTATAAAAATCTGTTCTTAAATTCACACCGTAGCCAATATTCGGCCAATGTAGTTGCGGATTAGTACATTCTTTTGTTGCGTAACATATTTTAAAAAATGGTATTGTTTGACAGAATAAAAAAAGGTTTTGATATTATCTTTCCATTTTTTTAAATTATAAAAATAAAAAAAAGAAGCTATATTTATTGATCTTCTAAGAATCTTAAAAGGTTTCTTATAAGAAATAAACTTCAAGAGATTCTTGTGACTTAATGTTTTGTTTTTTTAAATAATGAAATATTTGTTAACATTAAAATTATATGCTTAAAACATTTTTTACTACAATCTAAATTATTAATGTAATAATAAAGGCAATAAGTAAATTATTTTTGTGTAAGATCTTAAAGTTATTTTGTAATTATGGGCATTTCAAATGTTTGATTTATTTAATAGTCTTTATTAAATAAATGAAACATTTCAAATGATCGATTTATTTAATAAAGAAGACATTTTATAATGTCTTCTTTATTAATTAAATCAAACATTTGAAATGTCATACAGTATAAGTTTTTTTTTCATAATTTATTTATAATAGTTTAGATTATATAGCTATTATAAGATATATTATTAAAGGTATCAATAGTATATATGTGGCATTGATGTTGTTAAAAGTTGATATTTTACATTTTAAATATGTCTCTTTTGTTTGATTTTTTCTGAGTTTGATTGTGAAACCCCATCTACTAACATATTCAAATAGTGTGCAAAAAGTGATGTTACTAGAATTTATATTCTACTTATGTAGAGCTTTCTAATATTCCATCTTTCTGAGGTAGAGGGACATTATTCTTGGTTTTATTATTTTTTAATTTAATATCTCTGGATATTTTTCATTATTAGTTTTTGTACAACTAATAATGAAAAATAACAATTTTAAGCTTTAACAACATTAACTTTAGTTATAACTTAATTATTAATGATTTGATTTATAGATTTTAAAGCAATACAAGATTGAATTTAGCAGAAGGCTAAACTTCTGCTCTGGAGACAAAAAAAGAAGACAGCAAAAAAGGATGACCAGCTATAATAAAGAATAAATAGACAAAAAATTCTGTATATCTTGGTGTAGATGATTTATCCTCTATTTCTTATAATAAAACAAAAAATATTATCAAACATTAGGATTTACCTGTGACTCCAAACTCTTTACAGAATTTCAATGTTTGCTCTGAGAAGTTGAATGAACAAAATTTATTAAATGGTAAGTTTTTATATAAAAGTCTTAAGTTTTTATATAAATGTCTGATGATTGAAAGTCTTTTGTCATAGCTTTAACTTTTACAATTTAAAAGACTTTTTCATATATTACAGTCAAAAAGTCAGAGTGTTAATTAGCATTTTATTGTGTGATAACAAACATATCAAAGCTTACACCACAGTCTTGGTCTCGAATACTGACCACGGAAATTATATTTTGTTGCGAAAAACTGGCCAGGTTTTTTAGTTGTTTTGAGAACAATTAATTTTATGAACGTAACAAAAATTTTTTTTTGGATTTCAAAGTTGGTGTCACCAACTTTGAAATCAACTGTTGAAAAAAAACAACAGAGTATTCATATCAGTTTAAAGTTTTAATAGTTGCTGGTAGTTCATTATTAATAGACGAAGGTAATACAATATTTTTATTTATGATATTATTTTTAAAAATTTTATTAATAAAATTCAGAACTAAAATATGTAAAAAAAATTGTTTACAAACATTGGACAAGGTCGGTACTGTACCTTGAAAATCTGTAAAATTTGTTAATATTGGCTAAAGTCGTGGAAAACCTGGAAAAGTCAGGGAATGATTTCTTTAGATAGTCATAAAAAAATCAGTAATTCTAGTTAAGAAGCTACTCGCTTCACAATTGAATGCTGTATTTTGAAAACATAATAAGTCACACTTTTTAAAAGTGAGGTTATCTGAAAAGAATATTTTTTTTTAGGAAAAGATAAAATTATAAGATAAAATAAAGATTTTTTTAGATGAAAGAAACTATTTTTAGATAAACTAAAAATAAAATTTTTTACAGGAGAAATGTTTTTCATTCTCTTGTAAAATTTTAATTTTGTGACTTGTCACATTTTCAAAATACTCAAATAAGCTATGTTTTTTTTGGTGCAACCCATTTATTTTCTCTGAAACCTATGTTTTTCTTAGTGTTCATTCTTAGTCATCCTTAATAATAAGATCCATACTAACATGTATAATAAGCTTTATACTAATATCCAATTTAACTAATAGCTAAGTTTTATAAGTTTTGTCATTCAAAGCATGTATCTTAGCATTTCCATTACAGTAGATAGTAATTTTAAACATTTTGTAAAAACCATTGTTAAAAATGGTCAGGGAAATTCATCTGATTTTTTAAAAAAGTCATTGAATTTTATATAAATAGTTGGCTACGAACCCTGTTGGAGAAACATTGTTTTAATATGAATTTTTTTGTTTTACAGTGCAATCTGTATCTTAAACATTAAGGAGAATTGTTTTGTGTCAGTGCCAGAAATTGAATAAACACCTGCAAATTTCAAAATTCATAAAAATATAATGAATCCATTAGCAAGTATATATTTTTATCATTAAAAATTTGCCCCTATGTCTTTAATTTTATCTGTTTTATTAGTGATTGTTGAATTTACTATCATAAATTCTAAATATAATATGTAATTAGTTGTATAGTTTCATAATAATATAATTAACTTTATTGTTTCAAGATAAAGTTGTATCCTTGAAAGATATGCTGGTATTATTGGCACAATGGGCAAGCATTAAAGTTCAACTTGGTGAACTACAAAACACATCAAATTCAGTTATAAAAATTTACAAAAAAGTAACAAAGGTATACTAATTATTGTATTGCCTGAAAGAGTGTCATTGCCATTAAAAGCAGTAAAGAATTCAAGTACTCTCAAAAAAAAAGACAAGAAAATACTTAAATAAATGGTAAATATTTTTTTATGATCTTTTTATGCATTTTGTATGATATCTCAGTACAATTTATATACTTTAAATAAAATACTCTTCGAAGATTTTTTGTAAATGACATTATATTAAATATTAATTTAAGTCTAAAGAAAAGTTACTTTAATTATTGCCAGGTTGTGTATTTTTGCAGGTCAATTATTTGTCACAAATTGGAGTTAAAGTTGAAGGAGATTGTATATGTTATTTACTAAGAATAGTTTTTTAAAATGGCCTAGCTGTAAAATTAAACTATGCAGAGAGAGGACAAAAAATTGGAATAGGAAAAATGTTGATTGCATATGTTGCTATTGGTAAGTGGTTTAGAAAAGTTTATTTTTTCAGTTTCATTTTTGCATAACAGAATTACTTTCAACTTGTTATGTTTCTTTGGTGCGTAATTAAACATACAACAATTTTTTTTGCAGAAACTGTGAAATCAAATAAGCATGGCTTATGCAGACATGTGATAGAGATAACGGAAGAAAAAATAATAATCGTGGGCATCAAATATCATAAGCTAAACACGATTCAATAACAAGTAGCTCAGCCAATATCGAAACTACTCTATAAATTTTGTTGTGAATTTTTTCATTTAAAACTCAATGTGTCAGTTTTTGTTTTAAGTTTAGTGTTTGCAATATGTATATATAACCGAGAAACTATGTTAAATAAATAAATGTTTATACTTGTATCATACATTCTTTTTTTTCTCTATAAATTTTCAATGTAGCGATCCAAATCATCTTATTTATAACAACGATCTAATGTTGCATAAAACGTTAGGCCGATATCTTGTTGTATACATTGGCCCAATATAAACGTTAGGCCGATATATTTTTGTATACAATATTGGTCCAATGTTGAATATAACATTGGCCTAACGTTAAAAACAACGTCGGGCCAATATTGGATAAACGTTGTATATAACATTGGGCCAATGTTGTACACAACGTCGGGCCAATACCTAACCAATGATCAAACCTGCATTGGGCCAACATCAACTTTCAACGTTGGGCCAATGCGTCATTATGTATTGGCCCAACGTTGGTCCAATGTAAGCTTGCTGTCTGGGGCTTTCTAATTTTGCCAGACATTTTATTTTAAGACCAATGACTAGTCTATAATAATTAATTGAATTATGAGATTAAATCAATAAATAATCATTAAAAACGGTAAAGCTACAGTTATGCAGCCTAAAATAATTATATTTTTGTGCTTGTTGTGCCAGGGGGTTTTGCTACATAAACTATCTTATAGCCTGCTGCTACAAGGAAGTGCTGCTACATCGAATGAGGGTTTGGCATGGGCTAGCAATCTTTTTTCACTTTATTATTTCAATTATATTCCTATTGTTTGTAAAGCCTCTACTGACAAGCGGAAAAATAAAATTATTTTAGGCCGCGTAACTGTAGGATTACCATTAAAAACAATTAAAATAAAAAAACTCAATTTAAATCATTATTTTTATTTGTCTGACTTAAGTCATGATTTAAATCGAAACAACCCTTTATATATTCCATCTTTCTGAGGCAGAGGGACATTATTCTTGGTTTTATTATTTTTTAATTTAATATCTCTGGATATTTTATATATTTAGTGTGCGTAAAACAGTTAACAACTTTAATCTTACACATTAACTTTAGTTATAACTTAATTATTAATGATTTGATTTATATATTTTTAAAGCAATACAAGATTAAACTTAGCAGAAAGCTAAACTTCTGCTCTGGAGAAAAAAAAGGAAGACAGCGAATATGACAAAGAGACAAAAAATTGTGTATATCTTGGTGTAGATGATTTATCCTCAATTTCTTATAATAAAACAAAAAATATTATTAAACTTTGGGATTTACCTGTAACTCGAAACTCTTTACAGAAGTTCAATGTTTGCTCTGAGAAGTTGAATGAACAAAATTTATTAAATGGTAAGTTTTTATATAAAAGTCTTTATGTCTGATGATTGAAAATCTTTATTCATAGCTTTAACTTTTACAATTTTAAAGACTTTTTCATATATTATGGTCAAAAAGCCAGAGTGTTAATTAACATTTTATTGTGTAATAATCAACATGTCAAAGCTTACACCACAGGCTTGGTCAGGAAGCAGGAGCGATCGTTCTCGAATACTGACCACAGAAAATATATTTAGTTGTGAAAAACTGGCCAGGTTTTTTAGTTGTTTTGAGAACATTTGAGATTATGAACGTAACAAAAATTTCTTGTTGGATTTCAAAGTTGGTGTCACCAACTTAGAAAACCATTTGAAATCAAATGTTGAAAAAAACAACAGTATTTGTATTATATCAGTATTCATATCAGTTTATAGTTTTAACAGTTGATGGTGATTTATTATTATTCATTATATAAACGTTTATTTAAATTTATCTAATAGACGAAGGTGATACAATATTTTTATAGTTGATATTATTTTTAAAAATAGTGTTATTAAAATTCAGAACTAAAATATGTAAAAAAAATTATTTACAAACATTGGACAAGGTCCGTACTGTACCTTGAAAATCTGTAAAATTTGTTAATATTGGCTAAAGTCGTGGAAAACCTGGAAAAGTCAGGAAATTATTTTTTTCTTTAGATAGTCATGGAAAAATCAGTAATTCTAGTTAAGAAGTTACTGGTTTCACAAATGAACGCTGTATTTTGAAAACGTGATGAGTCACACTTTTTTTAAAAGTGAGGTTATTTGAAAAGAATATTTTCAAAAAAATATTCTTTTCAAATAACCTCACTTAAATTAAAAGAATATTAAGATAAAATAAAGATTTTTTTAGGTAAAATAAAGAATGTTTTAGATAAAATAAAGATTGTTTTTAGAGAAAAGAAACAATTTTTAGATAAAATAAATATAAAATTTTTTACAGGAGAAATATTTTTCACTCCCTTGTAAAATTTTAATTTTGTGACTTGTCACATTTTCAAAATACAACGCTCAATTAAGCTATTATGTTTTTTTGGTGCTACCCATTTATTTTTTCTGAAACTTATGCTTTTCTTAGTGTTCATTCTTAGTCGTCATTGAAGTACAACTTGGTAAACTACAAAACACATCAAGTTCAGTTATAAAAATTTGAGTAACAAAGGTATGCTAATTATTGTATTGCCTGAAAGAGTGTCATTGCAGTGAAGAATTCAAGTACTCTGGAAGAAAAGAAAATATGTAAGTAAATGATAAATATTTTTTTATAATTTTTTAATGCATTTTGTGTGATATCTTAGTACAATTTATATACTTTAAATAAAATACTCTATGAAGATTTTTTGTAAATTACATTTTATATTAATTTAAGTCTAAACAAAAGTTACTTTAATTATTGCCAGGTTGTGTATTTTTGCAGATTAATTATTTGGCACAAATCGGAGTTAAAGACGAAGGAGATTGTATATATTATTTACTAAGAATAATTTTTAAAAATGGCCTTGTTGTAAAATTAAACTATGCAGGGAGAGGACAAAAAATTCGAATGGAAAAAATGTTGATTGCATATGCTGCTATTGGTAAGTGGTTTAGAAAAGTTTATTTTTTCAGTTTCAATTTTGCATTACAGAATTACTTTCAATTTGTTATGTTTTTTTGGTGCATAATTAAACAAACAACTATTTTTTTTTGCAGAAACTGTGAAGTCAAATAAGCATGGCTTATGCAGACATGTGATAGAGAAAGAGGAAGAAAAAATAATAATCATGGGCACCAAATATCATAAGCTAAACACTATTCAATAACAAGTAGCTCAGCCAATATCGAAACTACTTTATAAATTTTAAAGTGAATTTTTTTATTTAAAACTCAATTTTTGGTTTAAGTTTGGTGTTTGCAATATGTATATTTAACCGATAAATTATGTTAAATAAATAAATGTTTATACTTGTATCATGCATTTTTTTTTTCTCTATAAATTTTCAATGTAGCGATGCAAATCATCTTATTTGTAACAACGATCTAATGTTGCATAAAACGTTAGGCTGATATATAACATACGATATTGGGCCAATGTTGTATACAACGTTAAGCCAATTTTGTATACAACGTTGGGTCAATGTTGTATACAACGTTGGGCCAATGTTGTATACAACGTTGGCCTAACGTTATATGCAGCATTGGGCCAATGTTGGGTAAACGTATACAACATTGGGCCAATGTTGTACACAACATTGGGCAAATACCTAACCAATGATCAAACCTGCATTGGGCCAACATCGACTTTCAACGTTGGGCCAATGCATCATCATGCATTGGCCCAACGTTGGTCCAATGTAAGCTTGCTGTCTGGGTAAATCTACATTGATTGATGAAGAATAAGGCGGTTCATAAAAAACTTTTTTTTGAAAATGTCCGCTTTAAAGTTGTTAATTTACTTCAATGGAGTACACATAGCTATATTCCAAAATTCATCAAAATCGGTTCATATCTTGACCCTCCTCCATTGATTTGAAATTTCTGACTTTGCGCAACAGGAAAATGGCCCAAAAAACTACAATATTTTTCACTTTATTACAAATTGAACAATATTAAGCAGAAATTTCAATATTTTTAAAGAACAATAAAAGATGCAGGATATAATTTCATGACTAACATCTTTATTAGATCCACGTTTTTCTCATAGTACGCATTTTAATATTAATATTCTTTCTTTTTCACAGATTATAATGACATGTTTAACAAAAATATCTACCCGAATAGCAACAGATCAGCTTGCTTTTGGTCAGCCGGCAGAACTGCCTGTAAGCGTACTTCCTACAGAATTAGATATTGCTAGAAGCTTCTTGTATGAGAAACAAAAATGGATGATAGAAACCTCTGGAAAAAAAGAACCTGATAATTTTATTATTGCAGAGTTTATTGTGTCACAAGTTGAAAGCGTTTATAAACGTGCATCCTTACCAACAGTTATACACGATTAAGGACCGTGGTCTCAAAGTTTATGAAATGCGTCAAAGTATAATCTGAATACCAACTGTCAGAAGGTATAAGAACATAAAGTGTCCAAATCCCAATGATCTCTCAGACTACTTTAAAAATAAGAAAGTTAAGTTTCGCAAAGAAATTTCTGGTTTGTTTGAAGTTGTTGATAATGAGAATGTTCCCAGGATGGAGAGAGATTTTCTCGAAGATCAGCGATCTATTCGAAAGATGATCATAAGTAGTACAGTGAATTAAGAGGCTACAAGAAAACAACAGCAGAAAGAATCAAGTAAGAAAAACGACGACACCAGGGGTGTAAAAGAACGATAACGACGAGAATCGCAGTTTGAAACTGTTGCTTCCGTGAGTGTGAAAATTGGCAGGGATGAGGACGAAAACTCAGAGGAAGATAACAGTACTACAAGTCCGGATATTAATACAGGTTCGGACTTCCACAAAAAACCAAGTACATGGACCTCAGCCTCAAGTACTAAGCATTTAATTGGATTTCACGCCTCCTTCCAAACCGATATCGCATAACAGAGGTGCGGTTTGAACTACAGATCTTTTGTTTCTGATGCAAGTACGCTACCACTGTGCCACAGCTGTTCAAATGTATAAGTATGCTATTGTATATTGCGTATAAAATAAAATTTAAATCTGAGAAAGTATGATCTTTTGAATAAAAATCTCTATCAGAAACAGATTTTTGCTATGCAAAATTAGGTATTCATAGCAACTTAATGTAAAAAAATATCAGTTTTTAAAGAAACCAAGACATCATATTTGTACTCATGTCAAATTTTGGTATATGCAGCACTAATAAAAAATCTCTAAAATCAAAAATTTGTTGTTGCTATGCAAAATTATCACTTTCATAAGAATTGCAGATTTCATTTTGGTACTATTGCTAAACTTGGTGTATACAGTACTAATATTAAATTAGTTATTGATTTTGTCTTAAAATTGAGTATTCTGGGCCGCTGTGCACTAACTTAAAAATAAACAGAAAAAAACTTAAATAAAAAGAAATAAAAAGAAATATTGGATATTAAATAATGTAAAATTAGAAACATACAATTAAATAATTAAAAATAGTGACTAGAAACTTAATACAGTTTGTATAAAAAAATAAATTTAAAAACCATTCTTTAATTATTTAATTTTAAAAAGTTAGATGGTACTCAGACAGAAACATTATCAACTTCGGCATACCGCCAACCTCCATTATCCTTTTTTAAAATACGTACTAGCTGGCCCACCTTTAAGTTTATTATACTTTCATTTGTATCTTCGTAACTTCTAATCGCTTTGTAAATTTCTTTAGGTGATTGAAATCAAATTATTTAAATATTTGATTAGTAGGACGCGTAGAAATACTAACTACATCAAGTCCGGATCATTTTAATTGTGGGAAATTTACTATTTCGTCATATTTGTGTTGAGCATTTTCTATATAAATATAAGCATCGTTAGCTGGCTCATTATGTCTTTTTGTTGGAATTATGTTTTCTTCATATTTGTGTTGATAGTTTTCTAAATCAATATAACCTTTTTTTGCTGGCTTCATTGGACTAATTTTTTGAATGGCTTCTTCATATTTATGTTGATACTTTTCTATATCAATATAACCTTCTTCTACTGGCATAGTTGGTTTTATTGTTGAAATAGCCTGCATTTTTGATTCTTTAAAATTCGGAACAATTAGGCTAGCAAAAGCGGTGGAAATCTTAGATTCAGTACATGTCGGTGAATTCAAACTTGTTTTTGATTCGGTTTCTGATAGTTTAGTCAATGGTTTTTTTGGTACAGCGGGTTTTTCCCTTAAAAAAGGTGTACCTTTATTGTTATTTTGTTGATTAAAACATTGAGAAGCAATACCAGTTGATGTTTTGGGAAACGATTTAGTATTGAGGTTTGGTCGTGACACATGTGGTGGCAACATGCAATGAAATTTTTTTGGTGGTTTAAAATCTCCCTCAGGAGGTTGAAACTTCTTTGGAAGCTTTGATAAATTTTGAGTGCAACTGGTCACAAAATCTAAGTCCTTAGACGTATCTTTAATATCATTATAACTGGAATGTACATTACTTATATAACTAGATAGTGCCCACTTTTTTACACTCGCTCGAGTAATCATTTTAGAAAGCACCCATCCTCCTACACCACCTACATCAATGTACCACCATCCACTAGGTAACTTTTCAAGTACCACAACAGGCGCACCTTCAAATATGTCAATTTTCTTTTCCCCAAACTCTTTAATATGAGTAGATGCAACATATAGCGACTCTGAAATTTCAATTTGATTCACATTTGGCAAACTATTTAATTTACCCTTCTCATCAAAAAGAATTTTATCAGTCGAAAAATTTGTTTTCATCTAAATGAAATAAAAAAAATTTCAAAAAGGTTTTCTCAGATGACTTCCCATTTAATATATTATTAAATACCTTATACGAGTTTCTTCTTGGTGGAGCTACAATACCTATTAGAAAACAAATGTATATTATAAATAAATACTATAGATCATAATTATATAATAAAATTAAAATTAAAATAATCCCCTTAAATTTGAAAAAGACTTCTCTCAAATGAGCGTGGGGGAAGTACAAAAGTTCCCAGCCAGTAGCATTTTTCACACTAATGTATTTTAAAAGACTAATGGTTTTTAATCACTACGGGATGTAGTATAAAATAGTAAGAAACAAAAAACTACCAATATACGGCATTAGAATGTCCTGATGTAACATTTTTTTTTTAATTTTGAGCTAAGCTTTTTATGTGAGATGCATAATTATTCAAAAACTGTTGTTGTAAAATTTTGGGACAATCAAACAATGCTTAGGGGTAGCACAGTTACTTTATTTGGGTAAACACATAGTGTTCACTTTATTAGTAATGTACTTTATTTAAATATTACGTTCTATGAAGACTCTTGTTTTTGTTATTTTATGGCGGGCATTTTTAATTTCTTAAAATTACCCTCGCACTAACGTCACAACTCTTAGGGACTCTGAAATGAGAACCCAGAAGTTTAATGCAAAAGAATCTTATACCTGAATGATATACTAATTAGAAGATCTCTTTTTTCATGATTCAATTCTAACAGTACTAAAACATGTTGGATTTTAAACTAAGTGCTATAAATATATATATATATATATACATATATACATATATATATATATATATATATATATATATATATATATATATATATATATATATATATATATATATATATATATATATATATATATATATATGTATATATATATATATATATATATATATATATATATATATATATATATATATATATATATATATATATATATATATATATATATATATATATAAAACTGTGAAACAACATTTGTTAAATCTAACCAATAAAAATATTTTTTTGTATTTTTAAGTCGTATTTTTACACACATTAAAGCGTTTAAAAAAACTGTGAAACAACATTTGTTAAATCTAACCAATAAAAATATTTTTTTGTATTTTTAAGTCGTATTTTTATGTATTTACTAATACGAATATGTATGTTTAACTCAAAAATATGTAATTTTATAATAAACTAATTTAATAATTATATATATATATATATATATATATATATATATATATATATATATATATATATATATATATTATATATATATATATATATATATATATATAATAACATAAATTAAAAAATACATTTTATACATAATCATATTATATTTAAAACATAAAGTTATGTTTTTCCAAAAGGTTCTTCAAAAAATTAAAATTTTAAAACAACATCGTGTGTTGATATTAAATGTTATGCCAGCAACGGAATAAAACTCTGATTCAATACTTGTTGGTTTTATCGTTAACAAAGATAAGTTCAACTTGCTTTCTTTTAGAATGTTGTTCATTAAACCTTTCTTTTAGAATGTTGTTTATTAAACTTTTTTTTAGAATGTTGTTCATTAAACCTTTCTTTTAGAATGTTGTTCATTAAACCTTTCTTTTAGAATGTTGTTTATTAAACCTTTCTTTTAGAATGTTGTTCATTAAACCTTTCTTTTAGAATGTTGTTTATTAAACCTTTCTTTTAGAATGTTGTTTATTAAACCTTTCTTTTAGAATGTTGTTCATTAAACCTTTCTTTTAGAATGTTGTTTATTAAACCTTTCTTTTAGAATGTTGTTCATTAAACCTTTCTTTTAGAATGTTGTTCATTAAACCTTTCTTTTAGAATGTTGTTTATTAAACCTTTCTTTTAGAATGTTGTTTATTAAACCTTTCTTTTAGAATGTTGTTTATTAAACCTTTCTTTTAGAATGTTGTTTATTAAACCTTTCTTTTAGAATGTTGTTTATTAAACCTTTCTTTTAAAATGTTGTTTATTAAACCTTTCTTTTAGAATGTTGTTTATTAAACCTTTCTTTTAGAATGTTGTTTATTAAACCTTTCTTTTAGAATGTTGTTTATTAAACCATTGCAATTCTTTTTTTATTCATGAGATAAAACTATTAAATGCATTTTGATAATATTTAAAGTTTCAGGAGTTTTTATTAATTTTGTATTATTAATGTTATGCAGTTTTTCTTTCAATCAAAGAAATCACAAGAGAGAAACAATCTTTTTTGTTTCATAACAACACCAACACATGAAAGTGATACTGTTGTTACGTCACCTTTTTTTCTTTTTTTTTTTGTAGTTCACCTCCCCAAGGCCGACAAGGCCACTACAGATAAGAAGGTTACTTGTGGTTATAACCCTCTCTCAACTCTTTAACTCCAAATTAAGAACCTTGACGAACAAGGCTGCTGTGCGGAGAAACAAGTTGATTCAATATTTTTGATTTGATTCGTTTCTGGGTCAACACGATTGTATTATCTTCATTTTGTTTAAATCGCTGTGCAAAGCCAACTGCTTTGCAGTGTTGTAAATGTGCAAACCCAACTGTTTTGCAGTGTTGTAAATGTGCAAAGCCAATTGCTTTGCTGTGTTGTAAAATAAACCATAGTCATAACCATAGTCGTTTTGCTTTTCCTGTGGATTGTAAAGATTATTCGGAACATCTGAATATATACATCGTTTCTTTTTTAAATCTCAAGAACTAATGCATCCATTTATTTCTACACTTAATGTTAGACTTTGGTTTAAAAATTAGCCCAACATAAGTTTTAATGTGACATCGGTTGTCTTTAAATTAGCAACGACATAATACAATGTTTCAACTGCAACTTTCAATAGTGGCAATGGATCAATAATATCAGATAATAAATTTATTTCTGCAGAGGAAAGTTAAAGTCTTCTTCCAAATTATTAGTGCACCGATGTATCGGCCATGATAACCATCGGCCGGTGCCGATAATTTAAAAAAAATCAGATTTTTAAATTTTTTTGATTCTATATCAGAAGCCCAAAGAGATTAGGATATTGAAACAAAGAGATTAGGATATTGATTTTTGTCTCAGATTTAAATGGCTTTAGCTAGAGTATAAGGCCAATCTTCAGGTTTAATAACAGACCATTTTCTTTTCCAAAACACGAATTCTTAATCTACAGCTTCTGAATTAGGAAGATCACTTTTATACATTTCAACTAAATCTTGGAAAAGCAGTAATCTCCTCACTGCAAATTATCGAGAGAACCAAGCATAAAACCTTAGTAGCAATGCAATTTGATTTTGGAATCGTATTTTGATTACTGAAATGATGGTATTGATGTTATAGTGATTCTTGGAATCGTTGGTTCTACAAACAATTTACTTGCCATACGAGTAGCTTGTTGGTAGATTGTATATATTTCTTTTTCAACATTTTTCCGTAGATGGTTCAAATTGTCGATTGTTTCTTGAATGTTACTGTATGCATACACAATAACAGTTGTGCGCCCTTGTAACCTCTCCGTTATATACGACAACGGGTGAAATAAACGGTACAAAGTTATAATACCAATTATGATTTCGAACTTAGTGAATACATTAAAGAGTGAATTGGCCTCTCTTTTTCCTTGTACGTCCTAAGTCATACTAAATTATATATTGACATGTTCTATATTAGAGTGTATTCTTAAAATAATCACTAATGCCTCTGCCAAAAATGGAATAGCTAAATAAAAGTGTTCATATGCGGCATCTTTTTCTGACCATCTTGTTTTGCACATCCCTATCAAAATCTTTTTTCTTTCAGTTAATTTACAACGGATCTCTGCAACATGCTCCCGCAAGCGCTCTCTTTTCGGAGAGGTAATAAAATAAATGGGTATATATCTGTATACCTCCAAAAAGTTATTAATGATTGGTATTTTTGATGTTGCAGCAATTGATAAATTCAAATTATGTGAGCTACAATTTGATACAATTGCTTTTGGTGATCCCTTTAAAATATAGCTGGCAACATCTTTTTTTAAAGATTGTATGTTTGGTGCGCCATCGTAACACTGGCCTCTACAAGAACTAAAATCAATTCTACTTGTGCAAGAAAATTTTTTTTTTTTTTTTCATCGTAACACTGGCCTCTACAAGAACTAAAATCAATTCTACTTGTGCAAGAAAATTTTTTTTTTTTTTTTTTTTGTAGTTATTTAGGTGTTTCCAGAAGTCCTTGTGGTCTTATCATAGAGCACCGCGGGAAAGCATACCAGACGAGGTAAAAACTGCAAACCAACAAATTCTAACATACTGTTAGAATTTGTTGGTTTGCAGTTATTACCTCGTCTGCTGAAATTGAATGGTAATTTGCAGCTTTGATTTCATTAATTACCCACTCTTTTATACATTTCTTTCCAATTATATCAATTAATTCATTTTAATTCTTGGAGCCAATGTAGCTGGCATCTGTGCGTAATGGTGTTTGTATATGTGCATTAAGTTCAGCGTTATGGCAAGGTATGCTTTCCCGCGGTGCTCTATGATAAGACCACAAGGACTTCTGGAAACACCTAAATAACTACAAAAAAAAAAAAAAAAAAAAAATTTTCTTGCACAATTGCAAGAAAGTTTCCAGGATTACCTTTTTGGTCTGAATTTTCCATAAACTTTTCAAAAGTTCCTCGAAATGCAAGTTCTTTTTTCCCCATCAAATGCACTATTCTACCTAATGTTTCAACAATGTACGGGTACATTTGTTGTCGGTTTTTTAAAGTGCTATCGCTTTGAAATAGAATGGTTTGTCTCGGATCTTCAAAACGACAACAAATGCCATTAGCTTGTTCGATAGTCTCTTTATGGTATCTATTGCCTATATGTAGTTTTTGTTTCTCTAAAACATTGTGCTATTCTTTATATCTACGGTTAACAAAAGCTCTCAAAGATTTTTTTCTATCCTGCTTAAAAAATAAAGTGCAGTATATACAGTAGATTGTGTCTTCACTTTTGCTGTAGACAAATCCATTTTGTCAATATTCTTCTTTACAAGCGTGTTTGCAACCATGTTTTAATATTTTCGGAAATTGAAAATGTATCTTCTTCTTTAAGTTATTCGTAAAGTAAACATTTTGTATATTTCATGTGGTGATAAATCTTGATTTCCACGCAAGTGTTCGTTAATATCATATCGTTTTTCTGCATCTTTAAAATCACATTTTTTTAAATTTGTTTGGTCTACTTTGCATGACAAGCTTTTGTTAACATTATTATCATCTTTAATGACTTGCTCTTTTTCTTTTACTTCGGGTAATGTTTTATCGGTTGCATTTTCAGAACTGTCGAAATAAAAAACGTAAGTAATTAATAATTAACTTACAGATCTTAAACTATACCAAAATTAAAAAAATTCGCATAAACATTACTATAAAAAACAAGTAATAACAAAAGTACTATCATAAAAAAAATTTAACGTATAGATAATATCTATATCTAATATCAAACTAATCAAACTAATTATTATAAAAAGAAGATCAAAATAACTTTTTTACTTGAAATATCCAGCTAACGACTTGCATTTCTTTGCAGCATTTTGAAGCTCTTTTCTATCAGCTGCTCGTTTCCTAATTTGGTTAGGCATGTTAACTCGTTTACTTTTAAAAGTGGATCAGTATTAGTAAAGAATTGTAATTACAGTATAAACTCTAGAGAAACCATTTTTCATTTTTCGTTTACAAAAGATTTCACAATGCAATGACGCCGTACGTTTGTGAAACAAAGTAAAAATTGTTTTATAAGAATGATTCATAAAAATCAAATAATTTTCATAAAAATTTTGATTAAATATTTTGACATCAAAAAGAGCATAGAAAAATTTTTGGCGTCAAATTAAAAAAGGCACTTTGTATAAAAAGGGGGATCGATCGCACCCAACGACCCCTCCCCTTTACCCCCCCTTCCTCTCACGGTACGGGCCTGAATGGAAAAAACGATTAATTTTTTTAAGGAAAATTAGAAACAGGAAAAATTTGAGTCTGTTGTGTGTTTGAATCTGTTGTGTTTTCATCTGAAAATGGAAGAAATAATATTTCTGACGAGAAACTAAGTTTTGAATTGATATTTCTTTCTTCTCATTTTACTGAAAATTTGGATCCTAAAAGTGCTATAAAATATATGTACGCAAAGGGTTTGAATCAAATCTATGCAAATGTATTGCATTGAGAATTCTTCTTACATTACCAATAACAGTAGCTAGCGCCGAGAGATCTTTTTCGAAATTAAAAATTATCAAAAATTATTTAAGATCAACAATGGACAGGTTGAACAACATTGGGCAGGACAGGTTGAACAACATTGCAATGATTTCCATTGAAAATAAAATTGCCGCTGATTTTAATATTGAAGATATCCAGTTAAAATTTTCAAAAAAGAAAGCTCGAAAAATAATAGTTTTGAAACAAATTAATTTTATTTTTTTAATTAATTTTATCAAAAAGGTTGTATTATATTAAGTTAAAAATATAAACTTTTATTTATAACGGCGCGAGAATGTTTTTTTCACCCACCTTTGGAATGTCTAGTGCCTGGATATGTTAATATATCAAGCTTTTCTTTAAAATTTATTATTTGTTAGGCTACTTTTTTTCTTGGCCAAGCAATTGCTGAAGCCTTTTTCCACAACGTCTCTATTTTATCATAATTTTTTGTACCAGTTATTACTTTCGGTGATGTAAATTCCAAATTTGCACTCGATAACTCGTGTAATAAAGCTGATAATATATCTTTGGCCATCTCTACAGAATAATTTATTTTTTTATACCTTCGCAGCTCTCTCTCAATAAAAATTCATATCTTATAACGTCTCCGTTGGTTGGTAATTCTAAAACTAGAAACTGTTTACCTGTTGTTATCAAATGAAAAACTAATTTGTGTTCTAGTACTTAATCTGGTTTTGGGTGCCATTATTCGTCTAAGTTATAAAATATATTTAAAAAATCTTATTGTTTAGGAATGAAAAAAGATTTTTAAAATATATTAAAATGAAAGCAATCGAGTAAAAGTTATTAAATGTATATTTAACAATTTACACTAAACAGCTGTTTACTTATTACGGAAGTAAAAAATAATAATTTTCCATAATTAAGATGAAAAAAAATATTTTAGTAAACTTTTTTGAGAAATTAAAATTTATTTTACGCATTTAATACAAAATCTTTTAAAAAATTTTATACATATTGAGTAAAAAAATATTTTTATAAACAAAATGTAACTTTGTTTTATTTAGTTTACTTAGTTTAGTTTAATTCATTTAATTTACTTTGTTTTATTTAAGTCTGTTTATTTTACGAACAATATTGCCAGGTAACCTCGTTATTTTGCTTAAAAGAAAACAAAAACCGTTTATACTTTTATAAAAAAGGTTAATCAGCTAAGTAAATATTTTTCTCATTTAAAAATTATATCAGATTCGGATTCTCCATAAAATTTCCAAATTTCAAAACTGTATCTAATTATTATCAAAACTATATCTAATAATTATTAATATCTCTAATTTTATTAAACAATTTTTTAAAAATAAGTCTGAAATCGACAAACCCTAATAACGCCATCATGTCCTACAAGTGACGGACTATACAAAGTAATTAAGAAGAATATTACTTATATAAAGCTTCGGCTTTCATTAATGTTTTTTCGATTAAAAAATTTAAGTTTCTTTTTTCCGATATAAAAATTAAAGGTAAATAATACACAAATTCTATAGTGAAAAAGATCAGGAAGTCTTTAATTGGTTCTTGTCTATGTAAAGGTGCAATTTAATTTGTTTGCAGGGTTTGCTAGAAATGTTTCATATTTTTCTGTGGGCTTTCAATGCTCAGTCTAGCTCAAGCATCGCAGGTTACCTGCATCAAATATAACAAAAATATTATTTTATCTCTGTTGGATAGAATTTTTGGCTAGTGAACAACGACTTCCTTGTTATAAAGCCAACATAGACATTGTATAACGGTACAAACATATGCACAACATTAAAACACCTTTATGCATAAATCAAACATCTTGTGGCAAAACTTTTTTTGGACTGTCTTAATTAAATGTCTTTGTTTGATCTCATCCTTTATATTTTCTGTTAATTAATTTTTATTTATATATTTTTTATTATTAAATTTTTAAGCTACAAAACTACGGTTAGATACATAATTGCTGTTTCCACGGAAAAATATGTTTGTTTGGAATAGGTCTGAGCTAACTTTTAGAACCAGAAGATAATATAAATCCTATGTATAGATGTTAAATCCATCATAGGTAATTTGAAGTATGGCTGGGTTGGCTGGATATAATTCAGGGATAAGTTTTTATGCTGGTTTCTAGTAATACTTATTTGCTGTTTTCCCAGCAAATAAGTATTACTAGAAACAGCAAACTTTCCCGCCCTACGCAGTTTTTTTTTTGACGTTTGACGTTGCAGTGGTTTCGTTTACTGTTGTCGTCGTGGCTGCTATTTTTTATTCAATATCTGTTTTTTTGATTGGTTAGCAACATTTGATCTAGGTATCTTTGAATGGTTATGTTTTTATAACTTAAATATGATTTTATATTTTATCGGTTCGGGTTTATTTATCCTATAAGAACTAATTTTAGCGACTTGTTGTGTTCAGTGCCGGATTAAGGAATACTGGGGCCCTAGGTACTAAAACTTTTAGGGGCCCCATTTTTGCATTAAAAAATTATTTTTGTATGATTATTGAGTAATAAAGTACGTACATTCAATAATAGAAATATTTACCAATGCACATAAATCTTTTCTTCATAAATATAAAAAGTTATGTGATAAACCTGGTATTTATTAATTTTTTAAAGATACTGCATTTTTTTTTAAAATTTTAATTTATTTTACATATCTTTCTTTAAGTTTATAATTAGGACATTTGCAAAAACAACTTATAAAGGATATAACAATTTACGTAATTGGCATTGTTATACAATATGCCTTTAAAAATACTTTTTCCTTTTATTATATCAAAATCGATCTCGCGAAGAATATCTGATTCGATAGACATCAAGCTCAGCATGTCTAATTTCTCCTGAAGCATGCACTTTTTTGCTCATTTTTAATTCTTTTTACTTTGAAAACGAGCGCTCAGCAGAACAATTTGTAATGATAAGTGTTTAAAAAATGCGAACAGCAATTTTGACGTTCAGAAAAACAGATGCATGAACCAAAGTTTCGTAAAGTTCAGAATAAGAGAACTGAGTTTTTGATGCAAATTTTAATTCTGTATAAAATCGTTAGAACAAAAATCAACTAAATTAGAAACCTTCTGAAGCTAACCATTTTCCGAAAGTTCAAAATTAACCAAAAAGAAAACATCTCCGCAACTTCTAAGTAAATTTTGCTTCGCTCATTAATCTCTCTCTTAAGCCTATCAATAATTATTATAAACCCGTTGATACGAAAATTATCTCGAGCAGGTAATATCACGTATGGTGCATGAAATTCTTTAGAAGTTCTTTTTTTTAGGCAAATTCGTGTCGTAACATTCGCATAATCGATATCTGGCAAAATTGATTTTGCTTTATTTTCAAATTCATCAAAATTGTCTCTCATTTTGCCAACTTACTTTCTTACTAACGATGAAAACATCAAAGCGCAAGTTTTGAGATAAATTTGTTCTGACATAGAGCTTTGCTTGTCGATCGAAAAAATTATTCCACAATACCAGCATGAAGACAAATTCAAAAGTTTTTATTTATTTGTAATACATTCAGCTTTGTGCCTGGCTTCACTTTTTTGAGAGGGATCTTTACCATTCTCATTCAATGCTGTTAACAATGCTTTAAAAGAATTGAAAACTGCTTCGGTGGTATTTGCGTAAGCCTCCTAACGCGTTTGATAACGATTTAAGTACTTTTTTCTTCCCAATGTGTTGTTTTAAGACATCCCAGCGATACGTCGAACTTGTAAAATATGCATACAATAGTTGCATTATAGAAAAAAATTTAACTGCAAACAAGTAGCTTTGTACAGAAATTTGTCCAGCTAAGTTCAACGAATTCATAGCACACAGTATATATAACGCATGCTCATTGAGATTAGACATTATTACCTGCATCCCTCTGTATGCTCCTGAAATATTTGCAGAATTGTTGTAAGACTGACCTCTACAGTTTTTAAAATCTAAGTGACGAGTCTCGCCTAAAAATTAAAAATATTAAAAACTGTTCGACAGGTTTTCGGTACTTAGGCGAAACGTATCGAACAACTATACTCATTTGGTCAATGTGAGCAATATCTGGAGTTGAATTTACTGAAACACAAAAATAGCGAGCAACTAAAATTTCTTGTATAATGTTAGATCGCACTTTTTCTCCCATTATATTAATCAACTTCTCGCATATTGTTTTTGATAAGTAAGATGGAATTCCTTTACCTTTATCTGCATATATTGCGATGTGATTTTTCAGAAATGAGTCAAACTGAGCAACAAGTTCTAGAAAATTTAAATAATTCCCATTCTCTGGAACACCAAAATGCTCGTTTCTTCCCCAAAAAGATAAACCTCGTTCAGATAATGTTATAATGACTGGTATAAGACGTTTTAGTACTTCTTTCCAGTAATTTTACTTCGTTTGAAATTGAAGTTGAAGGGTGTCGCACGCAACAGACCTTTGTTTCTTTGTTTTCTCCAAATATATGTCAACATGCATTCTCTGTGAAGAGATTTATTTTCATGTTGATGTATTTGAAAAATATTCTTCCAATCATTCCAATCAATTATACTATAATTTTTTTTGCGAAAAGTTTTTGCGAGAATGGCTCATTTATTTCCCAACAACTGGTTGTGTGTACTGTTTAAAGAAAAACCAAACAAGTTCACTATAAATTATAGTGAACTTGTTTGGTTTTTCTTTAAACACAAAATGTTTACAAAGGAAACAGTACACACAATCAGTTGTTGGGAAATAAATGAGCCATTCTCGCAAAAACTTTTCGTCATTTGCTTTTTTTTCCATAAAATGTGCTCTCTGAACAACACTGTGTCTTGGATTCTGTATTGTAAAATTTCCGAGAATACTCAAACGGTCCAGAACGGTTCTAACACTCTTGTGGACCAGGGTTAAGGGCAGGGCAAGTAAGAGGATCAGATCTAACTATGTGCTGCTCAAGATCATTCAAACAGCATAAAAATTAATCATTCTAAGGGTTTGATTCATTTTAATGAGCAGAAGAACGGCTGCTGTTGAAATGATCAATTTTATATGTTTGTGATAAAACCTGCACATTTACTAACACTGCTATAAATATTCATTTCAAAATGCTTAGAATTTGATAAAACATAAAATAAGTAATAATTTATTTCTTACAATTTCATCATTAACAGTTTCAATATTTTCACTGGGTGATAGAGATGGGGAAACAGACCCTTGAAAAAAAAATGAAGTTAATTTCGGAATTTTTGCTTAATCAGCAGCATATTTGATTTCCTCCGCTAGTTTTCTTTCGTTGACCCACTTAAGTATGATGTACATATAGTCGTGGCACGGTATAATCTATGATATTGCATCAATAAACCACTGTCAATTTTTCATATTGAATTAAAAATGGAAAATGTTCCAATAAAATCTGGCTTAATCGGAAAATTAGATACAAAAGATCATCAGTTATATAAGTTTATTTGTGTAAACATAAAAAATGAAACAAACACTTACCTTCTTTAAAGAACTTTTATTTGTGTAAACATGAAAAATGAAACCTTCATTAAAGAACTTGCAATGGATTATTGTTATGATTTAAACAACATTTGAGCTGCAATCAACTTTTCGCGCGCAGTTTAAAAATTGGAACTAAGAAAAATAATCGACAAAACAAAGCAAATTTTTAATAAAACTAAGAATAAAATAAAAAACAATTAATAAAATGTTATAATAGCAATAGCAGTAATAACAGCGAAGTAAATAAATTCCAAAGTAGTTATGAAAATAACTAGTTTGATTTTTCTTTACTTTAAGTTATTTATTAAAATATAAATAAATTTCAAAGTATACTTTGAAATTTATTTACTTCGCTTTTCCTAAACATTCTGGAAGTTTTCAAGTATCTCCAGAGGAGAGCACAAAAGACATAAAGATACGCTACTATATTGCAGGGTTACCTTGCAGAGTAATATTTTAAGTATTTTTATAATTAAAGTAGAATAATAATAAATATAAATGTTTTAATGGTATTATATGCACTATTATTTAATTCACAAAAAAATATTATATTCAAATATTTGAATATAATACAGGGGCCCCTAGGCTATAGCCTACTCGGGCAATTGGGTAATCCAGCACTGGTTGTGTTCATAATAAAGTTTTATCTAACAATGTTTATTATATTGGTAATGTAGTTGAGTATTTTGTCGTTTTTTATTAGAATATAATAACTTTTATTGTTTTAATACTATCATTTATATTTTATTCTATTGATTTTTTTTTGAATTTTGCTAAAACTTTCATTTATATTCTTTTTTATATATTTATCTTATTATATATATATATATATATATATATATATATATATATATATATATATATATATATATATATATATATATATATATATATATATATATATATATGATTTACAAATTTGGGTGTAGTTAGAGTTTTGGCTGTTTGTAGTTTATTACCACCATTACATAAACTATGATTACACAAAAGATATGTTTTTTCTCTATCTCATACACTGTAAAAAAACTTTGTAGTATTTAGTATCAGACTTTACCCCTTGTTATGTTACGGAAAAAATCCGTTTTCAATAAATTACGGTCTTTTACCATACTTATAAGACTTTAGAAATAATCACATCAATTTATATGATTTTGTCCGTATTTATTATAAGAAGAAGTTCCGTAACTTAAAATTACGGACTTTATCTGTTTATTTGACAGTATACTTTTGTAGTATACTTTAGCATAGCCTCTAATTTACATAGCGCCATTTTTCTTTTTTTTGAAGACGTATGTAATTTAAAGTTAAGGTGAGTTTTCACTCATCCGTTTTTTTCACGGGAACGGGAAAAAAATGGATGTAATCCATTTTTTTCCCGAAAAAAATGGGTAAATCCCATATTTCTTTCAAAACCACTAAGCTACTAAGTTGCTGATTACCTTTTGATTTGACAAATATGATTATAAGTAAATAAAAAACAAAGGAGATTTATTTTTTGTAATTGTCGTGCTTTTTTTAAACAAGAGGTTTTCTATTGATCAAGTATTTTACTCCAATATTTTTCAAGAGATCCATATAATGCAACATTAAGAGATTGCAATAAATGGGTAGAGTTAGCAGGTTTTTTCTTCTCAACAAAATGCTTTTGTAAATTCAAGTACCTTTTCCTTAAAACTAATAGGAATGTTGCAACAATTTAACAAAAAACAACCAATACCAAACCAGTCAAAAAAGTGAATAGAATCAAACCGTCCTGACTTTGATTATATTTTGTATTGTATATACATTAGGTGGTCTACTTCGGTTCTTGTTGTGCATAATAAAGTCATAATAAATTGTGCATAATGGTCAGCTTTATAAACAAAACCAGAGACAATTTTACCAGGGGCACTAAACACGATTAACGTAACATAATATGTTGTACAGTTGCTATATTTTGCATATTTGTCAAAACTATGGATTTTCCATGTGTTTTCGGATTAAGTTTTTAAACTTTATTATACAAAGTGGCAACTTGCAGCCAATGAACATCTATTAACGTTTTTATCTAATGTTTATTGCTACCATAAAATTTGTAAACTGGCACTCAGTATAATTTATATACTGCCTTGTATCATTTTTTTTTCGTATAAAAGTGGGATAGTACTACTTTGAAACGCTAAACAAAAATAAATTTAAAGATGAACAACAGTATTTTTAACAAATGTATTTTAAACGTCTTCGAAACATTCTTACGTAAAAAACGTTTAAAAGACGGTTGAAAAACGTTTAAAAGACATTTAGAATGTAACTTTCAAAAACTAATGTCCGAAGGTAATGCTCTTAAGTAATTTATATTATTTTCTTTTTTTTCTTCCTTTAAATAATGATTTATTAATCTGATCTGATTTATTTATTTCGATTTACGCAAAAATGAATCCTGAAAAAGGAAATAAAATCAACTAAAAAAAAACTGATAAAAAGCAGACCTCACCTAAAAGTTGAGTTTTGTAAACAAGCTATAGCTGTTTGCGTGGACGAAACAGCAATAGATAAAAAAGACGTTTAGTATATTTATTATAACTATTATAATATAATATATATAATAACTATTATATATATTTTATTATATATAATATATATATAATAGTTATAATTATATTTCAATAGATATGTTTAATATAATATAATTTATCATAATAAAATATTATTTCTTATTATACATATCATATAATATACAAAATTTAATATATGTAATAACTACTATGATATAATATAATTTGTTTATATTCATTATAAGTATAATAATTATTTCATCAATATATGAAGAGTCACTCTGGAAAACGTTAAGTAACTGTCTATTTGGAGTTTTTCCGTTAATTTGAACGGAAAAAATGAAATAGGGAAACCGTAAATTTTACGGAGAAAGTAGTCTTTTTGCTGCCTGACTTTCTGTTAATTAGTACTAAAAAAATGAACTACGGTAACCGGGAATTATACCAAGAAAGTCCTGTATCTTTTTTAACGGACTTTTTCCGTTAATTTTTACAGAAAATAGAAACTGCGGAAACCGTTAATTTTTAAGGTAAAAGTACTGTCACTTTGCTGCCGGACTTTCACCGTTGAATTTGCGGCGTATTTGTTAAGTGTACCAACTATCATTTTATATTTTTTATTTGTATTATTATTATTATAATGTATTTTACCATAAAGAAGAATTTATAAAATTATTTACCATAAAATATAAATATACAGCTGGGGCAAGAAGTAGACAAATTCAACCTTATCGCCAAGCCCCTTATATTTTTAGGTTTTTTTTTTTAAATATTGATATATCTATGCATATGTATATTTTTTTTAAAGTAAGTTAAACTTTGTATTTACTGAAAATTTATGTTAACTTATGTGTCCTCTTTTGTTTTAGGTATACTTTAACGATAAAATTAATTTTGACTATGATTTGTGTATAAACATTTTCATCTTAAAACAAATCTGTGTTTATTCTTAACATTTTTTTTATTTGTTTTTATTATTTATCCTCTTATATATAAAATATTTTTTCAATAGATATGTTTAATATTTCTCTGCCGGATTTCATTGCTTAGCCTAGTTGAAGCACCGCAGGTTACTTGCATCAAATATAACAATACTTTTCTAAAAAAATATTTTTTGTGATTTATTTTTTTCTGTTATTTAATAATATTATTTAATAATATACAAAACAAAGAAGTAAAATATTTTACGCCCGTGGAACAAAGAAGACAATTTAAACTTGCCAGCACCGTATTTGTATATAAAATATACATATATTTTTTTTTTTTAATGATTTTTATTAAATGTAAAGAATTAAACAGACATTGGCTCCAAAAAAGACGAAGATGACAATACGTCATCGTAATCTTTACACAGAGCCTCCACATAAAGTTTTAACAAAAGACAATTATAAATTCTAATAGGCATAATAGTACTGTACTTATAAGCATATCAAATAAAAACAAAAAATTTATAATTTTGCTATAGTTTACTGAGCGTATTGTTATGGTAAACAGACGCCTAGAACACTGTAATAAATAACGGAAGCAACCTTTTTAATGACACATAGTAGGGGAATATTTGGAACAGAAGATCTCCTTTTTGGGCTTTCACGAAAAAATAAAATAACTGCTTTAATAGATCCAATAGTATTTCGTATCACTGAAACATCTTTTAGATCATTAACTACAAGATTGAGTCTATGTGAGGTTCATTGAACAAGGGCGGCTTAAGGGTAAAAAGGTTAAGAGTTTTTGCCTGAACACCGTTTTCTTTTCCAGCTATTGTGGAGCACCCATCGTAACCTTGACCAAGCAGATTATTAGGGTGAAGGTAAATGATTTGCAATTTGAAAAATACAATCACATATCGTGGCAGCGTCTATATCTTTTAGCGGTGAAAATCCAGAGAATTCTTTAAGAATCATAGCCTTTTTACTAGATGTATCAACAAACCAGTGATAACTGTTCAGTTCCTAAAATATCTGCTTTCATCGATCGAGGATCTATGATCGAAAATTCAACAGCACTGTTGCCAGCTTTTACAATGTCTTCTCGCAGAGCTTGTCCAAAAAAGTTAATTAAATCATTCTGCGTTCGGTGTGATGTGTAACGTGCCTTTTCAGCAGGTGTATCAAAATGTTTTATTTAAAATACTGTCTCCTCCCTCAATTCTATACTCATAGTTGGACATTTCCTTTATCACTAATTTTTCCACGTAATGTCAAATCAATTGTTCCGCAAAATAGGATTGTAGAAATAATCATTTGTTCCGCAAAATAGGATTGTAGAAATAATAGGATACAGCTTCTTTCTGTTTTCTTCATTAACTCGTTTTATTGAACTATCTATCTGACAAAGAATAGTTTTTATTTAGATCTCGTATTGTTGATAAAAAGTGTTTAGCATCTTTTTGAGCTCCATGATATCATGCTGAGGTGATATGGTTTTTGGCACATTCAAAATGTTTATACTTTGTAAAAAGAATAAGTAATAAAGGCACCTTTAATTCCTCTATGAACTGGTTGTGGAAATAAAATATAAAATATACAAAAAGCACCTTTTAATTAGATGAATAAGAAGACCATGGAATAAACTGAAATAGCCAAGAATTCCTGAAATAACGTTTTCCATTTCCAGAAATGTCGCCTATAAAATCGTAGGACGAATGAGGCTGGTATGGATCAGTTAGCAAGCAAAACTTAAAATCAATACTTTTGAAGTACATTTTATAGAGTTTAATCTTATATTCTTATCTAGAATCTCCACTTTCAAGTTTTTCAGGTTCTGGTTTGAGCGTTACCGATAATGATAAACAAGCAACATCATCCGTTTTCGTTTTTTTTTTTGCAGATATTAGTTAAAGTTGTTTATTCAACATCAGGTGTCGACTGCTGTGTGACAGGTTTTAAAAATTTCCGAATATCCATGACACCTAAAAGTAAAAAAAAAGATTTACATTAAACTTTTATTACATTAAACATTTTCAGGTGAAGATTAAAAATTCTGAAAAAAGTCAAAAATTGAGAAACACTTTTCTAAAAGGGAGCCTTTCTAAAAGACCATTTTTTCAAAAATTTAGTTTTTTAACATTCGGATTCTTTATTGAAAAAGATCTTAAACAAATCTAACAATACTATTTTGAATAAAAAAAAATGAAATGTGAATAAAAAAAATATGCGAAAATTAAATACTTATTTAAATATAATAGTTTTTAAAGAATTCTTTGCCGTTTTAAAAAGAAAACTCACTATTAAACAACTAAAGGACGAATAACATACCGTTTTAGTGAAGTCAAATTGTTTGTCCGAATATCCATTCCATAATCACTTGCGTTTTAAAAAAATCTATTGTTTCTGTACAATGTTTCCGATTTCAATTCCACAATGCCTTGTCCTACTAAAAAATTGATTTTCAAAATACAAAATTTACGCCACTATTTCTCATTACGTTGTCAATAGTTTGAAAAAATTCTGGCTCGCTGAGTACCATCAAATTTTTTTAAAAATAAATTTTTTTTGTTTAAGATTTTATATAAAACAAATTTAATTTTCAAATAATTATTATAATTGTAAATTTCAAGTTATTACCACCTAACGCGTTATCTTTTGGGCTAAATAAACCACTAGAAAAAGAAAATGATTCAAAATTTGAAATTTCTATATCAAAAATCTCCACAATGTTTTTACTTTAACTGAAACAGTTTTGAAGTCTTGAGCAATATTTTTTTCCTTCTAAATAAAACTGACACATTATATTTTACAAATAAATAATTAATTACTTTCATTAAATATAAGTAATTAAGAATTTCGGAAATTTAATTTTTCCAAAACCATAACGAAACATCACTAAAATGTATTTTTTTACCGAAACCATATCGCCACAGTATCGAAAAATTTAGCAACAAACTTTATGGCATGCAGATCGGTAACAAACAAGAAACTTTTTTCTATATCGTCACTGAAAATGCAATCCTCGCAGTCGGAAAGTCACGTGGTTATGCAAAATAACAATAACGCAAGTCGTTACCATCTTGGATGGGGGAAAACAAATGATTAGTTGAGTTAATAAAGCAGGACAATTAGTACGAAAAAGTGATTTAAAGAGTTTAAAAAAATGAATATCGATTTACGAATATTTTGAAAAACTAGATTTTAACGCTGCAGAAAGATATATAAATAAATTTGCAATCCTTGGAATCAACCGATGTCTACACAAGTTCCTTGGAAATACTTTGAAAGATAATCAAACTGAATGGACATATAATTATTTATTAAAAAGTATAACATTTTTGTTCGAGGCTCTAGGCAAATATGAAACATTAGATGCTTAGAAATATTTTGGCTTAGGCTAGATGCAGGAAGTTTTTCACAAGCTCTAGTTTTGTTGTTTTGAAAACACAAGTTGTCTGACTTGAGCGTTTAAAATAACAAAACCATCTTAGTCACCAGAGTTGACTGAAAATAACAAAACCATCTTACAAAACATAAATATATATATATATGTATATATATATATATATATATATATATATATATATATATATATATATATATATATATATATATATATATATATATATATATATTTTACAGCCGTAGCGCAGTGGTAGCGCACTTGCCTCAGAAACGTTAGACCCGTGGCTCAAACCCCACCTCTGGACAAGTTTTGCGACATCGGTTGGGAAAGAGGCGTGAACTTCCCATTAAATGCTCTTCTGTGGTGTTCTGTGATAAGACCGTAAGGACTTCTTGGGGCACCTTAATCAACTTTAAAATATATATATATATATATATATATATATATATATATATATATATATATATTTATATATATATATATATATATATATATATATATATATAATTAATATATTATTTATATTTACACGTATATAAATATATGTATATATATATATATATATATATATATATATATATATATATATATATATATATATATATATATATATCAAAAATCACTTAAAGACACAACAACCCTTGTGCATTTTAAAGACTTTTATGTTATGCCATTGTTTTCGTATCATAACGAAAGTTTATTTTCCCCTAACTAAAATGATAGAAAGATTATGACGTATTTCCGACTGCGAGGATACCTCTTATGTAATCTTTTTGTAATTGTGATGATAAGTGGTTTTGCTTTCATATTCATAGCCAATGCAATTAAGTGTATTTGTCACATGACAATTAAGACCATCTCATTGATCAGACTGTTACAAGGTTTTGCAAGTACATGAGTACCACTTTATAAAAACGCCTCCTTCCTTATCGTGATGCGAAAATAATTCCAGAGGTCGTTTCGAACCTGGATCTCCTGCTTCTAAAGCAAGCGCTCAACCCACTGCGCCACGGCTGCACAGTTTCATTGACGATATTTATAAATGCAGGAAGGAACGAGGGAGGAGGGGTCCCCCCAATTTGCGGGCGCTCATGCATGTTAGGGATATAATATCTATAAAAGGTTTTTGTATTTTAGAAAAATCAAAAAAGATTAAAAAAAAACGAGCATGCTCTAAAGACCTCCCCCTTCCTCCCGCGGATTTTATATGTATTGCGTCACAACATGGCGCTAGGCGCTTTTTTATGACGGGGTGAACTAAAATCTGCCACTGAATTGTAACATTTATTTCAATATCAAGTTCAGTTTCCTAATTAGAATCAGAAAATATATCACTTAGTAAATAGGTCATACCATGACCTACTTTATTTATACGGCCGGATATTTTGTATTTTGAAGAAAAAAATAGAAGACCAGTTTTTAAAATCGTAATGTTTCAAAAACTTAATACGTTTTGAACATTTTCAAAATTATTTTACTTTCTAAATTTAAAAAGTCCACAAAAGTAGTATATATTCATAGTTTTAGATATTAAACGAACATTTATTAAGAAATAAATAAAGAGTCTTTATTTAAAATTTAGAATTAGTAAAAATAGTGTAAGAAACAAGAACAGTTATAAAAAATATTTAAATGTTTTTCTTTTTTCATTAAAAAATAAAATAATTGTATTATATATAATTTATCAAATTTTCTCTTTTTAAAATTTTTTTACATGATCAACAGCTACTTTGCTGGTAAAGATAATTCTTTTATTGTTAAGAAAAATGTTGACAACAATTATTACAGCAAGTTTTATCCCAGTTTTCTCATGCATAGGACAAGAAAGTCTGAAAAGAGTCATAAAAGTGGTTTAACAAATATTCTAAAGCTTGTCGTGCATGTAAACTAAATTTCTTTATTTTGCTATGAGAGTAGTCAATCATAGCAAAGGATGTGCAAACATAATCCCAAGATGATGAAGGAATGAGACCACCCCTAGAAATAATTTTTAAATAAGTATGATCAGGATTGCTTTCATCAATATTGACACAACATAAAAATTCTTTACGACATGTACCAAAACGTTTTTTAAGTTTCTTTGCTATATAACAAGTAATATGAGCACCTACTTCCTTACTTTCTGGTGCAAGTATCATGATTTCTGGAGTACACTGACCTTTATCAATATCAAGAAGAAAATTTTTCAAATTATTTTCTGACTTAGGAGGCACTTTTAAACTATCATCAAAGTTAATACTTTCTTTAACTATACTTTTGATTTTGATTATTTTTTCAGAAATAGTGACATCTTTTAAACCCACCAAAAATCATCCAACGCTCATTTGTCTATACTGCCCAAATCTCTTTTCTAATGGGTCACTTTGAAATCTCGCAGTTAAAACAAAGTGATATCCATCATTAAGCAAGTCCTCGATCAATGACGCATGACTATTAAGTGTTCTTTTTAGTGCTGTAGCTGTCTGAACACTTAAAGTAAACTTCTCACAGTTTGGTATCTTTTGTGATTGCCAAACTTCAATCCAATGTGTAATTTCCTGAAGAAATTCAGGTTTTTTATCACCAGAAACAACTGCATTACCTAAAATATTACATGTTGAATACTGACATTTAGAATTTGATAAAACCCACCACTTGTTAAATGTAAGAAAATCTGCACTACTTTTAAGATCAGGAAAATATGAATGAATCGCTGCAGATGTAGTTTCATCGAAAATTGCAAGTGCTAAAGAAACATTTTGTTTATAATTGCCAAGATGTAACACTTTCATTGTTATTTTTGGTGCTTTACGCAAACCAGCATCAAGAGAGAGGTCTTTCTCATAGATATTGTGGAAAGTACTCCATTTAATTTCTCCCCCACATACAATTATAGGATCTTTAAATCCAATAAAGTTAAAATCTGGAAATAAAAATCTTTTGCAATTTAACAAATTATTTCTGATACTTTTAATAAGATATACAACATCAAAACAGAGGTAAATTTTTTTAAGATTGTAAAAAAAAAAAAATCTTTGGCTTGTTAATTCAATGCACAAAGGATTTTTTTAAAACAAGAAACATTAACCGAATGGTTGTCACACACAATAACTCTAACATTAAATTCACATTCAGTTAAAATATGAAGAAATTCAAAAATTTCTTTTTTCAACCATTCAGCATTGATTGTTTTTTCAGGAGACGTTTTGATCACATATGGAATGTTTTGTTTCAGGCCAAACACTATAAAACAAACTATTCCCCCATACATTTCTCCAGACTCATCACTACCAATTATCTCTCCAGCAAAATACTCCTAACATTTTTGCAAGTACATTTCATAAAAAATCAAAAAAAATGTCTTGAGATATCTTACCTTCTAATTTTAAACATTTTGCACAACTTAGAGCATCAATATTTCCACTAGTTATTTCTTTAAGTAATGATAATAATGTAAAAACAATTCTTCACGCAAAAGTTGGTATGACTGCATAGAAGTATATCGTAATATCAGTGAATACTTTATAATAATGGCTGAATAAATAAGTTTTTTCATATATTTAATTTGTTGTAATTCAGTCAATACAGAATGAAAATTGTTTGGCTTGTGATTTAATGTAGGTAGGAAAATTATGAAGCATACTTTTACAAGATAAACGACAATCTCTTCCTTGACAAAACCACTGAGGCAATGGCAGAGGTGAACCTTTGTAAAATAATTTAACATGCATCTCATTGTTTACACGAAAGCACTCTGTAACCTTTGGAATAGATAAAGTACTATGACTCAATTTATAAAAAATTACATGATCATCATACTTCAAGAATGAAAAACCATCTGGAGCAAAACTTTCAGTAATATCGTTAAAGGGATCCCAAACTCCCAACACATGTTGTGTTCATATTAAAGATAATGTTAAAAAAAAAGGTTTGAACCAAATTTTTTTGATTAAAAATAAATAATGAATGCATACCGAGAAAAACAAATGTTGTTGTTTTTGCCGAAGCTCGTCTTCTCCATTTTTTCAACTAATTGGAGTCTTCAAATTATGCGTCGCAATCTACAGACTTTGGCAATTCCTTTGAAGCGCGTTTAATTCATAAAAGTTTTAGTATTTGACGTCACGGTAAAAGAAACTCTGGAAATATTTTTATTTATTTTTAGTCGAAGTTTTTTTGGTTATTTGTTTAGTTTTTTTTTTTTTCTACTTTTAATATTTAAAAAGATATTAAAAACCTTAAATCTTTTATGCTCGTTCGTTGCTATAAATTGTTATTGCGCCATATATTTAATGTTTATAAATTATGAATATTTATTATCTCAAAAATTGTTTTACATTAATTACCCGTATAAAATTAGTAACAGCTTTTTTATTTGGTTAGACGATATTTCGTTTCAATTTGCTTTGCATGAAGTTCGGAAAGTCAAACGAAAAAAATTAGTTTGAATAATCACGTCGAAATATATTTAAAACAAATTATTTTAATGACGGGGGTTCTAAAGTTTTTTATAACAAATGTAGGTAAAAAAATAAATAACTAAAAAAAAAGTTCAGTATTAAACACCATTTCTTTATTATATTGCAACTGTAAATATTGAATTATTAACTTGAACTAAATTTACTTATTATTTAGAACGACTAAGCAATAAAAATAAAATGCCTCTAAAATTATGCGAGATTGTGTTGTTTATTTGATAACTGTTGTTGGTAATGTTGTTTATGTTGATTATTTTCATAAATATCAAAATAGTTCCAGATTAATCTGTTCGTTGCTTTGCTCATTGTTGATTTATTTCTAATTTAGTTTTATCTTAAACTATAATTATATATTAAAAAATAAAAGTTTTTATTTCATCGGGCGCTTTTTTTATAAAAGAGAAAGAAAAGTTTCGCGCAATTAAACTTTGAATGAATAAGAGTTGTAAAGAATATATATTTTTTTTGCGTCATTCGTTCTTTTTTTAGATGAGAGAAATAAAAGTTTAATAGTTTAATTTTCTTTGAATAAATGAGAATTGGAAGAGAAAATTGCTTGAAAATTTGTATTTGTTAATTGTGTTTTTAAAAATTTTTAATTTTTCATGTTAAGAAACAAATGCCAATTACGACACAAATTTGGAAATACCAAATATAATTCTATATATGTCAAATATAATTCTATATATATTCTAAATATGTTTTTTAATGCGCGTTATGACATTTTAACAATTTAAATTACCATCTATCTTGAATTATTGCCTTTAATTAATGTGTTAATTATTGCATTATTTAATAATAATTTGTCCGTATTTTGGTTAAATATTAGTTGTATAAAACGGGCAAAAATATACAAACTTCATGTTTTTTATTTGATGGTTATAAAATATTGAACAGTAAACTTATAATCAAGATTTATATTGCCGACTTGTGTTGCAATTAATTGCACTTTTAATGCAAAATCAGGATCTCACATATCCTTTCACGAATTTTTATATCTGATACTACTGTCAAGTGTTAAAAAAAAAGTACAAAAATACACTAAACTATTGTTTAGTGTATTCTTGTATTTTTTTTCATAATCTTAACAGGTTCTAATTGGTATGGAGTTGCTGACATTTTAAAAATTTGATTATCAAAAATCAAATGTAAAATAAAATGGTATTTCCTTTTTATCCGTATTCAATTCAGTAAATTTAGCAATTTAAATTAAATCAGCGTGATCAAAAAAATTAAATATCTCTAATTAATACTGTTAGTTTATGAAAGTAATTGTTAATAAAAACTTTTTTTCAACAAGAAAACAAAAAATTATCATAGCGTAAAAATAACCAGAGAAGTTAGAAAATAGTTCCCATTGTTTAAATAAAAATAATTAAGAATCAGAATATATAATACTGCGCTCTCTTGCGCTAAAACAAGAAACCGTATATAAAACGTTCTATACAATGTAAATTACTCGTATGAAAATCATGAGATTGGTAAGTAAAGCTTTAATATTTGTTTTAATTTAAATAATTAAAGAAATATAAGTAAGATATATAAATCTAAAAATTATTAAGATATCTGTAAAAAATAAGTTGCTCCTATAAAATAAAAATAATTTATCATTTTTTCTTTTTACAAATTTTTTTTTGCGATGTTTAGAAAAATAATACAAATAAATTTGTTTTGCTGTATGTTAAAAAATACTACAGTAGAAAAACGCAGCTTAGTATAATTACACTTTTCTTTTGTTAAAAGTCTACCTTGACGTCAAATAACTTTTATGAATTAAACGCGCTTCAAAGGAATTGCCAAAGTCTGTAGATTGCGACGCATAATTTAAAGACTCCAATTAGTTGAAAAAATGGAGAAGACGAGCTTCGGCAAAAACAACAACATTTGTTTTTCTCGGTATGCATTCATTATTTATTTTTAATCAAAAAAATTTGGTTCAAACCTTTTTTTTTAACATTATCTTTAATATGAACACAACATGTGTTGGGAGTTTGGGATCCCTTTAAAGCTATTAATCAAATCATTCAATAAAAACTGTTCACATTTATCTCACTAAAATAATCTTTTAGTTGGTGATTTTATTAACGAATTAGAAGACTTTATAAGTTGTGATGAACTTTTTTCAGTCAAATTTGTGCAGTCAAAAATAGTTGGAATAGACTTTAATTTTTTTATTAATCTAAAACGCTGATTCTTGTTACCTTTCTTATAATATTTATTTTCAAAATGTTTAATGCATATAACGGAAGAATTAGTAGGTGTCACATCTTTTCAATTTACAATTTTAATCCAATTTTTTTTTAAGCATTTTTTGGAAAAGAAAATGCTACTGTAGATACTTCACCATAATTATAATAATTTGAACGACAATTTACAACGCAACATTTGTTAACCATCTTTTTGAACTTTAAAAGCCGCTTTCTTAAAAACACTTTTGGGGTATTTAGTTACGTCATAAATTACGTCATAAATTACGTCACACAATTTTTGACCGTTTTTGATCCCCCCCCCCCCTCGTCACAAAATCGTAACACTAAAGAAGCAATTCGTCACAAAACCACCAACCCCAGCCCCCCCCCCCCCCGTTATAGCGTGACGTAATTTATGGACGACTCCTTTCCAGAAATCAGGCCTTCTATTTTTTTCTTCAAAATGCAAAATATCCAGCCGTTTAAATAAAGTAGGCCATGGTCATACTCATTTTCTTGCTCCATAGTAGAAACGTTGTTTTGTAAAACTAATTTTGTAACGTTTTAAAAAACGTTGTTTTATAATACGTTGTAAAACTTATGTACGGCTAATTAAATGCCGTGTGCTAGACATAATTGACATTGAATCTGTGAAACCTGTCCAAACCTTTTATTACTGCACCTTCATCAGTCGCATCTACTTATCGCTCAGTTTGAGATTCATAAACTCTTTTTTTCATATTTTCTCCATAGTTTCTTCGTACGTATTTTTTGCATTTGGAGATTTAGAAATACTTTCAAAACCTTTAGCTTGTCGTAAGCTGCAAAGATCAGTTGAAGAACTAAATTTTGCAAATGGAAACTATTCTTAGTAACTATGCAAGAAACAATTGCAGAAAATGATTGACTGGTTTTGTTATTAAAATATAATATAAATTGGTTTATATTTGTTGAGTCTTTTATAAAAATTTTTATTTCGGATCTTGTACCATTATTAGCACCTTTTTTTTTTACTATATATATATTTGGTGAGTACTTTTTTTTATTATTCAGTATCCTGAAGACCAAGAACAAAAGTTTTGAAATGGATACATTCTTTGTTACATGTAGAACAATAATAGCTCAAAGTGTTTTCATTAGTTTTATTTTTTTATTAGTTATTTTTGTTTAAAAAAAAAGCACAAGTATGCCATCATAGGCAACTACTGCTCTTCTGATGGCATAGGGGAGGATGGAGTTGGTTAGCATCAAGGGTAATTTGACAATTTCATTTGACCTTAAAGTCTTCCCTCAGAAATGCCAGAAACTACGCGTAATTCTCCTAATTAACTCTTCGTGCTACACAGCATCAGTCAAATTTTGCGCATGCGCATAAGAGATATTGCGTTTTATGTGTTTTTTAAACCATAAATTTTTTTGTGAAGTAAAAATTCTTTTTTACTTAAATAACAAGTATGTTATTTTTATGAAAAAATTTTTTTTTCTCTACTCTCAATATTGCAACATACCTAACTCGTGATAGGAAGAAGTCATCATTTTAATTTAAACAAGCTTTGTGTCTTGTTCAAAAGATAAAATTCAAGTAAGTATTCCACTAAATGTACAAAACTTGTAAATAAAATGCATAAAAATTTTATTTCTGCACAGGTAATATTAAAATCACAATTTTAAATATTTAAAGGGATTAAAAATACAACAGCACATCCCAAAACCGATATTTCTTTATTATAAAAGCAATATTTATGCATAAAAGACGTATTTTTACTAAAACTAATATAAAGTCAGTATAGACAGGTTGGTCTAATCACTTTTTTTCCATAACCAATATTTATTAAAATATGACTGGTATGTCATCATAGGCGCTATGCCATCATAGGCGCCTTTCCCCTATATATTTGCACCCAACAAAGTTACAAACAACAGTCTTTGTCAAGCATGAAATATTCATGCTTAGGGTTAACATACGTCCCTGGATCTGTCCCTACTTTTTTAATTAAAAATTTTATCCAGGGAAGTTTCCTCAACTAAAAATGTTCGGATTTTCACTTAAAACTCACCAAATAGGTTTTACTTTTAAGCAAAGTATTTTTGTAAACCAAAGCTTTAACGCGTGTATTAAGCGTTATCAAAGTTTCTTTTTATGACGGTGTAGCGGGAAATTAAGACCCCAGGAAATTTAAACTTCAGACTTTTGTTTTCCCGACGTCATGGATCATAATTTTCCGGGAAATTATGATTGGAGCGGAAAATTAATTCAAAAAAATATGACTTACTTACTTACAAATCGCGAAAAAAATATACAAAGTCATTCAATTATAAATTAAAGTCGATTTGAGCGCAAAAACATGTGAAAATAAAACGTTATGTAACTTTTTATTTTAATAAACAATTTTCACAAATAAACACACGAGTGCTGCTTCATAGCCAAGGAAAGAAAACACTTTGATTGAGATAAAAGAATATCTTAAAAATGAAACATAATCCTCTACTATACTTACACGTGATTATGAATCGAAATCAATTTTCAAAGAGCAACAAAACGTTTTGAAGTAAAATACAATTACTTTGTTATTAAAAATAAGGAATGCCTAATGAAAATTATTGGATTCTGAACACTCCAAAGCAAAGTCCTCTCATAGAGGGAAAAACACTAGATATGACAAGATTGCACAACGATTTTCTGGCATAATATTACTGCTGATATCAGCAAAAATATAAAGAGTTGCGAAAAGTTCAATAACCGGTGCAATAACCGGTGACCTAAAGTTTTTTTTTTTTAATTTATTTGTTATTTAGGTGCCCCAAGAAGACCTAACGGTCTTTTCACAGAGCACCACGGAAGTGCATTTAACCAGGAAGTTCACGCCTCCTTCCGTACGGTGATGCGAAATATGTCCAGAGCTCATTTCGAGCCTAGATCTCCTGCTTATAAAGCAAGCGCTCTAACCACTGCGCCACGGCCGCACAAAGTCTCCAAAAGTAGGTCGGGAATTCGTAAATGAGGTATGCAAACAACTACATAACTGGGTAGAACAGAAAGTTACGTTTGCTTATCACCCGCAGGGGAATGGATTGGTAGAACGTCAACACCGAACAATAAAGAATTTTTTGATAAAGGTTTTGGAAGGAAATCCTGAAATGTGGTCGCAAATTATCGAGGGTATTCTTTTCGCTCATTGCGTTTGTCAACATTCTTCTACCCTCCTCTCCATTTATGCTGATATATAACCGCGAGCCAGTTTTGCCAATTAATATGGAGCATAACCTAGTAAAGGATGAAAGCAATAAACAAGAATACAGAGAAGGAGATGCAGATGAAGAGCAGCCATTTAATCTTAAATATTTTGACGCCGTCTTTTCATTAGCAAATGAAAGTCAGAACAAAAGTTCCCAATAAAGCAGCTGAAAATATTAACTCTGCGCAGAAAAAACAAAAACCAGATTATGATCGTAGAGAATTGTCAAAAATGGAAATAAAGGTTGATGAAATTGTGTTATTAAAAAACGACAAAAGATTTGATCGGAAGGGTGAGAAGTTTTCACAAAAATGGCTTAGTCCTTACACTGTTATAAACATGTCTAAAAAAGAAGTTGCGACTTTAAAAAAATGCATCGGGATTGAAATTTTACCGTGACATCGGTGTAGTTGATAACGTAAATATAAAAAAAAAATTAATCGAAAATTGTGAGTTCGAATTTTAAAGCTTTATTACATGTTAAAACTATTAGCGTGGATTCTATATTTTGTTTTTTTGTCAAAGTTGTTGATTCAAAAATTGTATTCAATCTTTATACGGTTTTATATACAAAGTTTTTTAGGGATTATATTGAATGTAACTAAATATAAGTTGAATATTATATATTCAATTTTGAATTGTTTGTTTTATAATTTTATATTATTAGTAAAATGTAGTTAAAATGGATAAAGAGGTTAAAACGTGGATAAAAGTGGTTACTTTTAACAGTTTTTACATTAATCATAAAATTCAATGTCTTGTCTCAATAATTTCTTGATGTTTTTATCCTTTTTTTTTCTTTCCGATATATAGACAGAAAAATCATGTAATTTTATTATACTTTTTTTCTTCTTGAATCTTAATTTTGATAAAGTATCCAAAGTAAACTCTGTGATGGTGCTCTTTGGACAAAGTTTGTCTGTTAAAGAATAGAGCAATTTCTGTATGTTTATAATTAGACATAACACTAATGTTGGTTGAGGTTAAGTACGAATCAAAGTGAACTTGAGCAGTTATTATATTTGATGATAAAGTAGAACCAATATTTACAAAAAACTAATAAAGTGTTTTAGCCGCTACGGATTTATTTAAAATGCGATTATTATTTGTTTTAAGAATTTCATTATAAAAATATCTGTATAAATATTTTTTCTGATTACCTCCTTAATAATATGCCACTTATTGAATCATTTTTGTGTTTTGTTAATTGTTCAGAATAGTAATTTTTTTTAAAGCGCTTTAAAATAGCCGTTTATATTTTTTATAATTAGTTCCATTTTTAAGAGTTTTTTTTATAATTAACTTATATGAACGTTTTTTTTTTTTTTGAAGGTTTAAGAATACCCCTAGTGGTCGAAGGGTTTAAAAGTGTTTTTGTTTTAAATACTTTAGCAACTTCTGGGAATACCTTGTTATAAAGATTAAAAAATTCAGTTAGAAATTTGAATTCGAATACAATGCTAATTAAATTTAATTAGAATATTCACGAATTTATTTTGTGTTATTGTATAGGTTAACTACTATTTTGTGTTATTGTATGGGTTAAGTTTTGTAATACAAAAAAAGCTGCTATTATGTTGTTATTGTTGTTCAAAGCTTACCTCTATATTCTTAACATACCTCTCGATTGTATATTTGTCTTAGATTGGCGAATAACTCCTGCTTCTGCTCCTTGAGGAATCCTGCTTAGGTTAACTGCAGGCACTAAGCCATCATAATCTTCATCTGCATCACGTTTCAACCTAAAAGTTTGTTTTGCTAAACCGTTCATTAAACCTTAAACATTTCATAACAATATTCATAGTTTCAGAAGACTCTGATATCAACTGGTATTTGAGTCTTAATAAAACTTTGATAGAACTTAGATAAGTAAACTTAGATAGTAATTGATCTTTTAGATAACTACAAATACATTAAATAAGACGGATTACAAAAAATATAAATAAAACATTAAACAAACATTAAACAAGACTGATTATAAAAAAAATAAGCTTAACATTAAACAAACCTAACATTCCACCAACCATCTGAATACTTTACTAATACAAACACAATATCTCCCAAAGTCAAAGACAACTCGTCAGGTTGTTCCGCTTTATAAGTTTTTATGCAAAAAAACTTTTCTTCTAATTTTGCAAAAAAAAATAAAAAAATAATAATTGTTAAACTATTTATATAAAATTATGGACACTATATATACTTTGTTTAATTAAATAAGTAACTGTAGGGGAGACTAAGGCAAGTTGGCCCGCTTTTTTTTCCTTGATATATAACTTTTTAGCTTTTTATTTTTTAATTTTTATTTTTTTTTTTGGGAAAAGGTTGACTAGTGTCTAGACTATCCGGAAAAAAAATTAATAAAAGTTCATAAAAGGTTTTCAATACATTTAAAACTATTTTTGTTAGGTCATGTCGGGTGGGCCAACCTACCCCGTTATCAGGGTAGGTTGGCCCAAGGATTGGGGCAGGTTGGCCAACATACAACTTATGACTTTGAGGTGGGAAAACGCTCATTAAGCAAAAACAACTTTACAATTTGATGAAAGAAACAACTTTATAACTTGATAAAACAAATTTGAAACAACTATAAAACAATAAACTACAAAAAAATAAAGTAAAAAGAAAATATAACAATAACATTTTATTTAACAACAGTAAAAACATTTATAATCTAACTCTTTGCATCTTTTTCTACGCAACTCACATGGGCCCAACACTGACAGCCTGAACACTGTATCCACACAGCACCTGGAAGGCTGTTTGAAAACGGTTTAAAGCAACTAAGACACAAGACATCTTCCTCATTATCATCTTTGTTTTTCTTGTTGCGTTTTTCTTTTACAGGTTACTGGCAAAAATCTTTTTTTTTTTTTAGAGTAACCTGGACCGGCTTCTTTGATAGAAAATAGTTTTTTATTTTTTGAACCTTTCTGTTTTTTTTACTTTTGCTGCTTTCTGTTCCTGTTGCTAGGCTATTTTAACTGGTGTATCCGTTAATATAGCAGAAATTCGTTTCCAATTTCTGAGCATTGTTTTTTCTAGGCTGAGCTTTTTCAAAAGGCCTCACTTCTTTAGGAGATGGTATAAGTGAAGAGTTTGGAGTAACACCTGATGTGCTGTCTAAAATTTGGAAAATTTCCTTTCTTAGATGTTGATTCCTTTGAATTAAAGTTTTTGAAATTTTTTTTGTTTACATTCCACAGATGAAACTTTGTTTGTTTAGACATGCTAAAATCCACAGATGACATTTTAGTGCTTATCTGTTATCTATCTGTTAAATATGATGGCAAAAAATAACTTTCTGAAAAAATATCTCTGTTAAATGGATAAATACCTGTTGCTTGGAAACTACTAATTATGTTCCTTGGAGTTATAGCATTAGGAAGTGCTGTTTTTACTAGACCAGGTATGTTATAGATAGTCATAGGTCGTTTGTTTATAGTAACCCATGCATCACATGCTGAGTTCACAAATTTTTTAAAAGGACGATAAACACTTCTATCTAATGGCTGCAATTTATGACTACAGTGTGCTGGAAAAGATAAATGTGTGATACCATTTTCTTTACAAAAGTCAAGTACTGCTGCATCAAGATGAGAGCTGTGGTTGTCAATTAATACCAGACAAGGGCGATCATTGGAACAACGTGCATGGATAGAAAAATGTTTGATATATTTAAGCAAATTTGTCTCTGTCATCCATCCTGAAGAATGTGCTGATCCATCACACCCTATTGGTCCATCACGAATAAAGTGAGATTTAAAATTAACTCTGGGAAAGATAAAATATGAAGGTATGCTATTGCCAATTGCACTAACTGCCAAAGCCATAGTCATTAATGCTCCGCTTTCTGCTGACCTATCTGGCGAAAGCCTCTAAATATAAAATATATATTACCATTAGACATAAACATTAAAATCTCATTTTAATGTTTATGTCGCTTTTTTAAGTTGAAAAGTATCATTTTAACACATTTGGACTACTTTAGTAAAACTTAAAAATTCTGAACAAATCCGTGGCTAGGATACCCCACACACCCCAATCGGAGAGAAGGGGGCAGCGAATTTAGGGGGACCATTTTCACGGCACTGACTCTTAATGTAGTTTTTTAACAATACTTTGGTTCAATTAACAGATTATTTAGTTCATTAGTATCATTGATGTAGGGAAGATCGGGGCACGTTGGCCCACGGGGTAGGTTGACCCATTCGAGTTTATTCAAAGACTAGACGTTTGGTAGTAATTCAATCCTTTTTCCAAAAAAAATCATACTTATTGGACCATATTTGATTGTGTGGGGCCGTTTTAACAATTTTTAATACATCAAATTAAATTTTAAACAACTTGTTTAACGTGTTTATACTCACTGACGTTTGACAGTACAGCATTATTCAAGTGCTATATTTAAAGCTTATAGTGTAAGGATTAATTTAGTATATAATGTTCCACAAAATTAATTAAAATATTTTAATGAATGATAGACTGTAAAATTTCTCTTTTCCCCTCATGATGTCGTCTTTTCAATGAATGTATAACGTCTTTTTCCTGATTTTTGTATGATAGACTTTAACGTGCTTTGTTTAAAAAAGAACCACGAGGTCTTTCTTAACTTTTAACAAGATATGTAAGTAGTACTTTGTTTTTTAAAGCATTTACATTTTTTAATTTAAATCTTTTACATTTTGGTTTATATTTAGTTAACTTTTTTTTAGCTTTGTCATTTATATATGTTTTTTACTTATATGAATTTTTTAGTTTTTTTAAGGTGGATCCATGGTAAAAAAACTAAAATCTTTAATATTCATGATTTTTTTTTTTTTAATTAAAATCTGAACAATAAATGTTAATGTAATAATAAAAAAATTAAAAAAAATAAAAAAAGCAACTTTAAAATGCTGAATCAGCATAAAAATACAAAAAAAGTGAGTTATTTAGAACAACTGATGCTTAAAAAGTACTCATGCTATCAAGCTAAAAAAATTATAAATTGGAGAAAACGCATTGATAAAGTACCTGAAGCAGGATCATTTTATATTTTTATGCCCTTTCATAATGGCTCCTAAATTAGTGAAAAATCCAAAAATTTGACTTAAAAGTGATAGAGGAATACATATATTTCAATTAAAAAAATACTTATTCTAAAGATCCTGCTTCAGGCACTACCTTAAAGTATAATAAAAAAGTCCTGAAAAATTGAACCTTTAATTATATGTGAATCTTGAGATAAAGTTATTCTAAAGAATAAAGAACGAAGAAAAATGCAAAATGAATTTAGTATTTAACAATTTCCAGCAGAATATGATTCTGAATCATCAGTTTCTTTTTCCATGTCTATGAAACCTTTTTGTACGAGCTCTTAGTTTTTTCCTCTGAGTAATTCGAGGTGCCTTACTTTTTTTGTTCATATTTTTTACCCTTGAATGGTCTATATTATGAGCTCCTGCAATGCTATATTTTCAAAATGTTAAGATGTTTAAATAACTTTCATATCCTAATAAACCATCATTATATGTTAAAACAGCTGATGCAACACATATTTCTAATGTTTGCTTTGAAAAAAAATTATTCTTTGGATATTTTTTCCATATAATTTGGTTAAAAGCTTCATTAGGATTTTGGGTTGTACCATCTAAGCATTTTGACAATAAATCGTCTGCACTAAGGTCAATAAAAATTGGTTCAACTATATGTTTTATAATGGTAGGAAAACTGGTACAGGCTTTTATAGCTATATACAGACTATTATATAATTTTATAGGGGATAAATATAAGGAATTGACTAACTGTTTTTGTTGCTATGCGCGTTGCTATGAACAATAATTGACATAAGAAGACAGATTTGCTGTTTTAAACAGTTGCTGTTTTAATGTAAAGAATGAATAAAAATCACTTTCTTATGAAGGATAGGTAGTTCATCTAATAAAAAAAAAATAATAAAAAAAAGATTTTTTTATTTTTTTTACCATGGATCCACCTTAACTTTTTTAAAATTCTTTTTACTTTTTAAAAGCTATTAAGACTTTACAGCAACCAGTTTTTGTTTCTTTAATTTGCTTGTTTCAGCTTTTCTGTTTACTTTATTAGCGATTCTGTTTGCTATACGTTTGTCTTAAAAAAATTTTATTTTGATTTCGTAATAACTTTTTTAGTAGATGTTTATTGTTTTTTTTTATTATTAAAGATGGAAACAATTATTAATTATAAAGATAAAAATAATGGTGGAAACTTCAATAATATTTACGAAGGTTTGTATCTACCTTTAAGTTGCCTCGATTTTATTTTCCATCTTTGCAGTTTCATTTTATCTATCTTCAATTTGTTTTTTTAGTGCTTAATTTTTTTTAAATAAATAACATAGAATTCGAAGTTTGAATTTCTTATTAAATTCAATACAGGTATATCTCCACCCAAGATTATATATATTTTAAGTTAGTTGAGTCGTATTTTATGTACGTAAACTAAAATGTGCATAAATTAAGAATTTTTTTTTTTTTTTATTTCTTTCTATAAACTTGAATAAAAAATATGAAAGTAAAAATTTAGCAAGATTTAAAAAAAAAAAGTCTATATTTTTATGCTTCGTTTTTTATCACGTTTTTTCAGATGAAAAATGCAGATACCGCAAGCAGTGACGGATCCAGGGAAGGGGTGGGGGTATGTTTCCCCCTCCCCTCCCCCACCACAATCTGAAAGTCTTAAAATATCTTAGATACCTTTTTTATACTTTATTTAGTTGACTAAAATATGGTACAAAATAAGAAAATTTTTAAACATCTCCCCCCCCCCCCCAAACCAAAAACTCCTATATCCATCACTGACCGCAAGCACAATAAAACGAGACAAAGTGGTACAAGAGAAGCTTTATTTACAAGATATTTACTTTAGTTTGTTGGGAGAAATTGGTCACAAACAAAAATTTAATTTTAAATGAATTTGTTATAATTCGTTAAAACTTTTAAACAACATATTTCACCAATAATAATTGTTTTAAAATTGTTAAAACTTTTAAACAACATGTTTCATCAATAATAATACTGTCAGACAATCAATACGGTTTTCGATCCTCTCGCTCTACGGCCGACTTGCTAACTGCTGTAACTAAAAGATTTTATCGTACATTAGATAAGGCGGTGAGGCTAGGGCTATTGCTCTCGACATATCTAAAGCTTTCGACAAAGTTTGGCATGCTGGTCTTCTCCATAAGCTTGCTTTATATGGTGTTTCTGGGAAAGTTTTTGAGATTATCAAATCATTTCTTTCTAACCGGTTTATTAAAGTCATCCTTGAAGGCCAACACTCTTCTTTGTTTCCAGTAACTTCTGGGGTTCCCCAAGGTTTCATCCTGGGCCCTTGTTTTGTTTCTTATATACATAAACGATCTTCCTGACAACCTTTCCTCTAAAGTAGCTCTTTTTGCTGATGACTCAACTTTATACTCCTGTCTTGACAAAAGTCTTCTCTTTTTGATCGCCTAGAACAAGCAGCTGATCTTGAATCCGATCTCACTTCAGTAATAGATTGGGGTTCACAGTGGCTTGTGAATTTCAACTCTAACAAAACCCAGTTGTTTACTGCAAACAACTACCGTAATATGGTCAACATTCCTATATTAATGAATGGCAATCCTCTTACTGAGTCCTCCTCTTTATGTCTTCTTGGATTATCGCTTACTGCTGACCTTTCATGGAAACCATATATACAATCGATTGCTAAATTAGCTTCTGCTAAGGTTGCTTCTCTTTATCGTGCTCGCCATTTCCTTACTTCTGATTCCATTCTCTACCTCTACAAAGCTCTTATTCGTCCTTGTATGGAATACTGTTGTCATATTTGGGCTGGTTCTTCTAACGATTCACTTTCTCTTCTTGACAAGGTCCAAAAACGCATTGTAAATGTTGTTGGACCTGGACTATCTGCTAAGCTTGAGCCTCTTTCCCATCGTCGTAAAGTTGCATCTCTTTCTCTTTTCTACAAATACTATCATGGTCACTGCTGAAAGGAGTTATCATCTCTAGTTCCATCAACTAAAACTCATTCTCGTTTTACTCGTCATTCAGCTAAGTCTCATTCGTTTACTGTATCTATCCCTGCATGCTCTAAAAACTTTTATTCATCTAGTTTTTTTCCCCGCACTTCAATCCTTTGGAACTCTCTCCCATCTTCATATTTTCCTGACTCAGACAACCTTCAACTTTTCAAGTCTTCTGTCAACCGTTTCCTTGCTCTATAACTGTTCTTTTTTTCCCCTAGTAACTCCCAACTTAATAGTGGTTGCTTGCAGCCTTGTTGGGAGTGAATGCAAATCTAAAAAAAAAAAAAATTGACATCATCAGGTATAAAAAATTAGTTACAATTTCTGTATATAAACGTCTTTTTTGGCTATATTAAAATTTTATTAGTTTTTACAATAGTTACCATAGTAACATTTTTTATAAAATAAGTAATTATCAAGAATTTTTACAAAAAATTGTATAAAAGGTTTGAATAAAAAAAAAATAATAATAATTAGGAAATAGAATAAAAAGTTTACTGACTAATTTAACCAGCTACACTAATATAAATTATAAGATCAACCTAAATAAGTGTAGCAAAAAAAAAGCAATAAATATATTTTATGTCACATATTATATTCGTTATTGAAGTAAATTAAAGTAGCATATTGTAAACAGATGGAAAAAGCACTTATTAAAACTCTGATTGACTGGGCCTTTAAAATCAACAGCAACTGGATAAGTTTTACCATCTATTCGCTGGTGGTTATTCCCTAACGTTTAATCTACACAAATTAATTATATTTTCAAAATTTTTATATTCTTTTACTGAAAATTTAAACCAACTTTAATTTAATGGAAAATAATTTGCATAGACTCAATAACTAATTAAATATGTAGATTTTCTGTTTTCACGGTTTTTGCATTCCATTTCAAAAAAAAAAAAAAAGGAAATAAAATTTAACTATTATAAATATATGAAATTAAATAAATACATATATGAAACTAAATAAATATATGAAACTAATATATGTATATATATATATATATATATATATATATATATATATATATATATATATATATATATATATATATATATATATATATATGTATATATATATATGTATATATATATATGTATATATATATATATATATATATATATATATATATATATATATATATATATATATATATATATATATATATATATATATGTATATATATATATATATATATATATATATGTATATATATATATATATATATATATATATATATATATATATATATATATATATATATATATATATATATATATATATATATATATATATATAAATTAGTAGAAAATCACTTAACAAAATTTTTTTTCATTTTACACTGTGTTTCATCAACAAAGACTCATCAGAAATGATGAGTCTTTGTTGATGAAACAAAGACTCATCAGCATTTCTGATGAGTCTTTGTTAATGAAACACAGTGTAAAATGAAAAAAAATTTTGTTAAGTGATTTTCTACTAATTTATAATTGCTCTGTTCTTCTAAGAAGATTGAGCACTCTATCTTGTAGAATACATTTTTTTAAAATTGTATAAATATATATATATATATATATATATATATATATATATATATATATATATATATATATATATATATATATATATATATATATATATATAATATATATATATATATGAAACTAAATAAATATACCCATTCCATAAATTGATTCTTCTATTATATCTCTTTTGTCACAACCAAGTGGTTCTAAAAATGAGCCTGGCGCCCATCCTTGCTCATTTTCAATGCTAACAAACCACCAACCATTATCACACTTTTCTATCACATCCACCACATCACCCATTTTCAACGCAACCTTCAATAAAATTTGTATTCTTAATTTCAAGAAGACATTATTTTTTTAAATTAAAAATTAAGTGTTTTTTAGGAAGTATTGGTATATTTTAGTTGGAAAAAGTAAACTCCAAGTTGAGAAATATTTCATTCAGTAAAATAAAGAGCTAAAGAATTTAAAAATGTAGTAAATGGTCTGTAATAATGATAACCTTGGAAGATTAACTCGTAAAAAAATGATCATAACCTCCTAGAATTAGAAGTGCTTTTTTCTTGTAGAAATCTTAAAAGGAAACTTTTTATGAGTTAATGGTGTAGAGCTCTCGTTTTGTAAGTGCAAAATTTATATTGCTTTCGCAACACAAAGATTGCATACAATTCATATTGTCGACATAATAGGTAGACATAAAAGTGGTAGTTCTAAGAACAGATTTTAGATTGTAGAGTTGTTAAGTGAAAATATAAAAGGATATAAAATATCCTTTTTATATTTTAGAATATAATAAAGAATAAAAAAAAAAATAGAGAGAAGTAGCGAGAACCGTTTTAAGTTGAAAAACTTTGAATTAAAAAATACAAACTGGCATAATCATCACTAGCATGACCAAAAGAAAATGTAACACCCTCCACCAATGAGAAGCCTGAATTGCTGACTTTGAAAGTCATATATTATATAAGTGTATTACTAGTAATAAAATGATGATTGCTCACATGATTAAATAAAAGTCAGAGAATAGCGATGGCATAAAGGTAAGAAAAACAATACAAAAGAAAAATTTATCTATAATAAAAAAATCAAAGCACTCTCAGGACTGAACGTTTATACTGTAATACTTGTCATGGTCTGTAAATTTAACTAAAAAACATTTCTGGTGATATACTGTAATACTTGTCATGGTCTATAAATTAAAAAATCTAGTAAAATATTAAAAAAAAAAATATTTTTTGCGCCACAGTAATAAGTTACTGATTTACAACATAAAAATTAAATTGTACAAAAGAGATACTACAAATATAAAACCCGTTGAAAATAATACGGTAAAAAGGTAAAGAGGTAAAAAATGTGGTGCTATTATAGTAAATTAGAACCAAGTAGTAGATGATAGTCCTCAGGAATGTCCTGCGATCACCAATAACATTTCAGGGAGTTCGAAACCTCCACTAATGCCACTCGTCAGGGGTGTGTTCTTGCAACAGATCTCACAGCCCGCGAAATTTACAAAAAAGTAAAATTTTAAAAAATTACAAAGTTTTGAGGTACAGTGTTCCAACCATTTAATACGAAAATAGAAAAATAGAAAATATCTTTTTAGCTAAATTTAAAATAGAATTGAACTATACGTCTTTATTTGACTTTATTTGACATGTCAAAGTATCAATTAGAGGGAAGAAATTGTCATGGTGGCCACAGTCCTGGAATGTCCTGGATTTTTACAAGTGTCCTGGAATGTCCTGGAAAATTTAATTTTTTAAAAAAATATTCTGAAATGTCCTGGAACTTTTATTTTTCTGAATCAAGTTAAAAAATTACTAGTAATATTGCAGTAATATTAAATTTTTTATGCAAAAAAAAAAATTATATAAATGGTTTGAATTTTGTTTTAAATAACAAGACATTACTATCTATGGTTTATTACTTAATCAAAGGGTTTTCTAAATTTTTAATAAAATATAGAAATATATATATATATGTTTTAAAAAAATATAGAAATATATATATATATATGTGTGTGTATATATTGTATCTATATGTACAACCCTCATATACCTATATATACAGCCCTTACCATAAAACATAGAAACGAGGTCGGTAACTTTTTGACGGCATCAAACATTTTTAAGTCGGCAGTTAAGTAGTAAACGACCCGGGTTGATATTTGACCGGGGCCGGGGCCAGGGCCGAGTTTGATAAAATATAGCCGGGGCGGGGTTTGTGACCGGGGCTGCATAAACATTTATACATCCTAAAGTATTTTTTTATTTAAAATTCATGCTATATTTTGTATATATATGCATATATAAACATCATTATGATCAGCATGATCATCATTATTATTATTATCATCACTATTATGATCATCATTATCACCATCATGATCATCATTATCATCATCATGATCAACATAAATATCATCATTATCATTATCATCAACAGCATAAAAGCGGAAAGCTTGACGATGATGATGACAATTATGATAATGATCATCATCATTATCATCATATTTATCATCATCTTTATCATCATCATCATCATCATCATCATCATCATCATCATCATCATCATCATCATCATCATCATCATCATCATCATCATCATCATCATCATCATCATCATCATCATCATCATCATCATAAGGCTTTAGCCTTCCTCTTTTAAGTTGTTTTTCCAATATAAACAATCTAGAGCATTTTTATTCCTAACTAAGCTCATTTATACAAAATGTAAGGCACTCTCTTCAAATTTTCTTACTTCTACCACAACTATTTTCTACTGAAGCTGCTACCACTCTTCATGTTGATACCTAAATTATTTGAAGAATATGCCTCCTTTTATTGTCTTGCTAGAGTCACACCACACATCCATCTGATTATCTTCTCTTTTGGCAAATACTACACCATATAAATACTAAAGTTTAAATGACAATGAAAGGATATTGTATAACAGCATCTAAACAAATAGCAAACAGATATGTTTATATCCATAATATGTGTGCAAAAAGTGCATTATGGAAGCTTTTATTGCTTCTTGAATGAAAGAAGCTTTTATTACTTCTATTCAGTTTTAAGTCAAGCCTCATTCTACTCCACATTTTTCAACATTAATTACTTTTTTCATCTTTTTTATAAAAACATCTCTTTTAAGAACAAATGTTCTTTTTATTATTGCAATAAGCTAATGTATAAATAAAGTCCTGTCTGATAATCTCTGTTATTCTCAGTGTACAAAATCTTGTATCTTATCTGAGATGTTAGGTTCAGAGACTTTGGTTAGTTTTCAACAGTGTCATTAACTAAAGTAAGTCTATTGTTTAATCTCTAATTTTTGGGTCTGATCTTTTTACTTTTGCCTAGAATAAAGCAGAGCTATTTACAAAGAAATCTTACTCTAATTTGACTCAACTGTCAGGAAGAGTATGGCCGTTATATTCGGCAAGAGTATGGCCGAATATAACGGCCATACTCTTCCTGACAGTTAAACAGATTAACCTGTTGTTAAACATTGAAATTACTCTGGCTTTCAATACTAAAATTAATTCTCAATTAAACACTTCTATAGTTTGTGCTTCAGGCAAAATTTCCATCATAGTCTTAAAAAGTGTTCTCCAGAACTCTTTTTAATTTTTTCTAAACTTTTAAAAAGTGCTAAATAAGTGGTTCCAATTTTTTAAAACTCTAGAAAACACTTTGACCTTTTCATGTATCCTACAATTATTCTTCACTCTGTTATTAATTTCTTATAAATTTTTATGTAAAGGTTTTAAGGTTTATTATTATTTTTTTCTAGCTGCAGTAGTAAAGTTATTCTTGAGGGCCTACCCTCTTATTTATTTCAAGTAACTTTAAGGGTACCACAAGGTTCTATATTTGCTCCTGTATTACTTCTTATCTACAATAACAATCTTAATGAAATCTAAATTGGTTCTATTTGCTGATGACTCAACATTATACTCTTGTCCTGACAAAAAATCGTTACTTTTTAATTGCTTAGAACAAGCAGCCAATTTTAAATCTGATCTTTTTTCTGTAACAGCCTAAGGCTTGCAGTGGCTTATGGACTTAAATTCTGGACTTTAAAATCCACAACTTTTATTAGACAACAAAACTCATTTATTTTCAAAAAAATTGAAAGTTTTACATCTAAAGTACCTCTATTAGCTAAGGACTCAATTTTATACTCTTGTTTTGACAAAAGATCTTCACTTTTTGATTGCTTAGCAACAAGCGCCGGTTTTTAATCTGATCTCTATTGCGTAACAGTCTAAGGCTTGAAGTGACTTGTGGACTTAAATTTTTTAAGGCAACAAAACTCATTTATATACTGCAAAAAAATATTGCAATATTGTTGGCATGCCTATATTGACAAATAATAACCCTTTTACTCTCAGACAAAGTCTAAAAGCACATTGTAAATGTAATTAGACGTGCTTTATCTGCCAAGCTTGAGGCACTCTGCCATTGTTATAAGGTTGCATTTCTTTCTTTTTCTACAAATACAATCATGGTTAATGCTCAAACGAGCTATCATCTCTATAACGATAAATCAGAACTCATTCTCGCTTGGCTATTTATTTAACAAGTTGCATCTTTTTAGTGTAATTGTTCCTTCATGCTATAAAATCTTTTTACAGAATGATAGTTAATCCAGTTTTTTTTCCTTGAACATCAAAAAACCTTATAACTCTTACCCAACTTCATTTTTTCTTTTTTTATACAACTTACAACTTTTTATGTCTTTAGTTATATATTTTCTAGTATTTTAACTGATTCTCTATTTTAAATTAACTCATTACTCAATAGTGGTTGCTTGAAACCTTGTTGGAAGTAAATTAGAGCTTAAAAATATATAAATGTATGCCAGTATTTAATAAATATTAAATATAAGCATAAAATTATAATACATTAGGTATTATAAATTTTTTTCTAGCCCCGGCTAACAACCCCTGCTAAATCTTATAATCTTACCTGGGCCGGGTTTGCAAAAGGTCTTATTTTTAGCCGAGGCCCCGGTCACTTACTACAGTTAAACCGACCTTAATTCCTAGGTCAGTATATATATACAATATATATATATATATATATACATATATGATAAAATAACTTTGTTAAATATATATATATATATATATATATATATACAGCCAAATTATTTTAAACTCTAATATTAACATAATATTCAATCAATATGAAAAAATTACATAATTGATAATATTCATTTAATAGGATATAAAATGTCCTGGAAAAACATAATTGATAATATTCATTTAATAGGATATAAAATGTCCTGGAAAATGCAAAAAAAAGTCCTGTAATGTCCTGGAAATTAATTTTAAAATTTTGTGGCCATCATGATTAGGCTAGTGGGTGAAATGAAGTGACCATATTAAGTGATCAACCAAGTAGAGTAATATGTAATTATTGCAAAGAGAGCATAATTAAAAAAGTAATGAGAGTTAAGATCCATTTTGATAAATTCAGATGTAAGAAAAGAGGAAGCGCTAATAATTCCACAAAAGTATTTAGTGATACATCAGTTTTAGAGTCAAGACCATCTACATCTGCAGCATCAAACAAGTCTAACCAGTCATAAGATAATGATCAAGATATTTATTACTTAAGCTTTATTAGTAAATCTTCCTCAATTGTTCATTTAACTGCAATGACAATGCAATGGCAAACATCCGTTTCTAAATTTGTTACTTCAACAACAAGTAATCAGAAAAATGAACTGGATTTGCAGGTTAAAAGGTTGTTTTTTTTCAAAAAATATACCATTCAACATAGTAGAAAATCTTGACTTGATTACCTAACTGTCTAAAGACCTGAGTGGAAGCCCCCAAATTGAAAACAGATATCTTCAGAACTCTTAGTAAAGGTAAATAAAGAAGTAATCAATATAATAAAATATGATCTTGATGATGTTTGTGCTGTTATCCTAATTCAAGATGATTGGAGTACATTTAGTAATGATTTTATAATTGCTCATAGTATCCAAGACGATACAAAGATGATATTTTACAGAAGTTTAAGAAAGCAATTATTCCTTATCATTTTCTGGACAATTTAACATATCTAAAATGTAAAGGTAACTATAAAATTGTAAAAAAATTAAAAACTTGCATCTGATCAAATTAAAATAAATTCTGATAAAAAATTTTCTTTTAAGTTTACTACTCATAACTTATTTATATAGAAAGAAATTTAGATAGAAGTCAAGAAGAAGCTGAGAAATGGCTGAGGAATGAAAGAACCTTAGATAGAAGTCAAGAAGAAGCTGAGAAATGGCTGAGGAATGAAAGAAATTTAGATAGAAGTCAAGAAGAAGCTGAGAAATGGCTGAGGAATGAAAGAACCTTGGATAGAAGTTAAGAAGAAAAAGCTGAGGAATGGTTAAATGAAGCCTAATTTAGGAATCAGGGTATTTAGGAAAATTAGGAATCTTTTAGGAAGAGGAAAAGCAAAATTGCTTGTACAAATTTACATACATCAAGGTCAAGATGAACAATTGGTGATGACTAAATTGTTAGATAACTTTGTTTTAAACCTTTAAGTTTGAATATTACTACTCCAAATAAAGTAAAATCTCATTAATGATTCACTAAACTTCTTGTTTTTAGAACAATTTTTGAGCAGCATCAAATCTTGAGTGTAAATGGAAACTAATTAATAAATAAAAAAATATTATAAATAAAAAATTTAAAACCAAAAACCCATTAAGTTGGGTTTTTGCTCTTGGGTTTTTGAGTGGGTTTTTGAGTTTGGGTTTTTGGATACCAACCCTGGATTCAATAAATCTTAGAAGTCCCAAATCATGGTGACTTAAAAATTTTTGCAGTATGCTGAATAGTATTTGATAAAATACTTTATTGTTTGATAGTGCAGTCAATTGGTTATTTATATATTTTTGTGCTATTTGGGGTAAAAGCATGAAACTTGGCCTTAATGTTGATTATATTAAAATAATCATTTTAAGACTCAGACCCACTTCCAAAATAGCTCCACCTGTTTCCATGGTAACTGGATCATGACTGTAGCGAAAAAAATCTTAAAAAATAGTAATTTATGCATCAATCGAAAGCTCATAAAAAACGCAATATATACACGATATGCTAAAAATACACGATATGTTAAAAATACACGATATGTTAAAAATACATGATATGTTAAAAATAAATCGGTAACGAGAGGCAGGGCTTTATAAATCTAAAAGCCAGGGGGTAAAAGCATAATATTTTTGTACCAAATAGTATATTTCAATTATAATTAAATGTTTTTATGACAAAAATAGTTTAACCTTTATAAAAATTGTAAAAAAATTTATAAATAATACTAAAACATTTTATTTTAATTTTTAATAAATAGTTAAAAACACTATGTTGTAGATCAAACATAGTGTTTTCAACAGTATTACCCCTTTAAATTTTAAATAAACTTTAAAAACCTGATATATTTAAATCTTTTGGTAAATTATTAATTTAACACTCACAATTGCATTTTTCAATTATAATTAAATGTTCTTTTGACACAAATAGTTTAATCTTAGTAAAAATAAAAAAATATAAAAAAAATTTCAAATACTAAAAAATTTAAGTTTAGTATTTAATAAATAGTTAAAAACACAATGTTACAGAACAAAAGTTATCCCCTGTAAAATCTGTTTTAATTAAAACATTTAGTAAACTATGAATTTAATGCCACAATAGCAAAGTGTGGCACATTTACAAAGACCTCTACAGCCATTCTCTATTTAGCAGACACATCGTATAAGTTCACTGCACATTTTGGAAGCTTCCGACATTGTCGTCCAAACAATTTCGTCTTTCATAATCCAACCCCACTCACATGATTAGGCAATGATGAATTCTTACACAATGATTGTGACCAGCAATACGAAGCCTGGTAAACAGCTCTAGAGATATGTAGTTGCAAAGCATCTTGCGTAGGGGGCATTGAGTCTGCTAAATGCCCTTTTTTTGAAAATAAGTCTTTTCTGCATTTATTAACACTACTGTAAAAACTTGTAGATTCATATAGTAGCACAATAAATCTTTCAATTAAGTGGAACATACTGATGATCTCTTCCATGAGGGACAATTTAAAAATGAATTGAAGACATAAGTGAATTAATTTTTTCCATATAGTGTATTTATATTTTTTTGGTCGCTTTTATTGAGCTTTTGATTGGTGTATAAATTATTATATTTAGAAAAAATAAAATTTTGTTGCTATGGACAGGTGCTAGTTTCCAGGAAACCATCTATGGTGATTTTGAAGTGGGTCTGAGTCTTAAAACGAATGTTTTAACCTTATCAACATGTCCACCGAACGTCATGCATTTACTCTAAATAGTACAAAGTTTGCACCAATTGACTGCACTATGAGTTATTTGTGAAAATGCTTTGTTGTTTGTGTTCTTTGAGAAAATACTTTGTTGTTTGAGTTATTTGAGAGAATACTTTGTTGTTTGCGTTATTTGAGAAAATACTTGACAAAATAAAAGTAGTTAACAACTTTCTAACCTGATTTCGTTCGGTTTTTTCAAAACTTTCTATAGCAATATACTGTTCTAAAGGACTTGGATCAAATGTGTTGTGTGCTGTTTGTTCATTTTTAATAGCCATATCTTCGCTAATGAAAAAAAAAAAAACATTAAATTTTTTGGTATATCTATTGTTTAGTATGAATTTTAACTTTCCATTATAAGTCTTTTTTTATAAGTCATACATACAATTCATTAATCTAAATATAAATAGCGCAATGAATATTATTATTATTATTAGTTTCATTTCACTTTTGTTTTTAAGGTTGTTTCTAGGCTTTTCTATACGCGGTTATATATTCCACAGGGTCTTTCAAGCAAGGTCTTCAAGCAAATTAGAGCTAATATATATTTTTAGTTTAAGAAGAATTGATGTGCTTCATTGTTTAAAAACTAAAATAAAAATTTAAATAATCGTTTGTTTGTTGTTGGTTGCTCTTATTTTTCTAATTTTTATTACCTTTTTTCATTTTCAGAAGAAGTTAGAACTAAAATGATTGGTAAAATAGTTTTTTTAGTACAATATTTCTTTTTTAGTAAACTGCTTCAGTTTTGTTGTTAGTCTTTTTAGAAAATTTTAAGAAAGTGTTGTTTTATTTTTTAGAGCAGTTAAAAGAAGCTGATGGCTTTTTTAGTAAGTTCAATTCAATTTCTTTTTAATAGATCAAGATTATTTTTTGTAAAAAGAATAATGAGAATACAATTTTATTTATGTATTTAATATGAAAAGTTAAATAAAATAAGACTGTTATTTGTGGTCATGTAAGTTTATATACATAAGTTTGCATTTATTTCAGTCTATTTTATATTTCTCTATATCTATGTGTATATTTTCTCTTAGGAAAAATAATTAGTATTAGGAAAACTAAAATAAATTCTTCTGGAATTTGTTAAAGGAACGTTGTGTTAGGCTTCATTTTAAGGTATCTGAATATTTATTTATTTATTAGAAACTTTGAATTTTGTTCTTAAATGGTTTCATCTTTTAGATAAATATATACTGACTGACATAACTTCATTTTTATTAACAAGGTTGTACATTTTCATAGTCTGCATTCTTTGTTACATTAAAAATAATTGATGCTAATAAATGTTTTTTTATAGTTGTTAAAAGTTTGCATATATGTTTATATTATGCTCAAAGTTAAAAAGTTTTTGATAAATACATGTATGTGGTGATATATGTTATATAGTTGTTTTATAGATGTGTTTATATAAATGTGTTTTTATAATAGTATGAAATGTATTTTACCTAATGTGTACATTAGGTAAAATACATTTGATTGTTGATGTGATTGTTAAATGAGGTGTTTTTATATGTTATACAACATTAAAAAATATATTGCGTTTTATAGTTAGTATATATGTTTATATAATATTGTTTCCATTATTTCAAAGTGGTGTGACTTGGCAAACGTGTAGAGCAAGATTTGCCAACCTTACCAGTCAAGTGGTGTTATTGCTTTAGGTCTAAGTGTTGTCAGATATTTGCAATTAACTTCTTTTTTACGTTGATGCAACTAAAAAAAAGTGCTAGCTTATTTCATTTTATTGGATTGAAGTTAGACTCCTAACTGAAGTTTTACTACTTTATTCTCTTTTGAAAAAAATGGTTGAATATTTTTTCTACGAAATTCTCAATTAAATTAACAGTATTTACTACTTCTTTGTCTTTGATATCATAGATATCAAGCACCAGAAGATCTAGGTTTACTTTTTTAAATGGATTACCAATATTTGAAACTACATCAACTCAATTCGTAACTTGAGATACGAACCAATTTTGATGACTTTTAAATTATTCATGATGTTTGAAACTTTTTTCCACAAAATCAACTTCATCATTTTCTGTGTATGGAAAATTTGATTCAAATTCATTTATGCATTGAGCTAACTCAGGTCCACAAATCATCCAGTGGAGTAATTCTCATGAATCTTCCATCAATCCGATTGCACCTTAATTAAGTTTGAAATTTTTTTTTTTAATGCATGGGTGTTTCACTTATAAATAAGAAAAAAATATTACCAAAACAACTTCAACCAATTTCATACTTTTAGATAAGCTTTTTAAATGGACATTTTATTTTTATTGTAAAATTTGTCGTCTAGCCTTCAATAAAACTAATCTGAAAATACATAATGTTATCTTTGATAATTTTTTGCGTAATGTTGTTACCTTTAGCTTATTTTTATGTTGGTGTCTGTTGTTAAAAATTATTATTAGGTAATTTCATTACTAGAACTCACTGCTTTTATTTCTTCTTATAGCATGGTGAATATTATTATGATTAGCGCGTATAGTTACACCTATTGTTCGATATTAGTTACGGTTCTTTATACTGTAAAATACACTATTACTTAGTTTTTAAGTAGTTTTTAGACTTTTCTTAACCGAGTGCTTTCTTAAAGAAGTTGCAAACTTTCATAGTACAAGTTCAAAATGTTTAAGTAGACAATAAGTAGATAATGTTTAGTAGCTTAAAATTATAGGTAATATAAAATCTTTTTAAAATTTTAATAAGTAATTAATTTGTTGTAATCTTTTTTTAAATTGTACTTTTAAATTTAAAGTTTTGTGTTATAGATGTTAATATTGATAATATAGATTACTATAATTCTTAGATGGTGTCTAGCGTTAAAAGATATTTATGGGTAGTTTCATGCTTTTACATGATTTTAATAATTGGGATAAAAGCCATGACAACATTTTGTTATAAATAAAATTTATCTTTAACTATCTTTAGTATTGTTAATACTTTTTCTCTTTGAAAAAAAAAGAAAGAAATAGGCTAAATCGAGGTGAAGTTAATCGTCGCCAAATGTTAAAAGAGCTGTTGGACAAGGACGAATGCATACTTTAACAAGAAGTAATGCTATTCTAGATTGTAATTATTTAGGAAAAATGAATCAAATTTGTCAGCACTGTGGTGCTAAAAAATTTCCAGATGAAACACATTTTCTATGTAGCCATAATGGTAAGGTAGTTTTGTCTCCACTTTCACCAGTAATCTTAGGCCAGACCAAGATATTCCACCAAAATATTTTTAACTATATATTTATGATCCACTTGCAGCAGTAAATTTTAGAATGCAACAACGTGGTAATGATCTTTGTTTACGTGATTTAATGTTTCAATTGCAAACTATAATTACGGAACAAAGTCCATTTGCTCTTGCATTTAAAAACATGGCTGAAGTAGAAGATGAAGAAATTCGTTGTAATGGTAGTATAATCACTGGTATTATGTTTAATGATAACAGATGTATAATATTAGGCTCGAAGAAGTTATTAGTGTAAATGGTAATAAGCGACTTGAAAAAAATTGTTGTCAAATAAAAGAGATAGATCTAGGCATGATAAAATTAATTCTCATTGAATTGTAAGAAATTCTGATTGATGAACAGAAAACTTACTTGCTAGAATTCAGTGTCAAGCAGTGTTGATGTTTATTAATTTGATTTTACATTAGACACTTCAGAATAAAGCAAATGATGAATTTTACTATTTGAGATTACAAAAGAAAATTACTATTTGAGATTACAAAAGAAAAAATTAAAATCATTGAAATTTGAAACTGTTATTAATTGTTACTAATAAATAGTAACAATTAATAACAGTTTCAAACTCGATTTCAAAAATAATTTTTTCAAAAAAAATTTTTTCTTTTGTAATCTTTAACATAATTGAGTTCTTTTTTTTTTTTAGTTGCCTTTGTCATCACTTGATTATTTTTCTTACTGTTGAAACATGGTTTTTTACTTTGTAAATTTAATATAATGTGAAATTTACTATATTAATCATTAGTCAACAGTTAAAGAGAAGCTGGAACTTAATTATGAAATGCTGGAAATTAACTTTTAGTTAAGGTTATTAAATTAATTTTGTTTATAGGTAGCATAACAAAACCAATTATTGTTATTTATTGCATGTCTTATTTACATTTTTTAACATGCTGCTTTTGAAGCACTTCCTCTTTCTCTCTTAGGTGAGACTTAAATGAGAATTAGTACTGGGAGAATTGATAAAACTCATGTAATTACTGAGCTCTTGCGTATTTTTTAATACTGCAATTGATAATGACCATTTATAAGATATACTTTACCAGCTGATTACCAGCTTGCGATTTAAAGATATAATTCTTTAAATTGTTTAACTATAATTGTCCCTTGGTTGTTCAAATATTGTAATAAACAAAATCTTTTTAGTTTCAAGTATTTTACATTAGGGATCGTCCATATCTTAGGTAACACAAAATTAAACTTATAGACAAAAGACATATCTCAAAAACCGTGTTTCTCTCATGGTCAACTATATATTACATGTTCAAGAACTAGAGCATGTAATAGTTTTTTTTTTTAAATTGATAAACATCCTATTCAAGGTATGGTAGGTGAAAAGTGTTACACAAATAATGTTATATTTTTGTGGTTGTGAGCACATTTTGTATGTATAATATTATTTATTATTATTATCATTATTTTTTCATAGTTTTTATTAATATATCTGTCATTTAATATTATTATAAAATGCGTTTATATGTGTTATATAAAAGCCATATTTGTTTATAGTTGTATATATGTTTAAATTATGTTGTTTCCGTGTTTTCAAAGTGGTGTGACTTGGTATTATGTTGAGCAAGTTTGATAACCTTGCCAGCCAAGCGGTGGTTTTATAGCAAAGGTGTTACTTGGCAGTTTTTATGTGGTGTTTTTGTTTTTTGTTTTTTGTAATTATGATATCATAATTTTTATTACTTTTTTATTTTAGATTTACGTTATGATGCATTTATAAGATTTATTAAAAAAAAAACAGATTTCCTTTTATTAAAAAAAATTTGTTAGTTAAAAAGATATAAATATATGCAATTAGTTCAATTTTTTTTAATATTTTATCTATTTTATGCCTAATAATTTGTTGTACGTATCTTAGGGGATCTTTGTAAACAGTATTTCGTACCTAAAAACCTTTAAAAACATGGAGAATACTGTAGTTTTGCACATTTGTCAAATATTGAGTTACTTAAGTTTTATTTACATGTTTAACTAATTAGTTAGGTTAGTCTGCATTTGCAACTTTTGAGGAAAGAAACAAAACATTCTTATATATGTAAATCATTGTTTTACATTTTATTATTTTGGTAAAAGGTCTTCATCAAAAACTTGAATACTCTTAATAAAAAAAAACTCTACTCACCAGCAACCATTAAAGCAAAAAGAGGTGAGGATTTTTAATAAATTTATTTAGTTTTGTGCATTTAATGTTTTTAAGTTAACAATTTTCTTTTCTAAATAAAAATTAATCAAGGGGATACCAAAAAATTGATAACTCCTGTATAATATAAGTTAACTTCATCTTAATCTTAATAATTAATTAAAATTCATGTTATAATAATTATTACAATGATTTAGTTGATACTTTTGTCAATTTAAAGCACGATGAAGTGTTATTATTTTGTGTCAGTAGCTAAAAACGTATTGTGTTGAACTTAGGAATGACAAAGAAAATGGTTCTGCCTTACACTGTTATGACCTATGTCAGTAGTAAATTACTCAAATAATGTTAATGAGTTAAACTATTTTACCTATTGGTAAATTATTTTACATCCTCATACTTTTTATGTTAATTTTACAGATGGATCAGGCTTGGTCGGGAAGCGGGAGCGATCGCTCTCGATTGCTGACCACGAAAATAATATTTAGTTGCGAAAAGCTGGCCAGATTTTTTAGTCGTTTTGAGAACATTTTAAAAAGCAAAAAAAAAAAGCGACGAAGATTAATTGGACCGATGAGAGACAATTACAAAAAAAAAAAAAGTAGGCTATCGTGAATAATACAATTTCAAAAACATTAGCAGAATACTCTGAAACTTTATTTCGCTTAATCAGCGTATTTTTTGAACCAATAGAATAAGTTTGTTTGTTAATTTGGCAGGTTTTTAGTGTTCGCAAATATTCTTTTTATTCTTTCGCACAATGATGTTTCGAGAACATTCAAGTTTTTTATGTTTCCATGTATGTCCGTAAAACAAATTCTTTGTTTCGTACATAAACTTAAATGTTCTCAAAACGACTAAAAAACCTGGCCAGTTTTACGCATCTAAATATAATTTCCGTGGTCAGTATTCGAGAGCGATCGCTCCCGCTTCCCGACCAAGCCTGATGGATTAATTTTTTCAATTTGAAGGTGTTTTTCTAAAAGAGTATTAGTTAAGATTTTGCAACATTAAATTGTGGAAAACAGCCACTATAAATTAGTTATGTAACAGACCGACCATTACCGTATTACAGGTTGCTTTTTGCTAGTTTATAATTGAATCAATTATGAAAAATGAATAATATAAGGTTCAATATAAGGTAAAATAAATATTAAAGCTTTTGTTTTAACCTCATTAACCTCATAAACTAGAATTAACCTCATTAACCTCATAAACTAGAATTAACTTCATTAACCTCATAAACTAGAATTAACCTTATTAACCTCATAAACTAGGTATCTTTGTAAATCAATAAAAGATTTGATCAAGGACTGACAAGATATTAGTAATGTTTTAAAACTATTCCATTGGTAGGAAGCTGATAAGGTGTCAAGGTGATTTAAGTAGTTACAACAGACTTCTGGAAATTTTATTTAAACTATATAAAGAATTTGTTTTTTGTTTTTTCTGCTTTTCTAATACTCAACTGCAAATGCAATATTTAATTAGTTTTCTGACATCATAAACATGCAGGAATTTTATTAATTTTATTAACTCATAACAAGGAATAATTGAGCTTAATATTAAAAAGTAAAAATAAATTGAAAAAATGAAAAATATCACAAATATCAATTATTGGTAATTTTTGAAAGAAATTTTAAAATTATCACCCTAATATATCTTCATGAAATTTGAAATTTAACTTTTCCATAAAGTCAATTAAACAACATAAATAATTTCAAACGTAAGCAAAATATATTTAGGCAGCAACGCAGTGGCAATAATTTTTTTTTTTTTTGATACAAATATTTAAGCTAAAAAAACCATTAGTAGATCTTCTCCTATGCCTGAAAAAAGGATTGAACTCTAGCCAATGTTGGGCCATTTTTTTAAAATGACTTTGCCTAATATAAATACAGTTGCCATATTTCATTCTCATGTGTATGAGAATAAAATTTAGTCTGATAAGTTTATTTTTATAATGGCTAATGTACAGTATATAAATATTTCTGTTCTTAATTTAGCATAACTTTTATTTTGGTCGAGGCAATTTTTTAAAATCTCTACACATTTTACACCAAATCAAATTAACTTTCCCTAAATCATTTACTTGAAAGCTGCAGGATTTAAAACCCAATTTTTTATTAACTGTACCGCAGTTTTTTTTGTGCAATACTTTAGTTTTATATTTTTAACTAATATAATAATTTATGTAATATTTTTTTTTCTGCATATGTTTATACATCTATATAATAGTTTAGTATAGTAATGTATATAAAACTCATGTTTCTCCTTGACAAATATAGTAAATTAACTTTCTTTCGTTCTTCTTGACAAATATAGTAAATTAACTTTCTTTCGTTCTTCTTGACAAATATAGTAAATTAACTTTACAATGTTCTAGTCTTAACAGCTTAAAACTTTTCTAACTTATTTGATTTAATATAATAAAAATGTAATTAACAGTTTTTGATAATTAAATAAAAATAAGATGTTAAAATTTTTATTCAAAAAAGCTATGTATTAGCTTTATTGGTTACTTAGTGTTAAATAAACTAACAATTTTGATTTTTTTGACAAAAATGTTAAAAACGTTTTTTTTTAAACATTTTTGACACATTGGCTATTTGCAAGCCTTATCAAGTTTTTCTCTTAAAAGCACCACACTTTTTTTCCTGAAAAGACCTGTTTTTGAAGGAATTATAAGGTGAGTGATAACTTTTTGCTGTTTGTTTATCTAAAAAATAAGCAGCAAAAAATAATTTTTCCTGTTCTTGTTTGTTCTGTCATTTTAAGAATGCCAGTAATGAAGCTGGAGTCTTGGGCACAGAAGTTGGGATACAACACAGTTTTGCTTAGTGATCAAGAAGATGAACTTTATCATATTATTTTGGAAATGGAATCAAAATTGTTTGGTTTAACTCCTTTGGATACTAGACAATTAGTTTATAAATTTTGTAAACAAAGTAAATGGTTAAATCTTTTAAATATTTACTTTTGTAAACAACACAGATTTAACCATTTAAATAAATATGCAGAAGAAAAAAGTTTAAGGAAGTTTTTATTTGATGTAACATCACAGTGAACTGCCCATATGTCTACCAGAGGCCATTTCAATACAAAAAGCAATTGGATTTAATAAAGTAAAAGTTGATTGGTTTTGTTGCTGCTGGCATACATCCATTTGGCAAACACAAAGTTATAGATGTCAATTTTTTAGGAGCTAGTGTTACAGATGACACAGTGATAACTGCAGCTTAACTTGTAATACAAGACAACACAGATTTAAAAACAGAACAGTTGCCAGAACAAATAAACGTAGGTGATATTTCACTACTTGTAGAGCAGAGATCTAATCAAAAGTTATAACCCATCACACATAATGAAGCACTAGACATGTCAGCTGCACATTAGCATATGACAGAAAGTATACTAATCCCAGTCTTAATAGAGAACGCTTTTGTTGAATTAGAGTCAAATACTAAAATCTTCCATACAAAACCCTAATGTTGTGGGAGTATGTGATATTATTGACACAGCAAAAAGATCTAAATAAAATGCAGTGATGAAAAAAGCAGAGAAAACGTGAACTAATTAAAAATTAAAATTTAACAACTAAAAAGTGAATGAATTAATTGCCAAACTGAGTTCTTATTGATCAAGCATAAGCCTACTCGTATATTATCTTAAATTAGCTAGTCGTACTATGCAATATTTCAGCAATACTCTTTGGTGCTCATTATAGCATCTTCTTTATTTTCATGCAACATCAGCTGCGACAAAACTGTATATATATATATATATATATATATATATATATATATATATATATATATATATATATATATATATATATATATATATATATATATATATATACATATATATCAGTGCCGTGGCAAGTGGATTCTCCCTTAAAACTAGCCATTTGGTCCCCAACTTTTTATTTATTTTTTCTAAAACAGTGGATAAAATTTACAGAATACCCCAAAAAGCAGGGCACCTGACATATTTTAACGTCGCCGTTCATGAGACTAAAAACAATCAAATTAACGCTTAAATTTAATTAAATAAATTTTATAATTGTTAAATTGATATAGAGTTTACTAGTAAAGAGTTTTTTTAAATACTGTTAATGTATTACGCAGATAATACAAGTACGTCGCAAACCATCAAAATTTGCGACGTGTTTTCATGCTTGCAAACTCATTTATTATGCCATCATAATTTAATTTCCTTGCAACCTCGATTTCAATCGACAGCGTTGCTAAAGAGACAAATGTTTGCCGACCATTGTTGATTTATTTAAAGATACAAAGAAATATAGCTACATGTATTTATGTATAATGAAGCAAGATTATTTATAATAACCTATGAAAAGTTTTAATTAGTTTTAACTTGTTAAAGCTACGTTCTGCACTAGCAATAGTAACAGATAAAGTAAGAATGATTCATAACGCAACAACTAAATTGGGATAAGTTTCTTGCAGTTCTTCTTTGAGGCACATTTTTCCTCCTTGTTAACTATGACAAATCGTTTTAAGTCCATTTCTAAATCCTCAAAACCTATATTACCAAGCTACATTTGCAAACTTTTGCAATATATAGACAGAGAATTTTCATTACAGTCTTTGATAAGACTCTCAGATTGGTAAATAAAGTCATTAAGCTTTGTGACCATACTGATCTGTTCAAAACGCTCTTTTACTGATGCAACTGACATATCAATTAATGGCAAAAAAAAATCTGCTTTATACTGATGTTCAGGTTTCCGAATGTGATCAACACACTCGTATAAATAAATTGACTTTTTTTTTTCGTAAACATATTATTGGAAAATTTTTTTTAATGCCCGATATTTCTGCGATTTCTGATGCCTTAATACGTGCGTCATAAAATCTATTTTTGCGATACTCATAAAGAAATGCATTTGTTGCCTTTATTTCACTAGCTAATACGTCAAGAGAGGTTGCAGAAGACTGAAAAAGCTTACTTGATTTGTTGGTTTGAAATAAAATATCATACCAAATAATGATTGATAATAAGAAAGGCCATGTTTTAATATACTCCGTGAGCGATCGTACTTCTGTGGCTGTAGCCCCATCTCTCTTTTCTAAGTCATGTTCTTCTAAACTTTGTTATTTAAAAGAAATCTTAGAGTGCCTCTAAGATTTCTTTTAAATAACAGTGAAGTGGTTTAACACAGTTTATTCTACTTTCCCATCTGGTATCTAATTGTGGTTTGACAGAAATAGCCGCGCATAATTTTAAAACTTCCCATCAAGGAGGAAACAATGTAAAGAGTGTATATAACCTTGAAAAGAACACCAAAAAAAGAAATTGCACTGATAGATAACCAATGCTCATTTGTCCTTTGTGCAAAATGCACAGTGTACAATCTAAAATAATAGAATAGTATTTTGCTTTTTTTACCCTAGACAGGTTTTTGGATTCAATTTCCTCCTCAAACCTCGTTCTGTGTGTCATTGCTCCAATAGTGCTCCTTGGTTTCTTTGTCCTGAATTCTTTGCATAAGCTCATTGAGAACGGTATCGTACTTAGCCAGTAATTCAAACACCCCAAGAAAGTTTCCTTCGAACCAATGGCTGTGTCTGAACCACAGAATTCAAGATTTTTTGCAGAAAGAAATAAGGTAATGTCCAGTATCCTTTCTAACACTGTACTGCATAGACAAGCAACTTTTGTTTTTGCTTGTATATGGAAGCTTGATTTTCAATGCCTGCATTACCAAAATTGAGGGAAAAACATTAATAAAAAAAGTAACAAATCAATAAATTAAAAGAAATATGAATTAGCCTTTTCGTTAAGTCATCTAGTGTTCAAAGCACTTCAAATGTGCACTGAATGTGCTTTAAGTTTTTTTGATAAGCTTTTCCAAGTGTTCATTATTTGTCAGAATAGTGAAGAAGTTAACTCAAAAATTCTGCAACAAAAACAAAATACTTTATTGCTATTCAAAGAAAATACAAGCCAAGTCCGTTCAAAGATTTCTCCATTCTTCATCTTGCTGTTATAATAATTCAGTGAAAATAGTCTTCTTTCTAAACTGTCTGGAAAATCATTTTAAATCTTTTTAAAACCACGTTTAATTTTATACCTCTGTGAGTTATACAATGTTATACCTCTGTGAGTCAGAAACATCATCAGGCAAATCAGAAGGATTATCACTCAGGAAATTATAGGCGGAATTGTTATGCCATTTGATGTAGACTCACATATCAACCTATCTGACTCTAGTATTCAAATAATGACAATCAGAATTATTTGTAGTTTCTGTTGGTGTTGAAACACTTTGAAAAGGCCCCTAAAAATGCCTGCCCCCCCAAAAAAAAAAATAATAATAAAAAATATATATATATATATATATATATATATATATATATATATATATATATATATATATATATATATATATATATTAGGGTGTTTCATATTTTATCAATTTTTGAAATCGAACTCGCGAATCGATTTATAAATTGACTATTTGTATAAAAATAAGTTTGAGCAAAAAAAAAAAAAAAATTATTTTTTAGGGTCCCCTACATATAACATTTAAAAAAAATTTTCTTTTTTTAAATGTTATATGTTGGATTGAATGTTTATCACATAAAAGGAGCATGTTGAAAAAATTAAGAAATTAGTCTACAGAATATTTTGAAATTGGTGAAAAATCCAAATTTTCTTTCATAAAAACCTATTTTATTACTTGGTGGCGTATAAAAAACTTTTTTTTTTCCTAATAAACTGTTTCCAAACACGGAAAAAACTATAATTTGAATAGTTTTTTTATTAGTGTTAAATTAAGTCTAAAAAAAAATTATAATTAGATCCATGGAGTAACATGCCCCGGACACTAACCTTAATGGCCCCTACTGCGTTACTAATAAGAAGCGCTCTAATATTTTTTAAAATAATATTCAAAATGGCTAAAATTACGAGACTAAAAGCTAGAGCTTATTTATTTGAAGAAGAAAGCCTGATAGAAAACTTAATTCAGATAACTTTTGCAACAAATAAAGAATTAATTCTTAACTTTCAGTTTAAAAGATCTAGTAACAAGTTAACTCCATCCAAAAAGTTTATTGGTTGTACTGATGGGCCTGATAAATTCGCAAAGTGCTCCGGACTTGTCAATTGTCCTGACATCTGTATTCTTTTTGCAGTAAAAAAACCATGGTTAGACGGAGGTTATAAAGATGGATTATTAACGGATAAATCTATAAGGTAAGTTTTATAATTTCAATTTATAATAAAATAGTTATTATAAATTTGTATAACCATTTGAACTTAATGAGCTAGTAAATGATTAAGGTTTTTTTGCAGTACCACTACAACTAATTTTTTTTAGTTGTTATTACGTGTGGATTATAGCTTAATAATACAAAATATAAGGTGCATCTTAAAGTTAATATTTCTATTTTATTTAATGTATTATCGTAATTTTTTCAGGAATAATATTACTCGTTTAATCGATAGTTGGGAGACATTAAAGAAAAGTAAGAATAAGGACTCTAAAGCAGCAGAGAAATCTAGGGAAGAATTCAAAAAGAAGGGGGAGCAGGTATTTTGGATTGGTAAAGATAATATTAAGGAAATTTAAAAAAAAAACGAGCCTTGATAAACTTTCATACTATGTTGATATCAAATTTTTAAAAGACCAAAAGTCCAGTCGTCTAATGACTTTGGGGAGCAAAGACATGAGATATAAAACGGTAAATAAAGATAAGAAGCCTTTAAAAAGTTGTAATATTAAACAGTTACCCCAAATAGACAAATCAACTACAGATCTAGAGCTTTTCTCAGATATCAGTGACGTGAGTACAGAACCAGATAATTCTTTTGATTTATCGCAACCCAGCCCAAGTAACGCAAAACAAGAGTTAAGGAAAGGTTTTGTTAAAGATATTGCCATGACATCAGTCTCAAAAAATATTTCATCAAGAGATCTAGTGCATGTATGTACGGATTTAATCGTAAGTTCAGACGGAAATGTGGCTGATTTTTCAGTGTCTCATTCAGTCTCATTCAACTATTTGGCGAGCTCAAAAAAAATCTATTCGGGAAAATGCTGAACAGTATAAGAAAAATGTAAAAATTGCTACTGCTAAAGCTACTTTTCCCATAATAGCACATTTTGATGGAAAAATTATCGAAGACATCACAGAAGGTATAAAATCAAAAAGAGATCGATTTGCGGTCTTGGTAAATATTGATGGTAAAATGAAGCTCCTTGGCATTCCAGCAATTGATCGTGGTACTGGACAAGCTCAATACGATGCTTTAGTTAAAATACTGGATGAGTATGGAATATGTGATGACGTGAAAGGTTTATGTTTTGATACAACTGCTACAAATACAGGAAGACTTTCTGGTACAAATGTCAGGTTTAGTCATAAACAAAACTCAATTCTACTAGAGCTGACTAGCAGGAGGCATGTTTATGAGTTACATCTAAAACACTTCTGTGAAAGACAGTGCAGTGGAAAAACTAAATCTTCAGAAAACCTAATGTTTAAACGGTTCCAATTAAACTGGAATGACATTAAAAGTAGCATTGACTCTTCAAAGTTTGTAAAATATAATACCCAATCTATTGCTAGCACTTTCTTAGAAATCCATAGACTCGATGCTGTAAAATATTGCGAGATTGCTCTAAAAAAAAACACTTTTCCCAGAGGAGACTACAAGGAGTTATTGAAACTGATTCTAATGTACTTATGTCCTGAAAGAGATTTTCAAATTCAAGCTCCAGGGTGCGTGTCTCATGCACGTTTTATGTCCAAAGCTATTTATTATCTCAAGATTCAGATATTGAGTTTGCAACTTTCTTATGAATTGACAGATAATCAAAAGAACAAAGTGCAGTCTACAGCTGAGTTTATCTAAATCTTTTATACCGTCTGGTTTTTAAAAACCTCTTTACCTTACGCTGCCTCTTACCAAGATATAAAAACCAATTGGCAAATGACAAAATATAGAGGTTACGTAGAACAATATGTTCAGAATTCTGAAATAAATTTAAATGAAATTGATGCCACAATAGTTTCAATGGAATCACATTTATGGTACCTTGATGAAACTTTAATTCCGCTGGCTCTTCTAGACCAAGGTATTTCTGTTGCAGAGAGAAAAGATGTTGCAAAAATGCTCTTTTCGAAACCAGTTCCTGAATTTTTTTGGCATTCCGAGAAATTAAAAACTCTTAACTTTAACCTAGAAAAACCACCAAGTATTGCCCAACTAGTGGGAGAAAACTCTTGGTTCATATTTAGTTTGTTAAACCTTACTAAGCTAAATGAAAAACTTTTGTTAAGCAGCCCGGCACTACTATGGGAGTATATTAAACAGTTTAAGATTTTTTCCCAGTTTGTTTCCAACCTTGCAGTGGTTAACGACGTTACTGAAAGATCTATTAAAGTTGTATCAGACTTTGTAAATAACTTTCACAATGAAGACGATCAACAGGAGTTACTGCTAGCTATTCACCAAAGAAGAGAAAACCTTAACAAGGCAAAGACTAAAGAAGATTTGCAATTAGCATATCAAGCAATTGCAAAATAGATAATATAATTTTTAAATGATGGCTTTTATTTAATGATGTAATATTGATTTGTAAATATGTATTTTTTATTTAATTATACTTAAACATATCATTCTTTTTTTTTTTTTTGATTTTTTACAAAACCAAAAAAAACTTTGCAACAATACCAAGAAAATCATTTAAAGTTGAAAAGCTACCATATACTTTCTAATCTTGAGGCAATAAAACTAATAACAACAATACCACTTTTAACCATGTTGCAGTAAGTTCATTAAGTCTTTTTTATTATAAAAATAACTAAAATAAACAATTGCTATTAGGCTATTAAGGTTAGCGTAAGGGTTAGGTTACCTCGAAGGATAAAAGAATTTTTTTTTTAGACCTTTATATACCTCATTTGACACTATTATTAAAAAAATCTAGGTTATTGATTTTTCCGCGTCTGGAAACAGTTTTTTAGAAAATCAAAAATGTTTTTTATACGTGATTGAGTGATAAAATAGATTTTTAAGAAGGAAAATTTGGATTTTTCACCAATTTCAGAAGATTCTGTAGACTAATTTCTTATTTTTTTCAACATGCTCCATTTATGTGATTAATATTCAATCCAACATATAACATTTAAAAGAATAAAAAAAATTTTTTGATAAATTTCAAGGTCCCCGTCAGGCGTTTAAAACACCCATCATTTTTGGCCCAAAATCGAACTGGCGGGGACCCTAAAATTTAAATTTGTTTTATTTTTTTTTGCTCAAACTTATTTTCATACAAATGGTCAATTTATAAATCGATTTGCGAGTTCGATTTCAAAAATTGATAAAATATGAAACACCCTAATATATATATATATATATATATATATATATATATATATATATATATATATATATATATATATATATATATATATATATATATATATATATATATATATATATATATATATATACTGTTTAATGAGAAATTGACTTCTAAGTCAATTTCTCATTAAACAATTTTGTCATAACTGATGTTGCAGGAAAATAAAGTTTTCAATTTCTCATTAAACAATTTTGTCACAACTGATGTTGCAGGAAAATAAAGTTTTCAATATCTATAAAAATGTTAATAAATACACATGGTTTATCATAAGAGATGTACAAAATAAATTTGGTTTAGCACTAATCTCCTAGTTAAATATTATCATCAAATGAGTTTTAGTAACTTTTTCCATTCCGTTACCATAACATCTATGTATCTATATTTGTGAATAATTATTATTTTTATAAAAAATCAAATTTTTTAAATGAAATATTTTTGGTTACTATAACTACAGTCTACATGTTAAGTACATTAACCAAATTAATTGACATAAAAAATTGAATTTATTTGACAATGTCTACTTTATTACTAACATTTGTTAATAATTTTATTATTCAATAGCAAAAGAAATCTTGCTAGACATAAAAAGTCAGTACATCGTCTGAAAAAATAGACATAAGAAGTCAGTACATCGTATAAAAAAGGTAAAGCATCCTTTTAAAAAAAAAGTTAAGTAGAGAGAAATTCTTTTAGAATTTAAAGTGCTGTCTTATCTATTACTGGAATACCAATCATTTTATATCACTAATGTGAAGAATTTTGTGTTCACTCAGAAAACTATTTGCTTTAATTTTTCAAGTTCTTCTGTAACTAAGACTCGGGTCGATGTTGCTTAAGTATTGAAATTGGTAATCATTGAAATACTTTGTATTGGCCGACATAGTACTTTCACCACTGTTCAAATTCTGCAGTATTAAACAAACATTTAATGTATCATAGAAGTCCTTGAATTTAAATTAACTATTATAGAAACATAAATTTCCACAAAAATAAAATGCACAAACATTTTTTTACCATGCTAATGCTTTTGGGAAACATATATTGATGTAAATTGTAACCTGTGCAAACTGTAGCTCTTTAACCTGTAGCTCTTTAACCTGTGCAAACTCTTTAACAAAAGCAGCTTTAATTTTGATACAAAACACAAAACTGTCTGTGTGCAGCTGTCTGTGTACAGCTGATAAAATTTCAGTGCACACTGTCTGTGTGATAAAATTTCAGTGCACACTGTCAACTACTGTGTGCTGCTAATAAAGTTTCAGTGCCTGTAATAGCCTTTAATGTTTTGGAACATCTTGAATCAAAAGAAGAAATTTTGGATCCTTCAATATAGTAAAACTTTATCAATGAATGTCCAGTGTTCAGAAAATTGTATAGATTAATAAAACTAAATAAAAAAGATCACAACCCATTAACCATATGAACTGTCTGGTTTTTCACAGATCCTCCTATTGCATCTGGGGCTCCCTTGCCATGGCCACTTTCAAGAAGTTCCAAGTAAATGAAATTTAAATTTTTTTAGAACTGTTGAGTAAATTCTGCTTATTCCTATATTGCTTGGTTGGTCCATCAAAGAAAAAAAAAATTTGTAATTTGTATGTTACCTAACTTGAGTTCCATTAGCACGGGATCCGGATGTATCCATATAGAAGGAGAATCATGTCTCAAAAAATCAGATATAGTTGTAAATGACTGATGTCCATTCATTTTATAAATTACTCCTGTATGCAACGTAGCTTACTTGTTAATTGATCCAAAAGGTGAAAATTGAATTACAGCAAAATTCTTGCACACGTAGTTCTCAGAAAAATCTATATGGGGTCATCCATAAAGTACGTATGCAGGTAGGGGGAGGGGTTTTCCAAAAGCGTAAGAACGCATGCAAGGGGGCAGGGTGTGTTAAAGACAGTGAATATGTACACAGTTTGACTAACTCTCATAATCTTGATTTTATTTTTTATTTTTTTTAAACATTGAACTTGATGTGTATAACAAATCAATATTGTGTTGTTTTTTTTCTGACTTCAGTCAAAAAAAAAATTTTTTAATTTTTTTATAAATAACGAGGAGAGAAAAAAGAAATCGAGCAACAATTGTTTTAAATAAACTTTTTTTTTTTTTCGCAATGAAATTTGATTGGTAGCGGAATTAGAATCAAAAAGACATCAATTAAAAGCAAACTTTTTTTGAATTCTTTTTTTTAAACTACTTTATGCAAACTGGTTTTTATCATTTCTCTAAAAAATGTTAAAATATGTTGTAACATTTTAAGTTTTAATTAAGTACAGAGAAATGTCAAATAAAATGTGTTTTTTAGTTCCTAATGTTTTGAAATATTTATGCGTTGAAGAAGAGGGGGGCTTTATTTTGAAAAAAATAATGCGTACGTATGCAGAGAGGAAAGAGGGTCTTTGAAAGCATACCGGTTTGTACAAGGGGGAGGGGGTCCTAAATCAATGGTTTTACTGCATACATACTTTATGGATGTCCCCTATGTATAATAGTTTTGTTCACATTAACTATTTCTTGTAAATGGTTGTACATTCTGAACTAGTTTATTATAAATACATGTTTTCAAAGCTCATTTTGAACTGATTTGCAGAAATTTACTTTAAGATCTTTAAGCTTTACACATTTCCTGATTTATTGTTTCCTATATTTATTGTTTTATTTCCTCCCTACTTTTTATATTCCTGTTTCTTTTTTTTCAACTAGAACCAAACTATAATAATTTCATCCTTTAGCAATCCTTTTGCTTGAAATTGAACACAAGACTCTAAATAAATTTTACATTCTCTGAACATGCATTCTATTAAAAGAAAAAAATATTGAAAAACTATTGCAACATGTTAGTTGTGGTACTGCCACAACTAACATGTTGCAATACTTCAATATTTTTTTCTTTCAAAACACTTAGGCTATTAAGTTTGTCACAAAGTAATTGTTTGTTCTCGTGTTTTTTGTGCAGACATATGTCTCTATCTTTAGCAGGCAGACAAAAAATGGAAAGTAACAAGTTAATATTGTATATGAAATATTTTTTCTCTGCAATGAATTTTTCATAAAAGATTATTAATGAATGGAGTTGTAGCTGCTTTTGCCTTTTATCTTTATTTTTTTGTTAAAATCTGTTTTTTCCCTGTAGTTATTCTAGAATTGTCACCACGTGTAAGAAACTCTCTGACTGAATCCTTTGTTTCAGCATCAAGCAATGTATTATCACAATGGCACTTTGAAGTTGTACTTTTTGACGACAAAGAAGATTAATTACCTTCTGATAAACTAAACATCCTGCTTGTTTTGTTTGTAAGAGAATCATTATCTATAGAAGAAGTAAATAATCTACTAGTGGTTGTAGATGAATTTGCTTGTGAACCAGGTAAGGAAAATTTAGACCCTGTTATGCAATAAGGAACGAACCAACATTTACAATATATCGAAGTAATTAATAAAAACAATTTTAAAACTAGACATAATTTCAGTTTTGCAGCATAAAATTATCAACAAATAGATTTACAGTTTCTTGCTAATTTGACTGTAAGTAGAATATTATTATAGATATTTATAACTAGCCTTTTTTTGTATTATTATGCTTAATATTTAGCTGTCCCCAAATCAACCATCATTGTTTTTATTTGTTAATAAATATTGTGATAATTGTAATTTGACAACCAAAGTTTAATTATTATTATTATTATTACAATATGTTTCAGGCTATACATCACTTATTTTGAAGGTCAAATGTATTAAAGTCAAATACAAGTATAAACTGAACAGTAAATAAAATCTTAATACTAAAATACTTGAAGTTAAAAAAATTAATTTCTCACAATCACTTAAAAACTAAAAGAAAGCAGCATACATATGCTGCAAGGTTATCCTATTTCTTTGCTGCAATGAATCTTTAATATTTTATGTGTTTACTCAATACAGAAAATGGCATAGTTGAAATCAATTGATTTGTTTTCTCATCATAATGTCAGAATCTGGATTGGCATAAAATTTTCTACAAGATTGCTTTTTTATTAAGCCAAACTTAATTCAACTTTTGAGAAAGAATTTAAATATATCAAAAATAAATAAATTAGAAAAAACTAGAGCAACTATAATTATAATAAATTATAATTCAGTGCAACACTATTTTAAAGATTTTATGCTTTCAATAAATGCAAAAATTTGCTAAAATTTATTTTACTCTACACAATTATTATTAAACTTTTTTTACCTTGTCAAATTTTGTATATCTTCATGAGTTACCTCAAAGAACTCCATTACAAAGCTACATTGTGAAATTTTCTCTGGAAGAGCAATAAGTTTCTACAATATAAAATTTAATTTGAAAAGCTAACAATTTATTATTGTGTTTTTAATATATATATATATATATATATATATATATATATATATATATATATATATATATATATATATATATATATATATATATATATATATATATATATATATATATATATATATATATATATATATATATATATATATATATATATATATATATTATTTATTATATTGTGTTTTTAATATATATATATATATATATATATATATATATATATATATATATATATATATATATATATATATATATATATATATATATATATATATATATATATATATATATATATCTTTAACACATTAACTATAGTGTGTTTGTATTTGTTTTTGTATATGGGTGCTTTATATGGGTGTATGTATGTTTATATTATACACACATCAGGGTGATAAATATTTCATTGATTTTTGATAAATTTAATACGAATAATATAATCTAAAAATTGGGAATTTATAAAAAAACTATTTTAAGCCCAAAAATCTTATTTGATAATTTTCAATTAAGACACAACTTGTAATTGAAACTTTTTCATATGTAATTAAGAGACACAACATAAAATTACAAATATTATTATATATTAACAATATTAATAACATTAACATTAACAAAACTAACAATATTAATATTAACAATATTAGATACATATGCAGTTACAAGATTGTATAATCTTTCAATAAGATTCAACATTATGCACAGAAAATGTGAAATCAAAGAAAATTTTGAAAAATTGAAAACTTGAAAAGCAAAAAAATAATTTGTCAATAATCAGAAGTTATTAAAAGCTGCTGGAATAAAAACTTTTTTAAACTTTTTTATGATATTTTAAAAGTTTTCAATGACCTTTGAGATGAACAGAAAAAGGGTTTTCAAAACAAGTTTTGGCAAAATTACTGCATAATGCTAGTGCATAGATTACCAACTCATATTGATTAAGTTTAGAAAAATATTGCTTTCAACGAAGTTGAAATTAATATTTTTGAAAAAGTGAGGTGGTATTCTATGCACTAGCATTACGCAGTATTAAACATAAGGGTGTCCCAGAAACATTTTTTTTTAAGGACACTTCTCAAGCTTTTTTATTTTTTGAAGTCCCTTGAGGCAAGAAATAAACGAAAAAGATTCTGTATCAAAAAAATAATGACTCTTATACCTAATTAAGTTAAATTTTTAAAATAAATTTTTATATCAATGTTTGATTATATCAAAACGTTTTCTTGTGCTGTTTTAATAACAGTTTTATTGTGATAAGATTTTGCTTTTATAAGCATATGAAACTTTTAAAATAGACTAAGAATATGCTTATGCAAAGGGTTTTAGGAGGCTTACAAATATTAAGCATAAACATACTTTTTAATAATATACTTCAATACTTATTGAAAACTCTTACCTTCATGTAAGTTTGGCTAACTAGACAAAAGAAAGCCCCAATGATGTATCAATGTTTAGGATGTTTATTTAGTCCCAGCTGGGGCTGAATAAACATTGATACATCCTAAAGAATCATTTTTAAATTCAAAATTTATGTTATATTTTATATATATACTTTTGTATAATAATATATAAACATCATCATCAACATGATCAGCATCACCGTCATCATCATCATCATCATCATCATCATCATCATCATCATCATCATCATCATCATCATCATCATCATCATCATCATCATCATATATATATATATATATATATATATATATTAGGGCTGTTCAGTATGCTAATTTGTTTTCAGAACATAGCTAATTGAAGTTTTTCCCATTCAACTATCATATTGTGGTTCAATAATATTTTTTACTAAATTTTATTATTTGCCCTGAAGGTCGCTCAAAGCCCCTAAACATTTGACAGGTCCCTAATATTATTGAAAAAAAAATTATTTAAAAATATGTCAACTTGGTACTCAAAAGAAGCAAAATTTTATAAAAATTTTAAAAATTAGATTCATTTTTTATAAAAAAACAACTTAAAAAAACTTATTATTAAAAATGTTGTGAATATTACCTTTTTTTCATTTTTCGTTTAAAAACCATAGTTTTTATTCAAAAAAACCTAATATTGTTTTTTTTATAAAAAATACTTTTTGTTTTTGAAATTTTTAAATGATTTTGCTTCTTTTGAGTACCAAGTTGACATATTTTTAAATAATTTTTTTTTTTCAATAATATTAGGGACTTGTCAAATATTTGGAGGCTTTGAGGGACCTTTAGGGCAAATAATAAAATTTAGTAAAAAATATTTTTAAACTACAATATGATAGTTGAATGGGAAAAACTTCAATTAGCTATGTTCTGAAAACAAATTAGCATACTGAACAGCCCTAATATATATATATATATATATATATATATATATATATATATATATATATATATATATATATATATATATATATATATATATATATATATATATATATATATATGTATATATATATATATATACATATATATTAGGCCTTCTCGTAAGCACGCCTTATATGACCACGCATATAGTTCTTTGTTTTAACAACTCAACAAGGCTTTTTGCAAGTTTTGATAATTAGCGCGTTTAAAGAATGCATTAAAAAAAAAAAATGAAATTTTTAATTTAATTGATTCCATAATTATAATTAAACTCCCACAAAATTTCCTGAATACTTTAGTGCAACTTAATTAAAGGCAATCATTGAAAAAAATATTCAGATTAGAGTTTAAGGCAAATGAGTACAGAAGCTATCAAAAAATAATTACAAATCATTTTATCATGGAAATATAATTTCTAATTAAGAAATTATTTACTAAAAAAAAGGAATTACAATAACCTTGAAACAATGGCATCTGCCAACTATTTTTTATCCCAGGGCGTGACAAAACATTTTTAAAATAAATGCTGACTTGTGTATCATTATTTATTGATGAACGTCTAATTTAAGAGATTTATGTCAAGTAAAATTCAAATAATTTTTATTCTAGTTAATAAGTTATTAAATATATCAAAGATTATATTTTTATTTTTCAAAAATCTTTTTTTTTACACATTTGCAAATATATATTATATATATATATATATTATATATATATATATATATATATATATATATATATATATATATATATATATATATATATATATATATATATATTATATATATATATATATATATATATATATATATATATATATATATATATATATATATATATATATATATATATATATATATATATATATATATATATATATATATATATATATATATATATAAAAGATAAAAACAGAAATGTAAAAAAAATGCTAGAAAAATTTAACTTTGTCCTACTATAACACAAGTCTGAAATGGTTTTCAGTTCTGGGCATATGATAATAAAAATAAAATTGTTGTGGATGCTCTACTGAAAAGCGGTCAAAATTGAAGTTACTATATTAAGTTGACTGTAACATTGATTTGACAATCAGTGTTATATGTCATTATAAACATAGTAAAAACTCATGGAGCTCAGTACACAAGGGTTTCTGAATCTTTGCAACTTTAAAAAACGATTTTGAAATGGCTGCAATGACATGAGGATAGACTTACAGGCCTTGTATGCACCAAGCTATAATTTTCTTTGATTACAAATGCAAACTACTCTTTGAAACAAATTGTTTGAAAATCATTTGCTTTGAGTCAACCTTCAATTTAATTTAGATGAAAAAGGAAAGTAGTTGTTTCTTTTTATGCAGTTGTTTATTAAAAAGAAAGTTTTTAAAACTGGAAAACTTTGTCATTTATGGAATAATACTGAAGATCAATAAAAAAAAATTAAAAACTGTATGATGATGAAACTATAATTATATCTTTTTATTCAGACTTGTGTGTAATATATATATATATATATATATATATATATATATATATATATATATATATATATATATATATATATACACTTACTAAAGCGTGTTTTGATAAGCATTTGCTCACTTTTTCTGCTTACCTTAAGCTATGCTGTTTTTTTTCAAAAAAACAAAGAATGATGAATAAAATAATTGTTTCCTCATCCCAAACCCTCAGTCGATGTAGCAGCACTCTACTGCGAGTCAGGCTATTTGTCAGTCGATGTATGTACCGAAGCCCCCAACAGCAGGCTATTTCAGTATGAATTCAGATTGCTTACCTTAGTACGCAATACTATTTGTGTATATATATATATATATATATATATATATATATATATATATATATATATATATATATATATATACACACATATATATATATACACACATATATATATATATATTATACAGTATACAGCCCTTTTGAAATAAGTGAAAAAAGGGACTGCAACAAATTTCTTTCCTGTTTGATCTTTACATAATATGACAAAATATTTTTGAAAAGTAAGAACCAAAATGTGAAAAAGAATAATAATAAAGTTATACAAAATAATTATATAGCATATAAAATGTAAGATTTTTAGTTTCTAATACGCAATAAAATATAAATATTTTGTTACTGAATCCACCAAAATTCCCTGACTTTTCCATGACTTTTGGAAAATTTAACATTCCCTGACTTTTCCCTGACTTTTTAGCATAGCTTGGAATTTCCCTGACTTTTCTAGGTTTTCCAGGTTGCTGGCCACCCTGTATATAGATATATATATATATATACATACATATATATATATATATATATATATATATATATATATATATACACCTATATATATATATATATTATATATATATATATATATATATATATATCTTATACTGCTGAGTTAGGTGAGCATGATGATGTCATACTCACCTAAAGCCAAATAGCCTGCTGCTGGGGGCTTCAGTACATACATCGACTGACAAATAGCCTGACTCGTAGTGGAGTGCTGCTGCATCGACTGAGGGCTTGGCATGGGTCAGCAACCTTTTCATTCATTATTCTTCATTTTCCCTCATCGTTTTCTAAAAACGCTCACTTAATTTAGGCTAGCAAAAAAAGTGAGCAATATATATATATATATATATATATATATATATATATATATATATATATATATATATATATATATATATATATATATATATATATATATATATATATATATATATATATATATATATATATATATATATATATATATATATATATATATATATATATGTATATATATATATATATATATACACACTTAATATAATATAACGTCTGTTCACAAAAAATCCGGAATGAAAAATTGTTCTTAATTTAATACAAAATTAATCGATTTTTGACAAAAATTTTAACTAAAATGAGAGACTGGACATCGTTAACTATTTTATTACCGAAAGTGGTCCTAAATCAGCGGCTTTTCGAACTTTAGTTTTGACTGAATCCATTAGGTTGAAAAAGTAGTCTGGATCGAACTCTTTCAACTTTAATTGAATTCTATTCTTAAGGTGGTCAAGATTTTTCGCAGTAAGTCCATTTCCATAAACTTTTGCTTTTAAATGTGCCCAAAAATTTTCAATTGGCCTTAACTGCGGTACATTTAGGGGGTTTCTTTAGCGTCGACAAAGTTAATACCTAAAGTGTTGTAAGTTTTTAATGTGTGTTTTGCATAATGACATCTCACTCCGTCAGGCCAAAATAAAATTTTCATGTTTTGATGCTTGGAATTTATAAATGGATGAAGTCTTTTTGTAATACATTCTTTAGAATAAGTTTTTGCATCCAGTGCACAGTTTTTTACAGCAAAATAAGGCAATGAATGACCGAAACGACTAATTGCAATCCAAACAAGAACTTTCTTGTCAAATTTTTTTTTGAAGTTGAATTTAATGTTAGGATCAGTTTGAGAACTACCCTTTGTATAGTAGCCAGAGTTTTGTGAACAATTTGCACCATTTACACAGAAATAAGATTCATCGTCCATGATGATTTCAAACTCATTTGATGGCTTGAAAAAAGTTTTTGAAAGTTTTAATAAGTTTTTCTTTTGTTTAATTTCTTGCTTTTCTGTTGTTTTTGGTGCATTTTTTCTTTTGGTATACTTCAGTCCATGCATACTTAATAATCTATTTACATATGAAACGCTTATCTTATATTTTAGGGCCAATTTTCTTATTTATTATATATTTCTTAAAAGATAGAGTCTATGATTGCTCTTGCAATCATAGACTCTATCTTTTCTGGTGTGATTTTAAAAGGTTTTCTGCCGCAACCGATTTTTCTTTTCATTGGCAAATTATTTTCAGACCTTTTAATTATGTCATAAATTGTAGATTTAGCAATTCCCATTTTCTTAAAATGATCCACTGTAAATTTCTTTCCACTGTTTATATTTTGTTTATAAAAATTTCCAATCACATTTCTAACATCGTTCTCTTTTAAATGCTCCATGTTTATTTGAATTAATTATTTAAACTCAATTTTGCTACAAAATGAAACTGTTGATGTTGACCGATTAAACTTAAAAATTTCGAATCGAAAATTCGAAATTTAGAACAATTTGAGTACATTTGAAATCAGTCCGGATTTTTTGTGAACAGACGTTACACCTAATAAATATATTCAAACTAAAACAAAAAATTAAATAAAGAGTTTCTTCAAAAAAAGAAATACATTTAAAACACCATGCATAGCACTTTTCTTATTTTCTGATATCTAATATTACAGTTGTTATATTTAACCATAATCCTGTTTTTAATCTTTTTTACAAAAACATCTCTCTTCAGAACAAAAGCCTTTTTAATATTGTAAGAAATCAATGTAAAAAGGTGTTGTCTGATGCTAGGCTCCCTTATTCCCATTTCACAAAACCTTGTATTTTTCTTAGATGTTAAGTTCTAGAGACCTTTGGAAAATCTTCAAAAGTGTCATTAACTAAAGTAAGTCTAACATTCCGTCTCTAATTCATGGGTCTAATTTTATTACTTCTACCCAGAATAAAACTAAAAAATTCTTATGGCCATACTCTTCCTACTAATCCAGTTAAAGGGGTAACCATTGTTAGAAATTCAAATCACTCCAGCTTCCAATGCTAAAGTCAATTCTCAATCAAACTTCTCTATGACTTATGGCTCAGACAACATTTCCAACATGGTCTTAAAAAAAATTGTTCTCCAGAATTCTCTTAAAACTATTAGTGCTAAATAAGTGGTTCTAATATTAAAAACACTTTGACTCTCTCTAACTACCTTCCAACTCTTCTCTCTATTATTAGTTTCTTTACATAAAGGTTTCGAGGTTATTAAATTATTTCTTTCTAACTGCAGTATTTAAGTCATTCTCAAATATAAATTCTCCATTCTTTATTTCCAGTAACTTTTAGGGTACCACAAGGTTCTATCTTTGCTCCTGCCTTGTTTCTTATTTACTATCTTACTGACATCTAAAGTGGCTTTAATTGCTGACAAAATGTTATATGATAAAAACTTTTTAACCCTGTCTTAACAAAAAGTCTTCACTTTTTGATGCTTAGAACAAGCAGCAGATTTTTAGTCTCTCTAAATTTAATCTACCTTCTGTAAAAGCTTGGGGCTTGCAGTGGTTTTTCACTCCAAATCAGTTATTTACTGCAAACAAATATCACAATAATGTTGACATTTCTATATTGACTAATAACAACCCTCTCACTCTCAGATAAAATCTTAAAGCATATTGTAAATGCAATTAGACAAGCTTTATCTGGGAAGTTTGAACCACTCTCCCATCTTGCATCTCTTTCTTTTTCCTACAGTGCCAGTATTTAATAAACAATAAATGTATGCATAAATTTATAATATATAAAGTATGATAATTTTTTTCTAATCCACAGCTATTACCATTGCTAAATCTATAATTTTGCTAGGACAGAGCCACATTTGTAAAAAATCTGATTTTAACTAAGGCCAGAGCCCCGGTTATCACTGTCTATCTGACAAATTGTGTTGACAAGAAGGTAAAAAATACAATGTTGGAGTTGGTCAAATGTGATGTCCCTGGGGAGTTTCATATTGGTAAACAGAAGCAGAAAAGTATTTTTCAGATACGCCAAACGTTTTTCTGCTATTGTACATATATATTTATCATAACATTTGCAAAAACCCTATAAAATTATGTTTTTAGTACAGAATTCTCTTTGATAACTTTTTTGTTAAATAGTTTTTGAATGATTTGAAAGTTCAAAAATTTTTGTTTTAATATACCACATTTAAATAACATACTTTATTGAACAATACTTTACCTGATATTGAACAATAATTTAACTGATATAACATATTTTATTAAACAATAATTTACCTGAAGGTATTCAGATAGTAGATCTTTTCTTTTAAGCGCAACATTTTTTACGCTACTTCTTCCAAACAAAATCTTTCCTAACATAAAAGATTCTTTAAAATATTTTTATTCTATTTCTAGTTGCCATTAACATCATTAAAATTTTTTTTTATTAAAAAAAAAATAATCAAAAAACACCAACAATTTCACCAGGAATATTTTTTACTATTTTTCACTTTTTAAGTTTAAACTTGAATTCTCACAGTAAAGAAACATGTCATTTATTTCTAACTTTTTAATTACATTATTATTTAATTATATATACATTAAAGATCTAACTTATTAGCTAATTATTTAGCTAATAAATTAGTGAAATAAGATATTTTACCCAGTTTTAATGATACCCAGTCTTCTTTGTTTGAAATTTATTAAATAATTATTTATTAAAATAAATCATTTTTGAAAAATCTAAAAATGGGGTGAACAAAAAAACCTAATTTAAACAACAAAACATTGCAATACATGTTTAAAAATTAAATAGAAAGTCACAAATCACAAAACTAGATTGTCAAATAAAATACAAAAAAATTAATAAGAGTTTTAATTACTAAACTTTATTCAAGAATTACTCATACTAGATGCACATTATATGTAAAAATCAGCTTTAAAACTTTAATTAAAGTTTTTTTAATGAAAATCATTTTTGAAAAATCAAAATATAGTGTATATTAGCCACTTAATAAAAAAAACTTAATTTAAACAACAAAACATTGTAAATGTTTATAAAATTAAAGGCAGAATGCTTCTAATCCAAAAACAAGATAATGGTATCTGGATGTCTTGTAGCATTTCTGTAAATTATCTCCTTGTAAGAAGAAAACTGGAAGGTTTTTAGAGAAGTAGAAGCAAGTAATTTTTAATGATGAAAGAAACTTTGAAGTAATAAATAGAAAAAGCAAAAGTTATGTTAAAAGATTTAAATTAGAAAAGTATAGTAATCACTTAGTTGTACAGAGGTTGCAAAGTGGCGGCAGTGTTGGCATTTGGGGCTTTTAACAGAGTAGGAGTGTGTAACATTTATACAGGTTGAATTAACCAATATACATATATAGAGAGGCTAGAGAACTGCATGGTTCTATCAGTGGACATGTTGATTGATCGAAAAGAATGGTGGCAATTTTAACAAGATTTGGCACCTACCCACACAGCTTGTACAGTAAAAGAATGGATGAAACAAAATAAAATAGATTTAATGCCCTTGCCAGTTCAACCACCAGACTTGAATCCAATTGAATCTATGTGGGCTTGGATGGACAAAGAATTAGATAAGGTGTGAATAAAATACATAAACAGCCTAAAGCTAGATACCATTTGGGAAGAATTCCAAACGAAATCAACAACAATCTTGTAAAATTGATGCAAAAAAGATGTACTGCTTACAGAAAAGCTTGTGGGGGATATTTTAAATACTAACTTAGATTTTAATTTTGTGCTTTAATTTTTTATACATTACAGTTTTTTATTGATATTTTTTGTTATTATGTTTAATAAAATTTGATTATACAATTTTATGTTTTAGTATGCCATCCAAGATGCAAGATTTGTTTAAAAAAGATTTTTCTCGCAAATAAAAAAACAATTTGTTCAATACCTTCTTATGTTTGGTATCTTTTATCTTTTAGTATGGTAATTTAAATATACTTTAAGCAACAAAATTTTATTGCGCCCCTTTTTTTTGAAAGCACTGTATATCATTTACTGATATAGATTAAACCTGTAATGATGTGCAGTAATGAACTAATCAACTAAAATGAATAAATCAGTGTAATAAGGTTTTCAAAATTGTCAAACTTTAAACATTAATTTCTCAAAAATTAGGTTTTTGTTTCTCATTATATTATGAAACTTACATAAACATATTAAATAAAATTTAAATTATGATGAAACAGCTGAAATTCCTCCTTTAATATCTGATCTGAGCTAAAATTCCTCCTTTAATATAACTTTAATATTCCCAAAACTCAATTATTTTTTAATGAAGTAATAGGACAATTTAAATAAAGTTTCATAATAGGTCACAGAAAAAATATATATATTCCCAATATCGCAAAAACGCGATATTGGGAATATTTATTGCAAAATATATTTCTGGCTAACACCAAGTATATCTCACTAAGGTTGTTTTTTTGTGGTTATGTTATAACTGTGTAATCTGGTATCCGGCAAAATATGGATGTGCAACGTGTCAGCGTTTATTTCAATACAATCCGATAGTGATAATCAAAGAAAAATGTAATTGTTGTTATTTTGGTGGACATATATTTTATGATTGTTACAATTGATTATAGTTCTTGAATTTGTGGTTAATTTAATTGAGTTTTTTCCTAAAGCAGAAGTATTATTTTTTAACATATTTATAACAGGTTAAAACTCTTTTAAAAACAAGTAACCTCACCCACCACACACGCACAAAAGAAATACCTGGCAATAATGGTAATATTCTTTGATTTGGATTAACTTCTCCAGATTCAAGTGGGAAAGCATCAATTAAGTTAGTCTTAAAAATATATACATAAAAATATTTCACTCAACATTTTATTTTAAAGCTATTAATAAAAAAATAAAATAAATAAATAAACAAGCAAATAAAAAATTAATATTTATCTTGGAAGAAAATTCTTATGAAGTAATTAATACATCTAAAGCATTTTTGAGAGTATTGAAGTTTGTAGCTGTATTAAAGTGAATTTTAATTAGGCTAATAAACTTTAGAAAAAAAGTTGCAAATAATGAAATTTTACAGGATCTCTCAAATTATTTATTAATCTTAATGCTGAAAAATTTGGTATTTGATGAATTTAAAAAATTTCTTAGATAAAAAGAAATAACATTTTTAAATTTCTGTATAACTTTCAAAAAAAAAAAAAACAATTTGTCAGACTTAGACTATTGAGACCTCATCAAAAAGAGAAAGACCATTATTAGAAGAACCAGCCTAAATATTCCATACAAGAGGTTTGTAGAAGTAGAGAATGAAATCAGAGGTAAAAAAATAGCAAGCAAGATAAAGAGAAACAACTTTAACAGATCCTAACTTTGTAATTGATAGTATATATGGTTTCTATGAGAGATTAGTAATGAATGATAATCCAAGTAGAGGTAAAGAAAAGGACTCAGTAAGAGGGTTGCTATTTATTAATATAAGAATGTCAACAATGTTGCAATACTCATTTGAATTAAATAAATTAGTTTTGTTGGAGTTTAAATTCACAAACCACTGCAAGCCCCAATCTGTTACATTCAAGATCAGCTGCCTGTTCTAAGTGATCAAAAAGAGAAGACTTTTTGTCAAGACAGGAGTATAAAGTTGAGTCATCAACAAATTTTTAAGCTACTTTAGATGTAAGATTGTCAGCAAGATCATTAATGCAGATAAGAAATAAAGTAGGACCAAAGATAGAACCTCAAGGTACCCCAGAAGTTACAGGAAATAAATAAGAGAGTTAGCCTTTGAGATAAAGTGGTTAGAAAGAAATGATTTGATAATCTCAAAAACTTTATCAGATATACCATATGAAGCAAGCTTATGAAGAAGCCCAAATATATCTTGACATATCTAAAGCTTTATTGAAAGCTTTAGATATGTCAAGAGAAATAGCCTTTGCCTCACTGCCTCCATATGCACGAATCTTTCAGTCACAGAAGTTGGCAAGTCAGCTGTAGAACAAGAAGATTGTAAACCTTATTGGTTGTAAGACAGTTATTTGACTCAAGATAGGATGCGTAGAAACTTGTTAATAAAGACTCAAAGACCTTGCTAATAATAGAGAGAACTGATCAAACGATAAGTTAGAAGAATCAAAATGTTCTCCAGAGTTTCCTATAACAAAAGAGTTCAACAAAAATAATTATTTATTTGATTGCCTGATTAAAAAATGGTATTTCCTGCTTGGTGGTATAGTTTTTCTATTCATTTCTTTAATCCAAATTAGCAAAGGAGTTAAAATAAATAAATAAATCAAACAAAACATTTAAAAAAGACTTTTTTAATTATTATTTTTTAATTAAAAAGTTTTTTTCTGTAACTCTTTTGTTTTTAATAACTAAATATTTCAAATTATACAGCAATATAATAAAAAAAAAGATAAAAAAAAAGATAAAGGATAATATTTGATGAACCTGCAGATCAAAAAACTGGCAGTAACGTCTACAAATAATTTGTTGTGTTCCATCTGACCAAAGTAAATTAATGATATAAACCTGTAAAATTAACAAAATCTGAGAAAACTGATGTGCATATAAAAATGGTTAAATTAATAAATAATTCTATATAAACAAGCCTCGGATTTTGGAAAAATGAGGTCAGCAAAAAATTGCCGACCTTAATCTTTTTGAGGTCGGCATCAGGTCAACATTAGTTTATACAAAGGTCTGACATGGAAACGAAATCAGCAATTTTTTACTTATCTCAAGCACTTTCAGTTAAGCAGTTAGGTCGTCATTGCCGAATGCCAACTCTAATTCCGAGGGTTATATAAATAATATACAACATTAACAATTAATATTTATAAATAATAACTAATGTTATATATTGTTTATATAACTTAATTGATATATAAAAAAAAACAAAAGAAACTTCAAATTTGTTATTTACAAAAAAAAAATGTTACATAATGTTTGGTTGGTTTTCTCTTTTTTGCTACATCTGGAATACTGACTTTGATGATATAATTTTTTATCATTTATGATGTTTTGTTTTGTTCATCTAAAATAGATGTTCAACAAAATTTAAAAGGAAATTACACCCTAATAACAACTAAATAATAATAAATATATTATATGTAATATATATACTATATGTAATATATATATTTTATATATATATATATATATATATATATATATATATATATATATATATATATATATATATATATATATATAACAACCCTCAAAATTAGGTTCGACATTCAGTAATCCCGACCTGAAAGTGTTTGAGGTAACAAGAAAGTGTTTGAGGTAAACAAAGAAACTAGATCGGCAAAAAATTGCCGACCTAGTTTCTTTGTTTTGTGGTTAGACCTTTGTATCAAATAATATTTGATGACCTCAAAAAGATTGAAGTCAGCAATAAACTCATTTTTCTTAATTTCGAGGGTTG